>JAVJGJ010000062.1:22304912-22323872 GCA_035590215.1 Microhierax caerulescens
TCCACCCCCCCACCCCCCCTTGTCTCTTAGCTTTTATATCTGAGCAGAGGTCATACAGTATGGAATATCCTGTTGGTCACTTTGGGTCAGCTGTCCTGGCTGTGTTGCCTCTCAAGATCTTGCCCACCCCCAGCCTGCTGGCTAGAGGAGTGGGGAAGGTTGGAGAGGCAGCCTCAATGCTCTGCCAGCGCTACCAGCAGTAATCAAACCCCTGGTGTGTTCCCGTCACCTTTCAAGCCACCAATACAAGCACAGCACTGTGAGGGCTGCTGTGAGGCTCAGCCAGACCCAATACATGTACTTATGCTGAAGTACTGCTTTCACGCAGAGCAGCGATCCTCTTCTCATTCTACAAGAGGTCTGGGCACAAAGAGTTGCTACATGAATTGCCAAAGTTCACTATAACTCCTCAAAGTTACACAGAAATTAAACTCAGCCCCCCAGGCTCCCAGGACCACAACACTGAGTAAGCCAATACCTCTGCTCCTCGCTTTTTTTCAGAAACACCAGGGCTAGACTACAGCAGCAGGTTAAAAGCATGGGAGGAAAAGTAACAACCATAAACTACAGTATACTTCAAGCCAACAATCTCTTCATGCATGCTAAAATTCATGGACCAAGAGCACATGTATTAGAACACAGGAAACAAATTTGTACTTGACATTCATCTACCAAGGACGGTATTTGTATAATTAAATCAATCTTGCATCACACAGAGGGATGGCATCTGATGGCCCACTAGAGCTCTCTTTCAAACTCAAACTCCAGTAAACGTATCAGCTCTCCTAGAAAACTTTAAAAACTCACTACATTCATGTACAATTGCTACCTATATACCCTAAAAGATTTTTACTCCACCCACAACTTCCTCATCTTTGAGGCATTGGAACATTACTGACTAAAACACCATTAGAGCAGCTAAAAATGGTGCAGATCCCCAGAAATTATTTTGATCTGGTTTTTTTCTAATTTCCCATATAAATTTACACCTTCCTTCTCTCCAAAACCATTTATCATAGGAAAACTGTTTTGTTTATGAAGGCAATGTAGTTCCACAAAGTTTCAGTAAAAATTAAACTTTTCCACTAAGAAAATTTTTCACCAAAAATGTTTTGTTTGATTGCTAAGTAATCTGCTTTGCTTCCTATTTCCCAGTGCCAGAAATATTTGCATTATTTTATTGGAAAATTATTTTCTTACTCTAAAGAGCAGCCAATTATCTTCACCTGCTAACATTAAAGTGATCAAATTTTCCCACTTGGTTTTTCATAACACTGCTTAAACAAAACATACTCTATGCAAAAAGAAAAAAGGCTATTTTCCTGGGAAAACTTTATTCTCTTCCATTTGAACTACAACATATGTGGGAGGAGGGAAAGAATGTAAATGTCAGTGTGGTTTTAAGAGCAGTTTATCAAGCTGTAAGTTTCTATAGCCTAGAACATCTTCTAATTCTAGATGGACTGAGATTAGAAGGGCTAAAATAAACTAATGTGCCAAGAAGCATATTCAAAATATACAGAAATAGAAATTGACTCCTTTCCAAGGAGGGCTAGGGCAAGAACTCAACATCTCTCAAACCCTTATTGAATTCTTAAAGCTTACACAAAACTTTCATGCAGATATGTAGACCATCAATAAACCTTCACACAGGTGACTCATCTTTCCTGTTCATGAGATATGATTACTTACTACATCATCACAGGTTTGCATACAAGTCCTGGTAAATTGCACTGAGAATTAACGCAATTTGATTAGTGTGAGTGGTTCTACATGACTCATAGAACCCTAGTGGATATACAATCAGTTTTTTTAAAAAAAACAAATAATTAAATTAATTTGAAAAATAATACCAGTGTCAGAACAAAAGGCACTAGAGAAATTCTAATTGTATGGAGAAATCATCATGCCAGGTATAGAATCACTAAAAGACACTAATTCTTTAACTTCACACCAACACTAAAATACAAAACATTTCCACTTACAAAGCTAAAATCCCCAGTCAGAGTCCTACTTCAGCAATGAGCATTTCAAGCACAACAAAAGGAAAATAAAAGGGTGGCACAAGAAGGAAAGAACCTGAAAAAGTAGTACTGAAGGATAACTCAATGTATAAAGTACCTCCATATGTCGTCACTTTGGAGACTCCAGTTCAAATCAGATTCAAGGCACTGGATTGAAATTAATTTGATGATACTACCTCAGTAGACTGTTATGCATCAAAATTTTGTGCTGATAATTAGATATTTCTTGTTCATCACTAGTTAGAACTGGGTTATAGCCAGAGTTCATGGAAATACATTTTTTTTTTTATTTGAAAAAAGAACACAGATTCTCTTCAGAGTCCAACTGTAAAATCATGGCAATTCTTACAGTGTGCTTTTGACACACTAGTGCCTAATTCTGCACAGCAGTGGGGAAGTTAATGATTTCTTATGATTCATACCCAGCTGAAAGCCAAAAAGTAAATGTTAGGTCTGAGTCCTTACTGTATTTCTCACTTCTATATTCTGATACAAATCTGTTGAAATTCTGCCCACCAACTTAGAACTGGAATCAAACTCAAAAACCACACTCCACCAGGTACTGTTTTCTCTTTCCTCTTTCTTAAAATACATAACAAACCTTAGGTTTTTATAAGGACAAGAAAGCATTTTTCTGCTTTTTTATCTTCCATGTCAAGAAGCATTTGATCAATGGTAAGGAGTTTTTCCAGCTTAGCTTTCTCGGTTAGTGATGCAATTTCTTTGTGCTGCCATGGCTATGCCAGCTACCGGTTATGCAATTATACTGGCAAGAAAATCTTCTGCCATTCAAGAGCTGGTATAAGCTAAATCAGAAAATTTACTTTTTTGCCAGTAGGAACGGTACTTTTAAGTGTAGAAAAGGCCTAAAGCTCAATATACTCACCCCTTTAATTGAGGGCTGAGAGAACCACTAGCTTGAGCTGCAAGATAGGGTGTTAATCCAGTGTTTCCAGAGGAAGTCAAATCCTCCAGGAAATAGAGACAGAAAAGAGCCAAGTCCTACTAAAGTATAAAAAGCCAAAAAGAAAATTTCCCTTTTCATTTTCAGATGGAAAAATCCCTTCAAAAGGCTGACTTTATATATAAATGATAAAGGAGCAGTAAAGAAAGGACTGTATTTTGGCAGTGGATTTTGCAGTTCACCTGTAAGTTTCAGTGCGTACAAAGCACTCTCCCAAACTACCTCTGTTAAAATCTCTCTAAAGGCAAGATGACAGAGAAACAATAATGGGCAGGTCAAAAGAGACTCTCAGGGATTCTACAGTCGTTAGTTTCCTGGAGTGAATTGCAGTTATTATTAAGAAAATAGAAAATTCTATAAAAAAAAAAGAAAAAAAAAGTATCTTCAACCCACATTATCTACCCTACATGTAACACATAAGCAGGTTATACTCTCAAATCCAAGTCGAATCTATACTTGGCACTGAAAATATATAAAAGCCAAATTTGAGAAGGTAAAGTAAATCTCAGCCATTTTAAAGATGTACAGATAATACCTAAAATAAAATTGAACTGAGCCTTAAGAATACTAAAATAAAGACAGGTAATAGGAGAGTATTCTCCTGTTTTCCCTAGCAGGTTGTCTGATGAGAAAATCTCTTACTCAGCATTTGAGCACACCTTTCTGTGTTACGTGCTGTGTAATGAAAGCTACATGAGCACTGCAAGAGCAATGAAGAACCCAGCAGAAGCATGCTTCATGAAACTGCCAGAAAGAAATTATATTCAGAAGGACTAGGCTCTCATGGACTGGTTGAAGAAAATGTTATAAGATTGGAAAAAATAGTATTTTAGGTAATAAATGGGCAGAAAAATTTTGTATAACAAATACATGGAAGTAAATCCCAAAGCTTCTCCATTATTTTGGAGAAAGCTTTGATCTCAGTAGCTGCCAGCCTGCATAAACCCACATGGTAACACACTGTTTTAAAGTGGATTTCTTTCTGAAACTATAGTACCAGCTATAAGAAATAAAGATGGTTACGTATATGTTCAGATACTATAGCAACAAGCACCTCAAAATGGATAGAACAGCTCTACTACCAAGTCAGCACAAATGAAATAAAACATCTGCCTATTTTGAGTGTTTAGCTAGCTATTGTTACTACTGAATTGAGTCATGGCTCTAATATATTCATTCACACACCACTATAAAAGTAGAGGTGATTTATTCCCTTTTTACTTGATGCGAGGCATGCAGAAGCTAAGTAACCTGCACAAGGTCACAAGAGAAAGTCTTTCACTCTCTCCTCCCTGCATCTTACAATACCTGAAACGAAACTCTGCTGATTTATGCTGCAGACAGCAGCATCCCCTCTACTCCTCCTACCCTCTGTCAGCAGGACCATCAGTTCTTTGAGGGGATTGAAACTTAGCTGAAAACTTGGCTCGATACAAGGACACGTGGGTGTTATCTGGCTGTAATCTCTGAGTCAGATATGAGTTAATCATGCCTTTTGCCCTTGCACTCTTTGAAACTATGAGCACAAGACATCAACAGTCTGGAAGCATCACATCCCAACTGCCCAGTCCTGGTCTTTGTTGACAACTTAAAACAATAATGATTAAAAATACACACATAAAGAAAACAAATAATTTCACTACTACATGCAAGGCTTAAATGAGACACACTTGCCTTTGTCTCCCTCCAAAAATAATCCTGGTTGCTTATCTGTGTTACATTTATGAACAGCCTCCTGAGATGACTGACAACAGAGGTTACTGACACGTAATGTGAATCTTCCCACTGTTATCCATTCCAAGACGTGCAGCTGAATAAAATTCTGCTCAGTCAGACATAAAATCAAATTAGAGGAGCTCACTCTGAAGAGAAAGAACTAAATTTGAAACAAATAAAGCAGTGCATAATTCACTTTTAATGGGATAAGTTCCTAAATCCACACTAATCATAATCCTAACAAGGTAATACACCACATTGCGAGTTGACCACATCACTGTTCAGTATGCAGCAGAGCTTCAGTCACACGAGGGATTTGCCCCACACGCAAAGTGAGCAAGTATGTGGGGCTTTTTTCAGTAAGGATTTTTCAGCAAAGCACTTTGTTTATTAGCAATTATACCTTATGGCCATACAACACATTTAGTTCATACCACATGTGCTCAAAGACCTTCAGCCATCATTTAAATCTCTTGGTTAACACACAACGTATTCCTCCAAAGCCATGCAGTATTACTCAATGGTTTAGAAAATCAAGAAGTGCTACATCTTAACAGCACAAATTCAGAAGGAAGGTAATGACTCAAACATGGAAGTTGGCTAACCCTGAAGTAACATTTCCTATGTTTGGCAAAAATGCCACTGGATTTTTATTGGCCATAAGTATTTGAGACCTTGGGTTTGGACACAATTTTTAAGACAGCGTGTTTCATCAGCACAGCAGCTCACAACTGTGAGAATGCTTGTGTTAAAGGAGAAAGTATGACCACCTGCTTTGCGGTGACTTTTCAAAGTCTCAGGATGTCCACCTTTATTCAGTGTATGAGAGCTGACAGACTATAAGCCAGGATGCTGTGGCTACAGGGCACAGATAAATAAGAAACAAGGAAACAGTTTAATGATTTCTATAACATGGGACATCTTCCTACAGCTTTATTAAAGTATTCAACTCTGAAAAGTCATTCTAAAAAAAACAACATGTAAAATGTTGAATATTCAATACCTCTCACAAAACGTCTGATACAAAAAATGTGCCCTGCTGACAGGTTAAGAGATATTTTTGTATGGGATTCTGGAGTCAAGCTGGGTTCTTCCTGTGCTGTCAGCAATCCAAATTTTCTTACCGAAACATAACAAATCATTCTTTTAATCACATAGCATGGAATTTAGCATGCTTTTACAGCTCTATCATTTTTAAAGAACTAACAGGTGAGAAATAATGAAAAAGCTAATAAAAAGGATATTATCAAATATACATCAGGGGCAAGTAGAGTAAGCAGATGCTATTCTACAGGAATCTATATATGGGGATTCTTACATAGCAAAAATATCCATTTGTATATCCAGCTCACTCTGAAATATTGTTCCCTGCATATACCAGCTTTTATTTAAAAGTTCATTTACAAATAAAAAGAAAAAAAGTAACAGTCAGAAGACAGAACTACAGTGCACACAATACAAATGGAATTCTTTTTTCCTTATACAAACATTATGACTCTGCATGAGGATGCAGCAAGGTGAACACCTTACAAATCAAGCTGCAGGTTGCTGACACTGGGCTCAACCATTTCCAGACATGGGTTATTTCTAAAATTCAGAGGTGGTTTTAATACTCAATATCCAATCCACACAGTGTTTTTATTACTACACTTTGATGTGAGGGAATTTAAGTTACATAATATGCACACACAGAAATCACAGACACAGACTCAAGCTTCACTTTTAACAAATATCCTATTTTACAGCATGATGGCCACACACACGTAAAAACAGCGATGTATGGCAAGCAAGAGATTAAGATTGTTATAAAGCAAATAAACACAATGGCTATGCCCTTGTGACAGGGCAAGATGTGGATGAAGACAACTGGGAGTGAGGAGGTGTGACTTATGCAAGCAAACACAGCACAAGGAAAGCAGTAGTTCTCTATCCTAACAAGTTTGTATCCCTCAGCTCCTTCAGTCTCTGACTCCAATATGGCGGATGTTGCACAACTAGGCACAGGCCAAGTTGTCAGCAATTTCCCCCACTCCTGCAAATGAGCAGAGCCTGAACTGGACTGAGCTGACTTCCAGGAAAGACACATAAAATATGCTGAATGTTTTTAAGCACGAGGGGACTTACCAGGATTTTAAAAAAGGAAAAAAAAAAGGAATGATCAGACTTTATGGGCAAGCAGTGCTTTATACACTGGCTCTTACATTGATCAGACAGCAAACTCACTAAGCAAGATGAATTACAGTGAGGGCACAAAAATTAAAAATTCCAGAAGTGGGAGCTAAATTGCTGCTCTTTTCCATATTTCTACGTTTCAGTCAGAATCAAACCCAACACCCTCTGCTGAATAAGGCTACACTGCCCAGAAGTGGGTCTGGTGAAGCAACCCTCCTGGTGCATGCAGCTCAGCTCCCTCTGGAAAGTTAACATTACTGCTCTCTATTAATTACCTTCTGCTAGAGATGTTCCTCAGGCTCACTCTTTCACCAGAGGAGTCTGGAACATGACTGCATGTGTTTCCTAAGTTATTAGTGAGCATTTTGGTTTAGTGAGTATCAGAGTATCACTTTACAAAACAGATATTATCATCACACTAAGGAAAACCAGCCCAAAGAATAATAAAATTACTTGTACAAGGCTATCCAGACACTTAGCAGAAGAAGGTCAGCTAGTACAGTTAACTTGCAAGCCCTATACCAATGATCTATCCAGAAGGATACACAGCTCTTTGAAGATATGAGCTGGGGGATGTCCTCCATCCCTGGTTACCTCTCCTTACCTACACCCTGCTATGAAAGATCCCTATTTCAGTCACTGTGGAGGACTCAAAAACACTGTGGCAAAACAGAAAAGGGCTCAGAAATGTTGACAGTAAAGCCCGGAACAGAACGTGGAGCATGGTATTTTGGGCCTTTTCTTTACCATCAGCCTCTCCGAGGGAGACCTTAATTTCAACGTTGTTGCACAGGATATTGGTGCCTGAATTAAGGACTCAAAGGATCTCATTAACAATTCTAGCTATAATAATTAATTTTTTTTATAGTCAAACTCTCGCTTAAATCTAGGAAAGCAGTATTTTTTTAAAAAAACAACAAACTTAGAGCTGCCACAGGACTACTGCATAGACAGAAAGATTGCGCCAATGGCTAGTATAGGAACATAGGCTCAAATACCTATTATTTCAAAGATTTTCTTGGGAAGGCTGCTTAATACCTCTGGATCTCAGTTCTTCACTTCTAAATAAGGATAACAGCTAAATGGGAGCACACTAAGGATAAGGCAAGACACGCAATAGAGACAATGTAAAAATCTAACAGAATTGGGTTTGTGCATGGGGAAAGCAGAGTAAATTTGAAGCTACTTTTGCTACATTTCATTTAAGCTAACAAACTATTTCACTGACAACATCTCAGTGCTATGTAACAAAGATTACATTCTCCCAAGCAAAGGCATTATACACCATACATTACCTTCATATGAAATTGCAGATTATTTTTTCCTACAAAAACAATAAAGAAGGAGAGACAAACCTTGCCTTGATAACACCTGCTGAGCTTCTCAAGAAAGAATGAGATTCAGGTCATGTTCAGCTCTCCATTGAGCAATATTCAACATAGGCAACAAAACTATTAGGGTATTTAAGACCAAGATGTTAAAATCATACCTAGAGCTGGCAAACTGAAGGCAGCCTTACAGTCACCAGAGAGGAAACAAATTTCCCAGTTTTACACCTATGGTTGAAGCCCAAAGACAGGGTTTTTTTGTTATATTTATTAGCAATGTTTGTATTACAGGAGTATGGTCTCTCCTTGGTTTTACAACATAAATCTCACTGATAACCACTGAGGTTAAAAAACTCCAAAAAGATAAGCTATCACAAAAATTTTTCAGCAAAGTTCAGCACAAAGGCCTCGAAGTCAAACATGGCCCAGAAAGCAGCATGTCTAAATCACACAAACCCTGTAGGATTCCTTCTACCAAAAGCCAAGCGAAGCACAAATGGAATTAAACAAGGATTTTCTCTCATGTCCTGGTCATGACAGGCATGTTTAAAGGGACAAAAAGGCCTTTCCAAAAGTCTATAACCAGAACAGTAAAAATCAACTAATCAGATGCTATTTGCCCTCTTTCAGTGAGCCAGTGCTGCCATCTAAAGCTATCTAAAGGGCATGCAGAAGAACTTCAAAGAGGCATCTAAATAACATTCAGGAAGCACATCTGAGTAGGCAGAGAATGCAAAGTAAGTCAAATAGGTTAAGAAAATACCACAAAATAATGATGCAGCAGTACCTGAAGGAGCAGTTCTTTCTTTATCACTTCACCTGTCTTTCTGATAAGCTGCTTCTGTAGTCTCTGTATTTTCTGAATCATTTCATAGGCACTTGCATCTCTGGCCTAGACAAGAACAAAGCAGTCTCAAAAATTAAACGTTATAACAAGTTAGTGTTTCTTACTTGCAAATGAAAACCATAATTCTAAGTGTTCAAAAGTGACAAATATAAACTGGGCAAGGGCAGGCATGGTGGGGTTTTTTAAATGGCACATATACAAGCAGTATTGAAGATCAGCTGGAGCATGCTCATGTTTAACACTATCACCCTCATGAATCCACCTCAAAACAACTAATAAAAATAGGAGTCCTTCAGAGCTTAACTCCCAAACCAACAGAGATTGGTAGAACCAGGTGACAGGGAAGGAAAAGGAGGTTAGTATTATCATTTTTAGCAGAAACTGAAAGTGCCCACTAACAAATGAAGAGGACTGCAAGTACCTTCTACTATTTTAAGAACTCCAAAAAGTGACAACTGAGTTTTAAGACCAGGAAAATTTTTCTCTTGAACAAATGAAAGAGTAACTGCAACGTAGTCTTGAAACAGGTTGAAAACAGGAACAAATTATGGGGTTACAGTAGTTAATTATTATGAGGTGTTAAAGTGTCCATATATGTGGAATCTCATTTTTCAATGGAACGAAGTGCTTAAAAAGGCAATGGAGTGTAGGCACTAGATTGCTGCCCTCTGTCCACATCGCCTGTAAAGACCAGGAGCTAAAAGATGTCTCTCTGTCCTTAGTCCCTGTTCATTCTTTTGTCACAGCTTGCATCTGGAGGAAGCTTTTAAAGAGCAAAAAACAATTATGTGAGGAACAGCCAGCAAAGCTTCCTTTCCTTCAACTTTTTATCTTCTTGTTTGATCCTTTAATGAAGGGCAAACAAACTGACTGAAGTGTTTCCCCACTCAGGGATCCACACCTCTCTCCCACGAGGTTTCTCCTCTCTCATGTGGTGTCTCATAAGAATTAAACTCACATTGCAGTATAGGCTCCAATAAAGTCCTGCTCTCTGTATATTTGTTTGAGCTTATAAGAAACATGGTATCTCGTGGCTCAATCTTTTGTCCGATTTTATCTAAATTGACTAATCAATTCAAGTGTAACTGGGACACTAACACAGATTGGCATGCAGTGCTCACAACACAACATCATTTCCTGAGAAACCAGGCTAAAAAGTAGTTCAGTCCCCATGACCCGCTCAGTCCTTGATTTTTTTTATAGCGCTGCTCAAATGTGGTGCCAACTTGTGACGAGTGTAGTGATATGAGAGTGTGTGTTCATTAGGACTTGAACCAAAACCCCCACCAGGATTATCTCATATGGATCTTCCCATCTGCTGGCCTTCCCGTGTTCCAAATAAAAACCAGTGACCCAGAATGGAAAGACGTGATTTCCCATTATCAGTCTCTTCTTATATTCATTTGCCCAACACTGGGTGTTTTGACTGGCCTGATTTTCCTTTGTTACAACGTGCTGCTGAAGATTGTACCTAGATGTCTTTAACCCAGTTCATCATCCTGCATTTTATCTCCCTTCCATGACAAAAGCTAAGCACACCATTCAGCTCTAAGCTCAGTATGGAAGGATCAGAAATTAACTACTGTGCTAGTAAGCACATACAAAATCCTCAGCTCTGCTTCTGTAGGGACCAGCATGTTACCACTCATTATTAGAGCAGCTAAACAACCCAGGCTGGCATCAGATCAGAGATCCATGCAACAGAGAAATCTCAGCTGGCTCTGACTTACTTCAAAAATATCCAGTGATACCAATTGATGTTCATGTGTTTTGTTTGTCCTTGATGGATTTTTTTCCCCCTTCATTTGGCAGGTTCAAATACCGTGAAAATTTAGATTTACTGTTTACGTAACAGTTGAACTCACATTACCCAGATTGGCTATCTTTGGGAAGCCACCACTGTTTATGTGGAGGCCTCTTCCTTTTCTCACAGATGTAATTTACCTTCTGACTTCACATGTATTCATCCCCAAGTCTACCTGATCTATGACCCTTTCTAACTCTGTGCTTTCATCCCATCTACATCCCCTAACTAGTAAGGGTAGGATTGTGTCTTTCCCCTATCATCTTCCTTCTCATCATCCATGTTAAGGAATCACCCCTTCTAAATTTACCTGATGCATTCTTATTCCCTTTAGCATTTGACTGGCTCTTTACAAATCCCTCTGCAATTTTTCATTGAAAAAGTGACACAAAAATAACTCTGATTGCATTGTGCAAGGAAGCCATTCAGCAGTTAACCATTCCACTAGTACTATGGAAATTTCAGTCTGCCTGCCCCTCCACAAAATTTGCATAACAGTAAATGGAAATAGGCTTTGTGCTGTGTCACTGATTTGGTAGTATGGGCTTTGGGAACTTGAAATGCTGACACATCACCTCTAATTTTCTCCATCTGTGAACATTCAAGGGATTCTCCAGTTCTTCTTCCAAAGCTTTGCACCGAGTCTGTTCCCTTAATAGTTCCTTCTGCATGTGATGAACTTCCTTTCTTTAAAAAGAAAAAAACCCACACCAAAACCACATCAATATGACCAAGGCACTAATACAGACATTAACAAAACATTCCCTCATCCACTACCACACTAGAAAAGCGACTCTTGTGATTAATAGTGAAGACTAATACCACTAAACAGATGGAACCGTAAGATAACACAATTAGACCTCTTCACTTAGTTCAGTAAGAATGGCTCAAAAAAGGGACTTTTCATCAGCTTTGGAGTTCTGGGGGAATCTGCTACACACAACCTACTGGATCTCACTGCCTACACCTCATGTACATTAAGGCCAGAAGGACAGTTAATTCATCTTGAGTGACCTACAAATCAGTTATGGAGTCATATCCAGTTACTGCTGTATTGAATCTAACAGCTTCTGTTTGAAAGGTTTTAAATCTACATGGCTTACACAATCCAGAAAGTAAAACACACTCTAGAACCCGATTGATTTCTTTTACTGTTATTACCTCTCCTTGGGAAATTTAAGGGGTGATTTGTTGCTGGATTTAAAATTAGTTGAGCACTCCCAGGATGTTTTGACAACTAGGCTATTACAGTGGGGATAGGGGATGAGGGGCAGGAAAAAAAGGGCACTTTTTTTTGCAGTGGTCTGACCCTTACCACTTTAGTGGGTGGATCCTGTAACCTCTCCAAGGTCAAAAGTGGGTGGAAGATCACCATGTGCCTACTCTACCACTGAATCTTTTCCTGCTAAGCTTAGAGTTACATTTAGTTCACTAGAGAGAAAAAGGCCTTTTTTTAACAGTGAGGTTGGACAAGGTTACGGAAGAGGAAAAAACCCCACATCTCCAACTGGCAAATCAAGAAAGCTAATTAGCAGCACAAATGATAAATGGGGTCTTTCGATAGGCAGTTTTCATGATGGTTTTGGACTTCATTAAAGTATATGATTGCTTCTGCAGTTAGCAAGAATTGATCCACCCATCATGGCATGCATCACACTATACTTCAATACCGTTACTGAGTTTCAATACAGTAACAGACTTTCAGCTGAATGCATTTGAGCAGCAAGTTCAAATCCTATTCCTGTCTGCAATCAGTCGATGAAAACTGCAATTGCTAATGTTTTGTGCCCAGCTCTCTTTTCTCTTACATGAAATCAAACTGGCATAATTGACTGGAGTCAACGGGACTGACCACAGACTGAAGTTAATTTGCTCTGGTGAAAGCCACGGAATTATACTGATACAGTAAAGCTAAAGATCTCACCCAAAACCTGCAGTATCTACATATAATTACTATGATGGTTATCTGCAAAAAAACATAGCTGCCTCTCCTTACAAACCAAGACAGATTCTATAGAAAATGACAACAGTTTCCTATCAGCAAAGAATACATCTCAAATATGGAAGCATTAAAAAAAAAAAAAGGAAGCATTAAACCAGAGGAAAAAATAAATTAGGCTGGGGCTATTAAACTTCTGTTTTAAAGAAACAAAACCTTCAATGAAAATTTAACTAAATCTCTCTCAGAGAGCAAGTCTGCATATAAATCTGGAAGGAAAGAGCTCTGAAAACGTGCAGAGGTTTGTTATAAATATGTCAAATGTTCCTCCGTCCTCTGTGGATTGCCTCATAAAAAGCAGTTCCACTAATTTGGGCCTTGGGTACCACTAAGCAGTTCACTGAACTATGAACACCTTTTCTGCAGCTGTCTGTCAAGTTTATTCTGTAGGCAGTAACTCACAGTACAAAGGGAAACAGAGAAACTATTTCAGCTTTGGCCAAGATGCCTTTCTTCCTCCTTTCCTCCTTCCTATATTTTATTTTTTCTTAATTGCTGATGAATTGTTTTGTGAATTTAACCCAGTATGTGTTTGAGGTCAAACCAAACAACCCCCTTTTCCAGGGTATAATGTTTGTTCATACAAATCTTCACCATGCATAAAACATTTTCCATCTCAAACACAGAATCAGGGATGCAGTCACTATGGAAATGTATTCAATCAGTTTTTCTACCTGAGCTCCTCCACTTCAGCCACACTCTTGCCAAGTATTCCCTTCTCACACCGAAGTCTTTTGATCTCCAGCTTGAGAAGTCGGATATCTTCCATCCTTTGCTGGTACTGGATTTCACCCTGGCTTAAGATGGACTGCTGGATTTTTGTCTTTTCATAGAGCAAAGCCACTTTATCATTGCACTGAGTGAGCTGGGCCCCTAGGATGTTTCTCTCGTTGATAACCTGAGCATGCAGGGCAAAGCAATAATCTCAGTTACAGTACACTCCCAAAGTATTTGCATCTGCCAAAATCATGTGCATTGAGAGGTTTCACTGTTATTCGTGAAAGAATTATGACAAGGGCCTAAGTTTCCCCTATAACGGTTCAGTCACACAAACGATATAAACTACGTATTCTGTTCACTTCAGCATGTGAACATTTGTGTTTCAGTGGCACTATAATATAAAGCTTTAGTAGAACCACATTTACAGTAGCTGAAGACACTGAACAATGAGGGAACAGAATGCAGTGTGTTTGAAAAGCCAAGACATTTCTACCTGGTCATATTCCTTCTTCTGTTTCAGCCTCTCAGCATCAGCTTCACCAATGATTTTTAGGAGTTTTTTCTCTTCTGCCTCCTGACTTTCTATAAATTGTTTGGTTTCCAAAGCCTGTTCTTTCACCTTAAGCAGTTCAGCCTATTGGGAATCAAAGAATACAGGTAAACTGCACTTGGTAACAACTTCCCATTACATAAACCTGGGATTAATAGTTAGGATTCTAACAAAGTATCATACTTTTTTGTTTGTTTGTTTCCTGAGAGGTACACATTTTCTTAGTTTTTGAGAACAAACCACTAAGACAAGCAAGCATGAAGACCCATAAAGAAATGGTGTGGACAGTATTTTAGTATCATTGTGTTATACAAAATAGAAATTTGAATGGATTTTTATCTACAACAATGGTTGAAATTCAGGGACACCTCATTTAAAAAACATTGGTTTAAAACTTTAAAACTCACATTTGGAAAGCTTTTCAATTGAGTTGTTCAAAGTCTGTCTGGGATGTGAGAAGGAACAGTTCAACCTTGCTGGAAAGGATAACAAAATATCCTTTGTAATACAAATCAGCATCAACTTGGGACATGAAATATGGCTTCAGACTGGAATAACAGAATTGGTGGTGAAGATGGCAACCAGGCATAGAACAGCAAAATTAAAGAGCTTTAGCACTTTTTTTAGTGGATGTGTAGATGAGGAAGACTAGGAAAAGAGGGGCTGTCCTTAAGTACAGGAAAAGTAACACACCGTTACAGTGATTGCACACTACTAACGAACTAACACTGGGATATGCCAAATAATGCTGTCCTCCTGTGATGAGCTCTACAACTCAAGGCATGTATGTAGATAAAAACTAATAAGGTCTTCTTGGATTATTAAGTATTTCTATCACTGCTAAGCAATTAGTTAGAGCCAAAATAGAACTAGCTGGCTACAGTCTATTTTCATAGATATGAAAACTTTCAAGCCTTGACTCAGAATTTGCCACAGCCCTGACCCTTACAAAGGATGATGTTCAAGCTGCCTTTTGGGAAACAGCATCACGCAATACTAAAAGAATGAGGTTGTGATGAAGGCTGCACCTGAAGAAACACTGATTTAAGACAGAAACAGTTCCATCATCATAATAAAATAGCTTGTTCCATTCTTATTTTCTTTAATAAAATTCTCATTTTCCCATATGTGCAACACTCATATTGCTCTCACTCAGTGTTAGATGTTCATCAGAATCCATCAGCTGAATAAAAATGCAAGCCACTTCATATTGAAATGCAATCAACACTGTGCTAAAGCTGTCTACAAATGTAAAACTGCTCATGTGTTTGGCATTGCTGGATAATATTTTTTTTAATATATCAAAATTCTATGTTCTCCTTTTGTCAGAAAAAATATGAGTTATAAACAAGAAGTGGCATTAGATGTTGACAGCAAACATTCATATAAAAAAATCTCCTCACTGGAACACACTAAGTTAAAATAAATCTGAACTGCCTTGTACAGTATAGAACATAAATACTCTAAGCCACACAAAGGCCCCACAAGCTAACAGGACTTTGAATTAGATTAAATACACTAAAAACTACAGTATGAGGGCCTGCGTACATTAGAAAAGAGAAAAGGAAATGAATAAACACAGTCACTGTGCAAGCAGAAAAATGGTCAGGCCTGAAATTGCTGTAAATCAGCACAGCTTATTTGAAGTTGGTTCAGAGAGTTCCTAAGAACTGAAGAACAATCAGCAAGAATGAAGAATTTATATGGGACCTATGCTGATATCTTAAACCAAATTCAAAACAGATTCTTGTTTAGATTTTGAAATATTAGCATAAGTGAGGAGGGGTGGGGTTTTTGACCTAGAGCCTAGAGGTGGGAGGAAAATATGAATTTTATAAAAGGTATAACAGGCTAGACAGAATGCTGAAATACGAAGTCAGAGGTTTTACATCCAGATTTCTAGAAAACATTAAAAAAAAAAAGGCATGCTTGAACATCTACAAAAAATATACAAAAACACTTGGCAGCACCTCAAACCCGGAGGGCCATAGTTCTTACAGCTTTCAGACATATTTTTCAACATCCAGATGCTTTGTCAAACCAGTCCAATCCACAAGCTTGTATGAAAGCCAACTGAAACCAAAAGATGGCATTGTACTGGCTGTAATGAAGCCTGGATCAGGCATCCTCTATTTCATTTACCATGAGTACACATTTTTAAGACCTTTATGCCAGCTGAGGCAAGCACAAATCCAATGTCTGTGTAATCTCGCTCCTATGAATCCCAGTCCTCCATGACTTAGCACGTTCTTTAAACTGAGTTCCCAGGAACAGCTTGCTTGTTTCCTTCACATCAGCACAAACAAGACAAACTGAAGCCAGCTTGCTACACAAATAATTGGGTTCTTTTGTGCCTGTGTCAGTCAGTTCCCTCTTTGAATTCTATTCTGCTTTAGCATTCAGCAAAGACACTCAGGTAGAAGACCGCAATGCCCTGAAGCTAGTCAGTAATGTGATGTCAGTGTATGGACATACTTGCTAGTGAATAATTGAGTGGATAAACCATGTAGCAATCATATGTTTCTCAAATGGATGGCAGACGGTTCCGAGGTGATGAGACAGAATTGGAGACTAGTTAAGGCAGAAAGCTGCACACAGGAAATGAGACACTGTTTGACTTCTCCATCACTGATAGAACAACTCTGAGACAGATCAGGTACAAGAACACAAATTCATCACCTTTCTACAAAGCTCTATTGACACCTTGTCATAACTGTAATGTGCTGAGAGATGCTAAAAACTCAAGGAGTCATTGCAGCATAGCAATAAACTGACAGAAGAAAACATTGTGGGAAGTGGCAGGGGACTTCTGTTTTGGGGAGGTGTTGTTTGTTTCCTGGGTTTGTTTTTTTCTAGTGCTTAGCGAAGAGAAAAAATAAGCTGCTGTGGACACTAACTCCTTAAATCTTTCAAGAGCGCAGCAGACGGGGTTGAGATATCACAACACATTAATAGCTTATCTAAGGATGGGCTGTAGCCAGTGCTGAGAAGAAGAAGCAGAGCTTCAAGCTCAGATTTCCTTCGATTTAAAACAGATTCTTGCTGCTTTATACCACAATATTAAAATAACTTTCTGTGCAGAGGGACCTACTAAAAGGCACTGCTTAATTCCCAGAAGACTAATGCTTGCTAGTCACACAGAAATACAAGATTGTGAAGTGTAATATAATGGGGTTTGCACTTATAAACAGCAGAGAGAAAAAAAATATTTTTAAAAGAAAAGCTTGAATTATAAGGGTCTATATTTAAAAAGTTTGCTAGAATCAGGCTATCCCCAAAATCCACATTTCTGCAAGCCAAATGGAACTTTCTAGTAAATACATTCAGTCATCAGGAGATTTAAAGCTTCTAACAGACAATCCAGGACCTTTCTGATTGTAATTACAGGCAGAATTTAAATTTGTCTTATACACAGAAGATTTGAGTAATACCTCTAAAGCATACTGGCATATTGTGCTTCAATTACAGAATAGTTTATTAAAATACAGCAAAACCACCACAGACCAGGAACAATGCAATTTGTGAAATGATGGAAACCATCCTTTGTAAGAAGGCATACATATATGTAAAGGCTCTTACGTTCAATGAATTTTTCATCTTCTCTATTTGCTTGTGTTCTAGACGTGCTCTCACTAGGGCTGCTTCTTTGCCTGCAATCACCTCTTTCAGCTCATCCACCTGATGTGTCACAGTTTTCAGTTGCTTCTTCATTTCTGCCACCTCATCCTAATAGGACAGGAAGTGTAATCACAGAGAGGGATCAAAAAAGAGCAGGTTTGTGATTCAGAGTTCAGACTCTTTTAATGTTGGAAAGATGTAGCCACAGTGCTTGAGAGGAGACCTGTTGTACATACCACAAGACATTACTTTTTAATCCAACAGAAAAAAACAGTTTCATTAAATGACATTTTTTTTGTTTATGCCAGTATGACACTTTAGTAAAAAAGCCTTTGAAGCATTGACAAAAATAATGACCAGCAACTGTAAGTATAATAATCCATCTAAAGTGCTAGACACACAGTAAGAACTAGCAGTCAATGTAAATTAATAAGATTCTGATCCTACCCATCTGTTTTCATGCTTCTAGTAATGTGTTTTTCAAAAAGGCTGTATGCAGTTGGGCACAAATATTTGGAGAGAAGCTAGTTTTGTGCAAATGAACATATCCTTAGGTAAGATACCCATGTGCCTGCAAAGGAGTGTAGGAAATGCTTGTCTCCATTTTCCCTATGCACTAGCTTGCATACAGGTGCAAGGGGGAAAAAAGTATGCTCAGAGATTGAGAAGTCCCTGGTATGAGAATATTTATCATATATTTTATGCTCAAAAAAAAAAAAGAACAAAAATCCTGGCAGCACTGCAGAGATCAGATCACTAGTATTCCTACTCACAGCACAGAGATGCCTGCCTGTACAAAATTTAAGAATTGTTTCAACTCATTGCAGTGACAGCACAGTTGTGACATGAAATGGAAGCTAATAAATTCAGTGCTTAGACAGACGTGCTCTTCTGGATCTAATGAAAGTAGCTTTAGAAGCTATTATTCCTCTGCCAGAGGCTGCCACCTCACAGACGTACACAAATACAATCCTAATTCTTCATGTAATGAAGAACAGCAAGAACACATAATTTTTGCGAACAGCTCTCCTAATCAACTTGCTTAAACAAATGAGCTCCTAACACCAAAAGAAACCCCAAGGATTAAATAATCAGATATTTATCTCATATTAACAGCCTGCCAGCATATCTTTTCCAAAAGATTTTACTGAGCTGATTATAGTACTCTGGAGACCGCTAGCAAGGTGGGCAACAGGGTATCTTTTCACATTAAGCAAT
>JAVJGJ010000062.1:22323913-22349100 GCA_035590215.1 Microhierax caerulescens
CAAATTTGTTTTACTTCCCCAAAGGAAAAAGATTTTACCATAATTTTTAACACAACCACATTATCTTTTTTTCTTTCATGGTTGGCTGACATGTTACTGAACTTTGAATTGCTATTTTTTCACGGCTACACATAATCTTGGCCAAAAGATCTTTTGGGGTCAGCTACCTTCTCACACAGGACTTTCTAAAAACATTTTATGGTAAGCCAAGCAAGCTAGTAAAATCTAAACACCAGCCTCTAACAAATGTAACTGTGAGCAGCATTGTGTATACCACCATATAACATTCAAAACCTGAAAAGGCTGGTAAGTTCATTGCTTCAATTTGTAACTCAGCACATAAGTGCCAGTTCTTTTTAAGTAAGCAAATTTATGTTGTATCTTTAAAAAAATAAAAATACAAATAAATTCATCAGCATTGCAATTTTTCACCCTTATTTCTCCTGAGATATTTTTTTGGAGCACCAAGAATCTCAACACTATATTCAATGATGACAGGCAATCAAAGGTCAAGTAAAGTGTCTCATATAAATGGCAAAATAGTTCAGTCCTAATCAAGTTCAGCACACAGCTGCATATGAACTTAGACAGTTAATTTCCATCTGCTTCTCAAATAAAACATCTACTTATTCAAACCAGAGTATGAATGTGTAATCTACTACGTATGTTTATGTTATAAATTCTTATTCTGAAATAACCCAAGGCTGGAAATCACAGCTATACAAGGTCCCAATCTCTGCCAACTACAATAGGATTTGTGTAGTTTTTTAGATCTTTACATCAGAATAAGAGAATGTAACCTTAAGTGATCTGTCCTCTTCCTCCAGCATTGTTAGTGAGATCCCCGAAGAAAAAATGTGAATGGAGAGAACCTTTATCTGAGGAAAACTACACTCCCTTAAAGGAACAAGTGAGGTGGAAGCATTAAGTTCTGCCAGAAAATCCCACTTCAAATGGGAAAGTGTCCCCTCTCCTTTCTAATTCATGATTCACAATAAAGTACAAACGCATTCAGGGCTATGTAGGGAATCTTATTCCCTCCCTTGCCTCTTACCCATACATGCAGACAACCCCTAAATGAATAAAACAGATTGGAGCCAAGATGGAAAGGAAAAAATTTCTTCCACGACAGGGTTTTATGATTCTGTAGCTCCAGTGTACCATGATTTTATGCACGGTTTGAGGCACAGATATTGCCACATGACGTCTGAGGACTCATGTTTCCAGTCCAAATAGAAACCTTCCAGATAAAATGTCAGAGACCTAAGATATTTATTTCCTCAAAACACACAGGAATTAAGAAACCACTTCTGCCATTTATACAATAAGTTTTCCTTTAAATAAATAAAAATTAAATCAGAAAAAAAAAATGAGCGGAGAGAGAAACACAAGGAAAAATATATTACTACCTTAGCTTCAGCCAGATTTTTACTGCATAGGTTCTTCTCTATTCTCACAGCTTCACAGCGGCTTTGTTCCTGTTTTAATTCAACTGCAGACTCTTCTATCTTCTTCTTACAGTCACGGATCTGCATTTCCTGTATTTCAATATCTTTCATGTGCTGCAGGATCTAAAGCAGAAAGAAGGAAGTGAACATGATTAAACCATCATCACAGGATTGTAAGGATGGGGCAGAGTTCATGATTTTCTAAGATAACAAGTTCAAATCCCTGTGATAAGAAGTTTTAACTACAGCTAAAAAATCACTTCAGTCCCAGTACAAGTTTAACCTTTCTGGATTGCTTATGTGGGACAATATTTTATTTTAATCTGATACCTAGGTTTTATTCAAGGCTAAAATTTATAGATGTGCACATATTTAATTTAAGAAGCTATTGAAAATACTGCAACTGAGTAGATTCAACAAGATCAACACAAATGGCTCTCATCAAGAATAGCCTTAGGTTATCTATAGAGCAAAGCTAGATTTTGTATGTTGTTTTGAATGTCAGCTGTATGATAAGATGAATAAAAACACTTTTTTCCAAGCAGCCCTGCATGCACTTCCACATTCCAACAAGCCAACAATTTTCTAATGAACACATGATCACAGTGTTGATATATAATTACAACAATAATAAAGTCAGGTAATGTAACTTACACGTGATCTAAATAAGTAAGTAATCACAATTAGCTGCTTCTAGGAAGGATTAGAAATAATGATGTGACGATTACCTAAAGAGAATAGAGTACTGTAGACTGTAGGAAGACATGATCACATGCAATATCAATAAACAAAAATACAAAATTTTACAGACAACTTTATTGAACGGTTACCACCATAACAATACATAGGAATTACTATGTTAAAGGAGCAATAATACAAATAGTTATTAATCATTATGACGGGCTTCATATTTTTTTTTTTTAAATGCAAGAACTCTCCTCCTGCTGTACAAACAAGCAGTATTCAAACAGAATCAAGCATTACAAAGAAAGAAGATTATAAGAAATAAAAATAATATTAAGGAGTACACGCATCAAGAATACGATTTTTCCAGTTCGCTGCCTGAGGCAGAAAATAATGCCACCCTTAAAGCTGGGAAACAGATCAAGCATTAAAGAAAAAGCTGAGGAACCACATGGACAAAATCCAGGAGAAAAGTCAATTCACAACTGCATTTCATACCCAGTTCTCCTGACTCTGTTTTTGAAGGTAGCAGTTTAAGCTAAGATTTATGTTCATATGTCTAAACAGAAGAATAAAAAATGTTTACATCAAACAGTCAATAACTGCAAAGTCTGCAGTTGACAGTGTTGTCCCTTGCTTAGCAGTAAGCCTTGTGAGGTTTCACTATTGGGCAGGAGCTTAATTAATTGATCATTCTACCTGGTACCTTCAACCAACTTTGAAGACAGGGAATGGCTAAATATAGAAAATTTTATTACAGCAGCAGGATTACAATTCCAGCACATTTGTAGCTGACTGCAGAGGATCCCAAGGACTGCTTACAGTGCAATACAAAAACACAGTCTCAAGTTTATAACCTGCTCCCACCTCTTCCTTTTCTGTTAAAACAACCTGCCAATACTAATAGCAGGGAGAAGAAATCAATAAGATATGTTTTCTACCCACACTACAGTGAGCATAGGCTGGAGTAAGATTTGAAAGTAGGTCACTGCATTTGTAAGTCTTTTACTTGGTTTTGATACAACATCAGTGCAATAAGTTTGTGGACCAAGTTGTCTGAGTTGTGCTCACAGGCTGGATGCTGACTCTGCTTTTTCAGGAATGATTAAACCCAAATAATTCTCCCTTATAAATACTGAAAGGATACATGCAATGTTTCCCAACAAAGCCCTGTGGGAGGATGAGCATCCTCAATTCTGATTCAGTTGATAGCACACTACACCTCTCAGATTTAGCAATGAGGGCCCAAAGCTAAGCAGAAAGTATTAGATATTCATAGTTTTCTTCTGTACCCTTCATAGGGTTTTTTAACTGTATACTTCACTATCATCTACATTGGTTACCTGCTCAGATCAGCTAACCTACTCAAAATCTCAGTAATGGTGCTGTCCTTATTTGCTTACTTTTATTTAGCCACTCATTAAGTACTGTCATGATCTTAATGATATGCCTGTTGAGCATTAAGTTTTCAAAAAAAGTATGCAAATATAAAAGTATAAAAGGAATTCCCCCCCTGCCCCCAAATGCGTTGTTCAACTGTGAACTTTACATTGCAAATGGCTTTTTTTGAAAAAACAACATATTAGAGACTGCTTTTGTGACCTCTCATAAGGCACAATCAGGGAACACTTCAGGTGAGACTTAAGGGTAATACTTCACTGTTCCCTTTTCAGCAGCCTAAACCTTCCACAGGGAAACTAAGATTTCATAATCTAAGAATTTCAATTCAAGAAATACATATTTTATGAAAAGTATGACTGAGTAATACAGGCACCACAACAAAGAGCCAGATCTTTTCTCTTATTTGCACTGGCTAACCTAGAAGTAAGACTATTCAACAAGTGACACTGGCTTAAAAATGGCAGAAATGAGCGGTCAGCTATGCCAATAATTAGAAGAGCAAGTCTAGCAAATTCTCACCATTGAAGT
This sequence comes from Microhierax caerulescens, assembly GCA_035590215.1. Classification (NCBI taxonomy): domain Eukaryota; kingdom Metazoa; phylum Chordata; class Aves; order Falconiformes; family Falconidae; genus Microhierax; species Microhierax caerulescens. Next base: position 22,327,975 of record JAVJGJ010000062.1, read on the forward strand.
ATTCTACTGTTGTAGATATAACTTTGCTGACTCTGTTCATCAGTTACTCAGTACTGAATGATGATTCCGAAAGAGGAATTCTGCTGCTCTATAGAAATCTCTTCTGCTCTAAGTAACCAGGTAGCTTTCAGAGCCAACATAGTTCTGTCTGCCTTGCAGGAGTTCCAAGAAGTCTTTGGACTTAGATGGATTTGGCACTTTACCAGCTCTTACACAGTTCAGAGGTGTGCAGCACGCTCCTTCAGAGCCAGCCTGATAGCAACAGAAGAGCACTGACTGGTCGTATGATTACTGCCCATCAGCAGCTCATTCCCCACCAGTTGCAAAATGGCTCCTGTGGTTTTGCCACAGCTTCTCGAGCCTGCTCAGGTCAAACAGCGAACCCAAATATTACTTATTGGCTATGATAATCCTGATCCTATGTCCTCCTTCTAACCTGTGTTTTGCCCCATCTTATCCTTCCAAATAACATGTAATTTCATGTAGGGAACCTCTGCAGGGACAAGACTATTGTCTCACATACTCCTGTGCTCAGAACTGCTCCGCCTGCTCTTCACCTGCAAGCTGAGTCAGGAATTGCCCCTTTAGTGAACTAAAGAGACACACAAGTCCTTCAGCAACCTGTAATCACGACGCAGGTGACATGATACAAACAGCTCAGGTTTCATAACCCATTTACTCAGGCTCTGCCTTATAAGAAATGACAGAAAATTTGCACCCAAAGTGATGGGGGGGGGGGGGGAAGTCAACAAGCTAACATTTATAATTTTCACGCTCATAATATTGTGAGCAACCCTGATCAGAATTGAAAGCAAAAGCCTTGTAGTTCTGAGTGTTATGAATTACTCCCTGGCCCTAGTTTACAATGTTCTTAACTCATATTCATACCGTTAGAAATGCACTGTGAGGGAAAGATGCAAAATATGACTTTGCAACAAAGACAAATCTCACTTTCGTGGAATATTATTTCATGGAAATGACAAAAGGTATTCTAGACAAGGGAACATATACCATTTGAAAATGATTTAGAAAACCCTGGTCACATGAAGTTGGGAAGGATAATTTTGAAGTGAAAAGACAGCAAATAACTTGTGAGTTGAAATAGCTTGAAAGCTAATCCCAGTAAATCAATGAGCTTCTTGGAGGGCCCTTCAATGGGATCTTCAGCAATTAACGGAATATATTACAACCATTATTCCTGACGGCATACTCAGGAATAAAGTTGTACATAATAATGGGTAGTGGGCAACACAAATTTCATGCAGTGTTTCTTGGCAGCTGTTCCTGGAAAACTTCTGTTTTGCAGACTAGCTTGAACACGTTCAGATGCTTTCACTTACTGAATCCTTCAAAATGCTGAGTCTCATACAAAGATGTCAAGCACTGTCAGCTCTCACTGGCCTCAATCTGAGGACAACACTAGTATGCAAGATAAGGTCCTTTGCAGATAAGGCATAACAATCAAAGAGTAATTTCCAATTGCACATCAGTTTCAATTGTAGGAAGTCAGAGGTCTTGGTCTGAACTCCAGCCCCAGTTTGCTTTCCCAAATGACTGCCGAATAAGAGAAATACATGGCTGTACTCCAGGTCTCTCACAGAATACACACCTATTGATGAGGTTCCCCCAGAGACCTTTGTAAACTGTGTAAAGACCACTGAGCTAAGCTTCCTCTCACTGACACATTAGGAAATGAATATATCTCTACAGTTTTGAGTAAGACAGGAACGAACCACTTGTACAAAGAACTGTTCCTACCTTCTCTTTGAGCTCACTGGTTTCATTGACGAAATGATCTCTCTCCTTCTCTAATTGGTAAATAATCTTCATTTGTTTCTGAGCTTCACTCTTATATTTTTCAATTTCTTCTTCCAAGCTCTTCTTTGACTGCTCATGGATCTTCACCAAACTTATCTGTTTCTGAGTGGCACTGTTAGCCTTGACCAAGTGCTACAGGGAACATAAAATAATGACTCTTGAGCTGAAAAGGCAACACTGCCACCACTATGACAAAAACATGCCATTGTCTAGGTGGATTATGGACTTCCCAGTGTTATTACCCCTTATCTAATTTGTTCAGTTGAAATACTTGAGCCTCACATCTGATTAAAAAAAAAATAATCTCTTAACAGAGTTGCTAAATAGTGGGGGTTTTGTGATTTGAAGTTAAAATACTAGTATCTGCATTACAAAATAATGGATAGGATCATTTACAACTGGAATTAACTAATAACTGGAAAAACCTTACCAGCTTTAAGGCATTTAGATTGTAAAGTATGCCAATAGCTAGTAAAATAAATAATAAAAACAAATAACCAAATACACTTCCTTCTCATGTCCCAAATAGCAATTTCAAGCTGGAAATTAACCAAGCTTCATTTAAAATTATGCATAAGGATTAAAAAGAAAACAGTGAGGTATCATTTTTACAAAATCAGCCACCTCATCCCACTTTCAACTTTCTTTCCCTATACATAATAGGTATTTGTCACCTGCCAAATCTAAGCCTCTGCTGGAGTCAAGATATAGAACAGTGAATCTATACCAAGTAAAGCACCTCAGAAATCATCTTTTAGCATTGAATTTACTAGATTACACTTCAGGAATGCCCATAAACATGAGATGCTATCCTGCAGTACAAGAACCTTGGCCTGATAGAAAATGATCGGTATGAGAAATAGACCTAAAAGCAAGGATTACTATTAGCACAGCCTGCCACGCTGCTACATGGTGCACCAACATTTTGGTTTGTTCTTTTACTGGCAAAGACTCAGTTTGCTGATATTAATATTAAACTTTGTATGCTAGAGAGTGTAAAAGTATAGATGTAATGAACTCTTTGGATATCAAGTAACAGGTCTGCAATTAAAGTGAACATCTGTAGTATTTTTTAACTCCCTGATGGTTTGTTTGTACATTAAAACTTAGAAACTTTCATGTGGCTATGGGTACTAATGCTATTTCAATGCACAGAAAAGCAGCAGTGTGAGCATTTAAGGAAATCTGAATGCTTTACTTAACGTTACCTATTCTACAACATTTCTGTGTTGCTGTGTTTAAACTAGACATTTCATTCCCAAGCTGTGAGACTCATTTATCATTATTACTAATGCAAGCTCACCTGGCTTATCTGATCCTTTTCCTTCACAAGCGCATCTATAGCTTTCTTGTCGATCTCAGCCTGCTTTGTGGCAGCCTCCAACTCTAAAGAAAATGAGAAAAGTGAATAAATCCTTGATTCAAACTGTACAGCTGTTAAAAATGCAGAAACAACTTAGTGGACTTTTTTAAAAGCCTTAATATTACATGAACAGTTCAATTATCTGTGACCAGGTTTTGCAACCTCAGGTATCAAATAAAGATGTTAATACTTATTTTGATACCCAGAAGAACTTAGAAGAACTCAGGAACAGTAATGAATGGTATGAGGACTTACTATATTTGGATGTTCAAGATACCACAAAGAAGTTGTATTTTCAGAAATCACTGAGCACACTGAAAATCAGAGCCTGTGAAGAAGCTTGAACGTGAGCATCAAAAATTGAAGCACTTTCAAAAACAGGGACTTCCAGAACTACCCTAATTCCTCTGTGTGAAATCCAGTTCTCCTTTGAAGCATGAGATTCTACTGGCTTCAGTGGAATTAAAACTACTTGTATGGGTCAAGATTAACACTGGACCCATACTGTTAAAAAGATATTAAAAATTGGAGACATGCATTTGCACTATATTTTAAAGTTAATTAAAACCTGGTACACTAAATCTGCAACTCAGGAAATGCAGTACATTGGAGTGCCAAGATCTGTCAAATACTGCAAAAATACATGTTAGTAGTAGCCCTCCCCAGGCATTCCAGTACGGATCTGAATTACTTAAGTTCCTCCCTCCTTTCTAGTACAGAGCATGACCTTAAGCAGTACTAGTAAAGCACTTGCGGGAAAGGTCTTCCACCCTCACAGAGCGAAAAGCAGACATGACCTCCCATAAATATAGTTACATGTAAGGATACATATCTCATACATTCAATCTCTTCAGGAGACAAGCTAGAAACACGTGAGAGCAGGGAAAGGCATTTATACCAGCATATATCAATTTGACCTAGATGAAGTTTATAGTAAAGGGGTTTTTTTCTACCCCAAAAAGTGAAGTCTCATAAACTCAAATATTTTGCCACCTTCGTAGTATTATTTTAGGAGGGAAAAAAAAATCATAAACATTTTTTCTGAAAAATCACTTTGAAAATGTGTCTATTTTAATTTCAAAGCATATTTGAATTTTAAATCTATATGTATTTTAAACACAGAAAGTAGTTTTAAATGCTCAAAAATACCCAAAAAGTTGTTTTTTAAAGGTAAACAAAATATTTCATTAGACCCAAGGCATTTTCTTCCAAAATTTCCATTTGGCAAAAATGATGAAAGTTCCTTCTTAAAGTTTTCCAGATCTGCTAGCAAGTCAAAGTCAATACTTGGACAGCTCTAGGATCCACACTGACCAACTGAAGTCCTAAGCATATCAGAACCAAGTTTAGCAGTTCACTTGCACATATTCATTTCCAGGCTGTAACTATTCAGCAGAGCCAATAATAAGAGCAGAAATAAAAGTATGTCCTAACCATGTCTGATTTCAATAACCTCTGAGATTGCTTTTCTCACAGGTCAGTGCAGAAGCAATAAAAGTGGATTGAGGATGACTAGGTGACATGGCACAATTGGCACACCACAAATTTCAGTTATGCCTGTTGTATTTTCACCCCACATATGCTACATTATGAAAATTCTGTAAGTCTACAAGGCATTTTAACATCCTGCTGTAGAGTCCAACTGTCTTTTATACAGGCTCATACTAAACGCTAAAGGAGAATGATCCTAATAGGAAGATGTACACTGAATTAATAAATTATGAATCAGAAGACAGATTCACACATCAGTTAGGCACCTACCCTTCTCCAGTCCAATTACTTGATTTTTTAGGGTGTCTCTCTCATGTCCTGCATCAACTTTTTGTTTCTCTGCAGCACGCAGCTTATCCTGGAGAACATCTCGTACTTTGTTCAGCTTTGAAATTTCAAGGTGCGCCTGAGTCACTTCATCACTTCTGGCCTACAGAAGAGCAACAAGAAAAGGAGAGAGAAAGTATCCACAGAAAGAAAATGCCTCTGTACTTAGTATATAGTTATTCCTTTAAGTTCAAAAAGCAAAGGTGTAAGTGCTGTGGGTCACCTGAGAGAAGACAATTAGCTAATTGAACAATATTAAAACCAATTTAAACAAAGCCAGTTAGGGCAAGGAAAATTATAATCAAATCTTATTCTTTAGGGCTGAAAAATCCCCAGCTGCAAACCTCACACAGCACTACCCAATTAGCCCCGCAGATTAAACACAGGCAGCTCTGATTTCCTTTGAAATACTAAGAACAGTGACTGTGATGGGAAAGATAGCTGTGGTCTGGTCTGATTGCATGTCCTTAATAGCAGGTATCTGTTACTCCCATCTCTTTTATAACCTATGGCTTTTAAAAAATAAAAATAAATGTAGAGTTCATCTCATTTGCTATAAAATCAGAGGAGAAAATAATCAATCAAAACACTGTATAATTGGTTACCAGGAAAACCAATTAATAATCACAACAGAAATTACTCTCTTTCCTTTTAAGATGGAAATATAGCTTCCTCATAAAATTCAGTACCACTGTTAGGTTTTACAGACTACACCCTCAGATACTGATTCTGTGAGATGGTTAATCCTGCTATGTGAGTATCCTTTGGGAAGATGTGAATCTCCTCAATTCTTACTGACAATAACCTTGAAGAAATTTATGAGTACTTCCTTAGTCTGGGTTGCCCAACACCATAGTGGAGGCACTCAGCACACTGCAGGATGAAACTGCAAGTGCAGTGCCTATAAAAGGGGCATCTCAGATCATGACTTGGGGATATTAGAAGCTTTAACAATTAGCTTAGTTACTAACTGAGCAGTAACTTCTATTTTTTTGTTCCCAGAAGTTTGTGTGCATGATGCTACAAGTTCAATCAACTTTTCTTGAAGTTAGAATAAGATCATAGAATCAAAATGCTTCTTTTGACACTTTAGAACCCCAAACGTAAGTCATATTTGAACGCATTGTTTGTAAAGCTTTAAACAATTATGGTATTACTGGAAGTAATGATACAACCAGATAGCCTGGAAAAAGTCAGTAATTTGTTTTTCAAATAGGTAAGAAAAATACCCTCCAGTCTGAATAACAAAATACAGCAGAAAACAAGCTCCTACCACAGAGCCTATTAACGATCCAAATCAGAATCATCTGTTACATTAGTTATGAACTGAGCTTTTAATCTGTCACTGGTTAACTTTCAGCATTCCAACTAACAGTTCCCATTTAAAAAAAAATCTCTATTGGCAAGCAACCTTTTTATTTAGGTGAATTGGTTATATTTGACTAAACCTTGATAAGATAATGAATGAAGATAATTAATTTCATAATGGTTAGTGTTTTAACCCCAATGACAATACAAAATGCAAGACACCACAGACAGAGCAGTAACATCTGTACTTTATCACAAATGCTCTCAAAGTACCCTAAAAAGCAATAGCAGGAATCATTTAATCCTTCCCCAAAAACTCGCCTGCTTCTGAGTGGTATAAAACAGCTGTTAAGACAATGTAAAGTCAGGCAAGAAAGCCATTTAGATCAGAAAGTAAACATCATCTTAGTTATTTATATTTAACTTCCCCAACCGATACTGGGAGGGGAAAATTTTAGTGTTGGAAGTAGCTCCCTTCAGTGGAAGTTATCCAGGTCACTGTCATTATAACATTAACATTTTTCAGTGGGTTTTGGCAACATTCAGATTATGTTAATCACAGTAAGAAAGGAAGTCATTGCTCTTACCTGAAGATCTCACAACCCAAAAAACACCTTATGCCTGTCAAAAGTACCATGCATCCTTTATGAACACAATATGTTGAGCATTTTAGTTTGTGTCTTATGAAACACAGCTCATTCAGCACAACAGGTGCTACAATGTCAGGTGATAGGGTTGGAGATGCACCATGGTACTGCCATTGAAAGAATGGCATCTAGTGACAGCCAGATCTGTTCCTAAAAAATCCTCAATTTCCTCCAAAACTACTTATAGGGAAGTATAAGGACTGAGGTCATCCCCATTCCACATAGTAAGGCTGCCATCAGTGATATGGCTGACAGGCTGCCTGCACCTGCAGGCACTTACTTTCAGTTCTGCTGTCTTCTGCTGGACGTCCTGCTTCACCTCTTCAAGCATCACACTTTGCTGCTTGCTCTCTTGCATGAGCTTATTATTTCTAATCTGAAAATGCTTAAGTTCCTTACTAGCTCTTTCATTCACGATCTGTTAGATTAAAGAAAAATCCTATTAATTCTTTTTAATCTCATTACAATATCTACATATACATGAAGACAGAACCTTCCATCTCCCCAGGAGATAAAAGTTGCTACACATTGTAGTCTGCTTAAAAACCACTCTTCATTGGTGATGAAATTACTAACATGAAATATGATGCATGTTCATATTGACTAGGGGAAATTATAATTTCTAATGAATAACACAGCCAGTGTCATTTTTTTCCGGGGAGCTTAGCAGGTCTCTCTTGCAGGTGATAGATAAATATTTTACTTCTTGTTAGGCATTTGGCAAGCATCACGGTAACACAACTTGCTACATATAATTACTGAAAATGAGTATGAGATTCAAATTGCTTCAATCAGCAGAGGGGCAGGGGAGCTCTGTTTCTTAAAAAACAAATCCTACATTAATATGCTGATAACATTTCTCTGGTTACATGGTTGGCTGAAACCAGGACACAACCATTTTCTTCTCTAATTTGTCTTCAGTCGAAAGCCCAGAACAGCAGTTTCATGGTTTCTGTGGCGAACACAGACTTCAATACTGCAGCTGCTAGTCTTTTCTTTCACTTGACGGGACTTCCCCTAACAAATATTATTCCATAAGTGAGGAAAGAACAACCATCATACTTTTCACTTGAAGCATTAATGTGTGATAAACCGATGAAGTCAATATGTACTATGCCCATAACAAACATTAAAGGAAGAGAAGTGGAATCTCCCTCTTCTGAATGCATGCAGAAGCAAAGACAAGAAAACAAGAAATACTGATTCTTTGTGTTGCAAATGTCAGGATAATATTGTGTTTCAGGTAACTCTTTATTGAGACTTTGACTTGAGTAGGATGCAGCCTGTAGCAGCTGTATCAAACCATCATCACTGTCATGCAAGCAAGAATATTTTACTTGAAATTTGGGTAGAATAAGAGCAGGCATCACAGCCAACTACAATTCATTTGATAAACAATAACTCAATGACGCTGCAATGGCTGTGTCACTTTCTCTTGCATATCTCCACCCTGACTCTTGCACAGTTGGACAGCCTGTGTTTTGGACAGAATTTTTGCAAAAGACAATGCAGGGCATCCACAGACACCTTCACGACAGCACAGGCAACAGACAGTGCAGTAGTCTGGCTAATTGGTGTAGGCACAGCACTTTATGTGAACTGCTGGTTTCCAGGACCATTTGGACAATTGAATATCCCTAAAGTCTGCACTTAGAAAGGTTGAAAGGGACTATAGATAGGAGAAGGAAGAAAGAACAGAACCAGGAACTGTAGATACCCTATTTAAAAACAATGTGACTGTCCCGGCAGATCATGGAGCTGCCCTCAAAAGCTGCATCAAATCAGTGATATTCAGAGAAATAATCAAGTCTTCCCTGTATCTCTTTATGTGAAAGATTTTACTAAGACTCTATGTTGACAAAAAATTGTCACAGACCTCTACCTTCACAAATTCAGGGACCTGAAGGGAAGAAAATGCCATAAAAATCATAAATTTACAAGACACATACAACTCCCAAACAAGTTTCTTTAAGGTAGGACTGTCTTACAGTGATGAGATCTTCCCTGCCATTTACTGAAATTGCTTCTCTGAGAGTTTCTCAAAGTCAGGGGAAATGGACTGAAAACCTGAAAATTCAAAGACTTGCAGAACGCTATGTTAGGACACTTCCAGATAAAGTTTTTAGAAACAGAATGGGGAAAATCAATCAAAAAGGTTTACAAAGACAGTTCTTTGCCCTTTCACAGAAACTCTTCCACAAGCTTGAGAGGTAGATAAAAATTATTGTGACAGAGAAGAAAGAAAGGGTCGGAGGTAAAATGACTTTACCAATGCCACTACCGTCAATCAGTGGCAAAACTGGCAATACACGTCAGAAGTCCAACCTGGCAATCTCCTGTTACTACCACTAGATCATCCACGCTCTCCACAGACTTTGTCTCATTTGCTATCATCTTTCCAAGATGATCTCTAACAATATCATTGCAATCCACTAGATGAAACCTGCCAGCAAGCTTTACATATTTATTTATTAGTAAAGTAGTATTTATATAAAAATAAATATTAACATTTAAAAATAATCTCCCTCCCTCTCTCACCAGGAAGATCTATTTTCTTATTTTGATATCTGACCCTAATCTTAGACCTGATAAATACAGTGTGCCATTGTATCCTACCTTCTGCTCTTTTAGATGCTGTTCCAGTTTCAGTTGTTCCTCTTTGCTCTTCTGTATATAGTCTTGTAAATTCTTCATCTCAGCTTGTTTTTTATCCATTTCAACTAGAAGATTTTCCAGCTGCTTCTTCATTTCTTCCTTCTTTTGAGCTTCTTGTGATGCCTTATTCTGATGCAGCAGGATTTCTTGCTGAAGCTATAATAATAGAGAAGACAAAAGTTTTAAGATCTGCTGCCTTTTATTCAGGAAAACAAGGCCTCTTACCTCTCCTTCTACTATGCTTCACGCTGAAAACAGCAGCTTCTGTACTACTGGACCCATTACTACATGGATTATGCCAGATCTTCTCAGAAGTATGTTCTCTAGTGGTTGAACAAAAAATCCTGCATGAGGGAACCTATTTATTGATGACAAGAATTTCTTAAGCACCAGTCAGCTCACCCACACAGAAGGGTGTGATGCAGACATAAAAGCATTCCTCCAGAGATGCAGTGGCACAAATGTATTTTCAGTTTTAAGTTGCTTGTAAAGTGGTACTTTCTGAATGCAGCATTAAAACTAATTAGGGCTTGGTGTTGTATTGTGAGGATTTTTATTTTGGTTTTTTTCTATCTCACCAGCAGAAACACTTATTACACTGATATTAAAGCAAAAAGAGATATGTCAGACCAGTGTTCATTTTCACCACTGCTCTCCTTCTGCTCTCAAAGTTCCTCAGTGAGAAAGCTGAAAGAGGAGATTTCTCTCATATTTAATAGACTTTCTTGTGACTTTGGCTCTCTCCCTCCCCAAAAATGTGATGGAGCAGAATCAGCAGAGAGGAAACACAGGGGGTTGATCCACATGGAAATATTCAATTCAGCCAGAGACCAGCAACTGAAAGATGTTCTTCACTTAAACGTTCCTCTCCCTTTGAGCCCAGATGAAAAGTTGCCAGAATTGACAGGGTCTTCAACAGGATCTTCAAAAAGCCATTGTCATTTAAGCAGTCTGAAGTGGAGAATAATTTCATACTGGGAGAACAGAAGGTGGTTAGAAGTTACAAATGCTGTAACAATCCCATAAATTTAAGGGCTGACGAAGTGAGTATCAGAAGATTCAGTAAGTTTTGGCGGGAGTTTCAATCCTCTCTCTTTTCTCCCATGCCCACAATACTGTCAGAAAAGCAAGGATTTATATTCTCTTGTAATACATTCCCATCTATCTGCTTTAGAAAGAGAAACAAGTTCTATGCAAAAAACCCAGGCTGATCATTACTTTCCTATTTGTGATTAATAAAAACCTGTAGCTAAATGCTGCTTCTAGCTCTTCTCTGTTCTTTAAGTGTTCTTTTCTGCTTTTCCTTTCTCCTGTTGTCTTGCTCCAGCCCCTATTTATATTTTGCTTTAAATTCTTTTATTCCTCATTATTATATTTTTAGATTTTGATGTATCTGTATGTTCTGTAGCACATCTTCCTTCCTTTACTACTTTCTTTCCATTCAGTGGGTATCCTATCGATCCTCAGTCTTCCGTATCTCTAGCTGCCATACACATTTAAAGGAAGCTATACATATTGATCAGTAAAGAAGAACTCAGGTCAGAAAAGCAGAGAACCTAACTTAAGAGGAGACTAAAAAAGTAAAGCTGGGATGGAATATGACTGCTCTCTAGAGACACTGGTGAGGTGAAAAATTATTTAAGCTGAAAAACAGTAGGCAGGAATCAGCGTGAAGGAGAAAGTCTCTAGACATTAGAAAAGTGAGGTTCTGGAAAAAGTTTCCCCTAAGAGGTAGGGCAGAAAGTAGCCTAATTAGCTTTTAAGTCAGAATTTGATACATTCTTAAAAATGACGGTATGGCATCATATGACAACCAATGCCAACAGCAAGGGACCTAGCATACGCATTCCAGGTCTATGTCCTAAGTGGTTCTTTGGAGGAATAAGGATTTACAATGCAGAAAAAACCCACACATCTCAGTATGAAAGATAACCGTGATTCAAGCAAAAGAACCTGGACCTCATTCAGGGTATCGGGAAGCTATGGAAGCAGCTGGTACATGACAATACACTTTGCAAAGGACATGGCCTAGAAGTAGAGAAAAATAATTCACAACAGACTCCTTTCTGAACACTCCCGAAAACGTTTGAGATGTGAAAGTACAGGTAGTAGCATAATAGTCAGAGGAGATCAATTGCAAGTGTGGAAAATGGTTCAGGACAAAATTTAAAATCACTACCTGGTGATCTGTACAGACCTGCGTAATGGATTGATCTGCCTTGTTTTTTGCCTTCTCTGTATTCTGCTGCTGCTCTGTGACTTGAGCTAGACTTTGATGTAACTTCTCGACCTCTGACAACAGTTGGTCTCGCTCTTTTGTTAACCCTTCTTTAACTCTTAGCAATTCCCGGATACTGGAAGCAAGGAAATAATAGTCAGGCAGTGTCACAGGCCATTTCTGTTGTTCCTCCTATGCCAGAGCAAGATCTTTTGTGAGAAACAGGAGTTTAAAAGTTATTTGTTTCATTTTAAACTCCTCTTGGATTAAGGCTCTGCTGCGCAATTGAATTATATGCTCTATCTACTATGACTATAGTCAGCATCAACATAGGCAACTTTAAAAGCTAACCTAGTCCAATAAATCACTCCTTGTTATATCACATCCTCATGGGTCTCAAGAAGCCTTCAGTTTCGCCAAAAGGTAACAGTGAACAAAATTCCTTTTCTGTCCTGTAAAATTACTCAGGGACCAAAAACATTGCATTGTTGTAACCAGTCTCTCTGCAGCTTACCTGACTGGGCACCTAACCAGGTTACGTCATACAATCACCTAATGTAAGAATAAAGCAGACTCCTTGTTTGGACACATTCACAATCTGAAAGAAAGTCCAAGCGGTGTGGGTTCAAGGTCAACCTTAAAAACCAGCCTTACAGTTCTAAAAGACTATCAGGTTTTCAGCCCCATAGGGCTGAAGGACAAAGGAGTTGTCTGGTCCCATTGCTTTGTCACTGCACAGAGTATTTAAGCATGGAACTGGAATGCAATACAGAAGGAACTTAGGAAGAAATTGTAAGCAGGCAGGTCTCAGCAGCCTGGGCAGCAGCTGGAAACACGGGAGTAAGGTCTTGGCAAAGTTATGGCTCCTGGCTCTTGCAGGAAAATGCAAAAAGCAGCCACCAGAGAGCTAGCTGCCTTTAGGGAGAGTTATACTAGGGAAAGGCTTAATGACCAAGCTTTTAGATCCAGGGAAACCTGTTAACAGGTCCAGAACATTTCAGGGACAAACAGCAGAACAGATTTTTCATGCATCCAGGTGGTTTATATGCTGGCACATTCCATGGAGGAGAGACATTTGAGCACACTAAAGGCCTTGCTCACAGACCCAAGTCTCTTTTATGCAGCCTGGATACACAGTGCACAGGGAGACGAGCATTCCCCATACACATCCTGAATGCATAATATAAATAAATAACTTACACAGTGTGGAAATTTCAAGCCAGAACTAGCTGGGCCAACCATCAGCAATCTCGACAGTAAGTGCACAGGTCATAGGTCAATATACTTAATCTCATCTTGGAGTTCACACTTAATATTACAACATAAGCACAGCCAGAGGACCTGACACAACAAACACTTGCTTTTGGAGGCATTTTGAGCAACTCCTGAGGATCATTATTATTTGCACACTGAAGCAGCTAGAGGCTCCATCGGAGACTAGTTCCTTCCATGCATGTGTTCAGTAAAAAAAACACATAGTCTTGAAAATGTATAAATATAAAATATAAACAAGAATACAGATAGTGATAATGCCTTATAACAAAGCTGCAAAGAGAAATGAAGCCTCCTGCTTCCTCGACTTATCTACTTGACCCTGCTCCCATCACATGTAAAAGTGTTGACAGGATCCTATTCTCAAAGATGGAGTATGTTGAAGTGCTAGTCAGATAAAACAATGTGACAGATACTGAGAAAGTGCATAATATTGATTTTTATTTGATCTCTCAGCTTAATCCAATGCTGAATGAACTTGCTCAGAGCCTGATTCTGTACTTGCTCACTGCATAAACACATAGACCAATAAATGTGCACTCATGAGAAAAGTAAAAGGCAGAAAAGGCCTCTTTTCCTGTTTTCCAGTGTTTTTGTACTATCTAAATGGCTAAACAAGATGTAGAATGATAGATAACTGTATCAGGCTTTCCCCCTCCCTGGGGAATACTTACTGGTACTCCCCTCTCAGAGATCGTCCAGATCCTTGTTTCACTAAATTATTTAGGCGCGCAATTTCCTCTTCCTGTGAATTAATTGTTTCCTTCATTTTCTTTTCCTTTTCAAAGGCTGAATCCACCATTTTCCAGGAATTTTCAAGCTCCTTGGAACAAAATGCAAAACAATTACATAAATTAAATTGGGTTGAAAATTAGCAACAAATTAAAAATCGTCTTGTGTTTTGGTTAATTAAGAAAATAGATTTTCATGCCTTTTCATGTTTACGTTCATGAAAGTTTGTTGCGAATCTTCACCAATTGTCTTTTCTTCAAGAGCATTGCAAACATTCTGAGCCATTCAGGATATGTCAATTTACACCACAAAAGCTCTAATACATTTTCTTCAACACACAGATCTGTTATGATCTGAATGTTATCAAATCTCATTCTACGAGGTTTTGATTGTTTAAGTCCCACTAATATCTAAAAATTTACTGAAAAATCAGTGCCCACAAAGGTACCATCTACTTAAACATCTCACTTATGTAGATAAAAATCTTATTAGCTGTTACGACAATGAACATCCCATTTGATTTGGATATGAAATAAAGATGTTACTCTGGGCTTTTATCCCTTTTTGTTCATTTTCATCTGGGAGAACCTAGTATATTTTGATTTTAACTATATATTTAGACGAGCCACAATTCTCAAGCCAAATTTCAGCACATGGAATTACTTGTCTGCTTGACTCATGTGCCTCTCACAAGCCGAGGGTTTGATATCCACAAACAAGATAGGGGAGGAGGGTTCACTTGTTTTTTTTAACTTCCTCTAGTTCTCTCTCCATTGATCAGATTATTAAGAAGCACACAGCAGGTTCATTCCTTGCCAGGTTCAAACCAAGCTTCTACCAATTCTGGAATCCTGCCCTAAAAAAAAATGCATAAATTCAGAAAGCGACTGGACTGGAAGGAAAGTTCCCGAAGATTCAGTAAACAATGAAGCACTGCTTTTGACACTAGAAGTCCCTGGGCTGCAAATCACAGCATGATGTCCTCTCTCTCATGCTCTTTTCTCAGCTGGCTCCTGGTGGAGTACTGGACTTGATGGACTTGTACAAATTTAGACTCCAAGTGTGGCTGTGCAGCTCTACATTAGCTCTAGGGTCTCCCCAAGCAGAGTCAGACAGAACCATCATTACTTCAAGCCATAATGTCCCTTTCAACTCCCACTTGCATCATATGAAAATGGGAGCATGGAAAAAAATTTAAATATTGGCCCACAATGAAGAATATCAAATAATTTAATTTATATCAAATTGTTTACAGCAGTTCTTTACTGAAATTAACATCTCTGGTTCTAAAGAAAATCTATTTAACATTAAACTCAAAATTACAACACCTATATTATGGTATATTGTTAATATATTTATTGAACTCTTAAATCAAATAAATGTAGCATTTAGCTGCTCACTGCCTAAATTAAAAAAATCAACCTATTGAATTAGCAGAAGTAACAGGCTACCAGAATTTGCTGAAAAAACAACACAAAATATAACATCTGTAGCCTCTTGAAACTAGAGAGGGAATACATTTTCATTTTATTTATTCAACTAGTCCACCTATCCAAATTTGAGAAACCATCTGGAACTTAAAGATCAGGAATGTTTGCTCTTCATTTTTTCCCCCAACTTATTAATAAAGGGTTAAACAGTGAGCTTTACTTGTTCAGAAATTCTGAAAGAGATTATAGTCAATTAAATGCACTACCTACAAACAGTATTTTCATTACTTAATAAATTATTTAGTTCAAAATTTATTTTGAAAATGTGCTTTTGAGTTATGTATAAAGCATATTTTAAAAGTTTTAAATATTAAAGTCTTTTTTTGCATTTTATATATTTTGAGTTCTAATTTCCATTCAAATGCAGCAATGATCACACATAAAGTATTAAGTATCATCTAGTAACTAGTAAGTTTTTCATTCATTATTGTCTTACATTAAAATGTTCAATTATGAAATTTAAATAAGTGCACACTAGGCTGAAATGATGACATGAAGACAGTGTGTCATCTTGACTGGCAAAAAAAGCAAAAAATATAGCTGTAAATAAACATGTTTCAGATTTGCCAACCAGTAAGAGGCAACCAGCCTTTCTCTAGAAAAATGCAAATGGAAAATAAGATTAAAGCTGATTACTTAAAACTTTCTGCTGGCTGATTAGACTGTGACTAAATTGGTGAATTGAATCATTATGATTGGAGTTCAGGGGGGTGGAACTGGTGAATAAAATCAATATGCCCTCTGAGAGGTCTTACTGGCTTCAGCAAGTATTTTGCTCTGGTGACTATTCACAAAAGCGATCCCCTGAAGTTAATGAGGCCATTCACATGAGCAGTGATTCCAAGTCACCTTAAGCTGTGCTTTTTGAACTTTATCTTGCGTTTGATGTGTACAACCAGTTGTATTGAATTTGTATTGATAAAACTAATTTCTATTAACAAAGTTGGCAGGCACAGATGATGGCCCCATCAATAAGCAAAAATCTAAATAAGAATTTGCTACAGTCTTCAGCATCAGCAAAACTGGGCTTCATTGTAGTTGTTTCTTCGTTGTGCCCTTTGAATAGCAGATCAACAGATTGCTTCCTTTAACTTCAAAAGTAAAGAGAATGAAATTTTTGATGGCGGAAGCCTTCACTGGAAAAATATGCACACTATTACTCAGTGGAGAGGGGAACTGAAAAAATGCAGTGTGTCAGCATCACTGGGTAACTGCTGTGTTGTTAGGTAGGTCACATGCATTGCAGTCTGTTGTATAAAGACAGAAGTACACTAGATGTTTGCAGTTAGAATAATTAAAAAAAATATCTGGAATTCTGAAAATTGTGAAGCAGAATTCATAAAGTGTGAGCAGAATTCATAAAGTGTGACTACCTTACTTTATTTTCATTAAATACCCCAGAAGATCACATCAGTTTCATTGCTCAGAAACGGAAAATTACCAAAATGCTTTCTTAGTATATTGCATTGATACCCCTAGAAACCAAAAACTTGTTTATTCCAAGCAGGGGAGTACAAGCTCCTGTAAATTCCCCTTCTAGCATTCTTCCAGTGCAGCCTTGTGTATCAGTATCCCTATCAATGAAAAAAAGAATTCTATCCCCTTCATGTTCAGCTTGGGCCTTTGCTCTTTTGATGCGACTGTAAACAGCATACTATTATGTACGGTTTATTAAAACTACAAAACAGAGCACTGAACAACCACCAGACAGTTAACAGCTATCGATTATTATTGACCTGGGTTCTTGAACCACACTGATCTGTGTAGTTAGACCCTGCCCCTAAACAAATCCGACTGATTACAACCAAGCTTCACATGGAGGAACAATTTTGCTTCTGCAACTTTTATTTGTATATAAATGATGACCTATAAGAGGAAAGCTGCACACTTGCTACCCTTATGACCCATTGAGTCACCAAGATTTATGGCCTTAATTTGAAGCAACCACACCATTTTTATAGAACAGCCCCACCAGGATTTTCCTATCTTTTATAAATAATGAAACAGTGGAACAGATTGTTTATTTAATTTAGTACTGAAGAATATAATCTTTTCTATTTTAGCACTTGAACGTTCCTCAACACTTGCCTTTGGCACTTGCCTAACACATTTTTTGAATGTTAGTAAAATTGTAATGAAATACTACAGCTGTAATGGAACTTCCCTTCAGAAAGGAGGATAACATGAAATATGAAGCGTATACCAAACAAAACCCCAAAACATGACATGAACATTTTAAACAATATCCAAATAATTCCTGAACATTTAAGGGACAGAATAATTCTCAAAACCAAACTGAAAAAGTATCAGTGCTGTTTACCTGGCTCACAGAACACCACTAGAATTGAAATGTCATGTGTTGTGCGTTGCATGTTATTTCTAATAGGATCATTTTCTCAAGCAGCTTTTTCACTACAAAATCTCTTAGCCAGTTCAACAGTAGGTGGTATTGCTAAGCCATACCTTGCCTTCAAATTAGTTGCTGAAATTGGAAAAGCTCTTATTTTTCCTACTCTTCCACTCCTCAGTTTTATGACATTACTAAGACAATGTCTCCTCAGCTTGGGAACATCTTGAAAGATTGCCTCTGCTACTGTTTACGCTCAGAGTATTGCCATGTAATAGCAGAAAGAAAATTACAAGGATCATCGCAGCTCCTGACACCCATCTAGCAGGTTTTGATTTGCAGCAGTGAAAAACAAGATTTTCTACACTTAAGAATGCTTTGAGCGGTAACATGAGCTTGCAAGCTGCAGCCATAGGATGACAGCACTGCTACTTAGAGTAATATTTACTCTGAGTGTATTTTCTTCATAATTCTAAGGACAAGAAACTTCATTGCAAAGAATTTCTATTTCTGTAGTGCTCATAGATCACTCTGAATTATTACACTGAATTTATTTTACTGGAACAAAACACTTCGTAAGGCACGGAGGTTTCTCAAGTATATGCTGAACTAAAGCTTGTGTAGGTACCACAGCCTAAGTTTTTAAACCATCAGAAAGAAAAGAAGTTCAAAATACCGTCTTCTGATGATCTGGCAGCTTCAGGTTTCTGGTAGTCAAACCTTACCGTAAAGCTAAAAACATTGACTATTTTTAGTGAGTCAAGCACTTTGATTTGACAGAGTTTAAATCAATAAGAACAAAGGACACATCAGAGTAAACTGGTAGAATCACATTGAAATGGTATCAAGGACTCCCTTTCAAAACAACTGTGAAACATTTATATGTATCAGTTGGTCTCAATCCATATTTCAGCAAGTAGATTTTTTTATGTTCTGGCAATGCTTAACATCCAAGCAGCCCTTCAAAAATACTAATGAATCAAAAACTGTATATTAAGTTGAAAACAGATTATTCTACAGAAGGAAAACTTAAATAAAACCTATTAGTGAGTAGTTGAAAGATGATGGAATTGGTTTAGTGCAATAAACACAGAATTTGACTAGGACCTGTAAAAATACCAGCCTGAGGAAACAAAGTGATTGGTAGCAAAGCAGGAGTTAAAGAACTGGAGATGCCAGCTCTATACTTAGTCCTCTGGCTAGTTGTCTACATAAAAGGAAGTGTTGTTGCAGATGCTCTTCTTATTACCATGTTTTTCATTAACAATTTCAGATCATAACACTTTACCGTCTTCATTGATGCTATAGTTCCCTGATCCTCTTTAGAAAGCTCCGTGAGGACAGCTACTTTAGACGAATTCACCAGAAGCTCAGCTTTCAGCTGCCTGCATTTCTCCAAGAGATGCTTTTCATTTTCATGGCACTTCTTCGTAACGGCATAGAGCTTCTCATATGCTGTTCGGAATTTTTCCAGAGTTTTATCTGCCTTAAGTAGATTGATGACATCTTGGAAGTCTTTGTCTAGTTCTTCAAATGCACATTCTTCCAGATACGGTTTGCCATACTTTTCCTGAATGGAATGAGATACAAATGGGAGGAATTCAACATTTCACTCATGACCCCAGAATATAAAAAACCAATATACTGGGTGTGTAACAGCTACTAAGAAATCATGACAAAGTCTTCTGAAGTAACAGTTCTCTTGCTAGCATATGATATGTACATTGCAGGCTATTTTTCAAACAAATCTCCCCTGTTATTTTATTTTTATTTGTTTATTTATTTATTTATAATAATTATTTATTTATTTATATTTTATAATAATATTTTAATTTATAAAAAACCAGTTATTTTACTGAAATAACTTGTGCTTTAACAGTCAGAATTCCTGTAATTGAGTACCACAACTACTTTAAAGATAGGTCTATAAAATATCACCATTGTGCTAGTGTTTAAACAATGTATCAACTACTCAAGAAGCCCAGTATTTCAGTCTCAATTTTCCCTAGTTCTCTACACGCTAAAATCTGATTAGTTTATGCCTTCTATGCAGATAATGCCAGCAAATCACATGCAGATAAGTATGTCTGAAAGTTCCAGTAATGCCAAAGCAAGCCAATCCTTCTTCTGTAGGAAATGCTTGCTACTGTTAAATCTTTCACAGGGGACATTTTCGATCTAGTGCAGTTCTGACACTAAATTTTGCCAGTTGGGTTGCTGGACACCGAAGTCCACCAATATTTTTCAAAAGGAGCTTAAAATAAGCCTCCATTAGAGCCTCCAACAGAACACAATCACACCAAGAAGAGGCAGTATGGCTGCTTCTCAGGAGTTAGCTTGATCTGCTAAGCAGGAAGATAAACCAGCCCACAGGACACTTCCATTCTGTCACGGATACATTGCTGCCCTTACTCAAGCATGCTCAAAACGGACTAGATCATTTTTACACTGCAATCTGAAGTCTAGGCATAGCCTCATAACCACATCTCAGAGGTGGACTCACTTGGACAGGAAAACAGCTCTCCTGTTAGCACTGGCTATATGGCAAGCCCCCCTCACAGAGGAGAGGCAGGGAGACGCACACTTCCCACAACCTTAAAAATCTGCCCTCGTATTTCCCCCCCGGATGAACGGATTATTATTGCAAAACTGGTTCAGGCTCCTATGCACCATTTGAACATAAACAGATCAGAGGTGAGAATTTTCAAAATAATAATAAAAATATATCTGAGCGCAAAACAACACACTTGTTTCATTGGGTTGGTTGGTTTCTTTGGGTATTTTTTTGGGGGGGAGTGGGAGGTACATCAGTGCACCCTACCTGGAAAACCTGAAATTAAAAGGGTAAATGCAGGCCCTTAGGACTTGAAGGTCAGGCCATGCAATGCATGGAGGCAGAGGCACCGGCTCCAGGCCACCCTCCTGCCAAGGCTCTGATCTGAGGGGTTTTTTCCTGTGTCACAAACTTTAATGGGAACACAGCAAAGGCAACGCTGAGGGGCAGCTCTGGTGGGTGGGCAGCTGCGGCAGGGCCTGGGGCGCTGCGTGACGCCTTCGACCCCGCTCTGGCCTGGCCTCGCAGCAACAGACACGGGTCTCTCTGTATTTCACCGTCCTCCCCGGTATCAAACCTTCAGCTCCCATCTCGCTCATGTCTGTGACCGGTACCGGCATACGGGGGGATCACACCTGCGACCTCAAAGCAGCAGATGCTCCTGACATTTCAGCGTGATCGCCGCCCACGGCCAAGCTGCCCAACCGCTCCTACTTTCAGTAACTCAACGCAGAAACACCGTCTATAGGTACGGGTGATGCCGTGGGGCTTATCCCGAGGCACAGCGCTCGCCCTGCCCGAGCGCCGGGCGGGGCGGGAGGCCGCGGGGGGCTCACCTCAGCCATGCTGCCGACGACGCCGCTGCGGTGGCGACCCGGCCCGCGTCCGCGCGGGAGCCGCTCCG
>JAVJGJ010000062.1:22380892-22401417 GCA_035590215.1 Microhierax caerulescens
AACCAAGCAGCTGCAGATGACTGCCTGCCACTTAATCCATGCGCCGGCCCCCTGGTTAAAAAGTTTGAGGACCCCTGATGTAAGGGGTAGGAGGCAAAATGGGAGAGAAGAGGCTGGTGGGTAATGCCAGTAGCGAAGACTCTATGGAGTCTTTGGACAGTGCTTGCTTCAGCACCCTTGGCAGTGAGCCCCTGGGAGGCTGCCAGAACAACAGGGCAGGACTAATTGCTAACGCTAACAACACTAACCTGTAAGCCCTTGGCTTTCATTAGTCCAACCAAGCCAGCCTTCCCCAGCAGGAAAGAACAGGAGCAATCTCAGGGGACACAACAAGCAGGTAGTGACAAGCAGAGGTACAGGGAGAGTGGGTGAATACTGGAGCCTGGAGGCTACATTGGAAGCTGTAGAAGCTGCCGGCAAAGCCAAGCAATCTGCCATTTTTACCTGCCCAAGTTCACTGTACGGTGCCTGCAGCAGATCCAGCTTTGCATGGGCTGCTGGCAGGCAGGTCATGCTGAAGCAGTTGTGGTTGGAGTTTCCATCTAAATGTGTTCCCAGCCCAGCCAGAAAGAAATAAAGATTTCTCTGCCGTTTCCTGTCAGGAGTCTAAATTTAGACTGTCCAAAGAACAGAAATGAATTTGTGACCCAGGTCGCTCAGGAAATGACATTCAGGGTTGAAAAATAACTTCTATATAAGGTTCAATAGCGGGAGGATGAGAAAAAAGGGCTGTTGAGCAGAATAAGGTAACTCCCCTGTTAAAATGTCAGAACAGAGCTTTGTAATGCCAGTCCTACGGGCTTGTAAACATGCCTAAACTCATCTTCACACAGCTCCAAGCACTGCTGCTCAGACTCAAAGGGAACCTAAACTGATAAGTGGATTAAATCTTTTTTTTCTTCATTTTCTGTATCTGTGTGCCTGCTTTCTCTTAAGCCCAAACTGACCCTGAAGTGTTCCCATGGGGTTTAGTTGAACCCAAGTTGGAGCTGAACCAAGGAATTTATGGATTTGATTTCCCTGAAAGCAAGTTGCTTGGTTCAATTTTCCTACATGCAATATGCTCATTTTGCCCTGAGCACCTTTTAAGAGGTCTGTTCTGTGCATCTAGGCTGTGAGGGAACCCCTCATACCTGTCTGGGGGGAGAGGTGCTCTGTGACTGTAAGCTGTGCTCCAGTAACCCTCAAGGCAGAGATCTTTGTAAGCCATATACCAGTATATATACGTGTCCCATCAGAGGAGATGTGGGTACACCCCGTTTCTCTGGATCAGCCCTCCGCAGTGGTACTAGAAGGCCATTGATGTGAAGCACATCATTCCTTGGACTGTGTTGTCTCTCTGTATTGAATCTTTGCCCGCCGAGTACTAGCCCTAGCAGTAAAAGGGCACACTCACATTTCGTTAAAATGGTTTATAATGCAGTTCAGCTCCATCAGCTGTCAGCCAGTAAAAACGTCCTAAGACTTTCTAGTGCCACAACACATTTAGTTGTGCCTTGATTGAAGTCTGGCTGGGTATTCATAGGAAACAGCTTTAAAAAGGGTGGGGGTGGAAGTGGGATTTTGTGGTTCTTTTAATAGAATAATGTTCTTTTAAAACCAAACAGCATATGATACGTAACAAACACACAGCATCTCTTTGGTAATGTCTGTATATCCGTGAGAGATCCTAGGGAAGAGTAATTAGCCTGTCCTGGACCTCTTTCTTGTGTTTCAGTGCTTTTCTTGCTATTTGCTAACCAGGTGAATTTAATAGATTAACTCCTATTGCCTTCTGCTGGTTTCCAGCCACTCCCTCCACCTTCCACTTGTGGTGTTAATATTTTATTATAGGCTCTGTCACAGCAATAAAATTAGTGATGGCTTGATAGCAGCCACTGATCTACAGCACAGCCTCAGGAGCCATTTGCCTTTAGGAAAAGTCTTGATCTAAGCTTATTATTGCTGTTCAGGGGCTGAACATCTTCTAAAGGGGAGCTGTTTGGGAGTTCACGCTTTAGTATGTGGCAGCCACAGAATACGGCTTCTTTCCCTCCAAGTTGCTCTGTATACAGGTCTTATGTGGATATAAAGATGTATTTTAGCAAAAGGATCCAAAACTTGTATCCAATATTCAAGCAGCAAGGTTTGGTGCTTGTTCACCAGATGTTTTTAATGCAAAGCCTTTGCAACGTTTTCTTTGTGGTGAAGAAATGAGACTTCACCCACCTGTAACAGCTGAGCTGCTGGTCATTGAGGGGTTAGCTCTCATAGGATCCTACATAGGAAATAGCTTTATTTATTACTTGGGGGTTTTTAGGATTGGGGTGTGTGTGTGTGGGGTGTGTTAGCTCAGTAACAAAACTGTAGTATGAAGATCAATCTTGGCAATGAAGCTGAGATGGGCAGTAACACCAAAACCCTCCAGGCTAAGGTCTTCCTTGATTGACAATGCTGTACTCAAACCGCTGCTTTTAGAGCAGGACACTGTTGAATTTATATAAATCCTCTCGTGCCGTTTTATTTATAATAAAGGAAGTCTTGTACAAAATCTAAAGAAGTGTGGTCTGTTTTGTTTCTAGTTCCCCCCAAGACATTTCTGAGCAGAAGGATGTAGTGGGGGTATGCCCAGTGCAATCCTAGCACAGCAAGCAAGAATCCCTACGATTTCTGCCTGCCTGTAGAAATTGCTCCAGAACAAGACGTAAAGTGAACATTAAGTAGAACAGCTATTCCAGAATAATGCCATGGATATAGGTCTTCCTGAGAATATGAATCCACAGGAATTCAAAGTAATTATTCTGGATACCTCTGCTCAATAAACACCCTTTTGTGGCAAGCCCTAAATATTGCTGGTTGCCCTTATTGGCTGAACCAGAAATCTGAATGACTAGTTCAGCTATTACCTGCTTGTTTCATAGGTATCCACAGTTCCAACCACCACTCACCACCACTTAACCTAACCCCTTTCCCTGGTTTAAGGGAGTGGCACCTCCTTGTTAATATTCTAATATGCTCTGGCTCTGGAAGGAAATCCAAAGCTAGTTATGAATTCATATAATAAAATCACCACTGTGGTGACATGTCTTCCAGCCCCACAGAATGCTCTGCACACCTTTAATTAATAACTCTGCCTTCCAGTGATCACTGGGGCTTGAATCAGTGTTGAACAGGCCTGAGAAGCAGCTAGCTTAAGAGTTGCAGCACAAGTCTACCTAGCCAGGAGTTAGAATTTCCCCAGGATCAGCCACACACTGTGGTAAAGCGAGTTCCATAGCCCAAGTTCATCAGCAGTTCTGGCTGCTTTAGTGCAACTTTGTTATTTAAAAGAAAAGAAAACAAACAAAAAAAAAAGAGCCCACCATGCTTTAAAGCTGTCTTGCAAGCTCAGCAACATTTTCTCCATAGAGCTGCTGATCTCCTGGAGCATTTTTTTTTGTTCTTTTCCTCATTCACTCCTTCTGTATTGCTATGTAACAGAAGGGGTAACATCAATATAAAAACCTTTTTCAGAAGGGCAACTGGCAGGCTTTTGGTCCACGCTATGCCCATTATTACAGTATTTTCTGGCATAGGGCAGACAGATGAAGAGAGAGGCCAACCCCAGCCACCAGAGATTGGTTTTGGCCTCCTGGTAGTAAACCAGTTTTCCTCTAGGCTCTGATATAGATTCTTTCTTCAAAGATTCAAATTTTTGTGTCTTCCTTGTTTCCAGGCCTTTTTAAAGCCCTGATTCCAACGTGCTGGCTTTCATCAAGCCTAGCAGCCTAGAAATTTGTCATACAATTATGGCAACGCTGCAGTCCATAAATGTGCCTTCTGCACCTGTAGACAATATTCCTAGAGATGAACAAAAGCTCCTGAGGTAACAACCACCCTGCAGCTCAAACCTTAAATGTGTGCTTTATGGCTAGAGATGTAGCTAGTGCACTTGAACACAGCTATCTTTATGCTTGATTGGTGTGTAAAGTCACTGTCCTGGGGTGTCCTTCACTCCTCCAGCAAAGGGACAGATCACTCCAACCTTAGCTAATGAGCATGTGAACTTGAACTGAGAGTAAACCTCTTGGTCTTGTCCTCTCAGTCTCATCAATATGCAATTGCCTTTCACTTGCAGCTGTATTTATAAACAAAAAAGGAGCTGCCTTCTATTACGACTGTACTCCTCCAGCACAGCATAGGGTTTGTGCACTGAAAGCCCTCTGTTGTGGACCTGGGAACTGGATGCATACCAGCCGTTCCCCTGCTGCTGCTGCATGGTTAACTGCTCTACATCATGTTCCAGGTCTCTCTCTCTTAAATACTTAATTTCTTCTAAAATCAAAACTCCCAGGAGAAACTTCACCAAAAAAAGATTTAGGAAGCAGCACTCTATTACAGCTAGAGATATCTCTAATCTTAGTTTTTATTACCACTTTAAAATGATCCTGAGAAGAGAGATGATTTTGTGGTGGTCTACTTTTGACGTTTTTTCAGCGCATGGAGAATAAATAGCTGAATATGAGGAAACTACACAAAGCAAATCAAGTCTATCACATGCCAGAAAAACTCCAGTAGCTCTTGGCTTCTGATGCTGTCAGGCCTATGTGGGAGGGTGAGTGCAAGATTAGAACAGCTAACACATAGCAGAGTAAGTATCTCTGCTGCCCTATAGTTTAGTAGATGAACAGACTTTAAAGACCTGGGAATTTTTGCTTCCAATACCCATATGTTGTTTAAGTGTTTCAGATGGCAGAAGCTGACTCAATAATTATGGGGAAAGGTTTTGGGCATTTACAACTTCTCTTTTGGGGCAAGAATGCAAGTAACATTTACCTCCTTCTCCCTTATTGTCCAATAAAACTCCTCGTCTGGTCATTAAAAGCTTCCTATAAAGTCTCCTTGTAACACTTAAAGACTTTGCCTGTTTACATCTGTGTCTCTAAGCTATAAAATCACAAGTCACAGTAACTATTACTCTGTGGCCCTGTAAAGTTGCTGTGACATTGGGCATTGACTGCTGCTTCATCTGAAAACTTGAAACCAGCATTTTAAATGCTGGAAATTTGGAAATAGATCAAATAAAAGAACACGAGACTGGCAGGTTAACTGTGAAACTTTTGATTGTAATGAAGGTTTTCAAACACAGTTCAGAGTTTTTTGAGTTTCCAAAAATTCCTAAAACATCTGAGTTCACTGAAGGTCATCATTAACAACCCTCTCAAAACCCACTGAGGTGTACACACCTCTCTGATTAGTTCTTTCAGACTGGGGTTGTTTCAGCTGCTCACTATCTACTAGGAGCTCTCTCAGGCAGGCTGTCCTGCCAACAGGCCCAAGCTGAGTCACGTCAGCATTTAGATGAATGTACTAGCACAGATCTCTGTAGCACATCTCTCCAGTGTGATGAGCTACTGTACTTTCTACAGCCTGGTCCTCCTCTTATTACACAGGTTTCCCCATGACATTTAAGATTTAAATGAAGTTACCTCTGTGTGATACCTAATTCTGGGAAAACTCAGAAAGGTCACAGAAAGCTCGTGAATGCAGGTCGTCTGCATCCCTGGTTCCCCAGCATGGTAACAGACCTCACTGGACAGGTAACACTTGCAAATGTAATAAGCAGCCTTTTCCACAAGCATAAGAAAAAGACCTCCTTTTATGCGCTGACTGGATATGGAACTGATATATTGGGCAGGCCTTACAGATTTGATATGAAACACCTCTGTATCTCACACCCTTCATGGTAATCAGATACATAATTCTGATGTGTGGCTAATACTAAAGATCTGCAGACCTTCAAAAAAATTGTTCATTCCACACAGGAATATATTTCTGTTTCCCAACTCAGCACAATGTTGTTTTGCAACTATGCAAATCAGGGTGATATTTGTGTTGATACAAAGTCGCACTTTTCAGGCATTAAGTCATCCAGAGAGACAGGCAGGACAGTAAAGGCAGCAGAGTAATCTGCAGCTAAGAATTTATCTGATGACTTTATACCACTCAAGGAATATCCACCAACAAGGGCAGAATCTCCTTTATTTCAAGTAGGCAGAAATGTCTGTGTTATCAAAAAAGCAAGAGCAACCTCAGAGGACATAGAAACCTACTGGAATGCTAACATTAATTTGGTCAGGTACCACTAGCAGTCAAGCTGGGAGCACAGGTCTCAGAATGCGATACTGCTCAGGATTTGCCTACCATCTGATCAGGTTTCATCCTCTCTGCTCAACTGTGTTAAGGTTCTTCGCTTGCACACCTAAAAGCTAACTCAAGTCTGTCACCAAGTGCCACTGGCACAGTATCAGATATGTATCTTGCATTTATCTGGAACGTATTTGTTCGGAAAGAGGATTCTCAAGGTATTGGTTCAGCAGCTCCAACCAAACATTTGAGCTGTTGTACCCCTTCCAGGTAAAATTTGAAGCAGTCCTGCCTTTTTCTAAAATGAATTCATTATGGCAACAAACTAGGTTATTTTTAGCCGGCTTCCTATGTAGTCAGTGTGTTCATGCATATGGGGGGAAGAGGAGGGTCTATCCCTTCATCTCCTGCCAAGTAACTTTTGAATCCATACAACAACTTTAACTAAATTTGACAGATCTGTAGAGAGCTCAGAGACACTCAGCTCCAACAGATTTTAGGCAAGCAGACAGATGGATAAAGGGCAGAAACTCAAGTAACACTGAGAAAGCACACAGATCTTTCAGATGTCCTCAGTGTAGCAAAAGGGAGCTGGTACTTATGCATTCCCTAGACCTGAAGAAATAAGCAGTGAGGAAACAAGGTTATGTTATTTCTGCAACTCTCAAAATGAACCACACAACTTTGTAGAGGAGCCCTGAGAAAAGATGAAGGCAGCAAACAAACAGATATTCCTATCTTATCTATTGGACAAGTCTGCTCCCAAACCAGAAATCTGAACAAGCCCATGCTGTGGATCAACTAATGTTACAGTGTTCTTTCAAAGAAACTTCACTTTCTAGTTATGTTATATTTAGGAGTGTCATCTTGGACTCCTCAGCTGCTAGAAGCAAAATCTCTGACTGCAAAAGCTTGAGGGACTCTACAGAGCAAAGCTTTTCAGTCATTGTTTGCAGAAGTACTGCTTTTGAATAAAAGCATTGAGTTTTTAAGTAATTATGAATTTGTCTAGTTAAATCCAGAGCTTATCCAAAGTGTTAGAGAAGAAAAAAAAAAACCAAAAACAAAGGGTCAGCAATTTCTGTCTTGAAGGTAGATCTTCAGCTTTACTGATTATTTATATAAAATCTCAGCTTTATTGATCTGCTCTGAGGTGGACATGCAGGAGGTGCTGAAGTGAAAATATAGCTTCACTGGTTAGGCATTTGAGCCCTTTTTAAATGTCTGACTGTGGCACCATTTTAAAAAATGTGCAAAAGAATGAAGATTAAAACCTCAATGAAGTTCTTAAGTGTCCTCGGTGCTTTGCAGGGAAATGAGTCAATTTTAGATGTGAAACCATCTTCAAATCCACCATCAGACTCACAGCCATTAATGGTCTCAACTTAGCAAAGATTTTACTATGTGCAAGGAACCAAGATTAAATTTCTGTCTGTATTGTGCTGCCTTCCAGAAGTGCCACAAAGGTGTCATTGGAATCCCAGTTGGGCACCTTTCTGCAAACAATCTAACATTCAGGATCCAACACAGTATAATACAGGCCCAGCAGGCAGAGCTAGGGATCAGTAAACCACAGTGTTCACAGCCTGACTCACCAGTTTCACTTTCCCAGGTGCATCAAGGCAGAAATCCATTATATTACATATATATAAAACCTTCAGTCTTGCTCTCTAGCCCTCTGCTGGGAATCAAACAGCACAGAGGGATTTCCCAAATCCACAGGGAGACAGTACATAACTTGCTAACATGTTCCAGGTCTTACCCCTGCCAGCTGACACCAGGCAGGGCAGGGCAGCCCTGGATGGTTCCTGTGACTGTAAGCACAAGTGATGCATAGTGGCTCTGCCTGGCCTCTGTCACACAAGTGTTCCCACGGAACAGAGGTGTTCTGTGCTGTCAGCACAATGTTCCTGCCAGTTCAGTTCACCTTCAGGGTTATGACATCATGTCAGTATTGTGAATCTCCTGCATGGAAAACTAGAGAAAAGCAAGACTTGGCCACATGCAGGTTTCTAACAACAGCCCCACAACAACTCTCCCCTGCCAGAGCCACACCTGGCATAGCTTCAGAGGTGAAAAGTTTGATCCAGAGCAGATACACCAGAACAACACAAGGCACCAAGCCTGTGGGTTTGAAGACATTGGTTATATTTGAGCTGTCTTCCCACAAGGAGAAAGAGCCTGTTTTCCCACAGGAGAATCACCATGCCTTAGCTATTACAAGTAAGAGGAGACAAACTCTGCTTCCAAGCCTAAGCAAGCACAGAAGAGTGCTGTGTGATAAATGTAGAGGAGAAAAACCCCAAAAAACGCAGCCAAACTCCAACCTGTGGATTGGCCCAGAGTGCATTCTTGTTTAGAGCTCCCTTCTGAGGATGGTTTTAGTGACAGGAGGAAAGGCACAAAACCATCCTTTGGGGAAATGGGAATGTATGCAAAGAGCTGTGGGAGGGATCAGGCTATAACATCTCACTGTTGGGTCCTCATTTGATTCATCAGGTAGTCTGAAGTTGACAGCTTTTTCCTCCCTTTCCCCCAGCCTTCCTATGCCTTTGCTGTGCAGCCACATAGGTGACTCGTGTAAACGGTTTGCAGTTTACAGGTAACACTGCCTGAGCCCCGCTCAGTTTGTGGCTGTTCAGTGCCCTTTTTCTTAGCTCCATTTCTCCTGGAGAGATGGATTTTCCCATCAGGTTTGCCAAGAGCAGCGGTTCTAAGATGCAAACCTGCAGCACGTGCTGTAGTTCTCACAGAGTGAGAGTGCCTCCTGTGCATTGGATGCTGCGAAAGGCACGGAACAGGCTTGGTACATTGGTCCCTTAACAGGAGCTGCATTTGCCTACCTCATGGACTCAGATACACTGTGACTGCACACTGCTGAACAGCTGTCACCCTCCACCTTAGACACAGCTGCATCTCACAGAACAGTTTTAAAAGTCCTGTTTTAACAAATTTTAGGAGGGAAAAATCCTAACATCCCGTGGCATTACTCATTTGCTCTGATACATCAGCAACTGCCATCCCTGTTGGCTTTGGACCAACAGTGGAAAAGACTGCTTCCATTTTATAGAAATTGGGGATGATTTAGTAAAATTGCATTCAACCTCATGACCACAGAGACTGTATTTTTTATCAACAATTCCCAAGTGAAATCAGAGTCCAAGGAACAGTGGTGAAATAACTGGGCTACTAGCAGAGAAGGGACAGAGAACAAGAAACATTCCGTTCTTAAAACCATGAAAACGCAAGGGAACATTATAGATACCAGGACAGTGAAAAACTGGGGAGAGCAGGGCCAGGAGATGTAACACTGTGCCAACAACACATGCCTAGCACATGCAGTCACACACAGCCAGGCACCTCTGACAAGCAGGACAGACAGCTGTTAAATGAAGTATGGCAAGAAGCTAAGACTAATTGAAACACAGCAAGTCAAGATTTCCTGTTCCTTTTTAAATGATTAGGAAAAGCAACAAAGCCACAGGCATCTGTATGGAGCTCACACAAGTGTTTCAGGTGTCCCTCGTATGTGACATTTGAGACTTTTCAAACCAGTATCTCCAGTTATTACTATTTTCACCAGAAGAACCACAGACCCTTCTAACACATCCCTGAACACTCCCCTCAACAATTTCTAAAGCAAGAACCTTCGATCATAGCCACAGTCTCATTCACCCAAGTTCTCACTCAACTTACAGATCCAATAGCCTGGGATTCCCATCCCTCCTTCCATCTTGGCTCCCTTCTAACTTGCTCTTAGTTTCAATAAGAGGGGTCCTATAATGATGATGAAGAACAAGAGGCTGGACCACATCTTGCATTATGGCCCTAACAACCATCTCAAGACATCAGTAAAGGTATAGCGACATGCTATAAATGCAGGGCAGAAGGAGGCACAATGCCTTGCTAATCTGAAGTATCTATCCATCATGCTCCTAAACTCACTATTTTTCTGAGACACACTCTGTCCTTTTTTGCTTGACACTTTTTTTTTTTTTTAAACTATGCTGAGAGCAGTTATATTTCATGGCACAATGACAGGGCACAAAAAAAAAAAAATCAACATTGTTTTCAAAAGCAATTAGCACCACCAACAACTTTCAAGGGCAAAACAGGAAGTAGAAGGTAAGTAAATACAGTACATGCTGTACAATCTGATCCACAGGTTTTAAGGAGAGTTCTGACCAAAGGGTTAAGCTGTTTATCTGCTTGATCTTTTCATTATTGACTTATATTTTTTCCTCTGTTGACCAGAACTGAAGATAGGAGTTTTCTTTTCTTGGCCTCTTTAATAGGATGTATCCTTCACAGGCATCCATCCTGAAAGGAGAAAGCCACTCAATTCCACCTAACTTTTCCTTTCCTTTGAAGGCTGGGCCAAAGTGTTGCATATTCACTGCCACATTAAAAACACTTTGCCTGAGGCCTGCATTTCTTGGTGTGCTGTAATGAGTTCAGGACCCCAGCTGTCTGCTTTGCAATATAGAACACTGATATTTAATAGTAAATTATAAGACAGAATATTGCATTTTACTTTTTTGCTGAAGTAGCATGTTTATAGTAGTACACCCTACAGCCACTAAAGATAGGGAGAGCACGTCTTTCTGTTCAGTCTCTGGGTTACCATGACCTGGCCCTAACCAGTTTGGGTTTTGGATGCCAGTCTCTGCTCTTAACACATTATTGGATCTCCCTAATGTCACATCTTCCACCAGTGTCCAATAATACCTGATGCAAACTGCAACATATTCCCAGCATGTGTGTAGAAGCCAACTATACTAACAGCTTTAACAAGCCCTACAGAAAGCAGAGCAGCTAATAAAGCCAAAATGTTCTGCAGTTAAGCCTTGGAAGTTTGCCACTGAGATCCCACCAACACCATTTCAGGGACAGTAGTTTCATAAAGCTCAAACCCTGGTTTCATCTAATGAAACAGCCTAGATGCACGTTCTGATAACACACCTCATAGCTTTATGCTTCCTCTGGGTTCTCTATGAAACATGTATAAGCATCACATTGGGATTGGAAAGATTTTTAAAAAACATCAGCATTCTGGAAGGAACAGCAAAGTAATTAGTATTTCTTTAAGTAGTGCCAGATGTGTTTAAAAGCCACAAAGATAAACAGGAGGGGAAAAGCTGCATAGTTTGAACTAAAACTAGTAAGAGCATAAACAATCCCTTCTAATAGCCACAAACTGACAGACCAAGCTCCTGCTCATGCTTTTTCCTCATCAAATCTGTCTTTCATACCTGCTTTCCTACTTGATGTTATACAAGCATGCACCTCCTCAGGGTTAGCGTGCTGGGGTAGAGGGTAGAACATGTTAAAGGCAAAAAAAGTATTAGTCCAGTTTTCCTCCAGAACAGCTCCAAAGCACTCAGTGCCTCAATTACAAAGAAAACCACGAACCACCTTCTGCTATACTACCTTACCTCATTGCAGTGGGAGACAGATAGGAACAGTCTTGTGCATCTCATGAAAACTGCCTCAGGACCACAGGAACCACAGCCCTGTCCTTGAACATGCTGCTTTGCCTTATTTCTTTCTGCATGCTTATTCCCTGGAATTATGGCTAGTTTGGGTTGTTAGTGGTCTGGGAGAGAAAGACACATACAGCTAAGCAACATCAGAATGGGGCATAGTTCTCTATGTGGAGAGAACAAAAAAAAAAAAAAAAGAGAAAGGAAGAAGTCTTTCCTTTGTCTACTTTTGATTCAAATAATCTTGTCCCTACTCTGCTATATTAGCATAAGGATAGCTTCAAAAGATGTCCAACTGCAATGCTCTGATCCTGCCATTTACCTGCTAGAACAGAACATTTTCATTCCTTCACCAGCAGCAAGGCACCACCAGTACATAATGCTCTGACTGAACTCCTCCTACTTCAGTTCTCCCATTTCACCTACATCTTGACATGTATACCAATGCTTTGAGTTCTGGAGCGGAACAGAAAATAAATGTGCTTCTGCTAGGTTTACTCTCTAATCCAGCTTTTAGGATAATTCAGGTTAGGGCCTAGAATAAACACAACCCAATTTCAGAAGGGCAGAGAAGGATTATAACCACGCACTCCCTTAGCATATCTAGCTCAAACTGGATGCCATTACTAGATGGTCCCTACAAACATGACTTCAGCAGGGATAAGGGGGTAGGTTGCAAGTTCAGTGGTTTGGCAATAGCACTGTTTGAAGAGGACGACAGTTTAGACTAGATTATCACATCTTAACTTCAGAGACCACACTATCTGTTTTAACCTTCACAGTGCCTCACTCCTCTCTGCACAACCAGTCCAGCAACTAACAGCTGCCTGGAAAGAAAAAGGAAAAACTACATTTAAAGACAACGTTGTCTGCTTTTTATTTATTTTCAGGACACCAGTATCACAATTTTTAAACCAAGTAACAGCGTTAGCTCAGGGAGTGCCCACCACAATGCCTGCAAAAAGGCCAGAGATAACAGAATATCACCTCTGAGTAAAGCCAACATTTTGCTTCATGCAATATACACGGCCAACAATGACTTTCTACCTCCTGCGTGAAGCCAGCACATCCTCCTCCTGACAGGAAGGAATGGAGTTCACAGGCAGCTTCTCAGCCTTTCCAGCACAGATTTATTCCCCATTATGAGACACAAACACAGAGGAGCCCATACCAAATTACACTAGATCCCCACAGCTCACACTGAAAAGAAGCACTGGCACTTCAGCAAGCACATGCCTACTGGCACCTCAGAGCCCATAATCACATGCCTCAGGGCTGTTCTTCAGATAGAGCTCCAGGTAATCCTTGAATGTCTGTGGGTCAGTCATTGTAGCCTTGACAGCCGGGTCCTCCTTCATGGCCTCCATCCAGCGCTGCAGCTTGGGTGTGTGACTCAAAGAGCTATGGGAAAAGGAAAGAGACTGAGTAATGCAAACAGGAAATGTGGAGGGCATCAAGGAAACAAACACACTTGCGTGGTTCTATTTTACTGCTTGTTTTGCTTTCTCCCTCCCAGTATAATGTTCAGCTCAAAGCATGTGATGGAAATACGTATCAGATCACAGAAGACAGGCTACCATTTGCAAAATGAAAGAGTTCTTACAGAGCTTGTGCACTCTGCAAAGCTGAGTAAAAACATAACAAACACTTACTGAGCCAGGTATCAGCATGTTTTTACTTACATTCCCCCTGCTGCAAGACACAGCTCTTAATTATCATCTGCTCTGAGTTGAGGCAGAGGCTTGTGCACCGCTGCCTCCCTCCGGAATGCCTTGTTAATGGCGATTCTTGAAGCAAATGCTGTGCGCAGCGGTTGAGTTCTGCACAACCCACCAACCTCTTCTCTCTCTCTCGCATACCAAGACAAGCTGTGCAGTTTGCACTCCCCTGCAACCCAGCAGCTGAAAATGCACACAGCCTATTGAGGAAACTGAGGATCTGACAGACTAAATCCACAAACCCATACAGACACATTTGAAAAAAAAAAAAAACCCACCAAGACCACTGTGTGACAAACTGAAAGTTTAAAAGTTTTAATTGTTATTTTAATTCTTTTCTAGCAGGCTAACCAAAGTACTTTGCATTACAGTTTCCAACTCCCAAGTTGATGCATAGCTTGCCAGGTAACTCCTAACCCTTACCCAGAAACCATCTCAATATACAATGGCTCACATCCTCAGTCATTCAAATACCTTAATGACTCTGGACTTATGCTCCTATATTGCTTGTAATATTTCCCCTTCCAGGAGACAAAGTAGGTCAGCCATCCGTCAGTACAGTACTCATTTTACAGCACCCAGAGTTTCAATGCTAAGAATTCCACGTGTCTGTCTTGTTCTTCAAGAACGGTTCAAGCACCAGGGTAACACCAACCGTTCTGTACTCATCTTCTGCTTTTATTACCCACTTCCTCATACAAGCTGACTCTTTAGTCCTGTTCCAAGCCAGCTATAAAACAGCTCTCCTTTGATACCATTTCCCTACATATTAATGCAATGCCACAGTAATTGGATCTGTTTAAGGATATAACAGACCAACACATTTATTTATATATTAAAAAATGGTATTACAAGAGGGACAGATCTATTAGCTACAGCAAGGTAGGATAACAGTTTACCTACTTCAAAACAACATCACTCTCCTTTGTTAACTAGGATTTCCAAAAAGAAGCAGAAGACTGCATTTCAAGTCTAAAGTATTGGACCAAGAACTTTGAATCTAAGCCTCCACAACTCCATACCCTTCAAACAAAGATTGTTTTCATTTATGATGTTAGGAATGGGAAGTCCTGTATTTTGACCACTTCCAGATCTGTCAAAACTATTTCACAGGAAAACAGACCTGGTGAAAGAAAGTTTGTTTACAGAAGATCCCTGAACAACTCATCTCTTTTGAGAAGATGCTTCCCCCAAACTGTTACACAAGACAAACTTTCTTTAGCAGCTCCCAAGGGTGGCCCACTGCTGCAAAGTGTATGCAAAGAATATTTATGCTGAGGCACTTCAGTACACAGTAGAAGCTAGGCAAGGTACTCACTCCTTCAGCTTGAATGGTTCCAGACGTTCAAACCATGGCCAGATCATGTAGTCAAGCATGGAGATTGAGTCCCCACCATAAAACACAGTGTTGCGTTTGGACAGAATCTGTGAGAGATGATAATTGCCCTCAGAAGGAAAATTACAGCAACAGAACACTAACAAAAAACTGTAATGGAATGCAGGCATACTGAAGGGATCAGACAGCAAATAATGGAGAAAGAGCACATTTCTCTTGTGCATGCAATATCTGGGGAGTCAGAGCTAGTCAGTAAACCAGCTGCGGTATCAGCCTTAACTATTTCATACACTGTCAGTCCAGCTCTTCTCCAGAGGTTCAAAAACTGTCAAAAAATATTAATCACTAGCGATGCTGCAGTCTTTGCACAAACAAAAAGGAATTTAGCTCTCACAACCTGTCAGTTCATGATTTCTTACCTGTCAAAAAGTGTTAACAACACAGACTAATCAAATGTAACAATACACATGCATTTCTTGAGCAAGAAATTTAGCTAAATTTAACATCCAGGTAAATTAGAACTCCATTTTAGTAGGGACTTTTCCCATGGCACTTGAGGCCAAGTGGTATCAAGAAAGCATTTCTAACATTACAGCTAGAACTGGCTTTGATTCCAGGAGCACAGGGAACAAAAAGCAAGAATAACACGCACATACACCAGAAAGAGTTCCCCACAGCTCAGCACAGAAAGCGGGGCTACAAAGAACGCTGCAAGTTCTCCTGTCACATTTATGTTTCTGATGACATTTCAAGTGCCATGGTCATTCAAATTTAACATCCTTTAGGGAACCTCCAGAGCCTGGTCTCTTCTGTCATGGAACTGGTTCCTCTGTTTTCAGGCACTTTGGCTTTTTAGAGGTGGAAGTTGAGAGACCTTACAAATCTTTGTCTTTCTGAACACACAACACTATACTCCTATGGCATTTAGACCCTGTCCCCTAACCCCCACAATCTAGTAGAAATTTTAAAGCAGTCCTTCAGGAAGCATCAAGCTGTCTGAATTACCAGGCCTCTGGCAGAATATAACCCAGCAGCTGCACAGTTGCAGAGATGGGAACACAGCTCCCTCTGCCGTGTAGCAGCAAACTGAAACAAAAACGTTTCGAAACACCTCCCTTCTTGAGTATCTCTTGCAGTACCCTGAGTCAAATTTGAATGGCTCTGTTCCTTCCTCCCATCCTCAGCTGACCTTCAGCTGATGCTGCAAAATACTTCAGGGTATAGTAAAATAGACGCTGAAGGAGCAGCATGTACTTCACAGCATTAATAAAGCAGGAAGAAGGTTAATTCTTCCTTAATGTTTAATAGATCTGTATTTCATTGATGTGAAACACACATAGCTTCCCCCAAGAACTCATTTGTCATCTGCACTACTCTACCATCAGACTGATCAGACAGACAAGACTACCCTGAAAACAATTTTACTTTGGCAACTCGAGGGGGTGGGGAAGCAGAACGCACAGGGCTGTTGGGAGAACTAGGAAAAGTACTAGAAAGCTACTGGTAGCTTTGCATCAGAAGAGAAACACTCTGAAGGAATGCTTCTTGATCAAGACAGACAAGCATTAGTCATGGTTACTAAAGACACAGAAGAAATGGTTTAATGATAAAGGCAAGTCCAACAGCTGTTCAGACTAGCTGAGAACAACTTGCTGACACAGATTGTTGCTAATACAGCATCAAAGCCACCTGACACTTTCTGGAGCTCTGCTAAAGTTGCATTATACCACCAGCAGTAGAACATAGCCCAGGTCTGCATTTTTGCAAGTGACAGATTACATTCTACTTCCCCCCCACCCCAACAAAAACAAGCTCTGGAAGGAAAAAGATTTTATATCATCACCAGGGTATCTGCACTCATTTCAGCAGAGATACAACACAGATGCTCTACAACAGATCCAACTCTTCAGCTCTTGCTCTCAGAACATGCTGCAAGGTCTCCTTACATTTAAAGCAGAACCAAGATATCTAAGACAACAGTCAACCAGAATTAAAAAGAACTTCACAAGTACACACAGCCTTCATCACAGATGAAGTTTAGTTTAGCTACTTGGAATTTATGCTAATGGTGCTGTTGTGTATCCTAGGCTGGGGGGAGTAAATCAAAAGATTGTTCATTGCTGTAATGAGAAGAGATCTAGCTCCAAACAGCAAAGCACGAAAGAAAACAGGGATCATACAAAGACAGGCAACCTGCTCATTATCATGAAATACTCTTACCTCTTCAAGTTTGCCAAACTTTTCAGCAATCTCTGCTTTCAGTGCCGTGGCGTCCTGACCATCTTTGACCGCCACAAAATACTTGAAAACGATGGGTGTTACCTATTCAAACGAAAGTATAAAGTTTTTAATGTTTCTATTACAGTAATACAAGCAAGTCACTCTGAGCTTAAAATGTTAAGTTAGATGTTAAGATATCAGATGCAAGTTAAATCTTAAAAACTTTCACTTTATAGAGTTAAAGAAAGTCTATTAATAAAAACCTTTTATACTTCAGAAAAGGTAAGAAAAGGCTTACAGGAAGAATGAATGCAAATAGTAACTGATTTTACTCTTGTAGTAAAGAAAACAATGAAAGGAAGATCATGTTTCTCATTTGTACACACTACCAAAAACGTAGCAAAAAAAGGTAGCAAGGCGCAGAGTGGTACTCTTTTCCCAATTACACATTTCTGAAATCCAAATGCACTTTAACTATCAACACTTAAGGTACTTTAAGAAAGAGGCAGGCAGCCCAGGATATGCAGGCTTCTACAAACCTGTGCATTTTCTGATTTCGTAATTGCCAGAGAAATTATCATACAGTACCAGAAAGTTGTGCAGTGACCAAACTTAACACATGTTCATAAACATTTTTCCAAGATCTCATCATTCATACAACCAACATTCAGTGCATGTTCGGGTCCTTGCAACATGCTTCCCTGTAACCCTCTTCTCATCATGCTTATTCAGAAAGACCTGTTGTAAATATATACTCCTTTCTATCCCCTTTCTTTGTCCACATATCTTTGCATTTTCTGTTGCTTCCTTATATCCAAGCTGACTTCTTTCACTTCCTATACCCTTCAAAGCACATGCTTGTATAGAGGTTACTTCCAGTCGGCCACAGCTGCCCACCTCCAACCCCTATGGAAGGCCAAAACCTGTCATCTTATACACATCCCATGTCTACGGCCACCTGACATCTCTTGTCCATGGTTGTAGGCTCTCTCAGGCACTCTTCACATTCTACATTCACAATGCACTTCCTACAGAAAGACTTGGATTAAAATACAGCAGTTGTCACTGCCTAGGTCTCAGGCAGTCAGCTGGTTTGTCTACTAACCTTTGCCCTATTGCAGAACGCTCAAAATCCTGCCTCAGTCACATACTTTCACTAGTTCGGCTGTTTTCCTGCATCCATCCCCACACATAAATGCTGGGAGCAATTCAGACACACCATGGTTTGTAGGTGCTCACAGCAAGAGACTGCAAATAACCCCTCCAGTTATATGAATGCTTTTCGCAGACATAAAGACCTGCCTTAAAGCATAAAAGCAGCATTGGCAACAGAGCTGCAGTTCTCGAAGCTATGGTAAGGTAAGAAACAGAATCCCACAATGATCATGCAGTACCTTTGAGAAGTGTTCCAAGAGCATCTTCTGAAAGGCTCGCTCATACGGGTCCGAAGGCATCAGCTTCTTCCCTGGAAATGCTTCATCCAAATATTCGCAAGTGATTGGTGACTCATAGATCAGCTGGCCCTTGCTGGTCTCCAGAACAGGAACCAGCCCAAAGGGATTCTTCTCAAAGAACCAGTCAGGTTTGTTCTTCAGATTGATGTTGATTACTTCATAGCTAAAAGAGCAAAAGAAACAAGACCCAAACAGGCTCAGTCATTACACCTCAATAGCTACAACACTTGAGAGGCTGAATCCTTGTTCCGGTGCTCTCCCTTGTCTTCACTGAAGTCCTTTGCAGGACCAGCCATTTGAGAGGTTGAATTACTGCCGGGAGCACTTCTGTTTTCTGGAGAAAATCAGCACTGAGTTACAACGAGATGTTTGTTAAACTAATAAAAGACATATGAACAGTCTGCAAGCACAAGAGGGGCAGCCTTTATAATCATGCTCAGATTATATCTTAAAGATCAAGCTCAGAATGCAGCACTTATCACATGCAGGTTCTTCTAAGAAAGAAGCATTTGACAGCAAATAAACTACCCTGCAATTAAGAAATGAAGCTAAACTTTAACCTGACATTACACGACAGAGCAAATCAGGAGAGCATCCTACCTACCCACCTTCCTCATCTATGGCCTCATACAGAACAAGTGTTTAGGGAAAGGCAAATAGAATTGATAAAAAAAATACATGGGACATACGTCTATGTTAAATTAACAAACCGTAAGTTACATGCTGCCTTATATGCGTGACCCTAGAAAATTCCTAATAAGCCCAAAGGTCTCTTAAATACAGCTGAACCTTCAAAACAACTAAAAGTTACCAGAAAGTGACTGCCACATTTAAATAGCCATAAAACCCCTCCAAAATCACTACATTAAAACAAATCTCCCAGCTCCAACAATTAGTTCAAAGACAGAATTAAACTGAGCCAGTTTCCATGCACCTACTCCTTTGAAAGAAGACCGAACTAAAAACAAAACAACACTCATCTTGCTATCAGCAGAACTGAGTGGTAAGCACTCACTAGCTAACATGAAGTCGCAGCCCTGTGCTGGTAAACAAACTGCTGGCAGGCCTGAGACTGGGTGGGAACTAGAAAAATGTGGAAAAACCTGTTACTCTGAAGCTATAAACTGAAGAAAGCATTAGTCCCCATCGAAAAACACTGAAATGATATGGCTATCTTGAAAAAGAAACAGACACAAGTACTGAATGCCATTAACTAACTGCAGCACGGGAATGAGAAAACATTGTATTGTATATTATTATACATATTATATATATACACACAGTATATCCCTCTTTTTAAGGGGCTGTTCGCTCACTGTTGTGTGTTTCTATGCAACAGTATAACAGAAACACTGCATATTCGTGTCTCCCAGAATTTTCACTTCATCTTACATCAAAACTAACAACAACATCCATTAAGGCACCAGTCACATTTACCCAGGACAAGCTCAAATGCCATTATTGTAAACACTCGGGATGGCAGGTGAGGAAAAAAAAACCCACACCAGCTTGGAGTTTTTCACTACAGATTTACTTTGGGCCTTTACATAATGTATCTCATACACAGCCTGCCTACTTCCCACTTCAGCAAGGCCCCTCTCCAAAAAAAGTTTGAAGAAGATCGAGCTTTATCACAAACTCAACACAGACACCACTTTTCAATCCGTTCTTTCAGGGATGTTTCGTTAAAAACCATTTAGGAGGCCCAAGGAAGAAGGGAGGCTCGAGCCCCCCCCTCCCGTGGAACCCCCAGGCCCTGAGGGGAACACGGGGCGCCGCACACCGGGGGGGCGGGGAGCGGAGCCGCGCCGGCCCGCCGGGAGGCCTCACCTGATGCCCTTGGCGCGGAGGACGAGGCGCGCCCTCTGGGCGAAGGGGCAGAACCGCATGCTGTACAGCCGGATCACCCCCTCGGGCACCGGCCCCGGGGCCGCGCTACCTGAGGGGAGAGGAGACCGTTACAGCCCTTACTCGCCTGGCGCACAGCCCCGCGCCCCCTGCCCCCGCTGAGGCGACGCGGCTGCTTGCTCGCCGGGGCTTACCCTTGCCCAGGCTGCGAGAGTGCTCGCCCGCCATGGCGATACGCTATGGCGATGTGCCGCGCCGTGCCGTGCCGTGCCCCGCCGCACCCCCGCCGGCACCGCCCACAGGGCGGGACGCTCCGCCCCTCAGCGCAGCGCGGGCCGGGGTGCGCGGGCCGGCGGCGGAG
>JAVJGJ010000062.1:22401500-22430407 GCA_035590215.1 Microhierax caerulescens
GGGCCCAGGGGGCCCCCCGGGGGGCCCCCCCTGAGCGGCCCCCCCCCCCCCCCTCCGCAGCGGACATGCTGACCTGCTCGCTGGAGCAGGCACTCTTAAGCTGCTCTGAATACTCTCCTTTATAACCTCAGCATCACCCACCCCAGCTGGCACTCCCATTTAAATGGGAAACCTATGGCAAAACACCCCATATGCCTGTTGGTTTTTTTTTCTCCAAGTGGTGCCTCCCAGCAGCTGGTGAGGCACCAGGCCTGCCTCTGCTTCCCTCCCACCTGGACAGGGCCTTCTCCAGCTCCAGCAGCACTGCATCACCTCTTGCCCTTCAAAATCCAATCAATCCTACCCTCAGGGTAAAAGGGAGAGTTTCTCTTTCCTACAGCTATACTGCTTCATGATGAAAACCCAAGAGGAGGCAACAGGTAACCTAACAGGCAAGGGGGCACACCAAAAGTTAGATTTAATTTAATTACTACCTTGCAGCCATGGAGGGATTCATGCTTGCTTCTGCAAACATGACCTCTGCGAACATCAGTATGTGCATAGAGAAAAAACCCGAAGCACAGACTGAAGTTCTCCCCATCCCTTTTGCTCCCTCTTCAGCAAAGATAAGGGAACCAGGGTCTTCCTTGTACCAGCTTTTCCCAGACTATAATAGCAGAAATCGAGAAGCCTTCCTCTTAATGTATTTCACAATGTCCAAGTTGATCTATGGTCCCAGAATTAAAATGCTTCCCTTCATCAGCCTCCACATACTTGCACACAGCGTCCAGGCCAGAGCTGTATGTTATTAGGAAACAGTGTATTTGTAGGCACCAGAGGGCTGGGGCAGCCGAGGGAAGGAAACTCCTGGCCCTCCTGGCAAAGGACACCTCTCTGCCAAACCCCCAAGGCTAATTAGAAGAACTGGAGCATCTCCAGTCTCATCACTGCATCTGTGCTTGCCCAGTGGAGAAGTTTTGCCTGTTGCTGACTTTTGGTTTGGTTATGTCACTGGAGTTGGGCCTCGGGCATTAATGTCACAGAGACCAGTGTTTTCTGTGGTGATCTCTCCTGCAGGCAAACACTGAGACAGCCACTAGTCAAGTGACCGTGAACCTAACAATTGTCCATTTGAATGGAAGAATAACATGATTTTTTGTTAAGTCACTGCTGTTTGATTATGTAATTAATAAGCAGCTCAAGCAGTGAAAGGGAGTGGTAATCGACTGCACAAGCCTGCCATGCCCCTAGGCAAACAGAAGCTATACATAAGATGTCCTTTGCCAACAAAATAAATTTCTCCTGCCATCAAAAAAACCTGTTAAAGGACTTATTTCTCATTCCTCTGAGCACCTGCCCTTAGGAAAGATTCAGCAATATTTTGGGTCATGAAAAAAAGAGAAAATACATTTGAAGTTTCTGTCAGCAATTAAGAACAACGCAGGCAACCTGCTAACTCACAGCCCACAGACAGGCATGTAGGAACCCAAAGCAGCATCACTAGATTTGCCTGCTGCAGTAGCCCCTCAAAAGCACCAAGGAAAAATAAGCCCATTTCCTCACCCCATCTTAGGTTTGCATGGCATACAGAACACAAACGGAGACAAGAGTTAAGGTACAGGCTTTGTCCTGCTGCCTCTGGACAGGAGTGCCACCCTCCATTGTGCTGTATAGCACTGAGCACACAGCAGTGTCACAACACTGCACACCACCACCACACAGATAAGTAATAATGAACCAATGCAAGCAAGACGCTAAGTAATATTTCTCCCTTTAGGACAGGGAAAAGGAGCTATTACTGCTAATTCTGCTTTTAAAATACTTGGGAGGTTCCTACTGTCCCTTCTTTCCAGTGGT
Source organism: Microhierax caerulescens (assembly GCA_035590215.1). Taxonomy (NCBI): domain Eukaryota; kingdom Metazoa; phylum Chordata; class Aves; order Falconiformes; family Falconidae; genus Microhierax; species Microhierax caerulescens. The sequence goes on from JAVJGJ010000062.1 coordinate 22,403,337, forward strand.
CAGCTTCTCAGCTCTCTTTGAAGCTTCAGGAGCACCACCTTATGCACTGCAAGAACAACTGCAGTACCTCATGCAAGGAAAACTACGGGAAGTGATAGGAAAACAAGTACAGCTGCCTCACTAAGCAAAGGGCTAAACACCACTGGAAACAGAGCAGCAGATGTGTGGCCACAGCAAGGACCCGTGGGGTGGTGGAGGAACAGAACCCACAACTACTCCCCCAAGACTGACCCCTATACCTGATAAAACCACCTGCCTTCTAGACACAGCAATAACCATTACCCAGGTTAAAGGCTACAGATGTCTGTGACTCACAGGCAGCATTACCCCATTAAGCATCAGTCGGTGCCTACGTGAGACAGCTGGGTATGCTGCCGACTGCGCTACCCAACATACCGCAAAGAGCCACCTGCCCCCAAAGGCAAAACCCCTACTGTCTCCTTCCTCTGCCACTGCTGGCCCTTTAAATACCTTCCCGTGCTCATTGGTTGGTTGGCGCACGGGGGCTGGCCAATCAGATGTCTGGTTTAAGCCTGGCGGGAAGTGTTGTGTCAGCTAATGGTAGGAGCTGTTCTTGTTTCTAGGAGACGGGTGCAAACAGGCTGGTGGCGTGGGGCGATGGAGGCGGCCGATGAGGAGCCTGGCACCGAGGCCCTGGGCGACCGATGCTGCTCCTCGGCCGAGGAGGCAGCGCTGGAAGTGAGGTGGGGGTCGGCCGGGACAGCCCCCGTCCTTTGGGCCTCCACATACACCTCTGACCTTCAGCCCTGCTGGGCTGCCCCCTGTCCTGTACTCCGGGGGCCCAGCTCCCCTCGCCCCCGGTCAGCTCTAGGCAGCTGTCAGAGAACAGGGCCGCTCTGACAGGGAGGGGAGGGGGGGGCCGCTGTGCTGTGGCTCCGCGACAGGGCGGCAAGTATTTGCGGGGGTAAGAAAGAAAGAAGCTCTTGGACCGCAGCATATAGTGGGGACAGAGCCTTTGGTTGATTTAGATGAAACAGGTTCTCTGCCCTTAGTATAGGGAGGCTCAGAAACAGGGAGTAAGCAACCCCGACTAGTTTCAAGCTGGAGCTTGATGAGTTGCGTGGTACGAGTTGTTGCCCCATCCTCTGTTGTGGTTCTGGCACCATGCAGTTCTGATAAACTCTTGGAGCATGCTTTTCTTTTCAGTACCTGGTCTCATGAACCCATGCAGTTCAGTTCTGTTTGTGTCCATGTCTTTCTTCTGTTTTACCCAGGCTACTTCAACCTCTAGAATTTCTGTGGCTGTTCTGTACCTCTTAAACCCCACTGTTACCATTTTCTGCCGTGGCTTTTAACTTTCCTGGTATTCTATATCCTCAGTCCTGCCTTTCTCTCTCAGCATCCTAATCTACATATCAGACTCAGATTTTCATTTTCTGCAAACATGACCCGCAGTATATATAGAAAAACACTTCTCTTCCAAAGCTCTTGGTAATCCAACAATTTGCTTTTTTTGGTTAGAACAAATAGGAGCTGTAACAAAGTAAACCCTTCCTGCTCCACCTTGATTGAGACTTTCACAACAATCTAGGGTTTAGACATTTTTTTTCTGTGTAATGGGACAGATGTCTTAACTTCCTTGCCCATTTTAAGTATTTCAGCAGTTTTATCAACACTTATGGATAGTATGGGATGTAGGTCCATAATTATAGGTGCAGCACTTCTTAGTGGAAAAAATTATTTGTTCTAGTAATATAAGAAACTTGATTCAGCCTTAACCACTCTGATACTTGTGGAGTAAAAAAGATACTGTCTGAAGCATGTCATTGCTATTCAGAGGGGGTCCCTTGTGCAAACTGGTGTTACCTGGAAGAGCTGTGATGCAGGTTTTCTTTGTGAAAACACCATTATGGAATGAAAATATTATGCAAAACAAAAAAAAAGTAAGCCCTTTTTGAATGTGAAACAAAACCTATTCTCATAAAATAGAAAAGTTTAAAGTTTGCCTTATAAATTAATGTTAGTAGTAGTATGTATATTTGTTTTAGAAGAAAGTGACAATTATTTTGTAGTAGGCAATTGGAACGCATGTCTTCAGAAAACAGAACTTTGACAAAACTCATGGCTTCATACAATCTGTTTTGTACAAACTAGCATTTTTCAGTGGCAAAATGCTTTGTAAGGAAATATCTAAGCAACTCTTAATTACTTTGCTACATCTACATTTCACCAACTGGCAAAGTTCATGACTGAAATATTCTGACAGTGTTTATACAAAACTAGAGACAGAAACAGCATGGAAAATGTGAGCAAGCTATGGGTAATTACCCGACTCTGTATCGTACCACTCAAAGATGATATCAGATAACAGCCTGAATCCTTGTTCCCTTAAGCCTTTACTGTTATATAAGGATGATAAATTTCACTGTCATCCCATTAATTTATCCCTGCATACATGTTTTCTGGATTTCATTTTACTCTTGCAAACAGAAGTTAAAAAATACTTAAATCCCACTGATGCAGATCTAGTGTCAGGAAAGAGCATAGAGCTGCTCCTGTGAGCATGTTCATAAAGGTCTGCTTATGTGCTATGGCATGCCATACATCTAGTTCTTGTATAAAAGGTCCAGGAAAACATTCATCAGCGAAAATGTCTCCTCTTTGTTGCCATGGTATTCAGTCCATCTGCATGAGCATGTGGTCAGTGTGCTCCTATTCATCTAGTCTGTAGCAAAAGAGGCCAAGAGCAGACACTACTCAGAAAAAATGAGAAGCTACTGCTGGACCTAAATATCTGAAGACTAGTCATTTTAAAATGTTCCTAATTATGAGAGTGCTGAGGCTGTGATATAGTCTTCTAGTAAGAGTAGAGGATCAGCAGCTGAGCTGATCTTATGACTGCCTTATGTTTGTGAAAGGAGCAAAAAAACACTGCTTGCAATTGCAGAGGACAAAATTTTTTTCGAGTCAAATGCTCTTATTTGGAAGAAGAGAAGGAATGGAAAGTTTCTGAATGGAAATTAGAAGAGGAGGTGCTAACAGCAGTGTTGTAAATGGAGGGTTATCTGTTACGCTGCTTAAACTTTTCTGCCATTGTACTACCAGGCTAAGCTGTGGCTCAGTCAGACACCTTCACGTAGTGGTAAATGCAAATCCCTTTGATAAGAGGACCCTGGTGTTTATCCATGCACTTTCTGAAAGGTAAACACATCTGCAGGCAGTTATGTATTTGTTGATACACTGTAAGTTCATAAGCTGACTCCTCTTCAGTAATTTATTTCAGTCCTTGTGTAACACATCCTGTTTATATACCAAAGTTTTACCATGTTAAAGTACTACTATCTTTGAAGCAGAACAGTCCTCCTGGTTAGGTTCATATAAACGCAAGCTGTGCTTTGTAGTTTTTATTTTATGGGGATGAGATGAACAATGAAAGTGTAAAAAGGTTAAACAAACAGTTGGGTCCCAAGTATGGATAGTACCTGTGTAACTCTTTCAAAATAAAGGTATCCTCTATTACTATGATATATGAGTACAAAAACAGAGCCTGTGAATTGGCTAACTATTTTTAGTGAAAACTAAAAGAAATATGAGCATCTCTCCATGTTCTTATTACAGTCCTTTGTACTCTGTCAGGATAAGATTGACCCTATGTTTTTGAATAACACTGAATGGGTGATACCTAACACTAGATCTTGGAGTAATTGTGGTTTTGCAACATTGGTATGAGGAGAAGTCTTAAATCCCAAGCATCAGTTTAGTGTAACTTGGGCTACAATATTCCCTTTATCACAGTATTTTGAGAAATGTGTGTCTTTGATTAAAGTTTTAACATTCAGTTGCTCTTTCTGAAGTTGGGTTCAGGGATTCTCAAACAAGAACTTTGGCTTTATCAACAATCAAACTGTCTGCTACCCTTGCGGCAATTACATCCTCTTCCTGGACATGGAAACAAAGATGACAACAGTACTGCAGTGTCAGACTGGCCAGGTGGGAGCCTTTGCAGTGAATGGGAACAGGCAAGTGCTGGCTTTTTCAGACCGGAAGCTGAATCCCATCATATATATCTACACTTTTCCAGAACTGAGTAAACTGACGGAATTAAAAGGTAGTGATGTGGTAACCCTCCCCTCACTATTTCATTGAAACAATAGTTTTATTTCAGTCCTTGAGTAACAAATTAAAAAAATTAATTAAAACAAAAGCCATACATTTTCTGAAGGGTTTTTTTGATAAGACTTGAAAAACAGCGTGACAGGAAACTGTCTCATGACAAGATGCATGGAAAGCAGTAGCAGGATTTTCCACTGCACTACTTTTAATTAAGCTCAGGCTAAGGAGGAGTATGACAATACAAAATGGAGCTGTTTTAAAGAGAAAAGAAATTGAATGAAATGGAATTCTTTTTAGGAAAATATAGTTAGAATAACAAAAAGTAACATAATGCAGTAGGCTTCCAGGCAGACTGATGAAAGCCACACTGGGAAATCCAAGATGTGAGAAGAATGAGTTCTTGCAGTTAAACTCTGGAGTCTGGGATCTAATGTATATTTTTGCCTGCCTCGTAACATTTCTCTCCTTAGTTAAGTTGCTTACGCTATCCATGTTTCAGTTGCCTTGCCATTTAAATAAGGATCATACTGCTTGCTTATTTCATGCATATGAGTAAAGTTATGACTGCAAAGCATTTCAGGGTACTTGGGGGGAAAAATACTGTACAAATTCAAGGTGTTATTGAAAAAAAATTGAAAAAATTCCAAGCAGTAAAACATAGGGAACATTTTTATGATCAAATCAAAACAATAATCTGGAGTGAGGCAAAGGAATCAGGGACTTAAAGAATGTCTCTGAAGAGTTAAAGTGGATCTGAGAAGAGTACCCTATCTGTGATAGCATACAGTAAAGTCCAGGGCAATTTGAGACCTTGTTCTTTATTTTTACATTTCAGGTAATGCTCAACTGGACTACACCTTACTTGCATTTAGTTTCACAGGCCCATATCTAGCCAGTTACTCTTCAATCCCAGAATTTGCTCTTTCAGTGTGGTAAGAATAATAAAAAAAAAATTTAATACTATTTACATGTTGTTCATACTTTGTGTGTGTGCTGTTTTAGCATGAATTAAGTAAACAAATGTGGAAGACAGACTGGTTGCCTTCATCTCTCTCTCTTTTTTTTTTCTTTTCTTTTTTTTTTTTAATTGATCATTGTCTGCAAACTTTTTGTACCGAATTTGCTATTTATTTTCTAGTTTTAGTAGCCACTAGTCAAAATGACTGTTCCTTTGCTACAGCTGTCTTCTACCTTCTTCATAATTTTGTGTTTTGGAGTACTTATAAAGTCTTCAGCATCAGTTCATTATCTGTTCACCCTAGGAAGTTGAGAACCATGCTGTTGAAAGAAACTTGCCTGCTGAAAAGAAGAAAAGCATTCTAAAGCCAATTTCTACTTCTTTTTTCCCCGGGAATGTTCAGTGTTCCTCTTAATGTTGTGTTTGATCTTAGTTCTGTCATACAGTTTTGCTCAGTGATTACGCTACCATGGGTCACTGGGTTAGATCGGAATTTTCTGCTCATTGTCATAAAAATAAATACTATATAATACAGTGCAGATACAGAAAGTTGGAATATTTATTTTTTTTTATTTTCTGTAAAAATATAATCCTGCTCTTGCTTCCATTGCTTCCATTGACTGTGGAGTCTCAGCACTTCAAAACAAGTGGGGAGGGTGTAGTAGTAGGAAGGCAAGCAAGGACAAGTAAGGAATATTCTGTATACCCCCAATTTAATGACGTCCTTTCCTTGTACAATGACTAGTGAAGAGGTGGAAACTCCTGTAACTTCAGAATTTTAGTAGTGATACTAGATACTATTACAGATACCTCTTCTTTATCTCTTGTGAAGAAAAAGAATGTTTGCTGTGAACTCTGTATGCAGTAGTTCAGGAAGGATGTCTGTGTGTGTATCACAGTAGAAATGAGCAAGACAGTCTCACTGGCCTGATGGGCTTACATGCTTGTCACTTACAGCAGAAATAATGCACATGGGCTAATGTGTTCCTTGTGTGCCCTTAAAATGCCACCCTCTTGAAAGATTTCTCTAGATTATTCTTAAAAATGGAAATATCTAGAACTGTTTAAATGCTTTGAAGTAGTGGCAATTTCCAAGGCCAAACAATTTAAATATGTTTGAATCAGCATGATTATGATTATCAGCAGCTAATTGTCATGAAAGAACCATCCTAGATTCCAGTTAGAAAGAATTTAGTTACAAAATGGAACCAACTTACAATACTAAACTCAGAATTTGTAATAACTTGAACAGAGGTGTGTGAATTTACTGTGAGATCAGGACTTTCATTTTTGCAACTGGATTCTATTGTGCATTCATTGTAGAAATGTGTATGTATGGATGAAAGAAATCTCAATGCTTAGCATTCTTAATGTGTCATTATATGATGATTGCACAGTTTCTGTATTTTAAGCAGATAGTTTGAAATCAGAGGTATAAGAGATGTTTTGAAAGTTCTGTCAGTCTCAAAATACAGAAAGCTTATGGATAACCAAAAGCTGCCTTTCATCTGAGGTATTTTATCCCTAGATCTTTATTTTTTTCTGTTCAAAGGAGAGGCTTAATGCCAGATTCTTTTTCAGGTACATGTACTGTATAGTTTCAGATCTTAATAAATTATCTGCTATAAAAGAGCGTTGGCACTATCTGTTAGGTATGAGGCGAGAACATGCTGACAGATATTCAGAGACACACACACTGGTATCTTTTAAAGTCAAAATTTCAGCTTATAGCTTACTGTAATTTTAATGAGAGTTACTGTGTATGTGTGAATACTTCTCATTTTTTGCATATGCTATCAATATTAACTGTTGTCTTGCATCCTGATTTGTTTTTGTGAGTGAATTTATTACAGGCCCGAACAACAGGATTATACAAATCCATTTACAGCAGTGTATGCATTTTAGGATTTTTCCTCTCAGCAGTAATGACAAATACTAAAGCTATAAATGTTATTTAGATTAGCAATCAGATCTATTGTCCAAGAAATTAAGAAACAGTTTTAACCATTTTTTTCAAATGATGTTAATCAGTTCTTGGACAGCACCTAAAAATGCAAATGCAGTCAAGAATTAATCTGGATAATGGAGAAATATTCAAATTAGATGATGAGAGTATAAAATAGGTTACAGTGGACTAAAGAAAAGCCAGTAGAAAGCAGATTCTCAGGCTTTTGTTTGCTATACATAACAGCCCCACACAAATTCTGCCCTGTTTTATGCTCGTTAGTTATATGTAGCAATAGTTTGTACGTCTGCATTCACAACACAGTTACTGTATTACCTAAGTAATTCATCCATAGATAATCACGAGCTGATTGGGTTTTTTCCTAATTATAATACCTTCCAAGTACGAGTCTGCAAGTCTTAAAATAATTATGTTATGGACTGGAAAAGCAAGGCTGAGGCCTGGGGTGCTGAAGAGTTGTCTTGCCCCATTCAAGTAGTCACTTATGGAATGACAAAGAAAAATCCATGTGTCTTGACTCTGTTGGTCTTTTCACAAAAGGAGGTGTATGATAACATTTCTAAAATTCCACTTTTCAGAATTATTTTATTATTCAATCTTTTTGTAACAGTAATATTTTTGTGTGGGTAATTAATCACCTCCTTTTCATTCTCAAGAGAACCTAACTAGTTTGACAGCAGAAATTTGTTGTGAGTGACAAAGTTTTTGTTTACTAAACTTGATCTTGAATGTTAGTCACAGTCAAATCCAGATCTTTGGCTTGAATGTTTTTAGCTTATTTAATGGATTTGATTTTCTTTCACTCTCCCTAATGAAGGAACTGGCAAGAAAATATCCTCCTGTGCAGTGAGTCTCGGCCAGGGGTAGCAGCTACCTCTTTAAGTTTTAACCCTATGAATTGGCAACAACTGTGTGTTGTTGATGAGAGATCTGTAACTATCTGGCGTATTGAAAGGAATAATGATGAGCATCATCTTAAGCAGAAGTAAGTGGAACACCCTTCAGGTTAAGAGAAAAATCTAGAAGTGTTTTTACTAAGACTAGTAACCTATATCTGTTTGCAAAGAATTTAATCCAATTTAGTTCACCTAGCAACTGCAGTCAGTAATTGCTAAATCACAACCAATGTGAATCTGTCTAGTCAATCAAGTGAAATGAATTTATGATTTAATTTCTTAGCACTCACATGTCCAAGATTATGCATCTCATGAAGGTAATACTAATCAGCTGCTTTGGCAGCCTCTATCAACAGCTGCATGACCAAACTAAGGTAGCGCCTGGACTACTTTCCTGCAAGTGGCTATGTTGAGCCTTGCTTTTGTAGCTATGAAACCACCAAATTTGTGTCAGGTTGCTTCCTAGTAAGCACAGTTAAACAGTATGTTGTTGTAATCACAAATTGTACCAAAACCAGTATCAATTTTCTGTGTAATTTCCAGCTTGTGAGGCCAATTTACAGGTCCAGAGCAGGTGGCTCTGTCAATGCAGTTCACTGAGCACAGCAAACCTAGAATTTATGCTAAATTTTTTTTTGAGGCTGGTATAAAAGTAGTATGTATCATTCAAGTTGGAGTCCTTGAAGTGTAACACCTATGCTGTTTCAGTGGCAGCTGCTCCACAATTCCCAAGTGTGTTTAATCTTGTTAACTATGAGTACAACCAACATATTGCCACTGATGAGGTTATACTAGTGAAAGTACAGACAAGGCCTTAATTTGTGATCTGAAAACCACACTGAAGGTTTTTTTTTGCTTTTTTTTCCATTATATACATGTGAAAATACATATATACTCCTTTTTTCTCACTTCTCATTCCATTCAGTAGAGGTTAAACCTCCACTGAGAACTGTTCATTTTACAGAAATTTTTTCCAAGTCATAAATCAACATAATTTGTGGATTTAGAATCCTCAAGTCCTGCATTGCAATAGCCAGTCATATGCTGATTACCAGAGTGCAACAAACAAATACTACTGCTAATCTTTCATGATTGTTAAACTTTCTCCAAATAAACATTAAGCATGAGTCCTTGCAGCATATGAAAGTTAGGAGTGTGACTATTAATCCTGGTTAATAAGGAAACAGTAACATAGAATAGTTGTTTATACAAGGCAACAAGAAAAGACACCGAGCTAGAACATGGCAATCCATTTCTGCCAGTTAGGAACATAATTTTTTTTTTTTTTGGTAGTAGTAGAATTACTATTACTTTTCATTGAAATGGTATGTGGCATGTAGAATGATTGTCTACAACAATCCTCCATTACTGTTGCAGAAGTAGAGCCCATTGACTGAGTTGGTGTCTGAGAGTTTTGAAAATGTGCTTCTCAGTTTTATATCAGCATTTGCTGTTAATAATATTTCTTCTCCTCAGACCGTATCTCTTGCTTTTTCATAGCCCTGTGAAGCTCCCTGGTGGACAAGGGTCCATGAGTCCTCACAAGGAGTTGTTTTTCCCGGTTTCTCATAGTGAAGATCCATACCATGGCCCTGATTTGCCAGTTTCAGCCATTGCTGGACTCATAGGAGATGAAGCAGAAACATACATGGTAGTTTCTGATTTTTTCCTTTTTACTATACCAAGTCATTATACTTTTATGCAAATATATTAAAATGTTAATAAATTATTTTAATAGATTAATAATTTTAATGTCTGTTAAACAGGTACAACCCAGTAAATAGATCTGTTGTCTCAACAATGTTTTTAAAATCTGTTTTGTCAGGCAGGCTGCTACTGCACAGTGCAGTACAATGTAGAGATTTCTGACACAGGTCCTAGCATAGTAATATATATGTGTGCAGTGGGGGTACTAACCTGTATCCCAAAAGCAGTACAAAGCATGTCAGTATTTAACCATGTCCAAGCTATTAGGACTTGCTGGAACCTTGAAAACCTATTACCATGCTAAACTGATAGTAACCTTCAAGTATTCTTACTTCTCTTTGGGATTTTTTTCTTTTTAACTCTGAAAATGTCTCAGGCTATGGAAACGTTGAAGGCTTTATTCCAGACAGCAACCCCTGCTTCTGAAATACCTTGCCATACCAATGTCAGTGTTGGACCTGTCCATTTGTCTCACTTGTTAGATCATTTACTTGTTAGACTCCCTTGAGATGCCTCTTTTGAGAGGCTTCAAAAATGTTTTCATTTTGTTTGAAATTTACTTTCATCTGACTACCAACTAGAAGCATCTGCCAATGTGAAAACATTTAACTTGCAAATCTAGGATTCTTTTCTAAGATTAACACCATCAATTTGGATTTTGTGGCTTATGATATATATTACACACCAAAACCACCATGCATAAGAGTATACCACAGTTTTCTGCTATAAACTTTTCTTATAAAGCAGAATAAAAAATAAGAACAGGGAATGGTGCTTTGCTGACCTCATCCTCTTTTCGTGGCTTCATGCATTCAGATTCACAGAGGTTTTTAACTGTGTAACTGCTGATGCCCTTGTTTTCCAGGATAACTGATAACTGCAAACATATGTCCTCTACTGATTCTGATTGCACATCAACTGTTTACATTTCAGATCATTTAGAACATGGAAGATGAAGATAACAGATGCTTATTAGGGGCATTGCCTTTTTCTTCTGCCTTACTGCCTCACATTATGTGCAGATGATGAACTGCAAAAAACATTTTGTTCTTTAGTCTGTGAAGTGAATTCAGAGAGTTATTGAAGGGAAAAAACCAATTGTCATATTAGATCTGTGAGGCTTAATACAATTTGTCTCTTCTTGAATGGATGCCATTCCATTCAGGAATGGTAAGTTCTTATGCTTGAACTTGCAAAACCATGTTGTGAACTTTTCCACACAGAAAAGTTTGTATTTTCAACCATACTAGATACCACTATAAGGTCTTTGCATTCCCAGCTGCTTTCATAAAACCCTAGATTTCTTTTTAGCACCTTCAAGGTGATTATGTTCTCCATATACATAGAAATATTGCTGGAGTAAGAGTAGATTGTTCTACTAGTCTTTGATGAAGATTTCCTTTTCTTTCAAATTAATTGGTAAATATTTTGATAGTTTTTTTCAGTCCAAATTCCCTAGATGCATGCATTTTGGTTGTGAATATTGGCAAGTTAATGAACATCAGGTTATTTAGAAATGAAAGGTTTTTTTGCAGAAATACAAACTAGTTTTGTTCCTTCTGTTGTTGTGGTAGTACGTTGTTTCCTGTGTATTTAATTGTGAGGTGCTACACTACAGTTTAGCACCAGGAGGCACCAAATTAATTTCTGGTGTATTTTCGTGTTCCAGATTAGCTGAGTAATTTTTTTTGCAGGACTTGCATTTATTGTGCCTTGCAGTGCTAATTCTCCCCTTTGTGCATGCCTGTTGCACATATGCTCCATCTCTAACCTGACAGAAAAACCGAGCTACTACTGGATCTTGTAACCTTGGGGAGGAATTGCATGCATATGCCTTTTCAGGTTAAGCATCCCCTTCCAGCACCCCAACTCGGAACATACATTTTTGGCAAAGCAATTCCTCTGTGAGTTGATCAGAATATACTTGATGGAGAAGATACTTCTTTAAAATATTGTTTCATCAAGACCCTTGTGATGAAAAGTGTCTAATGTAGCAACTGAGAGAGAATTGCTGAGTTCCTCAGATACCAGGTATCGAGATTGAAATGACTGAACTTGCTGAGTTCCTCAGATACCCAGGTATCTTTGGATTACATTTGCTGTAATGGACTAGAGTGTCCAAAATAGAGGTGCTGTAACTACCATTCTTCAATGTGTTTATAAATTGACAGGCTACTGCAGCAGAGGTATCAATGGTTACTATCACTGATGATTTGTATGCCATTACAAATGTCTGTGAGCAGACTCTGGCCTAAAATCTGTGCCTCAACTTTTGCAAATACCTTGGAGTTATTTTCCTCTCTACTATCATCAATGCTTTTTTAATTAGTGAGACACAACCTACTTCTCCTGTGTTAGTTAATTGGGTGCATTCAGTTGAATCTTCTGGGAACAGTATTATGGCCTGATGAAGCTCTACCTGTCTCTGCAGAATTCGACAGAAGGATTTTTGTTCTTTATCACTAAATCCAAATCAGATGAGATCAATGATTTTCACATTGATGTAAGTGTCCAAAGTGGAGAACCATTTATTTAGGCTATTATTAAAAGGAATTGTCTTCCACCTGTAGTCTTTAGGCCTTGAAGGCTGTAGTCCACTCCCAAAGAATGTGTGAGAGGCATGTAAGAAAAGCGAGACCATCACCAGTACGCTTGTTCAGTACGCTTGTTCGCTGCTTTGAAATGTGTTAGGGTGCCATAGTCTACAAGGTACTGGGACTGGGTCTGTACCAAAGTGTAACCGCAGCGGGGCAGCAGAGTGAAAGGAATAGAAATATCCTACAGCTCTCAATGCTTTTCTTTCTGGCATTAGATTGATTTAGTTTTGTTTCAATATTTCTTACAGCTGGGACCTGAGCTTTCTGAATATGCTTTACCATGACAAGCTCATTTGACTCCACTTTGTCCCCAATACCAATTTTATTCCATTGTCTTTTAATGAAAACTTTCATGACAAGGATTGATCCATCATGGATTTTTTTTTTCCCTAAAGAGGTGCTACTCAAAAGGAAGAGCAGTTAAAAAAAAGACATCATCATCATAATTATGATGATATGATGATGGAGCACCATACCAATGCACAGTTCAAGAAGTGACTGGTTTGGGATTTACATAATCTCATCCTAGGATTAGCATATTTCATCTAGATTATGTGTAAAGACAGTCATGACAGCAGGTACAAAGGAACATTGCAGAAGCTGTCTTTACACAGGAAGCTTCTGATTCACAGCAGTTCAGTTACAACTGTCCCAAAGATTTGTGATGTTCAAGCCTGATAGAATCAGTGAAAATGCCTATATCAGATGTTTCTCTGGGTGCTACAAAGCCCCGTTAGTTAAAGATTTATTACTGTTAGTCCTAATTGATTTTTAAAGTAAATATTAGTATACTTTATTTCTGTAGCAGCTTCCCCCTGAGAAATTAAAAATGCTTTGTAGGCATAAATAGAGAGTAAGTTACTTACCAAGAATCATACAGCAAGTCCTTGGCATACTTTAGTAATGAAATCTGGGTACTTAAGAATCTCCGCCCTATGTTTTCACCACAAGTCCATCCATATTTCCTCTTTTTATAGAACCATTAGTGAGACAGCAAGTGTTTTATAGAATTATAGTCTTCTTTTTTTTCCACCCATTGTATTATCTAGTCTTCCTCACCATTTCTGCTCATGTGCTTGGTTCTTTGAATTTTTTCTTTTAAACATTCTCCCAAGGTTTTCTTGTATTTTGTTGCCCTCTCCCCCTCCCCAAATTCTCTTCAGTTTAGTTCTATCATGTTATTTATGGGATCTCTGTTACTGTTGTATCTGAACTGTATCACTGTCTTTAATAATATTTGGTGGAGAATCTGTTCTTCCTGATTTATGGATGATGGATTTATGAGATTTATTACAGCAAAATGAAATTCAAGGCACATGGGGAGTCTGGCAGGGATATTTCTAGAACTTATTTGCAGAAGATGCAAAGGTTGACAGAGCTCTTTTACAGAGCAATTTGGATTATATGCAAAAATAAATTATTAAAAAACCATGTGTTTTAGTACTGCCAGGTATGCAAGACCACATGTGCAGGTTTTGTCTACAAAGTGAAAGACTGTTCTGAAAAGCATTTGTCAGCATGAGGTTGTAGTGGGTAACCATTTCAATTTGGGCTTCCAGTACAGACATTAAAAAAATCCCAAAAGTCTAGGGGCTCAATGTGTTGAATTTTATCATAATTTTATCATTAAAAAAATTGGGAGATGACCTGGTTGTGGTGGGTCAATATCTTTGTAAGGGTAGGGAGAATACCAGAGGGATTTCCAAGCTAGAGGACAAAACTATAACAGATGCAAATGCTGGAGAATAAATCCAGATAAATTAAAATTTTAAAATATCTAATTTTTCAGTGAAAATATAATTAATCATTTAAGCAGGCTTCTACGGAGTGAAGCGATTTCTCCACTGCTATCTCCAGACATAGACTTTACTGGAAAATCTTGTTAACTTTTTAAGTTACTAGCCTCAGTGAAGGAATGACTGAAAAAATAAAGCTGATGTTATACAAGTGGTCACAGTCAGTGATGTAATGATATCTTTTTTTAATTCTTAAGATGCATGTAACTGCTTGTACATTTGTCAACTGTTTGTCTGAAGTTATTTTTTTGTGCTGAAGCCTAGAAATTATATCAAGCCTTCAGTGCATCCTACTGCCCACTGCTGGACTGCAACCTCAGAAATTTACATGGGCTGTAAAGAAGGATATATTTTGGCAATTGATGCTGAGACATGCAGTGTTTCTGTTCTTCAACAAAAACCTCTACCTGGTAAGAAATAGCTGCATTGTGTGTTTTATTCAAGTAGGGAGGAAAGTGGATAGGTGAAAGCTTTTTTTGCTTTCTTCTGTTCTGCTATTCTGTACCTTACAGAAATTATAAAGCTATATTGTAGAACCATATTTCTTTTATTACTGTGATAAACATTTAAGAGTGTCTTTTGAAATTCTGTGTGGGTTTCTTCAGCACCCAATAATGGGCTTTCTTTTTTCTTTGGCAAAAAAAGAGAAAAAGCTCTAAATACATCAAAACTGATAAAATGAGCAATAGTTGCAGGAGCCAAGATCTTATTAACCAGCCCTACTAGACTGACATTAAGCTATTAATATACCAGCTATACACAGGTTTTTTACTATTCATTAAGTACCAATAATATATTTTATTTTGCATGAAAGATTGCATTGCCCACATTTGGTATGTTAGATAATGTTAGAACAGATCTTTGAAGACTCATGATGAGTCTTCAAACAACAAAACTGAATTTAATGTAATGTTGCTTAATAGAATTCCTTGAGGTCAGCTCTTACATAAACAATTTTCTAATGAAAGAAAGGCTGTAAAGGCTGTACAAGGCTGTACAAGGCTGTAAAGACTATTAGGCTTTACTGCAGAAAGTATGAAGCACACAGAGTGAACAGAAGGTGTCTTTGGCTTCAAGGAAATCTGCTTTTAATTTATTCTAGAATGGGAGGACCTTGGATTGATTGCAACTTGCTGAGGCAATTTATCTGCCCTATATATATTCCCACCTGTCTTTTTTCATGGGGACCTTTGGCAAGCTAGTGACTGACTAAAGTTTTCTGGCAACAGCCGCCCATTCCATACTTTTTGTACACACTGCCCTTCTGTGTCCATTCAGAGGACTCCCAAGATAAAGGACAGTGAGATACAGCCAGCGTAAATTGTGCTGGCAATGACAACCTGTACCCTATCATCCTTTGCAGGGATGGAAGTTATCAGTCTTGCCATGCACACAAAGTTCACTGGTTCAGTCAGTTCTAGGGAGTACTGGAATATGCTTCTCCCTAGCACTAGTACTGAGTAATATCCTGTGGTAGACCAGCACAGTTGCTGTAATAAGTACTGAATCAGTATTAATAGATGGGCTGGTGATAATCTTCCTTTCTTCTTCTTCTATGTAATACATTATTTTTTAAGCTGCAGCAAGTATTCCTGACTTTCCCAAAGTACTGTATCTCTGTTCAATTTTGATAATTAACACAGAAACAAGAGGTTGCCCTTAAGAAAACCCAACAAACCAGCATTTTTTCTCTGCTTTTGAAATTACCAGAGTTTTAGCAAATGAGCTTGTCATTACCAAATCAAGAGTTGGAAATCATCAATAAATAAAAAGCGGAGGTGTGACCAGAAATGTTTTTGCCAGTTCAACAGAACACAAGAATATTTGCCATTCAGGCTTTTCCTTGGCCTGTATATTCTTTTTTGAGTCTTGTCCTAAAACTGGTAACATAATTGTGTGTATTTATATTGTACTGAAGCTTCTGCTTAATTTAAAACATAATGCAATCTGTATGTATTTAGCAGAATACTTAAATGCATGTCCAACTTAAAGCACATACTAAATTCCTGTTACTGTGTTGCAAACAGAATCATAAGCAGCCACAACCTTTCACTTGGGCATTTTCTTCAGACTGACTAAAGTTTCCGTCATAACTACATCAAATGAAAAAATCATAGTTAAAGTAACAATACCAGAACTTAACACTAGGAGAAAAACAAAGCTGGATCTGTACCACACTGTGCCAGATATTGCTGTCTCCCTTTTACAGCTGTAGGCTGAATCACAGAAAGATTGTACTTGCTGAGTTGCATAAATGACAGAAATTGTGGATATTGATGAAGAATTCACGTTTTTGATTCAGTATACTGGACCTGGCCTTTTGTTCAATAGACTGGAATACAATGAGTTTTTATTGCAATGTTGACATATAAACAATGTTAATGTTATAAATTGTTTTCTTTTGTGCAGAGTACATGCGCAAAATATCGGACGTGGTGTCATATGTTCGTAGAGAAGTACAGAAAAAGAAAGGTATTTCTGTGTTCAAATCAAGCTAATAGATTTTAGGCAGCACCAGTGATGCCTGGAAGTGATATTATATGAGTAGAACTGGAAGCCCCTGGTTAGAAAAACTCAGCTCACATTGATGGCAATCTTTTATATGCTTACATGACAAATGATTAATAACTTTTGTGCTAACAGATAGCCAAATTAATAGCCTCAGGAGAAACAGTGGCAGTGAAATAATTTCTGTTCATTCTAATTTAAATTGGAATAAGTGATGCTGTAATAGGTTCCCTACTGCTTAGTTTTAGTAACTTTTTTTTAGAACTGCAATAATTTGTAATTTAGTTGAGTTAGGATTTAGGGATTGTTTTGAACACTTTGTTTTGGGCTCCACAGTACAAAAAAGATATTCACATAATGGATGAAGTTCAGCACAGGGCCGCAAAGATTATTGCATAGTCTAAGTACATGACATACAAAGATGGGCTAGGAGAACTATGTTCAGCCTGGAGAAGAGGAAATGGGGGATTTTACTATTGTTTCAGCTACCCAATGAAAGGTTATGGAGAGCATGGAACCAGACAGAAAAAGGACACAGTTTGCATCAACAGAAATTCTGCGTAGATATTAGGAAAAAAAAATACTTTCACAGTGAAGGTAGTCAGACACTGGGACAAGTTGCCCAGAGAAGCTTTGAAATGTCCGTTCATGGGTATGTTCAAACCTGGATATTACTCTGGACAGCATGGTCTAACTTTGATATTGGTTCTGAGTTTGAAGTTGGCTCTGTGTTGAGCCAGAGGTTGGATCAGAGGACTTCTAAGGTCCCTTCCCACCTAAATGGTTCAAATTCTATTACTGACAAACTTTAACGTAGCTATTTAGCAGCCTTTACAAAATCAAATTATTTCTCAAATTAATTTCTAGTTCATCAGACAACAGTAGTACTGTCATTTCAAATTATATATACCAACATTTTCCTTCATTATCACAGCAGAAAGTCCAAAGAATGTATAGCCCATGAAGCCCTTTTATTCACAAATCATCCCAGATTTAAAATTGA
The DNA here is from genome assembly GCA_035590215.1 of Microhierax caerulescens. NCBI lineage: Eukaryota > Metazoa > Chordata > Aves > Falconiformes > Falconidae > Microhierax > Microhierax caerulescens. The sequence goes on from JAVJGJ010000062.1 coordinate 22,420,842, forward strand.
GACACGTTGTTGCAATAAATTAAATTTTACATTTTTGTCTTGGTTTTGTTCTTTCAGGTGGCAAACCAAAGGACCTGCAAAAACCAGTTTTGTTTGCCATGACATTTTGTAATGAGGGACTGTATGCAGCTGGAAGTGTAAGGCATCCTTTATGCTTTTAGCTTACTCTTATTGTGTGAAATGGAGTATTCAAATGGAGTATATTTGCAGAATTCATTGCAAAGACAGGAGTTAGAGAAAAGAGAAGGGCCACAGAAGTATAAAGGTTCTCTCTGGTGTTGTATATATTTTGTTTGTTAACTTGAGATGAGAAATGGGAAGAGAGCAGGGTGGAAAGAGATTCCATTTTTGTAGTCAAAGAAGCAACAAAAGAGAGCAATCCTATTTTTCACAAAATACAAGGAGTGTTCTAGAGGGACAGGAAAGAAGGATGGAAAAAAACAGGAAAGGAGAGAAAATGGCCAAGAGAACTTCCAGATTCTTTTGTGCAAAATCTAGCTCGGTGTTTAACCCAAACTGACAATGCCATTGTACATTACTACTTAAGAATGGGACAAATTCTTATACCGTCTCAAAAAAATGAAAATGAACTCTGAAGTATTAACTGATGAGAGAGTCTGTTGTTATAAGAACTGTTACTAAGACTGGTATGAAAGAACACTTTCATTTTTCATTAAATTTCTTATTCAGGGTGAGTCCTCTGGATTTAAACATACTGAAGACAAATGAGACCATTGGAGATGGGATACAGTTAAACACTGTTACTTTATTTTCAGAAGTTCTTGCAGTTCAGTTTGCCAGAGTGTGCTAGGATAAATGACTTAGACCTTATGTGGGTTTGTACTTTTATGCATAGGAGGGCGTTTTATTCTTCTATCACATCAGAGGTCTGCAGTATGAAATGAAAATCTGTGCTGATATCTTACAACCCATATCCAGCCTCATATTCTCTCCTGATTACACTGTGCTTCTGCTTGTCACTGACCAGGTATAGCATTTGAGATAATAGCATTATGTAATTGGATGTTCCTATGATTCTATATGTGTATGCTGATACTATTAGCATGAAATGTCTGTAATGTAATCACACGAGTCAACAAATTATATCAGAGGTGAATTTAGTCCCTCTTGTGTTTTTAATGAAAATTGGAAAGACTTTTCATGAAGCACAGAATAATTATCTCCTACAGATGGTGGATTATAAAGTACCTAACGCTGAGATTTCCCAACCGAAATATTTGTGTGTGTACAGTGGAGTACATGTTCAGGGTCTCCAATGTGTTCAGGTCACGTGGGACCTACTGAGCATGAACTCTAGGCTTGAAGTGTGCCTGCACAGTGAGAAAAGTGTAGCTTGGGTACATCAGACCTGTTGTGGCTATGCAGTAGAGTTGTTCTGTACCTGAATTTTTCTGGCAGCCCTATTCAAGATCCATCTTTGACCAGCTGATGTCCTTATATCTTGCATAAGGGTCCCAAATCCTGAAATTCCACCTGTTTTTCCAGACCTTTAGTCATTTAAATTGTCATTTTTAAAGCTCTTAAAATGTTTTTGGGGTATGTGTGTTTGGATGTGAGTCGGGAGGTTCCGTGTTCAGGACAGAAGTGCAATGGTAACTTTGGTCACACTCTCTGATTTCATTATCCTTTTGTAAAATGAGTAGAGAAGATCTAAAACCTTTGTCAATTTTAGTTAGGAATTGTTTCTAAGATGCTTTGAGACCTTTAGATAAAAACATCTCTTAAAGCTTGATTTATGATTTCTATTTTATGTTGGTCTAGAATATTTATTGATTCCTGGAGTAAAATGAAATAGGCTGGGTTTAAATTATTTTATTAAAGCAATTTTGAGAAACAAAACTTCTTGAAAATGTGAGTAGCTGGATCACTCTAAAATGAACTGACCTGATCTTCAACTAGTGTAAATTAAGATGATCCACTAAATTCAGCTGAATTCTACTGGGCACTTTTTACCTCAGTTTAGAGTCAATTATAAAACTTTAAAGAGTGAAGCTCAGAAAGATGGGTATTTTTTGTTGAAGTCTTCGAAAGCTTTTAATAAAAAGTTTCGTAGCCCAGTGATGGATTATTTGTCTTTGTCAGGGCACAGTCTATGCTTACAAACCTGCCCACAGTGGAGAAGCTGTCAAACTCTTAGATGCATGCAGCAGTTTTTTTCTGGCAGCTGATTTTCTTACTCCAGGGAACAAATACTGTGTGGTAAGAAATGGTATTCTTTATTATATATAATAGTGGCTCTTTTCAGGTAACCATTATGTTGCTAAGGCACAAAATCAAAAGCCTTGTAGAGAGTGGGACTGTCCTGTTACAGTTACAGTTACAGAGTGTTACAGTTGTGTAACTTCTCATTAAGGAAGTAAATAGCATTAATCCAGATCTGGCCTATAAAATGGTCAGAACTTTTTCTAGAATGCAGGGTGGGTAATTCACAGATTGCTAAAATGACATATTGGTTCTGCTGTTGATTTGTGTGACTCACTATTGTTCAGGAACATAGCTGAGCAAAAGGTGGATTAAAATCAGAGAACAGGTGTTGGAACAAGAAATTCATACTGATCTTTTCAACCTTCAAGCACAAATTGGAACAGCCTAAGAGATACCTCTGTCCTGGGTTCAGGGACAAAGAAGGCCTTACTTATGCATTTGTCCATTCTGAGGAATTCCTTGCTTTCCTCCTGTGTCTTTGACTCCTGCAAGACATATATTTTAGCCAGCAGTTCATCTCTAGACCATGAATTCTTCAAGTAGCCAGCCTAGGAAGCCTGGGATCTTAATCAGATAGGTTTGCTCAATCTCTTTGTCATTAGCATGGCAATGATAAATTTTACCTGACTCTGAATGAGTAATGTGAAGGTTGATGGATCTGTAGCCATACTTTACTGTGGAATTACAAAATTGCCTGGATATAAGAACTCAAGTGCCATTATGATACGCATAATTTTTCATGTGACAAAACAAGACTTCTTAAGCCTTTTCCTATGAAAAGAAAATTACAAGCAGTTTTTCTATTGCTGGTTGAATGATGGGAGTGCTAATATTGATCAAGCTTAAATGTTTTGCCCCAGATTGTCTCATTCTGCTTAAAGGCCATTCCTGTAGTTGCAACAATTCACAACAATTATTAAACATTTTCCTTAGGCAGGTATACCTTGCAGCAACTGGACTTAAAGGAAAAGCAAGATAATTCCAAGCAAAACTAGTAACCTTTGATCTGCTATGCACAAACATTAGTTGAATTTATATTCTGTAGGAAATCACTAGCCACTTCCAGATTATGTAGTTATTCGACCCTCTTTTGACTATGTTTTTCTCTGTTCAACAGTCTGTAACAATTTCAGGTGAAGTACAAGTTTGGTTCCTGGAAGATGGAACTTGCCTCAGCAAGCTAAACCTTGATATTGAGGTACATGTAACCAGGGGCTTGTATAGTGACTGATACTTAAAATTTTCTTTAGTATTTTTCTATTCATAGCATAATATTCTACAGATTTGGATCAAAGCTCAGTAGTGTCTTTGAACAACCCATGAAAGAGATTGAAAAAAGGTTATCATTCAGAATGTTTCCTTGAACTAATCATTTATTTAACTTCGTCATAAAGCAGAGGAAACATTTAAAACCTGATGTCCTAGTGATGTGTCTTTAAGCACATATTTGAAAATTATGAAATTTTTTATGATATTACTCTATTTTTTATTTTTAATGTGTCAGACTGAAAGAAAAGTTTCAAGTGTATAAAAGAAATAAATGCCTTGACTGATCAGAAAAACAGGTTTTAAGAGTTGAGTTGATAAAATTATTTCAAACTGCTAATGCTTTGTCCTGATTTAAGTGCATTCAAACCCTGAAATCTGACATAGTAAGAAAAAAAAACACCTTTCTATAGCAGCTATACATGTAACAGTGCACTCACTGTTTTATTTAGGTGGACTTTCTTTCATGTAAAATCTGGATAGTGGTTATAAGTTTTTTTCCAAGGTTTGCAGAATTAGCTTTTGATATGTAGATGCAGAGCATAGGTATAATTCCTATGATGCCTCTAAAATCCTTTGGTAAAAAAAAAAAAGCTTTTTATATAAACCACTTAGGCTTTCTTCTCCAAATTTTAGGGACTTTCAAATAGTAAAAGAAATTGCATACTAACGTATAGCATAATACATAAAAAGGTATGGAACTGTTAAGTATCTTTTACTTCCCAACTAGGCAACAGCTCTGGCTTGCTGTCCCTCCTCCAACAGTGTTGCTGTAGGGACCAAAAGAGGTCAAATCTATTTCCTTGATGTTACCAAAGTTGAAGCTCCACGGGTTGTTCACAGAATTTTTCTTTCCAAATTTCCAGTGCTGTCACTGCAGTAAGTATGTAGTAACAAGAGCAGAAATATTGTCAATTTGTTGCTTGAGTAAAGCTGTTAGTTGAACAAAAAAATTGACAATTTTATTCTAAAAATAACAAAATTAAATATTTTAACAACTTCAGATTTTTCCAACATATTCTGAATTGCTTGCCACAGGAGTAGTAGCAGGATTTATATGAAATAAATGTAATAAACCTGTATTTTAAGAAGGCTTAACCAAGCACTGAAGATAGTGATGTATAAGATCCTTTCTGACAGATCACCACATGCAGTAATTATGCACAATTCAATCTATCTGGATTTAGAGGGTTATTTCTCACTGAATATAGACTTAAGGTTTGTGAAGTTAAGTTTAAGCCTTTTGGTCATCCATTCTTATGTGGTGGATTTTTATTACCATTGTTAATTATTAATTTGCTTACAGTTCCAGAATTTACCAGTCCTCTTGTAATTAGCTCTAGTGATCTAAAAGGCTTTTTTTGTTTGTTTGGTGGTGGGTTTTTTTCAATTATTGAAAAATCTGAGAGTGTTTTACTTCTATTTTTCAATAAATAGAATATATTTTGAACTGTTAAACTTTAATATAAATCTGCCTGTTATTTGGAGACTCAGATGTGATCTTGTTTCACAGTTACCCAAGATAAACCATTAAAAATAGATATAGAAAGGAACTTATTAAGAGTCAAATCAATGCAAACAAAGACATGTCTATTCAAAATAATATAAAAATCTGTACAGTAGTTTTATTTTTTAGAAAGTGAACATCAATGAAAGATTTAATAGAGTTGTTAACATAGACTGCTATGGAGTATCATTAGCTTTAGATTGACCACCCACTCAATTAGAAATTGCACTCATAGCACTGGACTTTATATCAGGCCCAAACCCTATAAACCTAGAAGCTGAAATTTCAGTTGTGTTTATGCACTCAATAAAGTTGGCAGAACTATGAGAGTCGAATTATTTGACCCTTTTTATTGACTGTATTGAACTGTTTCTGCTTGGATTTGTATTTTACCTAGTTATGATCAGAGTGGTCAGTTCCTCATTACCAGCGCTACGGAAGGACATATCTTTATTCTAGATGCCCGGCCTTCAAAATTATTTCAAGTTCTTGGATATGTAGGTAATATATTAACAACATTAATTACATCATGTTTTCACTATTTGAGGTATTTTAAGTATACTTGCTGATTAGACTAAGCCACTCTCCTTCAGTCTACTTTTTTTCTTCCCACATATTCTTCCTACCTATTTCTCAACCGTATTTTGTCCTGGCCAATATTTTTTTTTGCCTCTGTAATTTTAGTTAGCAAATGCACCAATATTACTTTTCTTCCACCACATGTATAAATCACAGGGAAGAGAATGCATTAGCTGACCAACTGATCACAGCGCCGGCAGAAAAGTTGTTACCATATGAGAATTTAGACTAAAAGCTTTAATTTAGAATTTAGACTAAAAAACTTTAGATAATGATAGTTGGGTGCGATCTCCTGTTACAAATATCTGTCCCAGACATCTTTCACATGGGAACTGATGAAATTGTAAGCTTTGCTAGTTGATACTGAAAAACAAAATATGATTGAATTTTAACTCACAAAAAAATTCTTCTGAAATTTGTAAATTTGTTTACGCAGTCTCTCCATTCCAGTACTGTTATACTTACAGATCACATCTGTGCATGTACATCTGTATCGTAATTTTAAGTATACAGGACACTATTTTATCATTTTAATTGTTTTGACAAATATAGAATTACAAGTCCTTAGATAATTTTCAGAATTTGCCTGATCATATTCTCATTGTTTGGCTGGCTTCTTAGAGGAGAGCTTTTCTCTGCTTTATCTGGTGGTTATCAGCAGACAGCCTCAAAACTGCTACAATTCAAGCTGGATGTAAACTGAGATTTGAATGTTTAATGTAATAACACTCTGGTACTTCTCATTCTCAGCACCCAATGCCTCAAGCTAAAGTTGTGTGCACGCAGCACTTTCTGAAACCAGGTTTTGGCTTGTCTGACATTTTAATGCAAGTTTAAACTGCGGTTGAGTTGAGATGTATTCTGAACAGGGATCTCATTTTGTTTCATATGATATCATAGTAAAAACATGTTACCATTCTTCAGTAACAATTTGCTTCTACCTGCATCAGTTTTGGCAGATGAAGTGCTGGATCTTTCTGTGGTTTCTGACTTGAAGAATGACTTAGTTGAAGTGGTGGCTCTTCTTAATGCAGCAGAGGCCCAGCGAGCAAGACTGGAATTTTTTTATCTGTCTCCAGCGCTCAGAACAGGCAAGAATTGAAATATATACTATGTGATGTTTTTCTAAGGCAAGAACACATTATTGCCATTCCTTGTCACAAAACACTAACAATCTTAATCTCTTTCGTCTTCTTATCTGTACATTCTCTGGGGACATCATTTCTTATACAGCAGTGTGTAGACTTATGGTTAGCTGAATCATTTCAGCAGACAGACTATGGTATTTTGAGGGAAAGCCAGGGAAGGAAGAAGTAATTCACTCGCAGAATCACAAAGCCACCACTTAACTGCTACTACTACTGGTTGTCGTTTTTATTATTACTACCAAGTGGCCAATGCCCAAACCCAGCCACAGAGAGGCCTTGGGCTTGGCATCACCCATATGCTGACTAATGTATCAGATGTTCAAAGTGGAATCAATCCCACCAGCTTCTTCAGAGGATTATTATAGGTATATAATAACTCATTAGGAAAAGGTTAAAAGTTGATACATCTCAGAAAATAATGGTTCCCTGTCTTTGTTATAGCTTTTCTATATAAAAGCACCAAGAGAAAAATCCACTGGATTTAAAAAATATGAACTTGTATCCCGATAAAGAATGTTACAGCGAAACACACCCAGGCTGTGTGTACTTCATGGCAGAGATGTCTGAACAAGTTCTAGATTAAATTGATGACATGAACCTCCACGTAAACTAATTGGCACTGCGTATGTAATACCCAAGAAGCAGGGTATTTCAGTGTATACAGATTGTCACATCACTATGGTTAAACTGTTTCTAGTACATCTTCAGAGCTAGTAGAGCTATCTCTCAGCTTCACTGCAGTGTGTACATCAGCAGGACCCACAGAGTTAGTGTTAAAGCTAGGTATTTTAATTCCCAGTCTCCTTGAAAACTCACATCATGCTCACTCCTTGCTAAGAGTGGTTTTCATAAATAGTTGATAGATGAAGCACCCGCATTAGTGGTAGTGATGTCTCTTCTTCCCTGTTTCTTTTTTCAATCTTTTAGATAATGATAAATATGTTAATGAACAAGGAATGCTTAATCCTAGTGCTATTAAAAAGGAGCAATATGATCTGGATTGCCCTTTGAGCTCAGCAGTCAGATTGAAGGATAACATTGTGTATGGCTACTGTACCTGTGCACCTTTCATCTGTAAATACCGTCTCTCTGAAGAGGTAATTCTCTGAAGCTGCTTTATTTTGGGTGGTGGTTAAATACCAGTGAACAAAGGCTGTAGATGAAGTGAATATAGCAGGATATTATCTTAAAGAAATCCTCTCTACACTAAAAATACCTACTCCATCCATAAACATCAATTTTCAGTATCCTACCACCAGCTCAGAAACCTGGCAAAAGCAATCTCCTTGTTCTGTTAGACAGAAAGCCAAATACTGATTCTTAGAACTAATACAGTTTGCGGGCTTCATGTGTAGCTTCTGTATTGGAGATGTGCTTTTATGCAGTCCACTGTGTAACCTGAACAGGCAGCTGTTGAAGGATCTGAGCCAATGTGAGCCTGTGACTAAAACACAACTGCAAACCCAGCCCAACCTGCCTCGTAAGGAAGTAATGGGGGCTTCAGGAAACCACTGTCATTGCCCACTGAGGAACTGCAGTGCTCTGCAGCTCATAGGTCTCCCTCAGTTTAACAGTCAGGTGAAGCAAGAAGGTGAATTCCAAAGGTGAGCGTTCCTCCTTGGCACGTTCTGTACATTCTGAGCCAAAAAACTCCAGGCCCAAATGAACTGAATACAGACCCTGTTGAAGAGAGAAGCAAATCAGCAGCATAGCAATGGTACTGCTTCCTGAGCTCAGTAATCCAACATTTTAAATTGCAATGCATGTGATAACCCACAAAGCTCTCAGTCCTCTCAAAATGGCATAGATATTTCCATAATTTGAACGGCTGCTAACGTTTTGTTTGTTTGGCAGAATATGCTGGAAAATCCATCAGTGTTTTTATCAGAAAAGAGGACTTGTACCAATCAGTTTGGTTCAGGTTTCCTCCGTTTATCACCCAACAGCCGGTGGCTGGCAGCAGCAGCAGAGGATGGTGTTTTGTTCATCTATCATACTTTTACTATGGTAGGTAGACATCCAGGCACAGGCTTTATTTGGTTTACATGAGAAAGAGGTGGGAAAACTACTTTCTTCTACTGTAAGCTTTTGTTCACTTGAATATAAGGTGTTCCAGAAAAATTTATCTTGAACATTAACTGACATAGCATTATACAGTACAATTGTTTTTATAATTACTTTGTATATGATCATACAATCTACTTACTTTCTTCCCCAGTATATCTTAGCATAGATGATTTTACTACTCTTCTTTTATCTCCTGCAAAATCAATATACTACAAACTTGCCCCATCTGTAGTCAAAAATTTTAAACTCATAAATCCTAGTCTTTTATGTATTTTGTGTTGACATTTTGGGTTGAATTTTATGTAAAAATAAAGAAGCATAATTTACAGATATATTCCATTAGAAAATGTATTTGCTGATACTGTTTCTATGACTTTTCTAGGATGTACTTGCTCAAAAGCATTGTCACTCATATCATGGAGGGGGAATCAGATCAGTGGTATTTTCACTGGATGGCAAGTTCATCCTTGTTAGTGGTGAAAATGATGGTGCCCTGGTGTGTCTGAAATGGAAGTATGTATAAAGTGGCAAACAAATAGAGGTGATGTAAATTCTTGTATCCTGACAGACTAATTTTTGCATCTACTTGTGATTCTAGACTTCATTTTTATTAGTCTCAGGGTAAGGAGAAGAACTGGATAGAAATAAAGTCATTCCTCTCATCATTATAGGCGGTTCCCCTAGCTCATGAAAAGTCATGTACTTTGAGTATGGTTGCAATACAAGATACAGGAGTATCTTCTGGTAATTGTTACACATAGTGACCTTCTCAC
>JAVJGJ010000062.1:22430507-22459599 GCA_035590215.1 Microhierax caerulescens
TCACCACTCTCAAATAAACCATCTGGAAGGGTCTTTCTGGGGGACGCAAGGGATGTAATCTCACGAGATACCATTTTATCTCAGCGATTAGGAGACATCATAGCCTTAATGGGAATTCAACTGTGGCTATAGAGAGCTCATAGCAGACATTAGGAATAAGAGATACTTGCAACTACAGCTTTTCTGTTGTATAACAAGTGTTCAGTAGATGCATAGATTAAAGATGACTCCACCAGAGCAATATTGCTGGTAATCCATCTTTCAAAATTTCTGATGCTGTGGAAACTTCACTTAATTATGCAATTCCAGAACTCAAACAATATTGACTCATGTAAAAATATTGAATAGGCATATGTTCCCTTTCTGTTTACTAGGAAGATAAAGAAAATTGAAGTTAAGGAAGCTGCTTTTCATTGGCAATCTCTTCTTGCTGTACTGAATGAACCTACTTCGAATGAAAATGTTGTTTTAAAATCTATGGCAGAATGGCAGTTTGACCCAGAATCTACATCAGAATCACTTCCAGTAAAGGTGTTTTCTTTATTTTTATGGGGTAAAAAAGTTTGATCATTATCCTAAAATTACACATGATAAAACCTGTCCTCAAAACAAACTCTGATCCTTTTGTAAAAACAGAGTACCCCTGAGGATAGGCCAAATGTGATTTTTTTATTAATTTGTGGAATAGTGTTATCAAGGAAATGGAGCAGTTATGGAAAGATGACATACACAACTTAAATTTCACTTGATTACTTCAGCCACAGAAAACTCTGTGACCGTCAGTTTCTCCTCATGTGAAGCTATGTGTCATTCTCAGTGTGATCTTACTGCTATACGTTGTGTGTTATGAGTTGTATATTTTTCTGTTGAAATCAAGCAAAGCTGTGATTACAGAGGTTCGTACAGTCATCCCATTTGAGTCCAAAGGCTTTGCATAGTAGCAAGGGCTTGCAGGATTGTATCTGGGGACTGCTTAGGGAATAAAAATGTTCTAACACACTTTGGAATTTGGTGGTAGTGGTGGTGTTGCTTTTAATGTGAGCCCATTTTTTCTTTCTTTTATGCCTCTCTAATTTTCTGTAAGTACCTGAGATGGATATTTGTATCCTTAATTTCAGGAGGCACCACTTAAATCTTCCAATGTCGAGATGACAGAAGATGGAAACATCACCAGTTTGTATTCAACCGGTACCAATGACATGACATGGATAGGTCAGAAAATAAAGAAGGTACTTTCATAGAACAACTATGAATCAAAGGCTGGGTTTTCAAGAGTTGCTAGTGATTTGGGGTGCCAACTCATATGCTGTAAAGGAATCTAGGTTCTAAAGCTTTTCTGAACATTTGGACCTCTCTTTAAGGCATTGCGATCTAGACTTTGTCAAGGTTCTAAATACATCAAAGAAGGTACCTAGCACAATAGGAGCTCTAAAGACCAAAACACCACTTCTACGCAGGAAGAAAACTAAAAAAACATTGCCAGAGAAACTGGCTTCCTTTAGAAACTTATAAAGACATTTTTCTTCTAAATAGCAAAATGTTGCATGGAAGATTATTACTAGAAACCAAGCAAGTGCCGTTTTCCTCACAAGGGCCAAAATAACAAATTCTACAGCACTGATAAATCAGTACTAAACAATATGACATTAATAAACCCCCCCTGAAGTTTATTTCAGGTTAAGGTTGAGGTTATGTGTTGAGGTGTGTTATGTAACCAAAGTTTTTTTTATAAGTAAAAGTGCATCGAAGATCTAACTGTCTACAGAAAGGGGATTCAGCACTTTGTGAGCCTGGAAACTGCTATGTTAATGTTAATATAGGTTTTTCCCCCCAGAAATATGAATTTATGGATGCTAGAAGGTACTTTCTGGTATGAGCCAGAGCTGTGTATTTTGTCCAGCTTTTGAGGTTTAGTGACAGGGCAAAGCAAAACATCATTGCTTTCTGGGTGATCTCAGGAGTGACTTCCCAAATTATGATACGGTTTCACAAGTGGCTCAAGTCAATCTAAGACATACTGCCAGCATCTTCTCCATCAGTCTCCCAGACAAGTATTCCTGTTTCTGCTTTGACGCTGGCACTCATGCTTTGGTGCCTCTACTGGGATTTTTTGGCAAATCCATGTGACTGCACGTACATGAGTACCACATGACTGTTAGTATCAGCTAGGGACAGGTGATGAGAAGCAAAGGTTGAAGGGCACCAGTGTGGTCCTAGATAGTTTTAAGGTGCTCATTAATGTCCTAAGAGACTTGCATTTGATTTGTAGAGGATAGAGCCCATCCAATGTCAGAATGATACACCTCTTCCTTTCAATCGGTAGCCATCATCCTACTTAAAGTTGTAAACTTATTTTAGAAAGCAAATTCTAGAGATGCAGTCTTAATTGCAAAATTTTCCCAAAGAGATGAATTGGCAAGGCTGTAGGGGCAAAGAAAATTTCACAGCTTCCAGAATTATTAACATGTTAGTTTATTTGTGTCTTTAAATATCCTCCTGGACGTGCTCTAGAGACAATGAAGAATCTAAGGAATATGAAGCATTTAACAAATTCTGGCAGTAGGCTTTATGCAGTTCAATGTGTCTGTAATCATTGTACTTGTAATTACTTCTTTCTGTAATATTTTCTTTCTTTTAAGCTCTATTGCTGAACAACCAGTTTACAATGTGACCTGGTTGTATAATCTTTTTTCTCTTGAGTAATTCTGAGAATCATCCTATTGAATTAGGATTATGTCTATTTCAGCTATTAATCCCTTTGGAGTTTTGTTTTCTGTACAGATGATCCTTTGGATTATTTCAATCTTTTTTTTCTCTTGTATATTTTGTCTTTCAAATATATTTGATGTATTTCAGATCATTAAAGAAGAGACTCAGAGGTTTGCTAACCAGAAGAGCGAGCTGCAAATGGGAATTAAAAAGCTGCATAAAACTGTGAGTTTCTTACAAGGGTAATGGCTCAGCTTCCCAGTTTTGTTTATAAGTACACTTTCTTTATGGCTATCAGCTGTAGTGTTCAGTTACATTTTTGTCATAAACTCTGAGCAGATAGGTAATGAAGAGGCATGATTCTTCAGGGACTGTACACTGAACCTGACAGGAACTACTGTATGGTCTCTTTGCTCCAAATAGGTTTTTTTGTACTACTGTCATACCTTGAATAATCTGTCCCCTCAGCAGACTACTTTATACCTGTCTAACAGCATCCATTATAAAAACTGCTGTCCTCCCCTCTTCCTTCTGTTTCCTTCCATAAAAGCTGCTATCTGTGAGAGGATGAAGGAGAGGGTCACCTAGAGCAGTCTGTCGAGAACCATGTCCAGACTGATTTTGATTGTCTCCAAGGATGGAGACTCCATGACCTCTCTGGACAACATGCTCCAGTATTCAGTCACCCTCACAGTAAAAAAGTGTTGCCTGATGTTTGGGTGGAATCTCACGTGTTTCGGTTTATGCCCATTGCCTCTGGTCCTGTCACTGGGCACCACTGAAAAGAGCCTGTCTCTGCCCTCTTAGCACCCTTCCTTCAGGTATTTATATGCATCCATGAGATTCTCCTGAAGCCATTTCTTATTTAGGCTAACAGTCCCAGTTCTCTCAGCCTTGCCTTATATGAGAGATGCTCCAGTCCCATAATAACCTTTATTGGACTCTGTCCAGCATGTCCATGTTTCTCACATCCCTCAACCTGCTAGCAACACTCTCAATAGAGCCCAGGATACCATTAACCTTTTTTGCTGCAAGGGCACATTTCTGGCTCATGTTCCACTTGGTGCCCATCAGGACCCCCCAGCTTCTTTCTTGCAAAGTTGCTTTCCAGTTGCTCAGCACCCAGCGTGTCCTGGTGCATGGGGCTGTTCCTACCCAGGTGCAGGATTTTGCATTTCCCTTTGTTGAACGGTATGAGGTAGATAACAATTTGATAAAATGATAGCAACTTAATAAAGTGCTCACAACTTGGTGCAGGGTTTTGCAGTTCCCTTTCTTGAACTGCATGAGATAGGTAACAACTTAATAGAATAATGACTTAATAAAGTGCTCAGAGCCAAAGAATAAAGAATTGTGTGCTACAGGTTCTTACAAAGTATATGCAACTTTACATGTAACATCCAAATCTATTTTAAGAGAAAGATGAAATACATTCACATAGTCACTAGCTACAGACAGCACATTCTACCAATTACCATGAAGCTGTTACATGTGGAGGCAATTAAAATAATTTTCCCTGATATCGAGTTCTATAGTGTTAAAAATAGCGTTTTCTCTATTCACATTCAAATTGCTTTCTATTCCTTATACTTATCTAAAAAACCACCCAACAGATTCAGAAAATGATGCATGAAAATGAACAGGTGCCAGACATTGAGAAACTGGAGCAGCAGGAGTTCAACCTGGATCTAGAAGAACAGAAAAGAGCGCAGGCAGAGGCTGAACAAGAAGTTGCCCAGGTATGATAGAATGTGGGGGAGAACATTTGAAAACTAGCAGTGAAAAGTAGAAAGGATGATTGAAGAACAGAGGATGATCTCAAAGTTGCCATTCACTGCTTAGAAGCAGGAAAACTTAAAAGTACTTAAGGTTACTTTTTGAAGCAGGTGAATCTGCTGATGCAGACATTGTTGATTGGAATATGATCTATGCCAGAATTTATAAATCTGACACTGTGGCCGTGGGCACGTTGCTTGAGTTCTAGAATGCTTTTCTTCACATATAAAATGATGCCTTTCAGTAGTATGCATTATAGATTTTGGAGATCTGTGATAGCCCAAGAAGATGAAATATTGCTAATCCATTTCATCTGTTAGGTTTCTTTCAATAACTCAATATAAATTGCCCATGTCTTGTTATTTTGCACAACATCTTGTTACTTTCTTTTCTGTATCTTGAAAGGTGAGGATGGAGATTGAGATGGAGAATTTAGCAAACCGCTATTTGCAGGTTGTCATCAAACATGAGTGCTGGGATGCTATGTGTGTAAAAGAACGTGCAGTTAAGGTAACCTCTGCTTTCTAATTCCTTTGGGAGTAGTTTAGTATAGGTATAGGAAAAAACTTAACTTCTTCCCAAGGCTTATGCAAATCTTTCATTCTGTTCATTTTGTCAGCCTGACTGATTTTACCTTCTGGTGGATAAGAGTGCTGATAAGCAAATGAGCAACTATTTAATTCCTTGATCTCTGAGAGTATCTTTATGCAGTACTGCTAAAAGGGGAGAGAATATTATTTTTCTGTGTGCAGTCAGTATGACTTCCACTACACAGAACGTAAAGGCAATATCTAACCCTGATTTTCCTGGTTTTAAACAGAGGGAGAGTAGTCAAACTGATGATACTGAATTATCTCAGGGGTGGTGAAAGACCAAGTCATTTTACAAAAAATCTAGTTCTGGTTGAATTCTGTGGATAAAGAGACCACATCCATAGATTACAAAAAAAACCCCAAACAAACAAAAAAAAACAACCAACTTGGAACCAACCATTTTCACTACCAAATAGGCAAGTGTTTTTGTCTTATCCCTGTATTTTTACAATATTGTCTTTATTAATTGATCCTCAATTTTTATTCCTGATTTTAAGAGGTCTTTATAACTGTTTAGCATTCAGGTATTGAAGAAATGAATCGATAGATGCATTCTGAAGAACTTTTTACTTTGGGTTTTTGTTTGTGTGTTTATTTTTACATTTGAACAGTGCTTCCATATGGCTTGTGAAGTGAAGAATTATCCACTGAAGGGACGTAGTGAAGAAGAGCTGGAAACTTTGGAGAAAGTTCTCCAGTTAAAGAAGATTGAGACAGCTGATCTTAAGGTACAATCTCTCTGAAGTACTGCATAAAGGCATGTTCTGAGTTGGCATCTTAACCCTTATTTACATAGTTACATTTCTAAGGTCCATTTTCTTGCTGTAGAAATTGTAATTAAAAAATTAAAAATATAAAAAAAGATGAAATGTTGTGATTTTACTCAGAACTAATGTATTAGTATTAAAGAATCACAGAATAGCTGGGGTTAGAAGAACCCTTTGAAAGTCATCTAGTCTGACCCTCCTAGAGCAATTTACTCAGGGCCATGTCCAGTTAGGTTTGGAATATCTCTAAGGATGGACGATTCCATAACCTCTATGGGCTAACTCTTCCCATGTTTTGACAGCCCTCACAGGACAAGTGTTTTATCACATGTAAGTTGGATGGCCTGTATTTTGATGTATACCCTCTTCCTCTCGATCTGTCACTGAGCACCACTGAGAAGAGTCTAACTCTGTTGTCCTTACTCTCCACTGTAGTGTTTTTATATGCATTACTAAGATCCCCTCCCAAGCCTTCTCTTTCCTGAGGCTAAACAATTCCAGTTCTCTTAGCCTGTCCTCACATGATAAGTGCTTCAAATCCTTGATTGTATTAGTGGCCTGCCACTGGACTTGCTTCAGTATGCCCAGTCTTTCTTGTACTGTGGAACCTACAAATGGACCCAATATTCCAGATACGATCATTTCAACTTGTATTATTTAGATCACTGAGCTTAATTAACCTGTAGAATTTTTTCTTACATGTACCACTGGATCACGTACAAAATTAACACAGTTATCACATTTGTGATATTAGGATCAGAAGAAAAATCTTGCAATTGATTCTGAGACTGTATTATCCAAGGAAGAAGGAGAGAAGGCAGAAGAATTAATGGCTGATGATACTGCATCTTACTGCCTGATTGGAAGTCTGAGCTCTCAGTATGGTGGGGACACATCTATCCTATACCACCAATGGGACTTGCATACCAAGGAGCAGAAAGTCAATCAGATAGTATTGTTGAAGGTGAAGTCTTCTTAAATTTGTATTACTGCAGTGACACTGTCGTATCTGTTCGTTCTCATAGCAGTCACAGTCACTGTTAGATTTGGGGCATATTGACACTATACGATGGAGGGTTGCAGAGGTCTCTGAATTACTGAGATGAAAGCAAATAAATACACATAGTGCAGCAGAGCACCATGTGGACTTGCCAGCTCAGGTCTGGAAGGAAAACATTTTTATGAAATTGGTTACTCAATTTGAGGGTATCTGTATTTGCCCACTGGTGCTTTAGTGTAAGAGTATATAGCCAAAGCTAGCTTGTACACCTCAGCACACCCTGTGAAAACATGACCTCTTTCCCTGTTATTTGCTGCTGAATGAAAGGTCAGCTGGATACTCACACCATTTACTTTCTCTCCAGTCTTGCCATACCTTCATTTGGAGTCTTCAATGTTTCTGTTATTTATTATTCATTGCTATCAAACTCACTCACTTCTCTTACTCTGGCCAGTTTATTAAGTAGTAAACATGCTACAGAATAGGCTTTTTATGAAGATGATCTACAAGGGTAGAAGTGGTTAAACCACTATAAAGCATCACTTCCTCAAAGCTCTTTAAGGCTGTAAATGGTAGCAGAGCTCAATGATTATACATTGCAATACATAAAATCTATGAGATACACTAGTGTTTAAAGTAGACAGGAAGAAACACAAGGAGCACTTTTATATGTAAGATTGGGTGTAACAAGATCTTTCTGCTGTATAGCTTTAAAGCCACATATTATATATTGAAGTGTAGATGTATCTTCAGTGTTTGTGGCCAAAGCACCGAGCTGGCTGAGAGCTAGATGGCTGACTAGCCATTAAGCACAGCCCTTTTTCTCCCAGCAACATTGTACCTTGTCTGCCATCTTGCCTTATTACATTCTAACTTATTATTAGCTTAGAAATCAGTGAAATAATATGGACAAAGATATTTATTGTAATGTAAATTGCAAATGGCCAAACATCTCAAAACATGAAGTTTAAAGATAGAACTGAAATCCTTTTCATGTTTCCTTTTAGTAAATCGACACAGTAGGAGACACATGGTTTTCTCTCTTTATAGTCTACTTTTCTTTGTTGAAATCCATTATTTAGGATAAAGGAAGAATTTATCCATTAAGAATATATGCTTTTAAAAATCATTAGAAGGTCTCAGGTGTTTAAAAAAAGAATAGTTTCCAATGTTTGTTTACTTTAATGGGCACGTTTTACTTACATATCTCAGACAGAAAATCCCATGAAAGCATATTGAAACTGCAGGTTGCATCACTTAAAAGTCAGGAAAATATGTTTTTCAGTCTGCCTCCCAGCACCTGTGATATACAGTCTCTAGATTTACAGGTCATGTGTTTTTTTCTTTGAAGCCCCTTCTTCTTTCAGCTGAAGAGTGAAAAAACCAGCAAATAGGTGGCAGCCTAATTTTTTATCTAGTTTTGGCAGCAGTATGCTTCTTTTAGAATCTTTGTCAGGTGGCAAATATGTAGAAAAAAAGGAATAAAAATTTCTAGGAAAAAAAGAGAGAAACCTAATATTTGCCCACTTCCATTTAACAAAGCTTGAACTCTGCCCTTACAATTTCCACAAAAGGGCTTTGCGAGTTTATCTCCCTGTCACACAAACACACACACACACATTTATGATTGATGGCTAGAGGAGTGGCTTATAATCATGAATAGGTGCCACCTGTGCAGTACTGCTGTTTCTTTTTTTGGTATTTCAGGACATCATTTACAAAGTGAAAACTGCTTTTAATAAGGAATTTGACATAGTTGCACAACAAAAGGAGCAGGAGATAGCACGGGTGAAAGAAAGAAACCTGAGGATCCGAGAAATCTTGGCACAGCTTGATGTCCAAGTGGAAGTGTGGGAGCCAGCTCTTACAGATGATGAGATACCAGAGCAAGCACTCACTGTTCAGGATTCAGAGGTGTCTGAAAAATACATCTTTCACTTTCACCCACTGAAATATAGTTCTTTAATTCTTCTCATTTCCAGATATTGTCAGTACTGAAAAGCCTTAAAACAGGTGTGTCTGCATACTTAAAATTATCTGACTCTTGCTTCCCTTCCCTTTTTAGGGAGAAAGCTCTTAATAAGTCGATCTGAAATTAATAAGATATATACAATCTTAATTTTATGCTGTTAAAAGTTTTTAATTGCCCATAAATTAGGTAAAATTTCCCCCTGTTCCTGACTATAATGTTCAAACCTGGCTTGCAGGGATTACTTCCATATCTAAGGGTTTCTCTGTTTTCTCTGAGCACCGTTTTGAAACTAAGTCATTTCAAACTAAGTGTCTAGGTACTAAAGCATACTTAGTACAGTATTTATACATTCAATTGATAATTTATAAAGAAGCTCAATATTTCTTATACAGTATAGTCCACTGATCTTTTGGTCAGTCTGTCCCCACTTCTCTCTGCTTTCCTACCAGTTCGTGTTATTCCACTATCAGAAAAGCTGTGCACGAAACACAAATAATAGCAACAAAAAATGATGGCAGTAGCATTTTTAAATATAACTTTTGGAGCTGCTCAAAATAATTTTTTTCTTGAGCAATATTATCATAGAGCAGAAATATAAAAAGAATTAGTATTACACCATTGTCATGGTTTAACCCCAGCTGGCAACTAAGCACCACACAGCTGCTCACTCACTCCTCACCCCAATGGGATGGGGGAGAGGACCAGAAGAGTAGAAATAAGAATACTCATGGGTTGAGATAAGAACAGTTTAATAATTGAAATAAAACACAACAATAACAATAATAATAACAACAATAATAAATTGTAATGAAAAGGAAAATAACAAAAAGAGAGAGAAATAAACCCAAAGATAAATAAGTGATGCAAATGAAAACAATTGCTCGCCACCAACCAACCAATGCCCAGCCTGTTCCTGAGCAGCAGCCCCCTGCCCAGCTTCCCCCCTAGTTTATATGCTGAATGTGACATCATATGGTAATGAAAATCCCTTTGGCCACTTTGGGTCAGCTGTGCTGACTGTGTCTCCTCCCAGCTTATTGTGCACCCCCAGCCTCCTCACTGGCAGGGCAGCATGAGAAGCTGAAAAGTCCTTGACATAGTGTAAGTGCTATGTGTGTTATCAACATTTTTCTCATCCAAAATCCAAAACACAGTACTATACTAGCTACTAGAAAGAAAGTTATCTCTGTCCCAGCCAAAACCAGGACAACCATCTTTCCAAATGTTCTTAGCCCACATGTGACAATGTTTGGAGAAAAGGACCCTGACGTGAACCTCATTTTCTTCCTTCAGATTAAAGCTGAAAAATACTTGACTCAACAAGAGAGAGAGAAAGCAGAAATGCTGGCTAAGCTTGAAATGGAAAGACGCCTTGCTGCTATGGTATTTAAAGTAGTATCCTTTTAACTGACTAGGCCTTTGTCTCTAGTTAGTATTATTTATGCTGCACTGGAATATTCCAGTAAGGTAGTATGGGAGAATAAATTTAGAACAGTGGGTAACAATAATGTGTACCTTTTCCCTCTTTTTGTTGTTTACAATCAGAACTACGCAGACCAGTTGGGAGAAGATTTAGTGTTAGGCTTAACATTTTACAAAAATGTGCTTAGTGGCAATGAAAAATACCATACCAGGTGACTGGGGACTAGATACATTTCTAAATGCATGTTTCTGCTCAATGAAGATCTTTGTGCTTGGTTTGTGTTTGTTGTCTGAGCGACCTCTTTCTTCAAGGATTAGACTAGAAAATCATAATGCTTTGCTCTGGCTTTGAAATGCAACTTAAAAAGCCTAAGATGGTTCTGGACCCCAAGGAGCTGCACAATAAGACAGTGACACTATAACTTCCTTCATCCTTACCTGCCAACTGGCCAGTAGTCTTTGCCTATGTATTCGTTCCAAAACTGCCAGAATGGCAGTTTTACTAGTTATTTGGTATATGAACATCTGTGCACCTGAAAAAACTCTTGACATTTTTAGCATATTTCACACACATCACCGAAGAACATTAATCTACTAGTGACAGACAGAATAATTGTATGGATGATCTAGAGGTGAACTACCTTATTATCATTTCCCAAACTACACAGTTAATTCCAAGTACTACACTTCCTTTTGTACCCTAAAATATTTTTTGTGGTCATTCCCAGGACAATGAAAGACTGTGTGCTCTTAATGACATGATGGGTGGAGTGCTAGAAGTCAAAAAGGAAGACATCTTGAAAATGGTGAGCTGCGTTTCTGCCATATCATTTAGGTAGCTTATGAGCTTTTCAGGAAATGTGAAATTCAACTAGCAATTTTTTCTAACCTAAGTGATAGAATAAAGCCATAGAACTGTAGAATTGCCTTATGCCTAGACAGAATCCGTAAGAGACCATCCACTGGACTCAAAAAAGACCGCAAGATTCTAGTGCCTGCATATGATTTACCCATCAACACCTGTCCCTATCACATAGGAACATAATCTGGTATTACTATTACAGCAACTGTGTTGCTGGGAGAAGGGTCTATAATCCACGGCTGTGATCTTACACAAAAATACTGTGTTCCATTTAACTCAGCAAATACAGTATAGTAGTAAAGGAAGGAAAGAATGTGAAGGAGTGTCCCAGAAAAAAGATAGGGCAGACCCAAGGGCTCTCCTTGGAATTAATCTGTTTTGGAAAATTAGGACTCCACTTAGAAGTATACATTAGCATGGTATTAGATTTGGGGTTCTGAAACAGAAAATGTGGCATAAAACAATAGTATGTTTGAGTACAAAATATTTGTATTTTATAAGATCCAGCAGTGAATTCCTGTAAACAAGTAAGAGAGAATAGCACAATAGATATACACCACAACTACTGCTAGAAGTAACAGACCAGAGGAACAGAATAAATTAGACAAGGCTTGTTTAATTAGATTTAAGGCTTGTACCTTTCTTACCACTAAGAAATACCTTTCATTAAATTTGGTGCATGCTATAGTTTATTAGTGTGCTGATGGAGACTTAATATTGCTTTTGAAGCATATTTGTCTTTTAATACTTCCAGGATATTCCTCCACCTCCTTTTATATCCAAGCCTGAGGATGTTTGGAATAATGAAGAAAAGAAAATATTTAGAGAACATGAAAAAAAAGTCAAGGAACTGAATGAAGAAAAAGAAAAGTATAGAAGGGTAAATTAAAATGAGAAAAGGAGTGTTTTGTTCACAGTGTTCATGACCAGTTTCTGATATTCCTTAGGAGCTACTTCTAAAATTGAACACTAATAAACAGAATACACAAAAAACAAATGAAGAAGAAAGATCATGTGGCATATTAAATAAGTTCTAGCTTAGACAGCAATATAAGGCAATCTCTACTTACACCAATTAATAGATGTCAGAACTTGTGATATCTGACAAAAGGTAACTTTCCTTCACAAATATACCAGTATTCCTAAAATGTTTTTTTCAGGTTCCATTCGCAGAGTTGCTGGTGCCATACACAAATACTACAGTTGTATTAATTCTTCAAAGTGGTATTTCAACAACGTCACTTGGTAGGCTGATGGCACTCTCCTTCCAAACCAGTAATTTCTGGGACCTTTTGCCTGAAGGATACAGTTCCATATTGTGCATTCTTTAGCAGCTGATATATTACATCAGAGTTTATTTGTTCCTCCAGATGTAATATTGCTTCTCCTGTCCTTCCCCTCCCCAGGCACTGGAAAATGAATTGAAGAAACTTGAAGCTTCTATCCAGGAAACAACACAATATTTTGATGAGACTGTGTGCAAACTCTCCGAAAGGAAAATGAAATTAGAGATGGTCATCTATCAGGTATCACAAAAGACATTAATTTTTCATCTCTGCCCCTGTGCAGCAGGAATGTTAACATTTTTTATTACAATCATTTCACAGGAAGAACTCAAAATAGCCAATCTCATGTATGCTTTACTGTTGGATGAAGAGTTGGACACTAGAGAAGTTGGACTTCGTAATTTCCTTATGAAAAAAGAGAAAGAAAAAGTAAGTTATCATCTGGAATGCTGTTCTTAGGCAAAGCGTAATATTTATAGTACAGTGTCTTGTGAAGAGTACTTTTTCCAAATCAGAATTTTGCCATAAATGATTTTCTGACAATTTGCAGAGTCACTGATTTTTTTTCAACTTGTACAGGTGATGTACATTATAAATACGTGTTTTAATAGATACTTGTCTTGGTTCATCTGGAGAAAACTCTGTACATTCAGAAGGGAATGCCTCTATTTCTTTGCTATGCATAATATTTTTTAGTATCCAGTATCAAGCTGGAAGCACTACTTATTATGCTTTTATGACAGGAAGATGCACAAAAGAATACGTAATACTGTTACATTTTTCACTGAGGTGTCTAATGTAGGCCAGGGCTATGCTGACTTGTGTTTGCCAGTTCAAAGCACAGACAGAGGTGGCATGTGAGTATCTGACCACAGAAACAGAACATACCATGGTGTACGGTGTTGATAGTCTTATCAACCAATTTAATCTCCTGAAGACTTTACCCATCCCTGTCAAACCATATACAAATCAACAAAAGACTGGAAAGCACAGGTGGTAGATTTGGATTTCAATACAAGTGCTTACTGCCCACAGTAATAATTTTGAGTGACATTTCTGATTCCTGTGTCCTGCCAATACTTGTGTGATTGAGGTGATCTAAGTGGTGGTAGTCTGCAGTTGGTTCTGGCTCTTGGGACAATAGTATCCCATTTGCCCACTTTGTCTTTGTGGAGCTGTTCCTGAGTCCACAGATAATGCACCAATGCCTCCCCATGTCAGATATCCTACTCAACCTGTACAGACCTCTGTGTTTGGAGCTGCAAGTAGCTATGTGTACATGAGCTACAGGGAGAGAGTAGGCATCTAGCCTCTACCACTAAACAGTCTGAACTAATTTTAAAATTATCTGAGGCCAAATGTATACCAGCTTACACTTTTGAAAATACATATTTATTTTTTTTAAAAAAAATCTATCTTTTTACATTCCCATTGGTATATCTTTTGATCTGTGCAAACTGTCAAATACAAACTGTCTCCCCAGCACAGTGTAAGCATTTAACAGCCTTGATAAAACAGATTAGTATCCTGATGTGTAGCAGAGCTGTCATGACAATAGGGAACCTGCATTCTAAAATGAAGAACCCTCCACTGAACAGATTTGAGAATTTTTGCCTTGTCTTGAACAGCATTTGAGAATTTTTCACTGGTCTTACCTGTGATGACGTGAAAGGAAAAGGAAATCCCTATGCAAGTGAAAACAAGTATCAACATAGGTCTTTATATTAGGAGTTTAAAAAGAAGACTTGTAAGCATTTGTATAAGATATTTCTTAGAGAAATTTATTTTCTTAAGCAGTGTACTAGTTTAATTTTACACCTGCTTACCTTTTAGCAATATCTACAGGTAACCCCCCAAAGAAGGCATTATATTGTTAGTAAAAATAGCTCACAAGGTTTTCTCTAGAAATAAGAATGTGTAAGATGCATCAGTGTGTTCATCAGATCATTCAGTGCTTCTGCTGGCTGAGTTTCATTCCTGAAATCTTTTGGTTTTGCTATAGGTCAAGGCTGCAAGAACAATCCAGACTACAAAAAATAAAATTGAGGCTTACACAGACACCTATGAAAATGCAGTATTTGAAGAGAAGGTGAGACTCTTGACAAACACAAGGAGATTCAGAAATTAAAAAGTTAATGCTACGTGTTGGTAATGAGAAAAACATACTGTAAGCATGGGATGAGTTGTGGTCAACTTGGTGATCCTTAAACTTAAGCAGTAAAGGACAGTATGCACATAGAAGAATTTTTGAAATAGTCCAGATTCCCATGATGCTTGGGAGCACTTGGAAGAGCACCATATTATTCTGTATTTCTAAGATATGAGCTTGTTGATACTTTTTTACAAATAACATTGTGGTAACAAGAAAGCTTTCTGTTTCCCTCCTAGAATCTGGAAAGTGGTTTTACAAAGGAGTTTTCTGACTTACCTGCCAATCTCTTTGATGAACTTCTCCAACTTTACAAACATCGACCAAAGTAAGATCCCCCGATTCCATCTGTTTAAATACTAATAATTCTTGTGAGTCAAGATTGAGAATGCTATTTATTTCAATAGTCTAAATCATTTTGATAATAAGTAGACTGCCTTCTTTTTATTGGATAGTTAACAATGGTTGATTTCCTGTCATTCTAACAGTTGCTATTTTGAGTACTTCCATTTCCTTATTCACCCCACACAATCTATTTTAAATGCAAGCTAAACAATCATCAGGTCTCAAAGACATAATGTTCTTATTTTGTATAAGATGCATTCTTACCTATTCACTTTTTGCAAGAGATTGAGAGGATGAGATGTTCTTAGTTGTTTGTGAGCTTCTTTTATGCAAGAGAAAATAAAAAGTCAATACTGTATGTACTGTGTGTGTGTGCACTAGGACGCAAATGACAGAAATGCACCTTGACACAGCTAACCCATATGGGAATTGTTCAGGCTTAGCTGAAGATCACAAAGAAATGCTTACCCTCTTAATGAAAGCCATGGATGAATTGGATAGTCCTGAGCACATGCCTAATGGCTTAGACATGTCTACATGGGAACATTTTTGTTTAGCTAGACGAAATAAAATGGAGAGTGAGGAGCTGGTATGTAAAATTCTTTATTTTGCCAGTATACTTATTGGTATTTTCAGGTCTTAAATTTCTGTGGAGTTCAAGGGTAGGGTCGAGCTAGTGGTGAAATAATTATAGATAAGCTGTGAGTTTGAAAGTTTCTTCTGGACAACATTCAATTCAGAGTAATAGAAATGTCATCAAGGGAAACCAGCTTTAGTTCTCCTTCAGATAAAAAATTAGCATATTAATGCGGATGGATTTGATCAGAATGATTGTGTCCTTGATATGATTTCATTTTAAAAAAATGCAGATTCTCCTTTTCTCTATCCATGCCAAAAAACTGTTAGGGTATTTGATTGCCATCACCCATTGGCATTCTACATTTGCACCAATACATTCTCATATTTTTCTAGAACATCAAGAACAATTCTTAACAAAGTGTGTTTCTTGAAAGTTCTAGCAAGCTATTCGTTCAGTTTAAAAGCATGAAGGTGTAATTCTGAGTTATCCCGAGAGAGATACATGAAATTTGACCAGGAGAGAAGGAAGCATGATTTCTCTTCATGTGAATAAACTATGCATAAATGAATATATAATTTTCTGAGCAGTGAAAGGACTGTAACCTCAGTGTCTCATGTGCTCTACTGGGATTCTCAAAATACCAGGCTGCGTGTTGATGCATACAAATGTCTTCATAAGAACTTGTCTTCTCTGTTCTTGAAGAGGCTTGCACTGACATATTGACAAAGTTGAGAAAGTTTAGAGTGTCACCATGTTGCTTGCTTAGGTGAAATGGAAGGCCCTAACACTGGCAGAGATGCAGGCCTTTCTCCAGAGAAGAATGGATGACAATGAGAAGATTAAGTCAGAAATAGAAGACATTTTCCAAGAACTCACTTGGTAATTTTGTTTTTTTTCCTATGTTCAGATACATTTTAATATTCCACCAAGACAGAAGCAAAAGTTGCTTCCAGAATTACACACTATGTTCTCCAACACTCTTTTATCTAGGATTCTTTTAAGAGACCTACGATATTTCTGAAATGAGGTATGATTGCAGCACGTGTGTGCAGGCCAAACCAGTCTTAATCTACCATCTTAAGTAACAACATCAGTAAGGATAGCAGCATGGTCTGCAATGCATGCTGACTGCCCCAAAAGTTACATCATACAGTGAATCCCTCAAAGCCTTTCAAGGCCATGTATGTGCTAGCTTGCTTAGTTACATTTTGCTCGTGTAGGCCTAAGAAACAGTGATCACTCCTAACTGCAATAGGCCACATGACACCTGATTTCATTGAACTGCTCGGACCTGCAATATTTCATTTTTTCATGTATATGACATAGTGTTCACGTTCATTGCCATTCAGGTACAAACTCCACGATAAATTATACACAAAAACAGCTGCTGGCTGTGAGTCTCCTCCATTTCCTTTTCAATTGTTGTTAAGATTTCTGCTCAGTAACACCGCTTTCTCCCAGAACATCTGCTAGAGTATGTTAAACTGAATCCAGTTGTTGAAAACTTCATGTATGGAAATAAGTTGCAAATTCCGTAGTCACTTTTGGAACAAATAGAAGACAGGCTGTCAAAGAGTAACCCCTACATGAACATAACATTATATAATATATATAACATATTATATTAAAAAGTAATAAATATAAACATTTTGATAATCATGGGAGGATTTATATAATTCTGTTGAAATCACTAAACATTATTTTTGTTTTCTGCCATTTTAGGGTGCAGGAGGAGAAGAAGAAACTTCAATTGAATTTGACTGTCCAGTTTTTGTTAAAACAAGGACAGGTAGAATTGGAAAGTACTGAGATCCCAGACTACACTGATGCCATTCTCATTAATAAGAGTGTTATTGAAGAACTGAATTGCTCTATCATGGTAATTTGCATTATCTGAAGGAAATGTAATCTTTTTAAACAAATGTATTGTCCTACTGCAGCTCTGCTTTTTCTATTGGTTTACATCTAGTTTAAATTCATTACTACATACCAGTAGGCTCAATTGTAGTCTAGGAGCTATTAAGAATTCTGTAATGTCTCTTATCATGATGCAAAAATTGCAATACAGCCTACTTTCTTGATGTCTGATCAATACAATTTAGATCAATGAAATGGCAACAGCTTTTAGATACACCATCACTTACACACCCACTTGTAAATAGATGCTGGACACCACTCCAAAAATTCCTTCAAGGCAAACTTAGTCATGGTAAGAAGTGTTTGAACAGTAGCTTATACTAAGATTTTAAAAATTAATGCACTTTTTATGTAAGGTGAAATCAGTGATCAGTTTTTCATACTCTTATCAAATGTTCTTTTTTTAGGCATTCTAGCTGTACAAAAAAATTTGCTTGTTACTGCTACTGCACAAAGCCTTCAGTAACAACTGCAAAATATCTTACTTATACAGAGCAAGCTTGTATTTTGTAGAGCTAAAATGCCTTTGCATTCTTATAAAAGACAGAAAGGTGGAGAGAGGTTAGTTGTAATTTTCTTCATCTCCTTCTGTGATCCAAGGCTGTGGCACAGAGCATAAAAGGGAACAAAATTCCACAAAAGATAACCATCTGGAATAAAGTCTGGATAGAGACTGCAGTATAGCATATTTTCCTTACTAAAATTATACCTTTGGAAGCTTGCCCATCTTGTTGCAAATAATTATTCCATAATCTGTAATGTGTGCTAATTAAGATTAATCTTTTTTTCCAGGCTCAAGGAAAAAAAAAAATTGCTAGCATGGTGGAATGTAAAGAGTTCTCTAAAGGGATATTTCAGCTGGAATGGGAACACAAGAAAATGAGAATGCAGATAGAAGATCTAAAACAGAAGGCTCGGGATATTGTAACACTACCTATTTCAAAAGATCGCCAGCTAGTGAGCTACTTTCTCTAATTTATACTTTCACTGCAGAAAATGTTGCTGCCTATACCTGTAAGATTGCTTATACCTCGTAAGTCTCTTACTGCTATGGAGAAACCTGATGCCTAATAGGTCAACAATTCAGCTTGCAAAGGGGAAGTTTTACTCTTGAGATTGATCAGTGATGAAGTTCAGTGGAATGTTCAGGTGTAAACAAAGGCAAAATTAGCCCTAACTCTTAGTGTTTCAAAATTGGCACCGAGAGTAAGGAATCATGATTTTGCAGCCACAAGGAACAGATCTTTTAAATCAAGCACCATAACTTCTAAGTGAAAGGTCTGAGGTGCCCCCATCTGGTACCTCACAGAAATACTGTAACTTTTGCTCAGTATACAAAGATGGAGCATTCCTGCAAGAGCCTCACTGAGCCACACTCACTGCTATTTGTTGACTCAGCAGCAGAACGACAGGGAATTGTTTGCCATACCTGGCAGGCAAGATGCAGCAGCTGGCTGGGGAGTCAGCACCCAGGTAGCTTAGAACAAGACTAGCTGGCAGGCCAGAAAGCATAGGTAAAGGTTGTGGAAGAGAGCCAAGGACAGATGTGGGAGAAGAGAGGAGGAAGGGTTGTAGGAAGCCTGAGGGTATTGCAGTATGGGATGTAGAGGACTGCAGAGAAAGCTGACAGTTTTGTGTTGATGAAGTGAGGGGCATAAGGGATGTTGGAGGATCAGTAGGTTGGAGATACTGTAGTGGAGGGAGCTATAAAGCACGGAGAAAATGAAGAATGTTGGAGAGCAGGTAAGGATATTGCAATTCAATCAAAAGATTAAAAAAAAATCCAAAACATGTTTTACTCAGGCTTCATTTGTTTTGCTGCTCTCCAAACGGCTTGTTCACTTCTGAATCACGGCCAAGGGACTTCCATAACTAACACCAACAAAACAGCTCTCCAAAGAGGCGATGTGACAACACACTGAAAAGTTCTTGCAGCAAATTTATCACTAGTGTTGCTGTTAGCTCAAACTTCATTTAAACTGATGAGCAGACTATTGCTCTTCAGAGTTAGACTTGCCCATATACCAGTTTAATCTGAATTTGAATGTTCTGAGGGGCTTGAGTTTACTTCACTTTTTGAGTAGAATGTGAGGGTTAGTAGAAGAGATAAGGCAACAGAGACCCCAACAAAGAAAGATGGCTCACATAAATGTGTGCAGTCTGAGACCTGAGAACACCTGGAATGAGGGCTATTAATGAAGCAGTAAGTAAAAGCAGCTTGGTGCTGCAGGCAAGGAGCCTGCTGGGTCGTTCCTGTTTCTCCTCTTCTAACTAGAGCAGTCCACAGAATTTTACCAGTAACTTTGGTGGGACAGTACTCTGGAAGGATGAATCTGCATCTACAGAAACCTGTCTACTGCTCATTAAGGGTCATACAGCCTGTTTTACTGTTTGTCATGTGATAAAGAGGTATTTTAGTAGCAGTGTGTCCAAGAAAAAAACTTTAATAAATTTTCTGAAACCTGAATTACTAAGCAGATATAAGAACAGTAAAAGAAGTAAGAATTACTAGGAAGCCACTTGACAGAAAATGACGACTTTCTTCTGCAGCCTAATGACAGGCTGTATAGCACTTTGGCCTCCAGCTGTGTTAGCTTAACTACCTTATAAGGAAAAGTATAGTTTGGTTTTCTTGACAACCTCACAACAAATTTGCTTGGTCTTTGTTTCCATTAACACATAATAGATAACATTCTTAACAGCTGTACAGTCTAGTATTCACACAGCATCCAAGAATATATTCACAATGTCTATTTATTAACACTAGTAAGCCTTTGCAATGTGCAGAATTCTAGCTTTTTGAGTTTCAGAGTATGATTATCTTTACAGAAGTGTAGAATTGTTGAGAACAAACAGGTTTAATAAGATGGTTTCTTTCTGGTTTTAATTCTTCAGTTCCTAACTATGCTGAACTACAACAGCCACATCACCCACCGTATTTCGGTGATGGAGCAGAGTCTTGGCATCATGGATAAGGTAAATCCTAAGTGAACCACCACATTTGAGAGACATGTCCTTAGTTTAAATGCAACTCCTCTCCTTCATTAGCAAGAGATGTTTGTAAGAAATAACTGCAACTGATATAGGCATGCTACTCAAGGACTGTTGGAGCATCCCATAACAGTATACACAGATTAATCTCTCTCTCTCTCTCTCTCTCTCTCTCTCTCTCCATGTATTTATTTTTCTGGCTTTCAGTAGTTTCTTCAACTTGTGCTGAGCTGTCTACAGCAGCATTTCTCTGAAGTCTTTGGAAGCAGTCATCATACATGAATTGCTGCCTAGATCAATCCTATGGAAAGAAATCTACTTGCTCTATTACTGGAATTAAATGCTTTCCTTCCTGAACATCTAAATGCAGATCTGCTTATCACTTCTTGCACAGCAATGCCTATAAAAGTCACTCTTCCATTTCTAATGAAGCGTTCTTCCAGTCTTCACTGCTTAATGTTTCTCTCCAGGAGCACCAGCCTGTTCACAATATCACTACCCCCTGCTATATTCAAAATAACAGAGACAAAACAATCTGATTTACTAGCTCCCTCATCTATTTCAACATTCAAATTACGATTATCCTTGGTTTTAAGTGATGCCACTGGATTTTCTCCAGGTTGCTCTAGCTGGCATCAGCCTCCTCTTCCTTTTTAAGCCTTAGTATTTATCTTGTCCCTTAGAGCCCATCCGACAGCTTCAGCACAACCTTTTCTTCAGCTGTGTTCTCAGCTCACTGATTCCATCGACTTCCTTTCCTCCCTTTGCCTTTCATGTTTTTGTTTCTCCCTGACGCACACCTCTTTGTTCCTTGTCTGTTACTTGTATTAGAACTCCATAAAGCGTACTGGAATGGAGTGTAGGTGAAAGACACTATACGAAGTAAAGCTAGAACGTGCTATTAGTCAAATCAAAATACATGAAAGTTTATTGAGCTACAAAGCGCTGCTTAAGATTATAGGTTTCCATCATAAGTTTGTCTGAACAGCCTTTGTGTAATCTAACGTATTTGCTTTATTCATTTGGAAATGGACAGCTGCACAAAAAGAATGTGAAAAACTGTCAGAAAAGAATTAAGGAATTGGAGAAGTGCATCAGTTTAAAAGAGCAAGAAAACTATGAGCTCAGCCTGGAGCTGAAAGAAATGCTTGTCTCTGTTTCAGAAAGGAGGCCTATCTTTGAGGCAGCCGGTGAGTCACAGTAATGCACTTCAAGTCACAAGTAAAGAACATTCAGAAAATATCTCCAAGGCTAGACAGTCCTGTTCTCCATCAGCATCGACTATGGGGCAAGGAGTGCCTGTTTATTACTGTATGTGCACAATTAGCAGTGCCCTTTCTACCACATTGTTTCCTTAAGAGCATGTCTAGAGATTTTTGCTCTTGTAACCAAAATTAATTGACTGAAATTGCTGAAACCAAGTAAAAATATTATAATAATTAATACCTTCTTTAGGCAACATGCTTTCATTCTTTCTCAGAACTGTTCAACTCCTTCTTTCCACCCACTCAAGGGAACAAAGGAAGTAATGTGAAGCTGAGAAGGGTATTCACTCTTAGGAAAACTGTAGAGACCCTTCCACTAGTGGAAACCAGTTACAGATTTTCAAAACAGTGGGTACTTGCTAGAAACTAAAGGAAGCATGCCCAGTGCCTTTTTGAATTTTTTTGCTTTATTCAGTACTATAAAGACTCTTAAACCCAAGTGTAAGCCTTTTTTAAAATGCTTGCCTATTTTATACAGAACTTGGAATAACCTCAGGACAAAGCCAATATAGATCTAGACTATGCATTCCCTAAAAGTACAAACTAACCCATATATTTTGTTTTATGCAGACACACAGCATATTTCTGAAAAGATTGCAAAGCAGCGTTACCAAGAGATTTTGAGGCAGAAACACCTACGGGGTATTGTAAAGGACCAGGAAGAACAGTTTGAAATTCTTCAGGCAGAAGTTGAAAGACTGAGATCAAGAACATTCCCTATTCTTTAAAAATTGAGAGTCCAGGTAGATGTATAATACCATGGTCTTGTCGAAGAAAAAGAGCTTGAACATCTACTTTTCCTCCCTGAACTTTTCTTTCCACGAATGATTTCTACCATCATTTCTTTTAAAAGAACTTTAGTTTGAAAGATGCAAGTTTGTCTGTTTTGTCCATTTCATAGTCTTATTCCCCTTATGTTTCAGTTCATGAGATTTATTTCTGCTGGTTTGATTATATAAACCATATAGCTCATTACAGAAAACAAAGGGGACAAGAAATTGTAGACTGATAGAAGAGCTGTTGTATTTGTACGTCCTTAGTCTGCACTATGCAATTGTACATTTTGAAGGTGAAGCACCACAAGAAATCTATTAATTTGCATCTGCTAAAATTCCTGTCTGTGGCTTTGACTGAATTTTCCTTTTTAAAATATATGTACACCTGTGATGGCACAGCTGTAGGTTGCTAGGAAGATGAAGGTATGCTTCAGCATGACCATGTGTGCTACCTGGCCCAGTCCCAAAGGCTGCTGTGGCCTATAATAGCTTAATTACCCACAGCCAGCAGTAACTGTGGCTGCTGCCACTGGCAGAATCATGGGAAAACCAGGTTTGGAAACATTTGATCTCCTGACATAGCTGCTGCTGTCTCCTGCCCCCTTGCATTGACATGCAGTCTATTCTCCTGCCAGATCTCTCCATGACAGCTAAGAAAGATACTAAAATTAACTACTGCTGGAGACTGATCTACCTGCTCAGGTGTTCTCACAGATTTTTATTTCTCTCTTTCACAGTGTGTCTTGTCCTTCTTTTATAAATTCACTTAAAACCTAAACTCATTGCATTGTGAGAGCATTAATAGCTTTGATACCTTAGTTTAACAATATACTTCTAAGGAAAACTACTGTTGTGATCTTGTACACCACGCTTTTTGCTTTACCATCTCTAACTGGGGTCTGTAAGGAGTCCAATTACATCTCTATTCTACTTGCAAGACTTTTTCCTTCCTCCTGAAACTTCCTGAGAAGCAGCAAAGTTCCAAATTTGCTAAGGATCTCAGGGAAGAGAGCAACCCTCTTCACCAGGCACCATCATCTTTTTTTACTACCCTAAAAAGGCAGAAGAATTGAGTGTCTTAATACTCAAAATGTGATTAGGAGTAAAGGTTGTTTTCATTAATTGCCTGTAGACAGCAACAATGAGTATTCATAACAGCAAGTTGTAGGTACAGGTTCAAGTCTAATGAGCCCTATCACTGTCAAAAGGATCTGTATGATTTTTTCTTTCCCTTGAGATATTCAGGAATTTACTCCTTTATTAAGGAAACGTGAAATGCCACTGTAAACAAAACAGTTTAAGTACAACCAACAAGAAATGTGATCATATATAAAACAATATTCATAGCAGGGAGAGGTGGAGTGGTTAAGATTTATGTATTGTTACACTTGATAAGCAGTGATTTTAAGAACAAAAGCAGACAGAAGTCACCACACTGTATATATAGACCACAATGAGAAAATAAGCAATGCCAAGGTAAGATAAAAAACCATTTTGTAAAGACAACATTTATTGAAGGGTAAATTAAAATACGAACTTTTATTCAGCT
Organism: Microhierax caerulescens; assembly: GCA_035590215.1. NCBI lineage: Eukaryota > Metazoa > Chordata > Aves > Falconiformes > Falconidae > Microhierax > Microhierax caerulescens. The sequence continues at coordinate 22,454,467 of JAVJGJ010000062.1, forward strand.
TTATGATACTGTATTTGAAGCATCCCCCATTAGACAAGGCCTTCTTTTTAATATTTATTTGAAGAAAGAAAACACCTTGGCTCTTGTAGTACAGTAGATAGATGCTGATTGCAATTTTCTTGCCTTCCCTTGTTGTGGTAGAATGCCACTGAGATGGCCTCCCTGAAAACTGTCTGGGCCAGCATCTGAAAATTACTGCATTACAGCACATTTCCCTCAGTAATAATTAAAGCTATTGAGAACATCTTACTGCAGCTTGAGAATATTAACAGCATTAAAACTAGTTATCTTAACTTGCAAAGTGCTGTCATTAACTGATGGCAGCAGGAAGACATTTGTAAAATGTGGATTTATCTATCAACAAAGAACTAAACTAATCCCCATCTGAACCACCAACAGGAATGACAATTAAGAGTTTGTTATTTCAATACAAGTAACCATGCAAAGACTAATCAAAGAGTAGATTGCCTTCTACCTGTTAATGTATGACTTGATTCCATTTTATAACAATTCACTGATCAAGCTATTAAGACAGCTTTTCCAAGATAGCAGGAGTTTGTTCTTTTCCATTAATGCCTTTTACAGTGCCAACTGTATCTAAGTACAGAGTTTTCTAAGTATCTCCCAAAACCTCCTAACCTCAAAGCATAAAGTCCACTGTCTGATTACCACTTCTTACGTCATCAAAATTGGTTCAGTCTTTCCTGCTTTTGCATGCATGTAATTGAAAGCTTTGCACCTGTAGCTTATGCGTCTACAAAATCTTCCTCTGTTCTGCTGTAGTGCAATAACTGGTCTTTTAATCCAAAAGTATCTATCAGCTGCGTAAGACTCACTTTCTTGCCATCTGCAGAAAAGGCTGACTGTAGTTCATACAGCATCTGCTGGGTACTACTTCTCCATTTCGCAATCAAAGCCCGCAGTTCAGACAGGTTGTTCTAAAATTGAGACAAAACAAAAAACCCCAACTTTTGTTACTTGCTGAAATGAAGGGGTTTTTGCTAACCTGTACATCTATTTTTATAAAATACCTTGGAAATACAAACAGCACATACACACAAAGTGAGTCAGTACTATTGCTTAAGTTAATAAATGAGGATTACACTATAAATTCCACTTCAAAGAATGACTTAAAATACTTTTTCAGAGATTCACCTCACCTTAGATCGATACATCTTGACCAGTTTGAGCCTTCGAAGTAGTTCTTCCTTCTCTTTTACTTGTTTGATCAGCCTTACTTTTTCTTCCTGGGATTGTTGCTGACTAAGATCAACCTGTAGCACATCAGAATTCTCTGCTGAACCCCCGAGACCACTTTCCTGTACGGGACTTTTGAAACATGCATGTCCAATGCTGTTTCTTTCCACGTTTTTGGAACAGTCTTGTAATCTGGAGCAATCTGTACTTGTCTTTGGCAGGCTCCCTTTGTCAGCATCAGCACAGTCTTTTTCTTCAGTGTCTATTTTGAGCCGCTTTGCCACTGTAAAGTTAGTATTAAATGAACGTCTTGTTTTCCTTAATCGCTCCCTCAGAGCCGCACTCATTGGCTAAAAAACAAAACAAAAAACAATCAAACATCAAAAACAGAAGGATCAGAATAATCTGATTTTTGACCAAATTTCAAAGAACTGTTTACCCTGGTTATTATTTACATAGAGTATGTCATATATGTAAAGACCATTGTAAAAAATAAATTTGCACACACAGCTGCCAGATGGAAAGATGTACCTCCACATTTTCCAGGAGCAAATCCTGTATTCTGTCAAGGCAAACCTATTCATCTAGTCTTTGTGCAGAAGATGCATGGCATATTTCTACCTGGCTAATTTTATTCCATCAAGTTCAATTTCCCTCTCTAGTTTAATGGGGATATGGGTTGGGCTTTTTTGCTGTTCTATCCCACCACACAAACACTTTCTCCATTAGCACTAGTATAAAAACATCTGTATTCTACCTGAGAGAATCAGAAATGATCTGTGTAATTTTTACTTGCTCATGCTTTGAGATTCTTTACTGATAAGCATCTAAAGTGTTGGTTTTTTCCTTCAAAGTAGCTTAATTTTATTTATTTATTTATTTACAATCTGTGTCTGGCTTTTTACCTGTGAAAAGATATTAAAATACGTGAGGGAGGTGTTAGTTAAGGAACACTTGCAAACTAGCCCTATCCTGCACAGGTCTGGATGCTGAGTATGACAGCATCACCATAATATGCTCTAGGAAGAGCACCAAAGGAGAGCCCAGTGGTATGGGGAGCATACAAACCGAAAACAGTGTACTGTGTTCAAGTGCAAGCAGAAGTCACAGGAAGTGACTGCATACACAACAGCCCAGCAAACTAGGATTTAACAAAAGTGACGATGACAGATTAAAAAAAAAAAACAAAAAACAAAAAACATCCACCAACCAACAATAAAACCCACTACAAACCCTAAATAGTATTGAAATTTATTACTATGGCATTTGGGTTATACTGCTCCATCACTTTGTATTCACAGCAAACATCTGTGTATTCAGAGCAAAGTGTACCAAGTACAATCTCTTACCTGGACACCCTTGTAGCTATCTATGGGTATTTTATCTACCTATCTTCATCCTTGCAGCAAACAGTATCTCAGTGACTTCCAACTACTTTATGATTTCACAAGTATTTTTGTTACTACAGAGTCACATTATTGGGAAAAAAAAAAAAAAAAAAAAAAGTAGTTTTTCTTACCTGTTTCCCTGAACTAGTCCGCTGGGGAGCTGGTGTCCCAGATTCCTTTGGAGTATGGCACGAAGATGGCAATTTCTCAAGCACCGTTTCTTCCATCTCGAGATGGATAGACTTGCTGTTGAAAGACATAATGAATTATGTATGGTGCCCTTTTCACCCTTATATGAGCCATGTGGCTGCAGGAGTGAGGAAAAAGCTGTAATAAGAAATACTAAGGCTTATTTACTAATTGGTAAGTTCAAAAGAAGACATCTGCATAAATTACACAATTGTTTCATGCAGTAAGTTGCATCTTGCTTTGTGAATGGCATTTCTTCAAAAGGATGAATGACTACTAGCTGGTATAAAGTATCTCTACTATGAATTGTGTATATTATTTTTCCCCTCACTCGAAGCTCTATGGAATTTTTTCTTTAAAAGATAAAAAAACGTTGTAACAAGTCTTCCAGGTATTCTCCATTGTTTGTTTGGAGTTTTTTTTTCTATCTGATATCCTCTTTCAAGTGTTAAAAAGCAGCAAGACAACTTATGAAGCAATCAAACACATGCCTATAAATCCAAGGTCAGATCCTGCAACATCAAACTCATCAAAAAAAGATCACTCCAAACAAACTGTATTTTCTTAACCTGAATGACCCTTACTGCTTGTCTAACTCAAAGGAATAATCCTTGCTAAGCCTGGTTCTGAAGAACCTGTCCTTTCATTTAACTATATCCCAAGTAGTGATAAAAGGACTGTTGGGAACCACAAGATTTTTATTGTCCACATGTATGAACAATTAATCTTTTCTATAAAACAAAATAATTGGATACCTAGGTCTGTGAAAATAAGCCACTGTCTCATTTGATCCGTATGGGGATGCTGCTTAAAAAAGTAATCACTCACACAAGTAGAATTTTAGATTAAAAGTAAGCATCCTCAGTTCACTCACAAAAGCACTTTACTTAAAACATGAAGTCATACCTCCCAGCATATACCAACTTCAAATCAATTTGGCAACGTTTAGCTTAGGTTAGCACTTGTCAACCACCTGCTAATAACCAAAATGTAACTGGAAAATCATCAGCTACACCTTCGAAGCTTCCGAAAAATAAATTCCTGCGAACAAGTCACTAGGCAACACCAGACTGGCATAAGGGGCTTCCTCTTTGGAGATGAAACATACTAAAGCTTCAGTATGCCACAGCCTTACTAGCTCAGCAACCCTGGTCTTCCTGGCTCTCTGCCGAAGGACACAAGTCCTCATTTATCTTACAGGTCAACATTCACCCTCCTCCCCATTGTTCAAAATTCAACATATGGTATTCTATATAAAAAAACAACAACCAACCAGACTTTAGTAAAGAAAGTCTGGTTAATTGGGTATTTTAGCAGTCTATTAATTAATGAGGAAGCCCACAGCACCCATTAAATATAATGCAAGTTATTAGTATTATTTCTTAACATAAGGAAGAGCTAGAAAAAGCTACATCATGCCTATGTATAGAGTATGTCACAAATGCGTGATAAATCTTACTAAGCAGCAAAATCATTTCAAGCCTTCAACAGACTTGTTCAACTAATACTGTGACTCTCCACCTTTACGTTCTAATGCAGATTGATCTTCAAATGACCAGGACTAGAGTGAATACTTTTTCCAATGGTTCACTAATGCTGTTACTTTAATTCTAGCAGCATATTCACATGGATCTCCTGCACTTTTAAATCCTTACCTAGTATCTCAGCTTAAGAATCCTTTACATTTTCAAGCAGCTATGCTATTTATCACACAGAAAAATAATTTTCTCCAGCAAGTAAGAAAAACTTGGGCTAGGACAGGAAAAGACAACTTCGCATTTCTGTACTTACTCGATTATTTTACTTTGGGTAAGTCCCGGATGCTACATGCCGTTTTCCTGCTTATAGTGACATTATCTAACAGCATTCACTCCTTGTAGTTCTCTTCACACCACCCGAAGGCTCTACTGACACTCAAGAATAACTTTTCCCTGGCTAGTTTTCCACCCTACAGAAAACCAGAAAGGATGCTGGGCAGCCCGCAAGCAGAACCACAGATCCAGGGAGCTCTTTCTGAGGAGACGCACCCCGGAGAGCCAAGAGGCACCCCAGAAACGGAGCACTGCAGAGACCCGCAGCACAAGCGTTGTCCAAGCCAGGGGCTGCTCACACGCCGTGAGCTGAGGGGAGGCCCCTCAGGGAGCACAAGGCCCGCAGCCCTAGCGAGGCCTAGCCCGCCCCTGGGAGCCAGCTGGGCCGGGACCCGCGGTGGGGGTCAAGGAAGGAGATAACCCCAAGGGACCCTCTCCCCTCCCTCCTCTACCCCAACATCACCAGGCAGTGAGAAGCAGAACCGCTCCCCTCAAACGGGGGGAAGCAGCCGAGCGGGAAAACTCCTTCCCAGACCACCCGCTCCGCG
>JAVJGJ010000062.1:22459771-22472144 GCA_035590215.1 Microhierax caerulescens
TTGTTCCCGCGGGCGGGCGGGCGGGGTCGCTGCCGCAAGGGTGCGGGGCAGAGCAGCGCGGGGCGGCCCTGGGACCCTCGTACACACTCCTGTTGCGGCCGTGCGGGGCCCTGCTGTGTCACTTTGGCGAGCGTGGGCCTGCCACCCCGTGGCTGGGGCCTGCCCAGGGCCAGCTGTCCTCTCACAGCAAGTGCCCCTGTGGCAGGGAGGGTGGCTCCAGGCTCCCCACAGAGCGCTCCCCACCATGGCTGCCGGGCCCAGGCCCAGGCCCGACCACGGGAGCCACAGCGCTCCACTTCAAGCCACCCATCACCTCTACCTCAGGTACTGCCCCCTCACAGAAGGGGAAGAACTGTAGCTGAGGCATGGACTGGGGGAAGTGCGATCAGCACAGCGCAGACTTGGTTGTGAGGGAAGGAGAAAGAAGTGAAAATGAAGAAACGTGGCTGGAAAAAACAGGCAGATTGTGCTGGTGACAAGGAGTAGCCCCAGCTGCAGCCGCAGCGGTGCGGTTGGCAGCAGGACTGGAGGGCTGCGGCACTCAGGCACTGCCGAAGCGAGTGTGCTTTTCATACCTTTACCAGCAAACTTCCCTTCCATGCTGCAGACCCGGGTTCCCCACGTGGATTTACGTTTCTCAAAACTGATTTGTATAAGATATTTTTCCAAAATAACTGGCAGGACTGAGAAAACAAGCTGTGGAAGCCCTGACAGTGACAGCTCATGGCCCGCAGCAATGACGTATGGGTGGTTCTTCCAGCGGGGCCCACAGCCCAACAGCTCCGTGCTGCGCATTGAGGCCTCGCAGCTGTGCTGAGTCGCGTATGGAATACGTGCACCAACACACTCTTTTGCTAGATCATGCCCTTAATTTATGTAGCAGAAATGCATTAATTTCCTGCCTGTTTCTTCGTCACAACCACGGATGAGGATGCTCAGTTTTCCCTTCACCCAGTGTAACTCCTGTCTGTATTGAGACAAGATACACTCTTGCACCAAGAGGTGAGTAAGCACTGGGTGTAGCTGTGATGATGTGTTAGCAGTTTGACCATAAGGATACATAGATGCACTCACTTCAAATAGAATTTCACAGGGATCATAGAAACCTTTTTCTTTCCTACCCTGAAAAGTATCTAAGCATTCAAAACCCATCTAGAACAAGTCACTTTGGGAAATCTAAGAACTTGGGGGCCTTTAGATTACTCCTTGTATAGGACTTGATCATCTGTGGGTGAAATTTAGTTAGAAATAATATTCTCAGTAGCAAATGTGGGAAATCAGATTGTGTGACTAGGTTGTATGATCTTTTATAACCATCTAGTGGAAAAACTCGCACAATACCTCAACTGTTGAGGCAGTTAGGAGGCATCTTTTTAAACCAGCCCCTTTTTTGTTTTTGTTTTTTTAATACCTGCAGCTAATTTAATGTCATGAATATTTTATTTTTTAATATGTTAAAAATGAACTCTTGAGTGCAACTGAAAGTGCTAATAGAACTTCTGCTGCAAATTTATCAAATGGATTGGCTCTCAGATACACTGGGGCTTTGAGATGGCATGTCTCCAAGTTCACAAAATATTTCCTTTAGTCTCAAGAATGGTCCCTGCTTTAAATTACTCAAGCTCTGTTGTACAGACATGTTAACTGTTGAGTTGCACAAGAACAACAGAAAGTTCGAGATTTTAGATCGTTTGCCAGTTGAGATTCCAGTAAGATTTTACAGGCACATAACACATGAAAAAGTCATCCTGTGCATTATCATTGCTGCTTTATTAGAGCAACGCCTACGTGCCCCACCCTGAGTGAGGATTACAGTATGTTTGAGACTGGAATATAGAAAGATGGTTCCACACGTTAGGTTTATTAGTTTAATGTATAACACATAGAGTAGAGAAAAGGAAATGTTATCAATATTCACCGATAGGTAATCACTCTAGGAAAAGATCCTGTTTCAGGTTGGTGTTAAGTGTTTAGCTGTGTTTAGCACATCTGCCCATTTACGGGTTTACTTGGTGCTTACATGTAGTACTGCAAAAAACATGACTTGTTGAAGACCTGGCAGGAGGCCCCTTGATGGAGCTGGGAACTGGATTGTCATCAGTCACTACCCAGTGACTATCCAGTACTTCTATTGAAGAAACACAACAGCGATGGATATTATGTTATCCACAACTTAATGATCACAAACAGGAGTCAGACTAAAACCTTTATCTCAAAAAGTGCATATCTGTTTCCCTTGAGGAAAAGAGATCACCCATGTGTTATTGATACTGGCACGTTTATGGCATGCTGTGGAGTGTTTCTCATACTGTTCAGTTAAGCTCACTGGTACATGCACATAGCTAGCAAGTTCATTGCAATACTGTTTTTATGAAACACTATAATGCTATTTTAAAAAAGAAAAATTCTTTTGTGATCAGCATAGTTTGGGGAAACAAAATAGAAGAAAAAAATGCATAGGAAATAGAGCACTGGGTAATAAAATTACCGAGCTCTGTTTGCCGAACATTCCCCTTCCCTTCAGAGAAACTTGTTTCCCTAAGGAACCTGAAGAAAAATGTGCTTCCTGGGTTTATTTTCTTCAATGTTTCTGTGATGACATTTTAGTGATTGGATTTCCCCCCTCCCCCAGTTTACACCATTTTGCCTGCACAATTGAAAGATATTCTTTATGTTTTGTCTCATTCATTAATCCTATATTACCAGGAGAGCACTAAGGCTCATGCATCAGCACTGACAGGACAAGAACATACTCTATTCCTCTATGGTCATCATCGGCAGTTGCATAAGCCAAAGTGGAGAGTAATAGTAAAGGATACTGACTTTGGCTTTAGAGACTCCAGTTTGACCTTCATGGGTTGTCCTCTTTCAGAGTACCAGGAGCATCACAAAACTTCCGTGTGACAGCTTGCTGGGCACAGCAGCTAGGCCTTTTCTCCCTAAACATTGCAATGAGTAACTGAGATATTAGTCAACATAGTCTTAAGGCACATACATGTTACCTTCTCTCATTTTTCTGAAATCTGTTGATCTTCTTTAAAGCCAAATCTTGACGCATGAGGTACACTCTGCAATGTCTACATATTCTTTCTTGCCTAAGGCAGGAGGGTGGAGTGTTTTTATGTGCCTAACCACTAACTGCTGCAGAAATTTTTTAAATCCTACCCACTTCAGCATGGGCCTAGGGCTGTGTTTTTGCTGGCTGCATTTCACTCCTCACAAAATGTTCTGACTTGCTTATAGCCATGTAAATATATCAAGGGAAGGGCTTTATAGATGAGATTCCTGGAGTAAAGCCAGTTTGCTACAACAAAACCTGTCCTTGGGAGATAGGTTCTGCTCACATAATGGTGCAAATGTCCAGTAATTACAGTGAAGTCACTAGAATGACATCAGCATGAAGCTAAAGCTAAAGTAAAATTTTGTTGCTTTTTCTTTACAACTGGGGCTTGCTTAGACTGTTCCTTATTTTTTACTTCAATTTTTAAGGTACCTGTCTTGAAAAGAAAACCTGACATAATTTATTGTAGCTGAGGGGCACTGCAATTTGCCATTACAAAAGATAATGTAAGAGGCAGCAGAGATTGGCTTCCTAGTTCTCGCTGCTGCATGTGTGAATAACCAAGTGGGTGAGGCACAGGGCTAATAAAAGGGAACAGCATAAAACTGTCTCTTACTTTTGTGTCTGCTCGTGGGATTTTCTCTGACATAGTCATGCCAAAAATTACAGTTTGAAGTCTTTAGGAGACTGTAACAGCCAAAGGAAACAATAAACAGACCTTCAGTGTTCTTGTCTTTGCTGGAGAACTGATTGATCATTATTGTAAGAAAATTCAAGCCTTTTAAGTCCAAGCCCTTGCCCAAACTAGTCCCTGGTACAGCTTTTGTCATCTGTGATGGTCTGAGCATACTGTGGTGTGTTTGCATTGTAGCGGAGCTTGGAGAGTTGTTTCATTTTCTCACATACTTAATACAGAAAGAAGTTCATTTCATGCTGTGCATGTGTAACTCAGGTTGCTACTGAAATTGGTGAAGCTGCAAAAGCAGACATGGTTTATTTGCAAGGGCAGAGGAGCTTATTTAAGGGCAGTTGCCCATAGTCTAGACACCTTGGGTGGACCCAGTGGATTAAACTGGGGTACCAAACAAATCACCCAGAGAGCAGGTAAGCACAAGTGGAGATGCACACCTTCTTCCTGGACTCCTGGGGGTTTCACTGTTGCTCTGAGTGTCCATCATCACTTCAGCAGCATCACTGGTTATTGCTTTGTTTTAGAACAAATAACCATTCTACTGAGCACATCTCCTTCCCTACCAAACTCAAGCATCAGCGGGCAGGATTTAAAAATACACTTCCTCCCTGTTATTAAGAAACAAATTAAGTCATTTACCTGAGGCTAGAGAAAGCCTTATGAAGTAAAAATCTAGAGGGATGAAATACAAATGTGGCACTCATAGGAGTTTTCCATCTCTCCGTAACTGCTCACAATAGTCACATCTAGAGGACTGACATTTCAGTGTAGCTATGTTATCAGGCACCGACCACGCTTCTATTGCAAACCAGGCTCACAGGTTAATACACTCATGTGAGAGCTGGCTTAAAGCTCGCTCATGTTTTTCTGTTGGTTAGTAACACAATGTTTTAAGTGTGCATAGTTGTTGTGATACAGGAGATACGTCTGTGTATTATTCATGCAAACAAAATCACATGTCTAAGGACAGTTGCCTCAGGATTGTGGGCAGGCAGTTCACCAAGAATTGTGAGCAGGTATGAAACTCACTTTTTAATATAAAGGTTGAAACAAATTCTTTAAAAGTCAAAAGACTTAAGGTACTCACAGACAACGGAAACTTAATAAATACTTGCTTATCACCCCTCCTGTCAAAATACTCAGCTATAGGGAAGGCAACAAGAATATCTTTCCTTTAAAATGTGCAGTGAAGCTTTTTGACTTCTCTTTTTTTGACTCAAATATGCTGTTTATGCCAGTTACAGCGCATTTCAAAATGGATACTTCAGTGTTCGTGAGCTGTATTGGTTTTGTTCCAATTATTTCCAAGGTGATTTCAGTGCAAATTTGTTCATGTTCGTATCTGAAATAACTGTATTTTGAGTTCCTTTCTCTACATAGGCATACAGAAGGAGCTTTACTGATGAGTGTGTAATATTTTCTTACAACCTCAATGAATTGAAGTAAATATTCTTACATTATTTTTACTGTTGTCATGTTGCATTACTGCAGAAGGGCAGCTTAGCCCTTGTGATGTTTGAAGTTACTGAGAAAGTTCCTACTGAACTGAAGGGAAGCAGAACTATGCTATCCTGATGGAAGCTAGTGGAAGTGTAGCATATGGAGTGAGCTAATGGTATGATTTCCTGTGGTGCTGAGATACTGGAATTGCAGCTGACTGCATTAGCATAAGTATTTCACACTGTGTTTAATGTGTGAGAAGGCAACCAGTCTTCCTCTCAACACATTAAGGAAACTGTATTTCGGGTGAAGAATATTTATCTTAAATGGAGTCCAGGAATGCTGAACTGATGTTAAGTGAAGGCAGAAAATTCTTTGGTCAACCAGATTAGCAAGTGCTACCCATTTTAACTGGCGACATTTTCCCATCAGTAGCCCACATGGCTTTGAGGTTGTGTTCTGGCATCAGTGACCTCCATCACAGATATCAACAGTCAGTGAACAAGCTCTCTTCATCATCAGCCTCTTTGATAGCAGCCATGCCATACCATTTCAGGTAACACTCCTGTAACTGGAAGTCTCCCAGTACATTCACAGCTGAAAGAGTTATTCTAGTTTTGATATTTTAAAGTTTATTGCATTTTTTCTTTGAGTTAATTACAAGCATTTTATGGGTAGTGTATGCCAGAATAAGCTATTTCATCATTGTTAAATGTTTAGTGATAACTCAGCACATGGGCATGTATTTTCTCTTGAAAGACTTCACAGGAGTTAGATCAGCAGAGAGATCACCCTGGAGTTTTAGCTGTCATGTACCCTGCCTCTTCTTGAGTCTGTGAAACCAGGCATCACTAACCTTAAAACTGTCCATGTTGATGTCTGGATAGGAAGTCTTATGTAGGATTCATTTTTCTAGGATCAACAGTGCACATATGGGTGCACCCTACTTGATCACGTGTGATACATGGGTACAAAGAGTAATCAAGAATATCATCATCTACTCCATGCAGTTTATTTTGTTTGGTGACATCTTTCTTTTCCATTACTGTAAGGACTTCTGGGTCAGATTTTTTTTCCATTAAAACAGAATTCTCACTTTCTAAAATCAAGCCTAGAAGCTGTTAAACTGTCTCTAGTCTAACACTTCATTGTCTTAAGCTTTTCTCTCAAACCTAGAGAGTTGTGCATTCTCACAAATATTGCTATTATGTAGGGGCTAGTACTCCTCTGCATTACCAGTTAGTGTGCCTAGCTGTAACTGCCGATTTTCTAAAGATGTATTAATAATAATAAAAAAAAAAGACAATAGGCAAAGGTAGGAAATGGCAGAGGAGGATCTCTTCTCCAGACAAAATGTTTGTGCCAGTACCTGTTACTGGAAGGTCTTGGTGTTTTGTTGTTGCTTTCTCAAGGAGTTTCAGGTTCCACTTAGAATAAATGAATAGCTCTCCTCGCTGATCTCCAGTTTCTCAGGTACACCATAGGTACATCTTGCAGGTGAGAAGTATGAGTATGTCTCAAAATCCAACACTGGTGAGATGCTGGAAGTTGATGCTGGCCTGCAACATCAGAGTCACTGCATAGCACTGCTGGGAAACCTGCAAGTGAAAATGCTGCCCTTTCTGCTCAGTGCTACAGGCAGTGAGTGTCCTTCAGTTCTGCCAGTCTTGTTATTTCAGATGTAATATGGGTTTTTAATGGTCAGCCCTGCAGTCTAATTTTGACATCAGGCAACAACCTGAGGTATAGGTCTCTGGACAGTCCAACAGGCAGTGGAGAAGTTCAGAGGACCTCAAGAAGCTAAAGAATTCATAGATTTTCCTTTTATTATGAACCTGAGTCCACCAAAGATACATTGCCATGCGTATTGCCAAGTCTCAGAAGCAGGCCAGAATGGTGAAGAGTGATGCACTCTTAAGGCCTGGGCATGTCAACAGAAGCATAGGAGCAATACCACTGGGGAAGAACAAAATAGTATGGACATCGCTTATGCATCTGTCTTAATAATAAGAAATATTTATAATTAATAGGAAATACTTGCCTTTTCTAAGTAAACCTATGTGCAAGAGCCATCCTCACAGATACAATGGAGAAGTTGCAATGACTTATCATCCAAAATGTGGAGGATCAAACCCCACACCCTAAATCTCCCTCATAAACTCTATTGCTGCTATTAATTTTTGCTGCACATATTTTTGAAACAGCAAAACCACATGGGCCAGTTTCATCTTTAGCTTAGCTGATTTCATGGGAACTGATGATATTATATTAACAACTAATTTATTTTAATTAATTTGTAAGAGTTTTTTTCATCTGCGTAACTCGGGTAAAAGGAAAGGAATAGTGGTAGGAAAAGTGGGATAAGATTAAATGCTCCCCAAATGCTTTCTTTGTGGGAAGCAGCTAAGTGGGGGATGCAGCCTTCTTCAGTGTTTTGGCTTACTGAAACCATCACTAGCTCACAACTGCAATCTAAGATTCTTATTACATTTATGCCCCACAGATGCAGCCATGTTCAAACCGATGCTGTAAGGATTAAACTGTGACTTAATGTCACTCTTAACCAAGAAGTGGTCACCAAATCAGGAAGCACTTTCATGAAGAGATGGGTATGTGTTCAAATCAGAGCATCTTTAGAACATATTCCATAAATGAATGTTTACTGTTTTGCCACTGATGTTTTAAAAATGCAGATCCTAAGTAAAGTGTTTAAAAAAGCATTGAAGGAACACTCTTACTTAGCATATTCTTTCTAATTATTTAAAACACTGTTCACAGTTGTCCCTAACATTTCCTGAATACTTAATGCAGAAATACTCTGTGAATATTTCACATGCACACAGGTAGATGACAATCAGTTCTCCTGTAGTTGATCATATGCTTGTTTATTGCTAAGTTGCTTATGTTCTGTTTATGTTGGGAGCAATGCCTCCTGAGTTTTTATTGTACACTTACTTCTATTGCTTCTAGATGCTGGTCTTTTTTTACTGGTTTGTTATTGTTCAGTTGTGCAGACACTGTGCATTTGTTTTAGGAAAAGCTGAAGGATTCTACTGACACTGCACATAGCTACAGTAAACAGAACTAGGAGCGTGTAATTCTAGTAGTTCCTTTAACACCATTACAACCATAGTTCACTGTCCTCCCTCCTGTGAGTTGATTGCTCTTGACTCTGGCAGTTGCTTAGCCTGTTTCCATTCCGTCTTCTTCCCACTTGGTCTCCATCTGCCTAAGTTTTCATTATAATATTTTATTTGCATGTATTGGCTTGTTGGTTTCTTTATGCTTGGCTTGATTGCATACATTTGGCATGCATTAGCTACCACAGATGCTGTTCTATCTGCCACGTTTTGTGTACTCAAATGGCGGGGACTGAACCTCTTTATTCAGGAGGATGGGGGTATATGTGTATATCAATGTCTCAGTAAGCATTAGGTTTTGGACATGGTTGTTTATTGGCAAAGAAATTGGTTCTAGACATACTAGGAATGGCACTTTCCAATACACACTGTTCATGAAACTGTTAAGGAAATACTGTATGAAACTCAAAGTTAAGCACTGCCTCCTGGTCAGGTAGATGAGGTTCACAACAATTTGACACTGGTTGTCCTTCACCAGCAAAATATGGCAGTTTGTACCTGCAGTTACAAGTTTAAAGACATTTGCAAAACTGCCAGATTGTTATTATCAAAACAGTAATTAACCAAAGTGTCATGTAATTAAACCAGACCAGCATGTGTTTGGCAGCTTTGGGCAGTGCTGAGAATGAAGTCCCCAGTTCAGCACGGTACTTAAACATCCATGGAGCTTTAAGCATATGGATAGTCCTCATGAACACTAGTGGTAGTTCTCAGTGATCAGAAGTCTAGGAAACTGTATCTGAGGAAAGCTGCAGGAACACGAAGAGCTTACTCTGCTGTTGAAAACCCTGATGGCAAACATGACAACAACATTCAAATGCATGAAAGGTGGTGGCAAGAAAGGAGGTAAATTACATTGAGAATGGAAGAGAGGAAGTGATGCTCAGCTGAAGTAGGAGATACTTGTTTTGGAACTTCAAGACATTTGCTAACCGCAGGTATGGTGAGATATGGACCAAATCACCTCAGAAGGCTCTGAAACCTCATGGAAATTTTAAAAAGTCTTTTAAAGAAAAATCTATCGAGAATAGTTAAGGTGGAGCTGGTTCTTGGGACACAGATGGACAAGATACCTAATTGAAGGCCTTTTCAGCCTTATTTTCTACAGTTGTATAATTTTATGTGCTTAAAATTGCACATATACATCAAAATAAATGCAGACTCTTACAGAGTTTGTTATAGTCTTAGGCAAATGTTATTCTGTCAGAAGGGGGAGCAATGGATCAGTGTTCTTACTGGGCTCCTTGTTGGTGCTTCATCTTTCCAAAAAACTGGATTTAAGTGAATTCAATGTACCAAGCTCCAGCAAACACAAACCCTTGCTGGTGAGGGTTCTTCACATCAGATCACCACCTAAACTGTGTTTTATCCAATATTTTTATCTTGCCATACCTAACAGAACATTTTTTTTTTAATACAGATTTGTTACAGTGTGTGTATATGTGTGTGTGTTTGTGTAAATATTTTATTCTGAACTCTTTGATTTATGCTGGAAAGTAAAACATCTTCAGGTGGTGTCGTTAAAAAGCCTTCAGCACACAACTTTAATCATGGATGTTATTAAAGCAGAATCCAAAGAATGGTTTCTTTGCAGGCACTGGTTAAGGAAGGCAGCCACCATAACATGCATCTGGCAACCCTGTGATAACAATAAATATACCCAGAAATATCCATGCCAGCAGGAATATCTGAAATACATAACATATGGAGTGAGGATGAGCCCAGCGTGCCTTGATTTTAATAAGAGAAGGCTGTGTGTTATCACAAGTCTCACAAACTGAACTTCTGATGGAAGCAAATTAATGAGAATCTGAATCTCCATGAAATGAAAATTTTGAGTAACAACTAAGTTTCCAGCCAATGGTCTTGCTGAGAAGAAGTGACACACAGCAGACCTGGCTTTTGGGGAAGGCAATACTTCTGTGCTTTGGATAAGAAACAGGATTTTTCAAGCAGTGACATGAAAACAGAGCTGGGCACAGTCAGAAGCTTCAGAGCCAAGTCAGAAAAACTGCCAGAAACTGGAAGTGGAGGAAACTTAAATAGCTTGGATCCAAGTTTTCAGTGTTCACTTGCACATGTCTTACTCAGAACTATTTAAAAAATAATCTGCTAGTCTGAAGTCAGTGTTCAAGCCCTGGTATAAGCAAAGGACTGAAAAAGGCTTCCTTTTTCCCCAGGGTTCTGCCCTGCTAGCTGTACAGCTGGAGCACAGCGTACTTGCCATTATGCCACCATTTCTCCATTTACTTTTGATTTTAAATACCTTCTTGGCACTGGAAAAAAGCTGGTTTGTAAAATGAGAATCTTTTGCAGGCAACATTATGTGAAGGAGTGATGGAATCACTGATGATCATTACTGGGGAGAGCAAGTAGTAAAAGAGTAACTCTGAGCCTAGGGGCCAGATTATGTAGAGGCTTTTCCAGTAAAGCCAGCTACTGCTCATTATCTTTCTCTGAATATCCCTTGTTTATATCTTCGTTGTTTTACTTGTTGCAATTGAAATTGTAATATTCACTTTTTGCAAAAATGGTGAGCTATTCCAGAAGAAACCCCACTGTGCAAGGTAGTGTGACTCCAGCCAGTTTCATCTTTTCCTTGTAACCATTGGGAGAAATGTGTGGAAGAAGTCCATAGTTAAAATGAAGAAGCATTCATGCCTAGTAGAAATATAAGTCTGGCTGAAAAGAAAAGCTTCCCAGTCAGCTCTGGCATATTAGAGAGCTACAGTTGTCACCTTAACATTGTCATTTTGATTGTAACAATGAGTTACAGATTAGATAGATGAATTGTGATAGATGCAGCAACTTGAGACAGCTGAGTTCTAACTGTGAATGAACTAACTCTAAGACCATCATGCATGAAAGCTGCATGATTTCTATAGAAATTACTATTATTCTTACTATTATTACTACCAATACACCAATAAACATAGATAGATATTCCACAGACTGCATTATACCTCCGTGTTCTTATAGAGTAGAAATAAATAGTATCAAAGGGCCACAGACCTGCACTGATCTGTTCTCTGCTTTTCTGGGCCACAGATCTTCTCTTTGTTTATCAGTCAACAAACCATTTTTGGTTGGAATTAGCATATCACTTGTGGCTTGTATGACAAAGGTGTGTCAGGCTAGAGATCTACTTACAGAAGCATAATCTCTAATGAAAAGCAAGAAGCTTGTGGAGGTATGAGGGAATGGAAGCATAATGAAAATAAACATGAATGGTGCTGAATACTGCTTTTAACCCACATAAGAAGAAAGCTGCAAACTAAACCATGTTCTAGATTAAAGAACAGTGAAGGATCATAAAACAGATTGAAAAACACTTGTTAATGAGCTGCCAGCTATGACTTTTAACTTCTATAACATCACTGAAATATTTACTCTCATTCTATTGATGAATGGTGTTTCTCTAACAACTCTGTCATTCCAAGCACAGTTCCAGCTTTTATGTATGTCTGTTCATAATTAACTCAGAGTCAAGGCAATAAACAATATGCAGTGTCTGGTTTATTTTAACCCTTGTATCTGTTTTTTCCAAATGGTTTCTGAAGGGAAGTGTTGAGTCTATGTTGTGACTGTTCCCTGTGGGTCTGTGCAGTGGATCTTTGTAGTGGGTTTGCATGGCAAGGTTTTGGTAGCAGGGGACTACAAGGGCGGCTTCTGTAAGAAGATGCCAGAAGTTTCCCCCACATACAACAGAGCCAAGGCCAGCCAGCTCCAAGGCAGAACCACTGCTGGCCAAGCCCGAGCTAATCAGTGACAGTGGCAGTGCCTCTGGCATAACATATTTAAGAAGGGAGGAGAAAAATATCTGTGCAAAAACTCTGCAGTGGAAGAAGGGAGTGAGAATATCTGACAGCAACAGCTCTGCAGCCCCCCAGGTCAGTGCAGAAGGAGGCCGGAGGGGCTCCAGGTGCCAGAGCAGGGATTCCCCAGCAGCCTGTGATGGAGCCTACAGTGGGGCAGGCTGTGCCCTCAGCCCATGGACACCCATGGTGGCACAGATCCCCCCCCCTCAGCCCATGGAGGCCC
>JAVJGJ010000062.1:22472244-22486467 GCA_035590215.1 Microhierax caerulescens
GGCAGCCCACGGGGAGCAGCTCCGGGCCGGGCCTGTGGCCCTGTGAGGAGGTGCTTTTTCTGATTTTAATGATAATAAACTAATTCTCCTCAAGTCAAGTCTGCCTTGCCCATGACAGTAATTGCTGAGCGATCTCCCTGTCCTTATCTCAACCCATGAGCCTTCTGTTCCATTTTCTCTCCCCTGTCTGATTAAGGAGGAGACCGATAGAGCAGTTTTGGTGGACACTTGGCATTCGGCCAGGATCAAACTACCACTGTCTGCTCTGTTCTCTCTCTGTGGGAATGTTTGTATGGTCAGAAAGTCTGTGCCAGGGTGTCAGATGTAGATGTGAAACTTGGTCAGGATTACTGAAGTGCTGGCATATCAAAATAGAAGGAAGTCCATGAATGCTATAATTAATTTTAACACAAGATACAGATGAAAGGCACTGTGAAAGAGATAAATGGTGAATATTTATAAAAATTGGTATTTAACAACAGAATTTGAGAAAAACAGATCTTGTACCTTTTGGCCAAGATCTTTTAAAAAAATGCCAATGTGGAACAAAGTTGAATCCCAATTTCAATCTTTGCCAGTTTCCTCATGAACAGGGAAGATCTGTATTACCTCCAGGACAACGTACAGAACGGGCAGCACACTAGACACTTTACTCCCTCCAAACCTTTTCAATGACCAGGTTGAAAAAAGAAAGACCGCTACGCTTTCTGAAAACCTGGTCTAAAGGTGTCTTCTTGTAAACAGCCAGTTCACCCCGAAAGTCAAAATAGAAGTAGGTTCTAGACAAAGACACCTATAACTTCCCGACTGAGACAGATCTTAACAGACTGATTCAGCTTCAGATCTGCTCAACAGTATGGCTCCTTTACTGCCTGTTTGTAGGGTGCCTGTACAAACACCCTGCTATGGTGTTTGTAGCTGTTACTACTCATGACAGTTTAAAACTTGATGACTTTGGTTGTTCTATACATTGTATCTATCATTATCTTTGTTGAAGGATTGAAAGTCTGACATACAATCATTCAGTCCATCCACCTTATTCCATTTCCTAAGAAATTGGTTGATGAATTTGAAATGGCTTAAGATTTTTGTCATATGGATTAAAGACACATAATTAGGAGGAGAAAGCTACTGTAATGGTATGCAAGTGATTTAGAACTTGTGACCAAATCCAGCACAGCCTAATTTGATGTCTTCCACCATAAGCCTAGCGTACTTCTGTTGAGGAGGAAAGCATTTGCCCTGCTTTTGGATCTGTGTATCAAAGCTGTGGATGCAGTATTGAAATCAGGATATGAGTTCCTGGGCTGTATCACTTTAAAGAACTTTGATCAAAGTTCTCTTTTTATTCAAGGTGCAATAAAAATGAAGTATTTTTCATACCCTCTCACATATTCTCCCTGCATCCTTGCCATAAGCCCCGTGTGTAGTACAGAATATAGCAGCTTTGGACTTTATAGCCTCTTTGCTTACTGAAAACAACATTTTAAAAAAATCCTTGGAACTGTTGTATCAGTCTTTTATTCTGGACTCAGCTTTTTATTGGTGCTATAAACTACTTCCTTCTTATTTGCAATATTCCAGTTCTTCATTTTGTTAGTATTCACTGAGCTGAAGAGATTTTGGATGGGACTGTGAGTTAGAAAAGGTGTATGTAGTAGCCTTTGAAACACGTATTGAAATTGATAATGTAACTGGTGTAATAGCTGACATTACTAGATAAATGAATGTAACTTCTATCATGAGTAAATACTTATCGAAACAGGTGTTATGCACAACTTATCACCAACTATAGATCTGATGGTGCATTTGCTTGCCTCAGGGAGTGAATGTCCTTCCAGCAGAGCTCAGTAAGGACATTGATCTTTTTTTTTTTTGAAAAACTAGTCAGGAAAGGTAAAAATCGTAGTGCTTGTAAATTAAAGCTTCATGTATTAAATCAAAGGGTACAGACAATGCACTGTAATTTAAATGAACAGTTTTCATTTTCTAAATAAAGAGTAGCTCAAGACACAAAGTGAATAGACCAGGGAAAGGTACTAAATTTGAAAAACCAGTACAACAGTGCACACAACTCCACTGCCAGTCATGTGAATTGAAATAACACCTTCCCTCCTGTGACCACAAAACTTAGGAATTAATAAATTTCAATAGCTCCTTGGTAAAAAGAGAAGATGAGGAAAAGAATACAGTTAATATCTTTGTCTTGAAGAGGAAACTTAGCAGTTCTTGAAGAAGGGAAGGGAAAAAAAAGTGATGGAGACATAATTTCAGGATGTGGGAGAATGTTTCCAAGGAAGAGGCAACTCTGAAGAAGTATTGCTAGATCTCAATGAGATTAATGCATTCTTTAAGTAATTTTTACAGTGTGAGAGAAAAGGGTCTCCAAGGCACTCTCCAACCTCAGTACTGAGAACATGTAGGAAGCTTCCAGCTGCCACATGAGATGCATTCTGGAGAGTGGTTGTACCAAGAGTCTCATGTCCCGTCTTGTGCTTGCAGTCCTGCAGGAGATCAACAGTCTTCTAGCCATGTATAGTGGATAATACTATTTTATGCCTCTGGAATGCATCCTCTAATAAAGGAGTGCCATTTAAATTGGGGCTTTGCAAGCCTGCACATGGCAGGTGAGGCTGTGTGCCCCAGGAAAAGCAGGTGCAGCGTGACAGCAGCTAGGGAGCAAGCCTTTCCAAAGACCAGTTCAGCAAATAAATAGCATAGAGATAGGAATAAAAACAGTTTCACATGCCTTCATGCCACAAGCAGTTGTAGCAAGTGATATAATGTTGCCTTCAGAACCAAAATAAAATCCAAATTGCTCCTTTAGTGTGTGGTGTTAATCCATATCTAAGCAAATGGCAGTAGAAGCAAGCATAATCCAGCTTTACACTAATGGAAAGCAGTCTCTTGATTTAAATCTCTTTTGCAATACTAAGATAAGTGTATGTTTGGAAATTGATTTACAGTTTTGAAGCACCCAGAACAAAAAGCTGATGTAAGCTGAAGTGCCCATCCCTGATAGTAACATGGATCTTTACTGTGATAAATGCCAGTCCATGCTAAATCCCTAAGGATCAATGGCAGTAAACAGGGCTCACTACAGAGCATGTTCCCTTAGAGGGAACGCCTTAGTAGCCCATCACGGACTTGTCATGCTGTTGTTTACTTTGGCAGTGAAAAGTGAGCACCACCCTGAAATGCTTGAGAGCCTAATCACGGGAAGTACCTTCCTAGCAAAGAAGGAGAAACATTATGTTGACAGGGACCATCTCAGGAAAAAAAATCTTATAGAACTCTGTAGTCTTCCATTCAAAGTCTGACTCAGGAAATTTGCTGAATGGCCTCAGTCTTCATGATGTCATGGGCCTGGGGGACAGTCAGAACTTCCCAGGATTTACAGAGCACAGCTGTCCTAACATGTTTGTACAAACCCACTTCTTTTTCCCCTCAGAAACATTGCTACATAAGGTTGGCAATTCCTCTAGAAATCTTATTTTAAAAGAAACATTTTCTCAAAGCCCCTTAGATCTAGGACAGACTGATCACAGATTTAGAGAGAACAATGTGTAAATCACAAGTTTAAATCACTATACCAGTGTTTGCATTTTCCAAGTGAGTATGTTCACCACTGGGCTGGCCACCTTTTGCTTCTCCACAGAAAATCAAAATGGCTTGATTTCAGTTTGACCCAGATTTCAAACTAAGGGGAGACTCTTACCCCATCAGTATTAATGTAGTGCCAGCCAGTATCTGCTACATCATTTGGTCTCAGGAAGTTGAAATACGAAGACAGAAACTCATAGAGATAAGTTACTACTCTTGAATCTAAGCTATGTAAATCTGGCAGAACTGAGTGAAAAAACAAGCTTCATAATTGTACAGGAAATATGTGTTATTAAAATGTTTTTATTTGCCTGTTAAAGGAGTGGGAATATGGTTTTGTGCTTTCACTTCACACACACACACACACACACACATAAAGAGTGACCCCAGAAAAATGTTATATGGGAACAATGTCCAAGCAATACCACTGTTCAGATCTGGAAAATCAGTTGGTTTATGCTTATCATTTCTGGGTTTAGATTGTACCAGCCTCATTTAGCAGTGACTTTCTTCAAGTTCTGCCTAGAACCAGACTACTGCTTGAAAAAGTTAGCAAAGAGGATTCATAAAAGGGCTCTACGTATGCAAACATTTTTAGATGAAATGCACGGTTTTCTTGGTTAAATTCTTAGTTGGAGGGATTTTCATTTTAAATTATAAAAATCAAAAAGAAATGTTGAAAGATGTTCTAAAAAGCTTTGATTTATTATTTTTAAAACCATTTTCTTTGAGAAAGTGTGTATTCCCAATAATTCCTCTTACTGCCCTGGAAAAACAAGAGGAAAGGAACAAAAAGAAATTTTCTGCTTTTTGTCATTTTAAAATTCTATTGTAAACAAAAAAATCTTTTTTGAGTAAACTTTTATATAAAATTGGTGTGAAAAACAAAATTGATGGAGAATTTTCAGCAGCTAATAATTTTGCTCCATCATTTATCTCCTCTACTGTAAACAATGGGGAGATAGATAATCCTGATTCTGGATCTGTCTTTTCCTCTTCTCCTAAATGCCATATACTCTTGAGGAAAAAAACTGTCCCTTTTTAAGCCACAGAAAATCTGCAGTAATGTTGCTGGAGTACAAAACCAGATTTGGCCCATTGTATTTAATGTTCTTTTTGTTTTCTAACTGCAACTTTCAACAAAGGCAGTTTTATGATCAATATACACATGTGCACAGGCACACCAACAAATGCAGGTATGCCATCCAGGGATTGCAAAAAGCCTATTGTGTGCAAACATAAAAAATGAAAAGCTCAAAAATTTTATTTGGCTTTCTTTTTTTAAATGCCTTTATGTTTCCTAAACTGGCAGACTGGCATGCCATATAGACAAGTAAAGCATCAGACAGTAAAGATCTGTGTTAATAGGATGGGCTGAGATTGAGTCATCCTTTACTTTCTACCCTGAATCAAAAATTGCTGGGTGCTTTCCATGTGCTAGGAAAAATTCCTGCAGAAGTGATCAAACCAGACATACTGCACTTCATGTGCTGCGTGTTCTGTGCTTTTAATGTGTTTTCTCTGATCTGATACAGTAGTTTCCAGCCTTTTCCAACTTGCAGACTTCTAAACATTTTTAAAGGAGGGAAAAATCCCTCCATGGTGGAGTACAATCATTTAACAGTACACTTATTTTACTTACCTCAGGTTTCTCAGAAAAACTGTAGCTGAAAATGGTGGATGAAATGTACTTCATCCACAATGAGCCCCAAAATGTCAGACTACAAACCAGGAGAATAAGCATATTGAATCCATTAACATCTCCCTATACCTCAGTTCCTTTTTTCCCTGGGTGATCATTTGCTTCTATGCTAAATCAGAATCCTCGATAATTGAAGCACGTTCTCTTGGTGACCTGCAAAGCAGTATCATGATAATTTTGCTAGAAGATGTGCTCATTGTTCTTGCGTCTGGTGCTGGGGATCCCCCACTCAGAATCAGCAGCCCTGCTGTCCGAGAAGCTGAGCATGGCACTCTACACTTTATTGGCACGAGTCTCTCGGGAAGCTCCCTTTTTCTCTTGCACCTGTCAGGGCTATAGTCTACACACACTGCAAGCACCGTCTTGAGAGTGAGTCTAAACCTGTCACATCCATTAAGTCAATGACTTTCGCTCCACATACTTGGTTTTGTCTTGGTCTAGGAAGACAGTAGTTTGAGTTTGTTACGGCAATGCAGCGGTTAGGATGAGCCAAGTTCTGGAGAAGACGCAGTGCAAAATCCCTAGCATATTGGTTAGAAAACTAGGAGTCAGAAAACATAGGGACGGCTGCTAGGCCTTTTGGGATGTGTGAAAACTAGTGACACCTGTTTATATTTAACTGTGCATGCTAAATCAGTCTAGACTGTGTGAGCAAAGGTTTGCTGGCCACTGCTTGTGCTCTGGGCCTGCCCCCAAGCTGTGCTGGAGCTCAGGCTAATGCTGTCTTCTAGCACAAGGTTGTGTGTAAACAATGTGGATAATGAGGAAGTCTATTAGGAAAGCAAAGTTAGATCCTGACAATATAGATATGGCTAGAGAGCTTGGAGATGGGATACAGAAGATGTACCGCAAGCAGTATAGACTCTGTTGCAGATCAGCTGTCCCTGCAGCAACAGTTCTGGTGCTTTCTTCACATACTGCTCCTGCAGTGATCCCCAGTACTTCACCAGGTTCCGTGGAGTGGGTATGAGCTATGGGTTTTATACACAATCTTGTGTTTAATTTCATTCTCTGTGCCCAGGTGCTGTCAGATGTTCTTGCACTACGTACAAACTCACCTGGCTGACAGAGCATCGGGGGCACTTCTGTTCCTAAAGTCTCCTGAAAATCCTCTCTGGGCTGTGAAATAATCCTTGATCCAAAAATGACCCTTTGAAACTTAGTAGGGAAAAGGACTTGCAGGGCAGGAATGCAGCTGGGGAAGGGGAGAGCAAAACAAAACTGCGCTTGGAGACCCTTCAGGCACCCTCCCATGCATTTCCCATCCTGCTAATAAGAATCCCTCGCTCGGTATAGGAGGTGAGTTGCTCCAAGCTGTAGTTGAGCCCAGCTGAGATTTTCCATCAGGACTTTTTGTTGATGCGTGTATTGAATTTTCTGTCAAGACGGCAGACAGAAAACAGACTTATTTGCCAGCACTTATCATTTTCTGAGGCAGATCTCCAAGATTAGTGTTGTCTCCAGCTTTTGTGCCGTATGCACTGTTGTACTGCAGTTCTCCCAGAGTTGCTTTTTGTAATTGTGCTTAAACTTGCAGGCTTTGGACTGGCAGCAGGTAGAACTGGTTGAATTGTTTGTTTGAAATACTAATTGCTTGGAATTTTGACCGTGGGTATGGCTGGTGAGCAATTCACAAATCAAATCTTGTTTTCTTTGGAGCTGCCAGAAAGGGTTTTTTTCTGCATGCTGGCAGTTCTCTGTAAACAGTTTGCTTTGACTTTTCTCCATTATTTATGTTGGCAACACCACAACGAGGTCATCTGGCATTGGTTGTGTCCCTTTGCTGCCCGGCTGACTGAAACATTTGATGTGCATGGTTAAAAATAATGCATTTTCTGGTGCATATTTTTTGTCTAAGACACTGGTGCTAAACCTATTTTAAGGGTTCACAGGTGGGCTTGCAAACAGTCACTAGTTTTCTAAACTAGGAGATAGGAAATTACTTGATCCTGTGAATCAGACTTTGCATTCTCTTAAATAAAATATTCATGGACTCAAGACCAAGCAGATCAGGCAGTGGGCTGATTGTAACTAGTGGCATCAAACAAGAGACTTAGTCCAGCTCATAGCTCTGCTGCCGTATGCAGCATGTGTCGCAGGCAACTCTTACCTAGAGAACAAAGTGAAAGGTGTTATTCATCATGCCAGCGCTGGGAAGGAGAGGAGTCTTAGAGACGAAAGTTACTTAGTTTAAACTTGCAGCAGTACCTCTCAGAGCAGCAGTGATCAGGACCATCTGCTTCACAGCTGTGTTCCCTGGCAGATGCTGTGTGTTGCTCAACAG
The DNA here is from genome assembly GCA_035590215.1 of Microhierax caerulescens. Taxonomy (NCBI): domain Eukaryota; kingdom Metazoa; phylum Chordata; class Aves; order Falconiformes; family Falconidae; genus Microhierax; species Microhierax caerulescens. Next base: position 22,479,834 of record JAVJGJ010000062.1, read on the forward strand.
CTGGAATAGCTCTCTAATTGCTATGGAGGGGGAAGGGATGTGTGTGTGTGTGTGTAGCAAGAAAGAGAGAGGAAGAGATGACAGCAAGTCACCTTTGCAAGCAGGTCTGTTAACATCCCAACTTTGATGCCATTAAAGCTGAGTCTGACATGAGTGATAACTCCTGGCTTTGCCAGCCAACTGCTGCTGTGCAGCCTGACCTGTACCAAGATAAAATGTGCCAAAGCATCGATGTGCCTAAAAAGATGCATGGAGGAAAGGGAAACTTTAAGAGTCAAAAGTGTTTTGTTTGGATCTGTCTGCTACCAAAGCTTACATTATCAGGAGCAGTCTCAGACACACACAAGACAGTGCACATGTCCATCCCCAGCCCTTGGGCTGGGCTGTTTGCTGATAGATATTAGGAAGTTGTATTGCAGAGCATAAGACGGTATCAGGGCCCTAGTGTCTGTACAGGCTTGTCTCTGAGCAGAGGTAGACAGCTGTCTACAGCTGCTGAAGAGTCCCACTCCTCCTGTCTACATGATAATGGTAAGAGCAGCAAGCCCAAGTCTTCAGCCACCTCCTCCCAGTCTCTACCCCCCACCAGAGCAGCCCAGGTTCACTGAACTCTCTGGACCAGTACAATTCAGTTTGTCCTACACTGTTAAGGATCAGTGTTGTATAATGCTCTGTATGCATATATAGCTTTATTACAATTATTATTTGCACTCTGATAAACCTTAGAAGTTGTAGCAAGCCTCCCATTGTGTGAAATGCTATATAAAGCCAGGAGAGAGGAAAGGCAGACCTTAGCTGTGCAGTTTTTATATTAATCAGTGCAAACAGCCAAGACGTCTTCTCTTAATCACTGAAGTTACTTGAAACCTGGGAGATTGAGTTAGCAATGTTTTTTTGCATCTTGACATTACTCACCTCTCAGCACCCCAAAAGCAATGATCAGTACCCCACAAGGCTTTTATTCATGCCCGAGGTTACTCACAGTGAGTTTCTCAAGTGATGTGCAAACCGTGGACTCAGGGCATTGAGTCAAGGGAGTGACTCAGGAGGCTCTGGTTGGTTCAGTAGGTGCCTGGCTCCAGTGTGTAAAACCAAGACACAGGGGGAACTGCAGTTGCCACACAGAAATAGGTGTGCCGCCTTCTTCCCTGTGTGAACCATCCTTGTGCAGGCCTGCACTATTCCTATCAGCTTCTTGGCTGATTCACTGCCTGTGTGATTTATGCATCAATTGAGAGAGAATGAATAGACCAATGTACACCTTACTCTCTGCTCCACAGCTCCCTTTGAAGTTGAAGATAACAAGTTATCATCACTTGGCTGTTTCCAAACCATGAACGCACCTTAAACTGCTAGAGGATGGCCATGATAAAACCAGCTGGTTTAGCTTTGAGACTTTATCTTTAGGCTCCCCTTGCAGAGTGAGGAGTGATTCAGATGTGCTGTAGCACAGCTTCCTTCCAGGTGCAGTAAATGGGAAGTGTAGAGTTCTGCCTCATCATCTCAGCTTCTTCAGTGCCAGCATCAGCTGCTGTAAACTTTTGGAACATCTTTCACCAGAGAAAATAGTACTGTCTTCAACTATGATTTGATCTCTATAGCTGCCAGATGGAGCATCAACTGAAAGCTCAGAGTATGCAGCTTCTTCTTGTGCTGGGAATGGGGAAAGCAGCAAACTCTGCATCTGGTAGAATATTCCCAGGTTCGCTCAGCCGCAGCATGACTCCATCTCTACAGAGACTTCACCTTCTACACACAAAATTGAGCAGGACGGGTGTGGGGTGGGGTGGAGTGGGAGGATGGTGTTATCTCCAGGAGCTCAGGATCCCTCCCTTGCTCTAACCACCAGTCCACACACCACCACTGTTACTGCAGAAGTGGCAGCTGATGACCTAAAGCTAGGTCTGCTGCAGTTCATTGCACTGTGCCAGCTAGACATGTAACTTCCAGTGGCTCTGAATACCTGAGCCTGACATACACTGACTTCAGTAAAAGGTGAAGCAGCTCAGGACTTCTCTAAATTACGTCCTTGATGTTGACACTTGCACATTAGGGACTGGAGTGAACTGATCAATGTATTTCATCAGGCAGCATCCTTAACTTCATCTTCTCCTAGATTTCCCCTTCTAAATGTAGTCACTGGTTCTCAAGATGTGATTTATTTTCAGTTTCCTTTTAAGGCATGTCATACCCCATCACCACCTTTTTTCATTCCAGTAGGAAGTTGGCAAAATGTCATGAAGAGATGCTCCATGAATACTTTGTTCTCAAGAGACATTAAACCAGTATTTTTGTCACTGATGACATTACAGGGATTAAAATACTGTAATTTTCTTGTGATGGCTACTTTTTGTTGATACATATATAAAGAAACTGGTAGACAAAGGTAAAGGAGAGAGAAAATTGATCCAGTTGTGAGGATGCTGCCTTAAAGTGAAAGGTCCCATCTCTTGCTCCGGTGAAATCTGTGTGCCATTCAAGTGAGTGTCTCTTCTGCTGGTGGGTCTTACAGAGCTAGAGTAGCCCAGTGCGTTCAGTGTTGTCTTCTCTTGAACAGCTTTTGTATGAGCAGCCAGCTGTGTCTGAGGCAAGCAGCTGTGCACTGGTGCTGCAAGCAGACATAAAAAGAGATGACCAAAAGTGCACGTTTAAAGTGCAATCCATATTAAGAGGAACAGTAACATGCCATGTTCAAAGGGTGTGAAGTTCAAAAGGCTAAAGCCACTTTTATCCTTTTGGTCAAGGCTTAAGCCAAGTGCAGTTTGGCCAGGTCCCAGGCTGAACTCTACATCACTTAATGACTAAATTACCACATGCAGCTTGTTTAGACAATTAAATGTCCTTTCATTAGTGTTCAGAAGGCAAAGTCATGGGTATTTCCTGCATGCTGAAAGGAAATTATGCTTCATAAATATCTGTTTGACTAAAGATAAATACAGGTAGGAGATGCATTGATGAATTCTGAGGAAGTCTTGATGCCCATTAACTAACACAGAGCATAACCTTTGGAGTGGCAATGCAGTGCTGTAAACCTTTGGAAATGTCCAGTATGGAACTTGAAAGAACAGAGTGCGACCTTGACAGCAGGCAGCTACAATCCCTTGAAAGGTCTGCAAAAATATGCATGAAGCATCAAGTTCTTTCCCATTTAGTGGTGCAAATCTGTCAAAATCTGTGTAGGGTGAGAGAAGCCAAGGTGAATTCTGATTCTTATAAAGAAGCACAGGGCACTTAATGACAGTGTCACATTCAGTAGGAGGAAAAATCTTTACACAAGGTGCAGTTAAGCTGTACAAATATTTGCTGTAGGACACTACATACTGAAATGTTGTACAGATTCAAAAGCTGTTTGGACCATCAAGGAATGATTGAAATGCTGCTGCTTTTGACTTAGTAAGTCTCCAGTGTACACCAAGAAAATACCTGCATATGCTTGTCCTGTTCACATAGTCTTTCCAGGGCTGTTAAAATGGGCCATGGTGGAAGACAGGGTCATGAGCTAGATGGAGTTTTGCTTTGACTCACCATGGCTGCTTTTCTGCTCCAGTTCCTATCCAGTGGAATTCTGTAGGTGGTATACACTTATTAATAGTGCTGCCTTCTGAATACAGCATAAATGTCTATGGGGTTGGCAAGGCAGTTCAGACCACTGAGCGATTTTCAGCCAGTTTGTACTAGCTGGGAGTTTAGCTCCTTGTACTGCAAGCAGTAAAATACGCTTAGCATGCAGCCAGCTTTGCAGAGACATCAGCAGGAGCTGTGTAACTTCCCGCAAGAAAATACCAAAACAGATCTCAGATCATGTACTGGAAAGTACTACCATAACCATTCATTTTCCCTGACATAAGCCTTCACACCTTTGTCTGGGATCTAAATAGTTAATCTACCTAAGCAAATAGGTAGGAGCATTTTTTTTTCTTTCAATAAAGTTTGATTCCTGGAGGCAGATCTTTTTTTCCAGTGATTGTCAGATAATTGGAAGGGTAGGGTGAGGCAGGAAACCACGACACGCCTTTGTTGGGACTTGTTTAAGATCACGGGAATAGAAAAGCAGAAGAAGGGCGAGAATAAAACAGGTTAAATAAAGAAGAGGTGAACATTTTTGGATGATCACTCAGATTCCACACACCTTTGGAAGGACATGATATAAAGTGTAGGTGGCAAATTTTGGTAGAAAGGAAACAGTTGAGGAGAAAAACAGATTTTCAGTTCAGTAACCAAAGCACTCCAGGTAAGTTACATTGCTAAAAAAAGAAAAAAAAAGAAAAGAAAAAAGTATCCTTTATTTTCTGTCTTCCAGATTCCTTGAAGAACAAGGCTGTACGCTCAGGCAAAATAGAGATGTTGCATTTTTCTGTGGGGAATACAATGTAATAATAAGACTGTGTAAGATATGTGCTATTTTAGTTTTGTGTTTGTTTGTCACTGAATACTACTCTTTTAAAGTGAGTATCCAGTGAAAGGAGTATACTTGATGGGAGATAAGAAATGTGAAGGCAAGCTCTGGGTACATTTTCAATGCCTTTTGTGAAACTACCCTGCAAATAGATGAAGTTTAGCTGAATGTTCTCTGTTCTGTAGGGGCACCAGCATGGTGAAATGCAGATCATCTGTTGGCTGTTTTTAAAACTGAGCAGATCTGAAATGTGCTAGAGGAGTAACGAACGTAAATTGGAGCTTCAGATGGTGGGTGCAGGGTGTAATTCTAAGTACTTGATCTGTAGTCCTGAGAATGCCTGGAACAGCTTCTGAGTGAAAGCTTGTGTTGCCATAGTCAAGCTTTGCTTTGTCTCAGGCAGGTGGGTTTATTTATCAGCAGTGACTCATTGATTATGAACTGTGAGCCACATTTTTGTCGTAGAAGATTAGGACGCACTGTAAGGTGTTTTTGAAGCTTTGCCATGGGAAGTCAGAAAAGTGATTTGAGAATTGGTTTGAATCCTTTCTGTAGCGGGTCTAGCAATTTGGACATAGTGGCATTAGTTAAAAGTCCTGTCTTCTTTTCCTGTCTTTGGACTGACATGTAGAGTGACTCTGGGGAAGTTACTTGTCTTTCTGTAACTAATTTCTTCATCTGTGAAATGGTGACAGACAGCAGCACTTTCCTGTTCTGCAAACATTTTTTGTATAATACCAGATTGTTTGTCTCCCTTTCTGTGTCAGAGGCAAAAAGCTTGTGCAGGTCAGAATGGCCTTGCTTTGGCCTGTTTCTCTTTGGGTAGCACAATTAAGTAGGGATGGTGAGGACACATTTTTGAAAGGAAGGCACCTGGCAGTGCAGAGCCAACCCGGGCAGCACTCCTGATTGCGCTTTGGGAAATGAGTACATATTGGTGTCAAAGAAGCCAGAACAGCTTGTGGGCAGAGCGGAATTTGGTTCCTACAGCGCATCCAAGCTTTGGCTGGGCTTCTAACCTGCTTCCCTGGTATTGGCATCATTTTAAGTGAGTCTACAAAATGAGCAGATTTGGAAGCGTGATTTGGTTGCTTTGATTCTGTGTTGGTTTTGGTAGAATAACTGGAAAGGAACAGCTTTTAAAGCAGAATGAGAAGGTCAGATTCCTAGACTGTAGGGTAAAAGAGAGATAAGGGTCCATTTTTTAACCAGTTCTATTAGTCCTGGAACAGTGGCACCTGAAAGGCTTGATTAAGAGGAAGGGGCACCCTAAGAGACATTTGATATGATGGGAGACATGGCATTTGCTTTTAATATTGTCAGTGACATGGTTTGGAGGTATCTATTGAGTCTCAGAGTATTTGTCATCAAAGGGTTCCACTGACATTAAATGTTATTAATTTCAGCACCTGCTGGTGCCCCTTTCTCCTAATCGAGTGTCTTACAGGAGTCTTATTAATGGAGGGAGGAGAGAGCTGAAAGGATGTGCTCAGAGTGTAAAGCATTCTGACATGGAAACTGGAAGGACATTGTGGAGAAATAAAAGAATCTGAAACATGCCTGCTTTCATTTTCCCATTACAATATGTCTCTGTGGCTATTCCACTTGCTTTTAAAAAATGCCTGTAATAAGCTTTATTACGACTGCATACAATGCCTAAATTCTAAAATAATAAGAAGAGTTTGAATGTCCTGTCTCAGATTCGCTTGCCAGTGTGCTGCACTGCAGGCAGGTGGAACAGGGGGTGCAGGAGGTGGAACAGGGGGTGCAGGAGGCACCCTGCAGCATCAGGTTTATGTGGGAAGCACAGATCTAAGCCTGCCTTGCAAAACTGGGCAGCTATTACTATCCTGGTTTTCAGGGCTGTACAGAGAGGAAGCAGTGTGCACAAATGTGGCAGGGCTAGACATCTGGTTCCTGGCACCATTGAAGTCTGCAAGTTCCCTGGTTTTGTGGGTGCCACAAGTGCAGTACAAGCTCTGAGCTTACGTTAAAATGGCCACAGGGTTGCCCTGTCTTATGCTGCCTGCACTGTTTGAGAGTCATCCCTCTCCACAAGTCCCCACTTGTTGCTCAGAGATGATTGCAGGTGGCTCCTCTGATTCAACGGCGCTGTTGCTTTGCCACAGACATAGCCCACAGCTATGTCTTTGTGAATCCAGATAGGAGCTGGAGAAATGAGTCAGTCCTGGCAGATAATGGAAATCCAGCTCAGTCAGCCTGCTGGAGCCTGAGCTC
>JAVJGJ010000062.1:22486629-22503877 GCA_035590215.1 Microhierax caerulescens
TGCATTCACTCCATGGTGGTGCTGGCCTCTTCCAGCATCCTCAACCAGCACCACTTCCCCAATAGTGAAAGGAAGTGGAGCTCTGGGGCTACAAAGCAGTAGGAGAGCAGTTTCGAAATAAAAAGCTGTGCTCCCTGCCAAAAACACTGGCAAAGCCAACAGTGCTGACATTTAGACAAGAGCTTCCAGCATCTGTTTTCAGAGAAGGAGCTTGAAAGCTGCTTTCGCTGTTGACACAATAAGGAAGAGCAGCAGAGATTTTGCCTTTCCTTGGAGTGACCAGGAACCCTTCTATTGCAGGCGACTGTCATGCTGCTGGAGGAAGAACTCTCCTAATGCATATAGCTCTGGTCTTGTGTATACCTTGGAATCTACACCCTGGATAATCCCTTGGAAATCCCCAGTGTTAGCAAGCACTGTAAGGGTTGGGTAGTATCCTGCTGCCAGGCTGTGTAAGGACTTGGATGTGTGCTCAGGAGCCCCATTTACAGGGCTGTTTAGCCAGGCTCAGGGTCTGAGGTGCAGACAGTGAGGGCTGTGGGCACTGTGAGCATTCTCTTCAAAGTTCAGCTGAGTCTGTGACAGGAGGCTAAAGTGGCTTCACTGACACTGTGCCTTCTACACTCCAATTGCTCCTGTCCAGCCCAGGGAATAGCGGGAGCTGCTCAAAGACAGAACTGAACCTACACTTCAGATATTCCTGCAGATTCTCTGCTGCATCCTGCCTTGTTTCGTTATTTATGCCCAGGCAGTACAAACCTAGTATCAAGGGGGCTACTTGGTAGACACTTTGCAGAAGGGTAAGTGGAATTATGAGGATCAAACTCAAATGGTAGCTGAATTGGAGGGCATGGTCTTGGGTTCTGCCTCAAGCTGGGCTCTAAAACTTGGACAAAATTTTGTGCAAAGCTTTTTTTTTAGACTTAGCCTGTTAGGTGTGTTTGTTTTGGTACAGCCAGGCCTTCAATTTTAAAGGAAGAGCCTTCAAATACAGTGGAGAGTTTTGGCCTATTATCACCTTGTGTGTAAATTAAAATCTCTTCCTTCTTATTGTTTGCAGCTGCGCAAGATGAAATATTATCTTAGAGAGACTAGGAGTGAGCAACTGTATATTTCCTTCTGACAGAAGCGTTGTCTTTTCTAGCTGATGTTTCTTTTCCGCAATCACAACGTTTCTTTGTGATATTCCTGCCTTGGCACATAGTCATAGGTCTGGTAGAGATTGTAATTTTGACTAGAGAGGGATCCAAGTCATGAAGAAGAGTATACACAGCATTCACAGCAGTGATTATAGTACTGTGTAGACTGACCTGAGCTGGCATTAAATTAGATCAGATTCCAAAGCTGCAGACAGAGCTTCCAAACCATCTCTGCTTTGCCTGTAAAGCAAGATAAAGCATTTCCTACCTTAAGTCCCTTGCTGCCGAAAATAACTAGTTTAAAGGTACCTCAGTGTTTCTCTGCTTCACTGAAGTCAGTCCTGTGGCTTTAGCATCAATGTACTCTGAAAATGCACAGTATTGCTGTCAACAGTATCTTTCCCGAGGTTTGTCTGGCAGTAGTGGAATGGTGCAGGTAGCTTACTCCTGCAGCTGCCTGCATTTCTAATCCTGTACTGTTGAGTCCTGCCCAGAGCAGATAGGCAGAGTGATGTTTGGATCCTGTGGTTCTTATTTTGCAGGGGCACAACTGGAGACCACAGTGTAGTGCCACAAAGTCTGGATATGGATCCAAGTATAAAATTCTTCTGCACTGAGTGGATTTGCTCCAATTGCCCTGATCTCACCTGTTAGCTTTACAACCCCTCCTGCTGTTTCAGCTCTGCTGTGTTGTGCAGCATCCAGTTTTGTAGGCAGGTGGTGCTGGTCTGTTAGCAGTGCCCATATGGCTCTGGAAAGGCACAACAAACTCCCTGACACAGATGTCTTCCAGGCAGTCTAGTCCCCAGCTGAAGGGAGAAAAGTGGTGGGACTTGTGGTACCTGTTGTCATCTCACACTATTCACAGAGCTCTGAGTACAGGCTCTCTGCTTTCCCTGCAGGTGGCAATGTTATGGATTCCGTAGCAAAGAAAACGAGGCAAGATGGATCAGAAGTTACTGAAAGACGTAAGGAGAATATTTTTTATTTTGATGTCACACACCAAAAATCCCAGAAATGGATGCCCAGTTTTGTAAGGGACTGAATGCTGACTAGGGGTCCAGAACTAAATACTGCACCTGTCCCTGGTCTCTGTTGTAGTCAGAAGAAGGAATACAACGGGGCAATATCAGACATTTGGGGCATGTAGCATGAGCTGGTTGTTTAACCACAGATGATTGCCCTGTAGTAACATTTCCAGCCAGTAGTGCAGACATTTGGATTGTCCTCCTACCTCTGATATGCCCTGTGTGGCCCAGAAAATATTCTTTAGATATCTTGTTTGGCTGTGAGTAAAACAGAGGATAAGTTTCCTGATGGCATTATGGGAATTAGCTAGTAGGAGGTTAGTAAGGGGTCTGACCATGGGCTTTGCTGGCACAGCAATGGCTGTGGTTCAGAAGTGTCCAGAAATAATACTTCCATGTTTTATAGGGATCTTGTAAAGAAAAAGAAGTCTTTAATGGCACTGATGTTCTTAGTTACTGTAGAGTTAGACAGGCCTGCAAACAAACACACAGCATTGTGTGCTAATGAGACTGCAGCCCCTAGGCAATGTGATCTTAAGGGACTTTTCTTTAAATGAGTCGATCTTCTTTGAATGAGTCATGCTCTTCAATGGGAATTAAGTAGAGCATTGGTCTTGTCTGGCTGTATTAATATGCCATTACCTCTGCACCCTTTTCTTTCCTCAGTTATTACAGAGACGGTAACCACAAGACTGACATCCTTGCCACCTAGTAAGTAGTTGTCAGACATGATGTTACTTCTGCTCAGTGTTCTGTGCCCCTCCACGTGATGTGACTGCATTATTTCTGTAAATCCCTGGGTACAGCAGGTCTCAGTGCAGAAAGACTTGCACCGAGAAAAGAAAGAAAAAGCTATTTTCAGAAATGTCTCTCCCAGAATACTTGTTAGTGGAGAGAAGTAGTATGTGGGGAGACATCAGGGTATTGTCAGAAACAAAGCTGCACAAAAAAGTCCACTAAGACTGGTAGACCAGACTCTCCAAGGGCTTAAGCCCAGATATAGGGTCTCCAGTGGTGACTGTCTTTTGGGGACAAGGGTCAAAAGTGATGGGTCTGCAGCTTCCACTGCTGGGGCTGCACTGTATTTCCTTGTCATCTTACCCAGCTGACAACAGTGAGTGAATCTTTTTGGGTAATACCACATGTCATGGGCGATTTCTACCTCTGCAGGGAAATACAAGTACCAAGTAGGGAAGAATCCTACATGCTCTTTATACTACTGTATTCTTGATTAGCTCGCTGCAGCTAGGTTGGAAAGGAACTGCACTATCTCATTTATGATGAGGGTTAACAGGAGCATCCTTCAGTCCATGTATGGAGCAAAACTTGAATACAGACTTGCTGGGTCTACAGTGTGAATGGTTATGTGCTCTGCCAAGACACTTCTCTGCAGTTCTGGTATCATACCAGACATGAAGCTATGCTTGTAATGAGTGTGAGGACAGCTTTGGTTACCTCCTGCCTTGCTCTTCTTACCCTGGGAGAATGTCTCATTTTGTGCTCATCTCTTCCAGAAGGAGGGAGCAGCAGTGGGCTCAAAACATCATCCCACACTGGAGGGAGCGGAGTGGAAAAGAGGTCTTACGCCCATAGCAGCAGCTATGTGACTTCAAGTAAGGAATGAAGACATTGCACAGTGAGGAAACAGAGAGCAAAGGCAGCAGAAATGGTCTGAGGAGAGATTCAGGGCAGGGAAGTAGGATGAGCCAGAGGTAAGGAAAACAGGGTATACGAAAGTAGAAGTGGCAAACACACAGAACCAAGGTATTCCTTTCCTAGAGCTGGGAGTGAGGATAGGTGAGTAAATGGCAAAATTTCCATTTTCCACAGGAAAACTTGGTTTCAGGAGAACAACAGCAAAAAATGCCACTCCCACCACTGTTAAGAAGTCATTTGGAAACCAAATTTCCCTTCTTTCAGGATTTCCAAATCACAATCTTTCTGACCATTCTTGTTCAAATAACAGTTTTGTTTAATCTTTTTGTTGATCTTGCTGAGGTTAGAATACCATTACAGAATTTTCTAGAAAATATTTTCTTGTGTATGTGTGTCCGTGACTTTAGCACTTTGAACAGTATGGCAGATTTTCTGGACATGCTAAATCAGTAAGTGCTGTGTACTCCATAAACCCAGGGTTTTTCTCTAACAGCATTCTTTGGCCAGCTGTTAGATTTTCATAGTAAAGGTTTCTGAAATACAAGCTTCCTAGCCAGGTTTCTGGAACACCCCTCTCTCTGTCCCCAGTGAGATAAACTGTATAACTATCTTTGTAGAAAACATCCTCCATGCTCCAAAAGAGCTGACAAACCAAAGGGAGTGAAGTTTGGAAGCTCAAGAGCAAAATTAAAAAAAGCAAAAAAGTAGATCTGACAGACACCTCCATACCAATTACAGGCCAGAGTGTGGAATCACTTTGCTACAGGATAGATGTGAAGTAACTCCAGTGAAGATGTCAGTCTAATTATCTGGACTAGCACCAGTCTGAGAACTGAACCCAACCTTGCAAACAATTGAAGATGACTGTGTGGGATTGCCATCTTCCTTGTTACCTCTTTTCAGTGTGTGGAGGAAGAGAAAAGAATCTGCACTTTAGAGATTATGAGTTCTTGAAGTTTCACAGACCATTTTCTAATGTCTGCTTTCCCACTCTGCTTACAGAATGTCTCTAACAGAGGCCTACTTGTCACAGTAGTTCGGCTGAATTAAGTGGGACAGTTACAGAACAAAACGGGAAAGTTTTCAAGAAAACACTTTGTTGAGGTCATAAGGGCACAGACTTTTTGCAGGATGGGTAAACAATACCTAGTCTGATCCTGCTGTCAGCATGGATATGTTGTACTTTATTACAGGAGCATGGATATGTTGTACTTTATTACAGGGCTACTTTTTTGCTGTACTCTGATCATACTCAAGCATTAGATATCATAGGAGAGTATGAATGCATTAGTTATGGTGGCTCAGTTCTTTCTCCCACAGCACTGATGTGAATTAGGAGGTAAATTCTTTCCTCTGTCTAAATAGAACAGCCACTAATAACCTCCACACTGCCTTGGGCCTGATGCAGACCTCCATAACTTCTCCAGAAAATGAACTGACTAAGGCATGACTAAGTGAGAGTGTGGATAGCTGCTTTGGGAGGGAAGTGGACTCATCTCTGCTTTCCTTTATTTCATGAACTGTATCCTTCATCTCTTTGAGTTTGGCTTAACAGTCTCCCAATTTCTGTGGCCTGTGTCATATGACACTGGAGTTTACAGGTGAAACTGTATCCAAACTAAAACCCAGCACCATCCAGAGCCAGATTTATTCCTGCTTAGAGGAGGTGGCTCATTCATCCCCCTAGGCCAAAACATGCTGTTATATATATGATTGACAATATCTTTTTTTGAAACCAAAAAGATAACCAATACTTATCTCTGCACTGAATACTGAGAACAGTCAGAGTTAGACCCAAATGTTGTTCTTGCCCATCCCTAGTTGTGAGGTATCAATGCAAATTTGTCCGGCTCAGAAGGCAGTAACATAAAGCACTCAGGACATCCAGAACGTGCATCCAGGGCATACCTTCAGTTTGCTGAGGGCATCTTGTTTTGCCTATAGGTGGAAGTGGTAGATTGAATTCAACATCATCATCCTCTGGCTACAGACAAACCCAGTCTCCCAGCTCTACTCTCACCAAATCACCTGGCTCAACATTTGAAAGAAAAACCTATGTCAACCGCCATGCAACATATGAAGGTATCACAGAACATGCCATGGAAAGGAGGCAATGTATAGTGCACTGTGAGGTCACATTAATGCAGGATTTTCTCAAACAGCACAAGAATCCCATTGTGGTTTTGCTAGGAAATAAGCCATCAGGGACACATTTTAATGATGAAGTCCTGTTTATAGTAATGCTCATTCCTAAAAGGAGTTCTGGCACTTTTTTGTTGAAAGACATTAGCAGCTCTTTCATGTAATCCTGCATAGCTCTTTTTTTAAATGGAAATGTTTGTTTCCCACTGGGATTGGACAGTTACCTGGAAGACATGTTTTTAAAGCTTTTAATGATCATGTGCAAAGTATTAATGAACATCTTTCTGTTCTTTGCAGGGAGCTCCAGTGCAAACTCTTCTCCTGAGTTTCCCAGAAAAGAGTTTGGTATGTTCTTTTTAGAGCTGTTCCTTTGAACATTATGGCAAGGCCATGTGAGTTGGTGACTACAGTGGCTTTTTGCACATTGCTGTGTCTTGCTCTACCTGTGCTGCCTCTGTATTGGGCAGCAAGTACAGCTCCACGGAAGAGTTACTTGGGATTTACATTAACAGCTGACAGCAGAGTCTCTAGCTGATATATATTCAAACAGAGGGTGCATACCGTATATCTGCTGCCCTCAAGTGCTTTTGTGACACTCTCCATGTGGCATTGGACACAGACAGGAGAACATAGATATGGGATGCTTCATAACATTTGCTCCCCTCTGCACCCATAGCTGGGAGAACAACTCCAAGCAAGAAAGCCCAGATTCTTAGGGTTTTGAGCCATTGCTGGATATACTTACCCAGTAGCTCTTTTCTAGGCTTCAACATGTTTATATGGAAAGATGAACTGTCTCTCAAGTGATATATTCTACACTGAACTTTGTCAGCAGGTATGAGTTTGCCCTGTCCAAACTCTAAGCTACTGATTTTACTCAGTAAAAATAGTGAAAAATATGGTCAGGCCATCTTTCTAGCTCAAAGAGGAGGCAGGGTTTCACAGTGTCCAACCTTGGCTGGTGCGGTAAACAGGCCTAGTGGCTTCCTTTTGGCCAGTTGGAATGGGACATCACAATTTATGAACAACATTTATGTGTACAAAAAGAAAGAGCAGTTGGTCCAGAAATGCTAAAGGTGCTAGTGATTCTTTAAGATACCTTAGAGCATAAAAATGGCCTGATAAAAACTTGAAGCATTCAGTTCCCCGAGCTGTGCCACAAGTAGAGGTTAATGTCTGAGTCCGAGCACTCTGAGAAAGATCTATGTGTTCATTTTCAATGAGGTCACAGACAGTAAAGCCTAATACTGCTTTTCTTTCATTGATGTTCACAGCATCTGCCTCCACAAGAGGGAGAAGCCAAAGTCGAGGTGAGTGATACTGTTCTTTTGGAAGCCTCCATTACTTTCTTCAGTACGATCCAGGCTGTGTTAAATGTCCTATTCTGTAGCTGGAATCAACCAGTTTAAGTGTAGAGCAGTCAGATGAGGTACGTGGATTTACAACACTGCAGATGTGAACCATTTATCTGTAAGCAATTGCTTAAGCAAGTTTTGGTGTAAAAATTGACCCTAGTGAAGATCATGGTGGTTTGGACTGTGTCAGAAAGGAGGATCTACTTGGGGACCTGGACATCCAGGGGCATAGGACACAGGCTTCCATCTTGTCTGTTCACTACCATAAACTTTGTCCATCCATGCTCTGTGACCCACCTCTTGACGTATTTACAGCAATTGTATTCATGTTACTCCTACTGCAATCTATCTTACAAACCATAAGGCCATACCCTGAAATGATCTTGTGCTGGTAGTAGAGAGGTGGTGAGGAAATTATGGACTTGCTGCGGTCTGTTTAGCCAGCTCACTGTACAGCTCTGCATTGTTTAAGTTGTTCAGCGTTTCTAATAATTTATTAACAGCTTTGGGGAAAGAAGGATTATATTGGTCTGTAAGACTGTAATATCTGTTCCCAGTTGCTTGAAGAGGAAACTGTAATGTCAGTTTATCCAAGTTTATTTTAGCAGTGGATATAAATCAAAGTGTGCTCTTGCGCACTTCTCCTGGAGAGTATCACAGTTTCCAATTACTGTACCTCAGATCTTCGCAGCCTCCTCTAGCACACTACATACCTGAGCTCCCAGCAGAGCTAGGCCATACATAATAAAACAGACACCAGAGAATCAGCTCCAGCTTCTCATATTACTTCAGAAAATAATTCCAATCCATCAGCTTCTTCACATGAATGCCAAAGCTAGTGTTTCTTTTATAGTGCATGCACTGTCAGATTTCATCTTGAGGAGCATATATTGCATGTCCTGGCTGGCCAGTTTGCTTGTGGGTGGCAAGTTTAAAGGCTTGCCCCAGCCAAATCACATTAACTCTATAGTCTCTTGTGCTGGACAGTAAAAGTCAGTAATAAAATCAAGTACCTAGTGAGAATGTTGGCTTAAAACTGGCCTGGTTACATTCAGTGAGCCAAAAGACAAGCCAGCAGATTGTAAGAGACTAAATTGTACAGCCCATTGTAGAGATGACAGTGTGAATTTTACCCAAGAAGCAGTAGGGATTTTGTGTATTTAGTAAGCTTCTTTTGGCTTTCTTGGTTTTTGTCCAGAAGGACAATAACAATAATAATATTTGTAGTGAGTGAGAATATCGATGTGATTGAGGACTGCATAATTAGGCCTTGCATATGTCTGGCAGTAACAATGTTATTGACTTCAACGGAGGCTTTCGATGAGTAAAATATGGCTGTCTGGAATTAAAAGTATCAAAATGTGACCCCAAAACAAAATGTCACCCAAACCAATTTACAACCAATTCACATGGGCCATGAGTGCTGCTCAAATCAAGCAGCAAGACAACAAGATGGAACACAGACATCAAGAAGGAAGGAATTAACTTCAACCTAAATATTAATTCCCAGCCCAAGGCACATCTCCATATTCATAATCTGCTTTTTCTCTTCCCAGAGAGTGAAATACGAGTCCGACTGCAGAGTGCATCTCCCTCTGGCAGATGTAAGTGCCATGGATTTTATTCCAGAGGGATCAGATATAATATAGAGGGTGTTTCTGCTCCAGGTGTGTCTGCAGCATCTTTGGGACCCAATCTTTATGATGACAGCAGCATATCATTCTTCTTTTCCTGTTAAGAATATTCATTTCTCTCCCCTTTTTGAACAAGGAAGCATGCTGTGGGATAGATGGTGGTCTTGCAAGGATGTAGTTGTACTTAGACCCAGAAATGAGGCCTTGAAGCTTTGTTATTAAGTGGCATCCCCAGAAAGTACAGCTTCATGGACAGGTAGATTCTACGGAGTGGTTTAGTGTGGGTAAGATTACAGATCAGTGAAACAATGGCTTTTGGGTGAGCCTGGACACTTGCTTTTCTTTCCAGGGACAGAGTTGGATGATGTGAAGCGTTTGCTGAAAGGAAGTCGGTCAGCCAGCTGCAGCCCTACTCGATCACCATCAAGTACTCTCCCGATACCGAAAAAGGCCGTGGTGGAGACAAAGATGGTTACTGAAAGCTCTCAGTCAGGTACTTTGCAGAGGATGGTTAGCAATGCTGGAGACATCCCAAATATTATTTGCCATAAAAATACCCAGTTGCTAAGAACAACTGAGTGAAAATATATGGTCTCTGTCCCAGACAGTGGTGGCAATACAGAAAAAGGGTCAGAATGCTGGAGGGCTGTCCAGATGTTAACCTAACAAGAGCCCTAGTGACTTGTCTGATTTCCTTAAAAGTAAGCCAGTTCCTGCTGTCACCAGCTTTAATTCAGAGGCGCTTCTGGCAGAGACAAAGACCTCTAAGCAGATATGTCTTAAAGTGATTTGATCTCTTACCTCCAAGCAAGATGGAGATAGCACTGAAGACAACATTTGGGTTATTGTTTGATTTATTTGCCACACCACATGGTTCAGAGATTGCTAGAACTCGATACTAATAGTAGTAGTACTTAAAATACTATAACCAGCTTTTCTTATTTATAAGCCTTACCACAGGGCTTGAGGCAGTGGTATTCACATTCACTCCACTGCCTTCCACCGGTATCTAGGAACAAGCGATACCTTTTTTCTTGCACATGGCTCAAATCCTGTCCAAAACTTGGAATTTTACTCCAATAGGCCAGTGAACCAATTAGAGCCTTCTGTGGGAAGTAAGTCTTATGTTGCATGGCCCAGGATGATTTATTAACAGACTGGCAGACCGAAGTGTTTTATTCTGGTATCATAGCATCTACAAGCATTGAAATCTCTTCAAGGTGTTTTGTGAATGATTATGCTATCATGTCAATCTTTACGCCACTAGTTAAAAATCATCTGGGCTGTAATCAGCTGGCATTTGAGATCAGTTATACCATGTTAACCTGGAGTCGTTGTGTTGACTCCACTAGGGTAAAATTTAATGCAGGTAAAGTTTTGCGCCACGTAAACCTGCAATGCATGCTAAGCCTGGCCTCATTGAAAACTACTTCTGTTTGTTTTATTGCAGTGTCAGGGACATACGATACAACCATACTGAATACTGCCCTCCCTTCGTACATGTGGTCCTCCACCCTGCCTGCTGGGTCTTCCCTTGGTGGTTATCATAACAGCTCTTCCTTGATCAATGCTATGTCTCACTCTACAGGATCAGGTATGTTCCCTGGACTACCCAGGCTTGAAGGATGTAATTTCACTGAAACTGGGTCAACAGCAGTGCTTTTTTGTGCACAGCAAGAAGAACTAAAATGATGGAAGAATCAAGATGTCAGGGGATATGCATGAATTTTCTCTGGTTTTCTGTAACTTGCTGCTCTCTGCTTCTACACTGACTGTATTTGAAAGTCCTTCTTTGTGAGGATCTATTGTCCTGACTGCCTGATCTGTTGCTAAACTTTGATGATAATTTTATCAATACAGTCACGCTCACGTTCCCTATCAAAACTAGTTTTAGACTCTAGTTGACATTGGATCATCTTGGCCTATTATAAGAACAACTGGGCCTGACCCTTCAGTCCTCATATACTAAAGATGTGATCAGTGAGTGTTGAGCATGCTTATATCTTGCGAGGCACACTTCTAAATGCCAAGGGTGCTGCATTTTCCAGCTGTAGAGAAAAAACGCAGGAAACTTTATGATAACATACTATTAAAAGCTTTGCTTTCTGACACAGTCTCATGATTGCAACTTGTCTGATGTAGGGTTTTCTCCCCTTTGGCAGTTCAGTAGAAGAGTGGTGTGGCGTCAAAATGTTTTAAGATTTTTCCTCTGTGCAATTATTGTGCATTTTTACTAATTGCATTTCCAAGTGATTCTGACTTAATTTCTGTGACTGTGCCACTGACCTTTGGGTGCTGGATTTCTGATTCCAGAGAAGTAGTAACATTTTACCTCCTCGTTTTGTAGTTTTTGGTGTTCCAAATAACCTGGCTCCCAGCAATCATACTCTGAACGCAGGCCTGAGCACTTCCTCTACAGGTCAGATTTTTCTCTTATTTCCTTCACAATTCCACAGCCAAGGCAGACAAGTACACTCTGTTTCTCTTCTGTGCCTTATCTCGGTGTCAGCAACATGTCTGCACATCCCGGTTATTCGTTGGTTGTGGTGGATTTATTCTGAGTTGGCCTCGTGTAGTTGGTGTTACCTCCTGACTATTTTTGTCTGGGAGGCAGGGAAAACTAGAGGATTTCTAAGGAGAATAATTTATCTTTTGAAAGACAGCTGTTAGGCCAGCCTGTTTCTTCCCTAGAACAACTCAGGGTAATGTCTTAAAAAATAAACTCATGTGTCAAACTCCATAAAGGCCCACTGGTCCTCTGTCAGTTTTCTCTGTAATTTCCCTTTGACTTATCTGGCTCATGGCTTCTGGCAGACTCTCTTCAATGTCACTGAACCACTTCTCTTCCTTTCGGTCACACACACTCTGTCTGCACAGCACAGTGCCATCATGCAGGGTCTCTGACTGGGCCTGCAAAGAGAGCAGGGGGTATGAGAGCGGTCTGTACACTGCACCAATATTGCCACACTGATTCTGTTACCAAAGTTGCCACCTTCCAAGCCATTTGCTTTTCTCTAGACAGTGTTTTGACACATACTGTGTGCAGTTATCTTCTTAAATTTCCCAAGCGCCCCACCTGCAGAAATGTCCGTGGAGCCATGAGAGTGGCTTCACATTCTATCTTGTGATAATGTTTTAAAATGGTCACTGTTATCGTCCTGGGCCAACAATAACTTATACAGCAAAATGATCTAAGCAAAAATACAATTTGTAAGGAAAATCTTTGAACAGAAGTGCTTAGGCCAGTGATGACTCCAGCTAGCTGGTGTATTTTCTTGGGAGAGGTTGTCATTATTCTCATAGGTTTGGTTTTATTTTCAGCCAGAACACCACCTGCACTACAGGACTCCTATAACCCCCATTGTGATGTTTTTCTTTGCAGTGTTTGGAGTTCAAAACAACCTGTCTCCCAGCTCTTCAGCCCTGAACCAGAACGCTACTGCAGCCTCTGCAGGTCAGCAACAGTTTAAGCCTGGAGAAGGTGTGAGGTCACCAGTGTGTGCTGCCTTCTCCCACCTCTGCTATAGTGACTAAAAAGTTCATATTGACAGAGACTCCTGCATTACCATCTTCTTGTGGGGAGCAATGTGGTATGAGGGGATACTGAGGAACATTTCCTCTGCTTTGCATGTATGTAAGCACTAGTTATTTGCTTGCTGGGAGAGCCCTTGCTTGTTTGAGTTGTCCTAGTTACCTTGAATAAGGAAAGATTTTCAAAATGGTGTTCAGCCCAAGGTTGGTCTGTGTAGATACCTTGTTACCCTTCATCTCTTTCATTCTCTAATTTCTTCATTGCAGCATATGGGATGAAGAACACTTCTCAGAGTAATACCGTGGCAAGTACTGGTGTGTCTGCCTCAGCGGGTGAGTGTGTCATTCACAGCTGTTTAGGCATGGCCTTGTACAGGCATATCATGATAAAAATAAGTTGGAGATTCAGCCAGCTGCGTGACACTAACACCTGGCTCCTCAGGAGCATGACTTGTCACTAACCAAGTCTCATAACAGTACCTTTCTGAAAAGAAAGCAAATGAGCCAGAAGCTAAAAATGAGCAAGTAAGCTGGTCTGATTCAGATCCCTCCCACTCTGTGGTAACTTGGATGATTTCATTGCAGCTGTTTCTGCTCAACAGGCAGGTAACTGGATAGAAGATCACATGTGTGAAATTGTGCTTCATTTGAAGCCAAAACATTGGCAAGGTTGATTTTAGACATCATTTTGCAGCAGTACCAGCGTCAACCAGTCAAATATCAAGGAACTGACTTACACATAATCAGATATTTTTTTTTTTTAATGAAAGAACCTCAGGTCTTTCTACTGACCTTTTGTCCTTGAACGATTTGGATTCATCTTTTCCAGCTTGCTTTTGCAAATGAGAACTATAAATTAGTCTTTTATTTTTTGTGTAAGGGAAGCCAAGTTTCTTTTGTAATCCAGGGACTCCCAAAGATGAGGCTTAAAAGTAGATGTGAATACCACAGAAGTTATGATACCTTTTCTGACACAGGTTTACTCCAGGTTGGTGCTAGAGCAATGGAATAATACCATTCTGGTTGTTTTGCTTTTCAGTGTGTCAATTTGTGTGCGAATTCAGATTTGTGTGCAAATTCAAATATACTGTTCCAGGCATACTTGATACTGCCTGATAGCAGATGACCACACTGATGTTTTGAGCCTTGTTTGGCCTGTGCCAAAGCTCAGTAAGCTACGGTTCAGTGCCTCATAACCATGCCTGGCTCTCAAGGATATGGAGTGCTTTGTGCTTGACAGAGTAGGTCTGCTAAAGGTGCTTCTCAGCTTGAGCTGTGCTGGCTCTGATAACCCTTGGATGTCTCTCTCAGACTGAGTTTCTATGATTCTGTAGTAAGTGTGTTTGAGAAGCAAAGAGGTCATTGAGCAAATAATTTCTATATGTAATTGATTCCAGATGCTCTCCATTTTTGGTAGCGGTCACTCCCCTGCTGGTGAATACACATCTCTAAAGACATTTAATGGCACACACGGCTCTCCTCTTAGCTTCAGTAACGAGTGTGTCTCTTACTGGGTGTTTATAGTAGTGACAACCCCAATCACAATGTGACTACCTGTTTTAATGAACAAAACTGCTGTGGCTTGTAGCTATGACTCGGTGGCCCACGCTCATCTCCTCACCTTTCCCATCTTTTACCAATATTCCAGGGGGAACTGTTTTGAGCTCCCAGGGAGATGATATTCTGCGCAAAGACTGCAAGTTCCTGTTGCTGGAGAAGGAGAATGCCCCAGCAAAGAAGGAGATGGAGCTTTTGATCATGACAAAGGACAGTGGCAAAGTCTTTAGTGCCTCTACCACTGGGCTTAATGGAGGTAACTCCGCTTCTTTGGGTCAGGAGGGCAGAGAAATGGAGACTGATCATAGGGGGAGTTCAGAGTTCAGGACACTACATCTGACAAAGCCCTGTAAGCCAATCAAGAAGCTCTGGCAGGCAGTTAGCCTTTAACTATGCAAGCTGCAATCTAGGTCTAGCTATTGCATCTGAAGCTCTAGAGTTTGCCTTGGAATATTTCACAAAGCTCAGAAGCTTTGAAAGCGAAAAACTAGATCTGGTTTAAACAGGCAGAGCTGTTGTGTCTTCCCAATAAAAAGTGTGCCTTTTGCCAATGAATGAAGATAGGCCTGATTGAACTTCTGGTATAATGTTTTTAATTATATTTGGTTCATGTTCAGGATCCTTTGTAGAAGACACCTTGAAGAAAGAGAAGCAGGGATTTTCCTCCTCTTATGCTACAGACACTGGCCTAAAATCAGATGCAAATGGTAAGAGTTTGTCCCTGTGGAAATGCAACAGAACTTTCTCCTTCTGCCTCCATTACTATCTTTCCCTTTCAAGCCCATGCTCTAAGTTTAATCATGCATATAAAGACTATTAAAACCTCTTTTTCTGCTATTAAAACAGGAGGACTGAAATCTGTGCCAACGAGGGACAAAGCAACCTATGCTGGTAAGTGATGCATTCAGACATGGAAGAAGCACCAAAGCACAATATACAACAAAGCAATTGTTCTTGAGTGACATGAGTGATCTCTGTGCAATGACATCAGAAGGAGGGAATGTTCAGGATGCTACTCTGTCTGTAATGAACAGAGCACTTGCCAGAGACATTGGTACCAGTGATTTGATTGTGGATGAGTGGGCAGTTTGGGTATTTTTTAATTCCTATTAGGAATGCTGTTTCCAGCTTCCACAGGGACTAGAAATACACCCATTGTGTGCAGAGTGGGGTATAAAGATTTTCTCCATAGTACCTTATATAATGGATCAGACCTTGGTGTCCTTATTCTAAGACATTCTTGACTCTGAAGTCAAGGAACTCTTCATTAACCAGGAGACTCCCTCTTCCAGAAATACGAAATGGTGATGTGGGGGGTGCAATCGGATCAACGCCATCCTGGTGTCCTTGCAGTTCCTGCTGTAGCTGGTGGAAATGGCTCCTTGGTTTGCTTCTGGCCTGGTTGCTTCTCCTTGGACTGCTTTTTGGATTAATTGCTCTGGGTAAGAAATAACTGAGGAACAAAACATTGAACTGGACAGAAAGAGAAACAGAGGGTGTAAGCTGGCAAAACGGCCAAGTACCAGAGATATCAAGCCAGAGAACTGACCTTCAGCTTGATGGTGACTGCTGCTAAGATATTACAAATGGACAGAAAAGATAGATAAGGAATGTAAACCTTTGATGAGAGCTTACATAGCCTTGGGGTGAGTAGGATAGGAAAACTCCTGAGATTTGAGGTCTTACTTTTCCAATTCCAAAGCTGTCATTTAAACTCCAGATATCCCTGCTAGAAAAAAAATGCAAAGAAGAATCTTGCAAAACTCAGTGGCCATAGCTATTTGAAAGTGTTGCCTTCTCCCTGCTGTTAGAAATAGGTATGTCAGGCATGCATCTGTGGCAGCGTATTCCCTAACATTTTACTTTAACCTTCCAGCGGAAGAAGTGAGAAAGTTGAAATCTCGTGTGGAAAACCTGGAAAAAATCAATGGCGGCCTCCTGACGATTAACCCAGGGAATCCAAATATAGAAAAGGACGTTTCAAGAGTAGACTTTCTTCAGGGTATTTCACCCTCCTCAACCTTCCCTTATGAAAATGAAGAGTCAGTCTGGTTGATGGTGAAGAACAGACTGAACAAGGAAGTAGAACGAGGTGAGCAGAGTCAATGTCTGTGGTACTGCATGAGACCAGATTATTTAAAGGGGAGTGGGAGGATTTGCTGGCCCAAGGGCCTAAAGAGCAGGGCTTTCAGAGTGCAATGAAGTCTGTCAAAAATAGTACCCTGACCTGTCCTCACAGACAGGCTGTGCTGGAGCTCAGAGTGCTGCCCCTGCCACTGGTGGTGCATCCCTTAAAGCCAGCAGAAAAGGGAGAAGAAAGGAGTTGTGGATATGCCATTCTGTGCCAGGATGTATCGTGTTTGCTGTAGCAAGCAAGTTTTCCATTTTGAAGGAGCTACACAGTAAAATGAACCCACGCCTTATTTCTCATGCTACTTTTTTTTTAGCAAGGGAAGGATGATTTACTTCTGTTTAGCAGATGCCTACACTCTCCCAGCTTCAGAAGTTTCATGGATTAGAGAAAGCAAATTTCTGAGGAAACTACTTACAAAGCCATGCTCTGCTTGATAGCCTGTGCTGCCTGCAGCCTTCAAAATCTGAATAGAAGGACCCTTGTATGTGAAGAAAGTAGACATTCTGTTGTGTAATGCACTCTAACAGCCCTTTCACCTCCTGTTACAGGCTACTTTCGAGGGGAGAGAGGAGAACCTGGTGAGAAAGGTACAGCCATATAACCTTTGCCTTCCCTTAGCCTATTGCTTGGCTCTGGCAATGCCTAAGTTCGGGGTGGATGTTGCTATAAGGGGCAATTGGTAGTGTGAAAGATGATGCTGATTTACACTTGAACAGAAAGAATCATAGAATCAGACTCATTTAGGTTGGAAAAGATCATCAAGTCCAACCCTTAACCTAACACTGCCAGTTCACCGCTAAACCATGTTCCTACATCTACACTTCTTTAAATACCTGCAGGGATGGTGACTTAACCACTTCCCTGGGCAGCCTGTTCCAAAGCTTGATAACCCTTTTCATGAAGAAATTTGCCTAACATCCAATCTAAACCTCCTCTGGCACAACTGGAGGCTGTTTCCTCTTGTCCTGTCATTTGTTGTCTGGGAGAAGAGACCGACCCCCACCTGCCTTTAACCCCCTGTCAGGGAGCTGTAGGGAGCAACAAGGTCCCCCCTGAGCCTCCTCCTGGCCAG
>JAVJGJ010000062.1:22504001-22526021 GCA_035590215.1 Microhierax caerulescens
CAAAGCTGAACACACTGTTCCAGGGGCGGCCTCAGCAGTGCCCAGCACGGGGGGACGATCGCTGCCCTGGTCCTGCTACAGTGTAAAGCTGGTTTGCTGCATAAACCGTAGAGGGCCAGATCTCCTGCAGAACTAATACAGGAGACCAAATCTTGCATTGTGCCAGTGTGAAAGGCCAGATCCTGTTTGCCACTAGTGGGATGGGTCTGATTCTGCACCATTCAAGTGTGAAGTGTCCCTGCTCACCCAAAACTCCTTCATGTTTCATTGAAGGTGGGAAAGCAACTCTAAACAAAATGAATGAGTAATCATTAGAAATGTCTCCAGGATCTGCCCTGATTATTTTTTCCTCTTTTCTCAGGTGACATGGGAATGCAAGGTCCCAGAGGTGAGTCTGGAGCTGCCTGCTTTCTCAGGTAGATTGGCAGCCTGCCATAAGGCCTGGGTAGCAAATGAATTATTGTACTCCAGAAGTTAGAGAAGCTGATGCATTCTGTAGTTCAGATATTGTGATGGTTGGATTTTTTACTTTTGTTCTGGGCAAAGACAATTGTAGAGTTCACAGCAGAAGAGATAACAGACCTCACTTTGAATCTAGAAACTTCTTTCACCTGGATGAAAGTCATTCCTGAACCTGAGCTCTACCTTATTTAATCACAGATGCTTCAGAGGATTTTGTGTGGTGTGAATGGTTCAATCCATTGTATAAATACAACAGGACCGATGTGGCTGGAGATAGTAGAACTAGTAAACATGCCAGGAACGTAAATTAATTTTTGTGCAAGGGTGAGAGTTGGCCAAAGTGACAAACAGGGAAGACCTGTTCCCCACTGACTGTCTATTTCTTTCTCTCTACAGGAGAGCGAGGACTCCCTGGTGTCCCAGGTGGGCAGTAATACAATTCTCCTTTGAGGGAGAGTGTTTAGTAACATTATTTAGACAAGAACAAATTTTGCACTGCAAACCTAGCTGAAGGTGATTCTCTAAAGAGTCGATATTTAGCATACACTAAGTCACTTGATTAATACCTTGTTGCTGCACTGCAGACATGGCTTAGAGACTTTGTTACAAGCAACGCCTCAGCCTGACTTCCACTTAGTCGAACATGCCTAATTGGGGGTTGTGAAGATCCCAACCTACCTTCGACAGAGTCCCACAGCTGCGTGAGCACTTGGCCCAATGTCCTTGTGCTCTTATATATATTGTGTTCTTCTAAAGAGATCCCTGTTCAAGTACCCACTTTTCCAAGTAATACATTCTTTATCCCAGCTGATGAGTCTCTCAAGCCTTCAGATTCCCCTAATTTGCATGTTATTCTTTCATGGAACACGGACAAGGACTCTGAGCATTTGTGTGTTTTTCTTTCCAGGCATTCCTGGTCCAATTGGGCACCAAGGACCAGAAGGACCAAAAGGACAGAAAGGGAGCATGGGTAAGCATCTCTATCAATGCTATGAGTCTCTCACAACTGATTGACATGGCATGGGAATAACAACACCAGGTTGGTGTGATCGTTGCCTTCCCCCATGAAGGTGGCCACTCTTGCCCAAGGCCTCCCATAAAGACATCTTTATTTACAAGGCATTTGTTTCCTGTAGGTGATCCTGGCACAGAAGGTCCCATGGGCCAAAGAGGTCGAGAAGGGCTACCAGGGCCTCGAGGGGAGCCTGGACCACCTGGATTTGGAGAAAAAGGAGACAGAGGTAGGGTCTAGGTGTCCCATTCTTGAATAGGCAGAGATGGACAAAAGCCAGAGTTTTGTCCAAATTCATAAAACAGGTCAGTGGTAGAATTTTATTTCATTTTTCAAATCCAGATTTCATTTCAGACATTTCCCAACACAGAAAAATCTGGCCTAAGAGATTTTTTTTCCCAAACTTACGATCAGTAAACAAGGGTTGTTTTGGTTTTCCAGGTCTCTCAGTCATGTTTAAATTTGGCAAAACCAAAACCACATAGTATCAAGGTCATCTTCTTCCCTGTTATCCAAGTCACCAAAGCTGGGGGATTTATCTTGCTCATCCTAAATCCCAGTGAGATGGTTTTTTTTCTTGGACAATGCATGCTTGTTTGGGTGTTTTGAACTGACAAGCAGATTATTCATGATTATTTCTCTTGCCAGAGAAAGAATAACACAAGATGGGATAATGGAAAAATGGGATCGTAATTGTATTCTACAGTATCTATTCATGCTCTTATTCTGCAGGTGCTGTTGGTGAGCCAGGTCCTCCAGGGCCACCTGGTCCCCCAGGTTCTGCTGGCCTTAAAGGTAAATATGAAAATAGCCAGAGAGAGCCTAGAAGACTAGTTAGGAGTAAAGGAGCACTCCAGTCTTTCTGTTTCACTTGTGTTGCACTACAGTAATCAGAAAAGTGAAGTAGGAGTCCTCATTTTAGGTAAAATTTAGTTTAGTAGGTACACATAACCTTTAGGCCAATAAATTCTTGGAGATTCTTAGTGAGAATGGGGATTGGCAGGGAGGTTTCTCAAAACACAAAAAGGTGTGTGATGTTTCCAGCTGTTTTTTCTCCGCTTTCAGAAATAATAAGGTAAACTCCATATCCCTAACAGGCTTCTAACAGAGTTACAGCTCTACAGTCCATGTAACTGTGATAAAAATTGCACTATAAAAAAAATAGTCCCACGAGAAGCATAGATCCTGACATCTCAGTCAAGATGGAAGGTTTGAATCACTTTACCTTACTTTAGGGAAAACCACTTCCTCTATGTCACAAGAACTAAGCTGTGCAGGTTTGTTGTCCTGCTTTTAAAGATGCCAGGGATGCAAATTCTCACAGTAGCCGTGGGAATTCCAATCTGCTAAACACCTATCAGATTGTGGATGCTATTGGGCAAACCAAAAGAGATGTGTTCATTTTCAAATAGTGGAGTTACTGAAAGAAAATCCACGTTCCTTATTCACAGGTCTGATGGGTTCTCCAGGTCCACAAGGTCCTCCAGGTGAGTGATACGTTCATTTGCTTTGGCATCTAGAGATTGGAGAAAATAAATCCAAGAGTGATAACTTCTCATAGTTTTTCTTCTTCAGTGATGTATAGTGGTGAGTGGGATAAATTAAACTCCCCCATCTCATTTTTTTTCTTCAGGTCCTCCTGGCCTGCAAGGATTTAGAGGAGAAGCAGGCCTCCCAGGTGCTAAGGGTAAGCTTCTCTTCCTCTCAGCAATTACAGCAGCAGCTGATGTGCTTTTCTAGAACTTCTCTGAGTAGCAGACTTGGTTTGAGCATGTAGCATTTTGATGCTAGGGGCAAAGAAAAGCTTAAGGATGAGGAAAGGGGAGGAGAAGCTAAACTTAATGACTGCAAGCAAATATTGAGAAATACAAGAGACACAGATGTAATAGAGCAGTATAGGTGAGGAAACATGGCTGGCTGGCTGGCTGGAGCTGTATTGAAGGAAAGGAATTTCTAGTTTGAGTTTGTCTGATATCAGAGAATCTGTATGATTGTTCTTGATGCATGAAGTTTCTTTCACTTCCAACATCATTATTATTCTTCAATCAACCACGTATCTTTCAGGTGAGAAAGGAGCCACTGGAGCCCCTGGACCCAAAGGTATGTTGATGGATTAGATACCTTTTGTGCATATTTTCTTTAGATTCCTTTAGATATGGATACTGTCCATGGGTATTAACCCTATCCTTTTGCTTTTTCTTCTGTGCTCTTGTCAGAAAGCAGATTTTATCTTCTCTGATGTAAACATTTTACAATTGCACAATCTCACAGAATCTTTCCGTTTTTTGTACCACAGGTGATCAGGGTGAGAAGGGTTCTCGTGGAATGACAGGTTAGTGGATTGTTTGAGTAACAGCCTATCTAACATGCATATGCATTATTTGAGTTTCCAAATAACAGCATAGCCCAGCCAATCCCAGTTAACCTTCTGAAAAAGGGTAATGATGATATTTGTTATAGGAGGAGGTTTTTTGCACCTAAGTTTTAAATAGGTCTCATTCTTGATTCCAGTAATCTTGGTAGCAATCTTTGTGTTTAGCTTTAGGGAAATTCTCCTTCAGAGGCTATGTATTCACATCATTTGAGCTCTTCTAATGCTCAGAGACAGTCATGAATCATAAGGCCTGAACATCCTGTCAATGCTGGTTTTCGATTGCAAAGCACCAAATATTGTCGACAGTCATAAGCTGTATCTTCACCAAGGTTTGTTTGATTCATTTTCATACCATTTCACTACAGGTGAACAAGGCTCAAGAGGAATGCCTGGTCCTCCAGGAGAGCCAGGGGCTAAAGGACCTGTAGGTGGGTAACGGAAAACAGCTGTGTTTATAGGTGTGGCAATGTCATTTCCACACCTAGAGTGTGTTTCTCTGAGCACAGACAAAGAAATAACATGGGAATGGAATCAAACTGGTTGTGATCCTAGATCTTTTCTCTAGATAGCTAAGATTAGTCTGTATACTAGGAAAAGATGTCCTACTAAAAGATGTCCTACAATTAAGTTTCAAGTGAATGTTTTCTGGATCTTGAGTAACTGCAGCCAAGATTTTTTTTGATGCAGTATGGTGAAAAGCCACTCTCTTGTGTTTAGGTCTGCACTCTGCTTAGGAGGATGGATGGCAACTGTGATGCTACTTCAGCTGTCCCTAACAGTCTCTATTTTTTTTTTTTTTTTTTTTTTTTGGACAGGACAAGCTGGCCGTGATGGACAGCCAGGTGAAAAAGGTAAGGGATTCTTTTGAGGTAGAAGTGCAGGTACTTTCTGATTTGGCTGGAGGTTGATTTGTAAAGAGGATTGGAGAAGATGGCAGCAGATTCATGTTCTGGGATCTTGCTGTTTCAGAAGCGCTGTAGAGTCAGCCATGGAACTGAGACATATAATGGAGCTGGCTGTAAACTTGTGACAGAGTTCTTCTCGCTACAGAACTCTTCTGTCATTGATGTTCACCTCCCAGACACTGAAACTGAACATGGCCAGTTGGCTATGAGGATACAATAGGTAGAAAATGCTGCAGGATGGCTGGTGGCCAGGCTTGAATGGCTTGGTAGATTGTAAGTCAGTGACTTCTGGCTTATTAATGGTGATTATATCCCTAGGTGAACCAGGTCTTACAGGAATGCCAGGAGCCCGAGGCCCTCCAGGACCCGCAGGAGATGCAGGACAGCCAGGTAAAAGCACACAGAGAACAAAAGTACTTTTTGCTCAGTTAGGAATACAGATGTATTTGTCAACAATTTCCAGTCTTAATTTGAAGTTAAGGCTGGCAGAAGAGCTTTGCATTGTAAGATGGTCATGAAAGGAAAACACACAGGGAATCTAGAGCCTTTTTGATCTCAGGATTGCATACACTGCAAGCAAGAACATCAGCTGCTATGAGCCAGTTTACATACCAGGTGCTAGGCCAATATACACTACTTGTGGACTGCATGCTATAATTTCAAGTAAATGTAATCTTTTTCTCCCTGTCTATACTTTCCCCACCTGAAATTTGTTTAGACATCTTAGAATGTTTGCTTTTTTCTGCCAGGTCTCACAGGACCCCAAGGACCACCAGGTAGGCTTTTCCACTGTGTTCCAATTTATCAATGACACGCTTTGATACGGGCTCAAAAAAACACCTTGTAATTTTCCCTCTGCGCTGCTTGGGGCTTCCAGAGAGATATCCCAAGGTTTCTGCATGTCTTTTGGCTATTGAGACAGGTTTTGTCATTGTTGTGTAACCTTTGAGCAATTCAGGGCCTTGGACTGTTGAAAATATGCCTCTTCCTAAAACATAGTTTGCAACAAATAAGATGTTTCAGTTCCCTGTACATCACTGGAAAGTCCTAATCAGAAGCAGAAACAGAGGGGAGAGGCTGTAGCAATAGAGGTGGAAATAGAGGATGTGATGTCTCCAAGCAGAGGTAGTTTGGGGAGCAAGTCACCAGGGAGCCTCAGGACAGGGAGCAGTACCTGCAGGGAGCTACAGATAAATCCAGGGAGCAGTGC
Source organism: Microhierax caerulescens (assembly GCA_035590215.1). Lineage (NCBI taxonomy): Eukaryota > Metazoa > Chordata > Aves > Falconiformes > Falconidae > Microhierax > Microhierax caerulescens. The sequence continues at coordinate 22,509,965 of JAVJGJ010000062.1, forward strand.
AGGAAGGGAAGTCCGTATCCATTCCCAGAGATGCTACCAGCTCAGTCTACAGTCCACTGTGAACTCTTCCACTTGCTGTCAGGGACCTGCTCGTAAATGCTGATAGCCAGGGTCTTGTGTAGGGAACTCTTTCCATAAACCCACAAGTGAAACTCAACTAGGCTACCTAGAAAAAAATAAAGCAGACAATATTTGTACTAACCATTTAAAAATGTTTGTCTACCTCATATCAGGACTTCCAGGGAACCCAGGCCGACCAGGGCCTAAAGGTGAGGTTTGTTTCTTTCCTAATACTCATTTTTTCTCTAAGCACGTCGTTTTAGGGAGGGTTAGCTGCTCTGCTGACCAGTCCCTGAATCAACAGTGGCATCTAGTGGCTTTAGGAAGGGAAGGTTTGAGAAACAGCTGGTAGCCAGAGCCTCCCTGAGCACACACAAAGGCAGGGCATCTGCTGAGGCACTCAGCGTGACAGTTCTCCACTGAGAAAACCTTAGCAAATGTGGTTCTGCCCTTTGCAGCCCTGGTGACTGCAATGTAAGATGTGTGCCTGCCTCGGATAAATCAAGGCCCTTTGCCTGTGCTGGCAGATGTAGTGCTTGGGAAGTTGATCAGAGGATGTCTCTGCATTAGCTGAACTCTCTTGTTTCCCCCATGACCTTCTAGTGCTATGACTTCTCAGACAGGAGATCAAGGGTAAAGAGAACAGAAATCCCGTGCTTAATAAGACAATGTCATTGAGATAGTGACAGATCTTCCCCAAAAAAAGTTCATCTTTTGTTGCTTTGTTTCCTTAGGAGAACCTGGAGCTCCAGGAACAGTCGTAAGTGCTGGTATGTAGAGCTGTGAGAGTTCAAACACTTCTGCTTTTGGAGGATTTTCTCTTTTATTTGTTATGCCTGCTAAATACATTTTGACTGTGTGTGAGACCAGTACCGGGGCTCCTTGTGCTGGGAGCATATGTATGCTAAAGATGTGTGATTCCTGAAAGATAGAATGTTACACATTTGCTGGATGCATGTATATATGTGTTTGTGTTTCAGAGGGTTCGTCAACTATTGCTCTGCCTGGCCCACCAGGTCCCCCAGGCCCAGCTGGCCCTGCTGGCCCCCCAGGTCTTCCAGGTGAGGCAGCTGCTCCTCTGCTGTGCTTTTTGCAGGCAGCTTATACTCCTGTGCCACTAGTTCTTAATTTATTGTTTATATGTTTATTGTCTCTGCCAGGCTGGCCTGTCTGAGAGGCAAGATTGCTCAGGCAGGACTTGTGGTCCTCACCCTTCCCTGCAGAAAGACCAAGATCTCGGGCTGGGTTAGAAAGGCAGCAGCCTCAAGGGAGAAATGGGATGTGATCGTGGTGGGGGATGGTGGGGAGGACAGAAGAGAGGGCTGAGAAGGTGAAGAAACTGGGAACGCTGTTCTGGTCCACACACAGAGACTCTGGCTGTGCCTGAGCTTGGTCCTGAGACTCCTCTGTCGCAGGTCAGACGCTGCCCCCCAGCTCGCTGGCATCAGGGTGTCTGAGCCCGGGGTCTCAGGGCACTTCTGTGCCTCTCCCCACTGTATAGTTGGAGCTAATCCTGGGCTGGTTTGGTAGAGCTAGCCTGGATTTGCAGTGGGGAATGCGAGAGGAGGGTTAGGCCTATTACGTTTCTGTTTGGTCAGTGACATTTCCCCAGTCTAAGAGGCACCAAGCACTTTAATTGCCACGTGATGGAAAATAAGTCTCTTCTCTGGAGCTTCAAGTAATACCTGGGACATTGATTAATTCATACCCCATAGCAATTCCATTTACTTGTGCAGACAAATATATTATTCGATAGTCTCCATTCTTATAAAAGACCTATTGATTTTTTCCCCCTACTGTAAAATACAACCAGGAAAACCTAATGCATTCTATTTTTTTTCCTTTGAAACCAGGTCCTGTTGGACCAGCTGGTCTCCCTGGACAGCAAGGTACTGTTCTCCATCTTCTCTGTCAGCTTTGATTCTGCTTCTTAAGAGAATGGAATTCATTAGTTTTCCTTTGTTTCTAATTCTCTCAGCCCTTGGTACAATCCCTCTCCCTTTTATTTGCAGATTTCTTCCTTTCAGTTCATTTTGCTGCATTATTTGGTTTAATTAATCTTGTGAAGAATTTCTATTCTTTTTTTCTTTCCCGGGGGAAGAAGAGGGATAGTAAGAGCCAGTGTGATGTGGATGCTGCAAATATCTTTTTTTTCCTTATGTTATTCTTTCCAGAGGCTGGTATTTCTTAGGCACTTCACAAATGTAGTTGCCTTTCTGTGGTAGGAAATCTAGGCCAGCTGGATACCTCCTGCCATTTTGGAAGGTGGGAAAACAAGCTATGGGTATCATGTCACTGTGAAGCTACTGCCAACTGGACAGACATCTCTTTGGAAGGCCCTGAACAGAGCTGACTCCTAAGAACCTTTCTTCACCATTTTTCTATGATCCTGTTAGAGCAAATTGTGCAGTAATTTCCACATTTGAATACAGTGTCCCTCAGAGCCAGGGACTGAGTTCATGCTCCCAGGGCACATAAGCAAAACCTGAACCTGTTGTCAAGGAAGTGAGGAGTGGGTGCAAAATGTCTCTCAGGTATATAATTCACTTTCTCTCTCTCTCTCTCTCTTTTTTTTTTTTTTTATCCCTAAAAAGGTCTACGGGGCGAGAAGGGATCCCCAGGTGAAGCTGTGATAGAAACTATCAAAACAGAAGTCTCATCATTAGCATCTCAAAGTAAGTGGGCCTGCCTTTCCAGTCCTTTGCCTGGAGAGGTGCCAGAGACCTCAAGGCCTGTTCACAGCTAATAGGAGATGCCTCTGCCTCTTTCCCTCAACCTGACTCGGACAAGTGTGTGTGTGTATGTTTGGTGGTAGGACAGCAATTCCAGCCACCCCTTTGCCCTCCTCATCTGTGCATCCCAAAGTGCTTTCAAAAGGTGGCATCAGGTTCATGTCACAGAGAGGAAAGCTAAGGAATGGTGACAGGTGAATGGTCCCTACCAGTAGAGATGGTTACAGGGCTGTGAGGTTAGCCTGGCTTTTTAGCCACTGTGTTTAGCACAGGGCAGTTCCCTATGTAATACAACCACAGAGCCATCTGTAGGAGGAGAACCATTTTGGAAAGGCGTGTTAATCTGAGCAACAGAAATCAAAATCTCTCTGTGAATTAGAAGATGAATTCATAGGGGAGCAAATGCTATTTTAAGATTAAAATAAGTGGAGCAGAACAGAATGGTTTAGTAGCATCCCAAGGAAAGTGTTTGCTTGCTCTATGCAGTTCTAGATGTGTGTGTGGTGCACTTACGGTCAGTATTCCTAGGTCTGGGACCTCTGCAAGTGTGCAGGAGAGGCAAGGTAGAAGAAGGGCTAAAATCATAAAAAGGTCCTTGCTTGATCACCATCTGAATGGGGTCATGTAGATCCAGGCCATGCTTCAGTACTGTCCCGTCCCCCACTCAGAAGTCTTGGATCTTGGCATCACTGAACTTTGAGTTTGTGCCTCAGCTTGGAGGTGAGGATACATCTCCAATCAAGATAGCACGGTGCAGCTACATGTTAAATAATGGCTGCATAATGCTCACCTTCCAAAACTTGCCCCTCTTCAAAGAATCTTTCCTCTCCTTGAAAATTCTTTCCCTCTTTCTCTAGCCTTGGAGTCCTTTGCTATGTCCTTCAGCAGCCATTACTCTCCAGAGAGATCTCCTCCCCGTTTCCAATATGCTGCCAGCCTGCTCAGCACTGTATTGTGCTTCACGTCCTAACCTGCATGCTGGCAACTGAACACCTCTCTCCCCTCTCTGCCTCAGCTTTGGCTTAGGTCACCAGGGTCCTGCCTTAGTCCACCTTTGTAAGAGATTTGTTTCCACAGCAGCAGTAGCTCCACAGCAACAATTTTGCTTTTTTTGTGTGTGTTTCATTTGCACAGTGCTTGCAGATTTACAAGGGCGAGCAGGACTACCAGGTCCCCCTGGGCCACCAGGTATGTAATATAGCAGAGCTCTGTACATAAGCGGGGTGATGCTAACACACATGGCGCCTTTCTGAGCCATGCAGTTTGCTGATTAAATATTCTATAATACCCCAGTTTCTTTTGTCATCAGGTGAATCTGTGCAGGGACCCCCAGGACCTCGTGGCCCCCCAGGTAAGAGCTTGTTTCTCTAAAACAAACTTGGAAAGTGGGAGTTTTTTTTGTGGTGTCCCAGATGCAGTCTTGGACCTGGTGGAACTTAGTAGGGCTGACTTTACTGGAAGCAGAATTTCACGCAGTGGGTTCCTACTAACACAATTTTACTGCAGTACTGTTTCACAGCAGCAAGATGCTGCCCAAGAGAGGAGATTTGCTTTGGCAGAGGTTTTCTAGTCAGAGTAGTAATTCTTTAAAGCTGTACTTTTTGGGAAGACACCATACGTGTCTTACTTCCCAAAGGAAGTAACTGCATTCAGTTCTGTCTTTACTACTTACTTGTCCAGCTTTGGCTTCCAGCTGGGGACAGATGGAGTCGTTCTTATCATGAGGAGCATATCCCCGCTCCACTTCCTGTAGCACAGGTTTCCTTTTCACAGCCGAGAGAGGGGAGGTGCAAGAGGACATGAGACAGGAGCGTAATCCCATTCCTTGCTCAGTAGTGAAGGGAAGAAGGTCAGGTGTGTGATGAAATGTACCTTCCTTTTCAACGTAGTGAAGGCTGGCTGGGGTAGGCACTCTGTCCCACAAAGAAAGGAGTTCCTCTGTCCTGTGCATGTAGTGGTGGCAAATGATAATGAAAAATAAGTAACAAACAGGGATAGATGTGTGTAAAGAAAACAATGATACTAGCCTACACTTGGAAATATTTGAACTGCAGCTGTGGCTGGAGATGTAGCAGCTCTGACATGCATGTACTTACATTGCTGAGGGTCATCCTTCCTGAAGTCTTTTTGTCTTCCTTTTGCCTAGGGGAAGGATTGCCAGGACCTCCAGGCCCGCCAGGGAGACCAGGATCTTCCATGTCCACCTCAGGTTGGTTCTTTTCCTCAGTACCTTGCCTGTGCCCTGGGAATGTCCTGACTGTTGGGGTTCCAGGGAGCACATCCTTGGCTAGGACCAAGTGGAGCCAGAGGAAACTTGTGTCATGTCCTGTCAGACGTCATGAAAAAACCTGTTTGTTCTAATTACAGAAACATTCCTCACAGGCCCACCAGGTCCACCAGGCCCACCAGGACCAAAGGGAGACCAAGGTGGGTATATCTTGTATCCTCACCAAGATATTAGATGGATCTCAGCACCTCAGACTGAAAAGAAGGAAGGAAGGGCTTGGAAGCAGAAAGCATTCTGCCTTGCTGTGGCTGTAAGAAAGCTAGCACAGTGGTCACGAAATAGGAGTCCTGTCTGCTGCCATAAAACAAGTCAGTCTGTCACAGAAGTTTATTAGCCTCCAGTACTTGTGTCAAAGCAATTGCTGTATTCATATCCCAACTTTGCAAGCCCATTAGATTCTGGATCATTCAGAGCTTCAGATTTGCCATTAAAGGGGAAGAACCTTTTTGCAGCCAAAGCAGGACTTGGCTAAGCCAGTGCAAGGAGTTGGTCCTGTGAAATGTAGCTCAGCTCTCAGCTGACAGGAAAACCTACTCCCTTTACCCATTTTTGCCCTGCAAATTGAAGGCCATGATAATATTCTGCAGTGTGGGCTGGGATGTTGCAGATCAGAACAAAGCGAATGCTAACACTGCTCCTCTGCTCCCCTGTTCACAGGCGAACGAGGTCCACGAGGATTCACAGGTAAGGAGACTTCCAGGATGTGTCAGTGGGGTGCAGGGTAGCTTGTCTCTGTATATGACTGCTCCTCCATTTCCGTGTCCCATGCAGGAGAACCGGGTGAACCTGGCCTTCCAGCATTCTCCTCTCATGGTCAGTCTGTGCCCCCTTTCCTCCTTTGAATTCATTGTCCCTAGGCTGAAACCAGGGGGCAAAATCCTGCTCTATTGATACTAGCTTAGTTTTAGTGGAGCCAGGATTTTGTCTACGTGTTTTATTCCTGTGAATCTCTGATTCTTCTTCTGTAATTGGCAGGCGACAGAGTCACTATTCAAGGACGTCCAGGACTTCCAGGCCCACCAGGCCCACCTGGACCCAAAGGTGAAGTTAAAAATCTTCTTTCTTTCTTTACTGGTGGCCTCACACAGCCAAGATTGTTTGAGACTAAAGGATGGAGCAACGTGGTCCTTTGGGAACTACAGTTGTGCCCCGCTCCCCCTGCCTTTTCAGGCAGAGCAGGACCATGGCAATGGAAATGCTCTGAGCATAAAGCATGTGGGCAGGTCACAGAAGGCTCAGGAGAGCTGCTGTGGCCTCTTCCTGCTATTCCACAGTAAGCTGCTAACTCATGATAGTAATTACAAGGGCTAGGTAGTGGCTTCTCTGACAATGTGTAGCTCAACTGTTTTACTCGACCATGTATGCAACATGCAGTGACACCCAGTACAACTGTCTCCCTCCCTCCCTCTGTTTTCCAGGTGATGCAGGTGTCCCAGGCGCTCCTGGCATCCCAGGAGCATCTCGAGGTAAGAGGCCAGACCACCATTGTTCTGAAAAGCTCCTTTGGGTTTTACAAGTGTGGGTGCTGGTCTAATGCTGTTGGGATTTGTTGAGATTTCAAAACCTCTTTTTGCACAGCCAGACTTCAAATAGACAATGTAAGAATTGCAGGTTTTCTGTTTCCAGCTTGCTGGGAATCTTTTGAGACAGTTTTTCCTCATGGGACATAAAAGAAAGGGATCCCAGGTTGGCTAACCATGTTCCACAAGGGATTAGGAAAGCTGCGTTGAATCTTCTAGTGGAAAAACTTCTGATAAGAACAAAAATGCCGTTGCTCTGTTTTACTTACCCTCAGGTAGATCAACGTGAATTAAGCTGCTTTCATTCTGAGTAAGAGCATCTCTGAATGCAGGGTATTAATGCAGTTTCAGAAAAAGTGTCTTATGTAAGTTTATAAAGTTTAAGTGTGCATGCAAACAAGCCCTCAGCTTCTCCACATCATGTCCTAGGAACACTACTTCAGGGTTCTGGGAAGACAGACACCTTAAAGAGCATGAGGTGTCACTAGACACCATGGTGCCAGGAGTCACGCTGGGCCTACCTGTGTCTTGATGGAGATGAATGAGGAGGTCCTTGAGCTGGTGCTGCCCAGGCTGGCTGGGACTGGGAGCAGCAGGACAGTGAGTCCAGCCTAATGAGCTGGAGTGCTTTATGGATCTCCACCTGTACTTCTGCACAGCATTGCACTCTGGTGCACAAACTGACCAGGTCTGTCAGTACGAAGCCAGGGAGGTCTCTGCAGAGCTGCTCGGGCTGAATTACAATATTGAATTATTGAATTACAATAAGATGCCAAATTAGTTGAAGACATTATACTGCCTAATAGCTCACCCTTAGACTGTGTTCAGAGGTAGAGGGGAAGCCCCTCCATAGTCCATTCCCAAAGCTTTTTCTAGACCTGTGGGAAGGGCTCAATGCAAGCACACTTTAGATCGCTTGTTCTAATGGAACCATGCCAAAACCACTCCTCCCTACAATGCTTTCTATAGGTGGATCCAGACAAATTCAGGGACCCCCAGGACCTCCTGGGCCACCTGGTCCTCCTGGCCCAGGTGGAAGTTCATCTCAAGAGATTCAGCAGTATGTGACTGACTACCTGAAGAGTAAGTACAATGAAATTTTGCTATGGATCAGCAGATGCATGCCTCTCTCTCTTTTGCTCCCCGAACCCCTTTGCCACTCTCCCTTTAGCAACAGCAGCCCTGCTGCTCTGGGCTTATTTCTGTTGAATACTGCGAAGTGCTGTTGCCCACTGTGGCCTCTGCAGAACTGTCCCTTCTGTTGGCCTGCTTTTTGCCAGGGAAAGAGGGTCCAGTAATTGTACATATGGCCATTGCCTTCCCTCTAGTGATGCGGGTGTATCGTGGGCTTCCTACCTAGGTGACAATGTAAGGCATTATTTGACTGGTGCCCAAGGCCCGCCAGGCCCTCCAGGCCCACCTGGAATCATCACTACTGCAGATGGGACGAGCTTGGATTATGGGGAGCTGGCTACTCGCGTTATGAGCTATATGACAAGTAAGCACCACGCTGGTAAGCTCTGTACTGAGTCGCTGTCTTGGCTGAGCTTGTGCAACACGTAGGAGGTGAGAACCAGAGGAGGAACAACAGGCTTTAAATAGCAGCACCCCAACCCAGTTATTCATCTTCTGCAGTCTTGGCCCAGGACTCCGCACAGCTGAGGTGGTCTCTGGGCCTTGTCCCATTTTAATGGTTTGAATAAATAACAGTTGCTTCTGTTTAAAAAGTCTCACATTAAACGTTAGCTCTTAGACCCTGTCATGTTCCCAAGACCCAAACAGAGGTGACTCTTTGGTATAGGTGGTCTCAAGTGTTCTGGGACTCTCTTGTATGCTTGGGGCTCTCCTAAACTAGATGAAATTCCCAGAGCTTTTGGAAGTATACTGCCTGAAATCTTAGTCAGAAGAGCACAGACCACACAGCTTTTGAGACAACCAGGATGTGTGAGACAGCAACTGCTTCATGGTCGGGTGCATGGGAAGCCCATTCCACCAGTTCAGCTGCATTAGTTCAGCTTTCCTTTGTCCCTGCATGACCCATCTTCACCTTGTGTCTCACCCTGCCTGATGTAAAACTTTTCACTCTCACAGGCTCTTCAGATCGCTACCAGTCATTTACCAGTTCAGTATCAACTACATCCGTTTTGTACCAAGAACTTCTGGACATGCTGCAGAGTAAGTGACCCTCCAAGGAAACATGGGGGATGGAGGTAAAGCATCCCAGTAGCTTGGAGATCAGCCCTTCCCTTCCAGTCTCCTGCCTCCAACTGGAGTTACCAGCAGCTGCTTTGGAGAGCAGAGGCCTGCCATAGCTGCTGCTGAGCATCCTGCAATGTCTCCTTCCAAGTCCTTTGGAGACAGATTTATGTGTCTTGTACATGCAGTTTGCATGTTTTCCAGAAGTTATCTGTTTGCTTTTCAAACCCGCTGTTGTAAGTCCCGAGTTTCTCACTTTCTCCCCTCCCTTCCCCTCCTTGGCTCTCTAGGTGGCACCTGCCTATGTCCCTTCTTTTCCATAATTTCCCGCAATGTTCCCCAACCTCCCACTAAACTTTGGATTTCTACCTTCCAGCTCTCCTACTCTCTTGGGTTTCCCCCCATTCCTTCTTGCCCACCCCAAAGCTTTGCTGTGTCTTTGTTCATAAAGTGAGGAGGATACCCAGCCCTGTATTCTTTCTTATCCACACTCTTACTGTGGGCTGACAGATAAATCACCAGGATGTCATTTTGCTCTGCCTGAAGGTGTTGATGCTGCTGGCCAACGCTGTGTTCCTCCTATGTGCTCCAGTGGGGACTCAATCAGATTCTGTATTCCAAACAGACAAATGGCTGCTGAAATGCCACAGAGCTCAGCGTGGTCCTTCCCAGCTAAGCCACTTCTTATTCCCCTTACCAAAGATGTTGTCCAGAGTATCCTGAAGAAACAGAGCAAAATGAGGTCCCTATAGCAATCCAAGTTCTCATCCTTCTCAAGCCCTGGCTCCTAGGAGGTTCCCAGCCCTGTCACAAACATTTCTGGCACCATACAGAGGGCAGTTCACATTCAGAAAAAAGAGAAGGGAGCGGAAAGGAGCTTTGCATCCATAGTTTTTGATGGTCTCCCTAGTTGTGGGGGTGTGTGCTGTATTTGCAGCAACTGCACAGCCTTAAAAGATGCATTTTTCATTTCCAGGAGAAGAAATTCGTCAGTATCTAATTGGACCTCAGGGCCCACCAGGCCCCCCTGGACCAGGGGGAGATGGCACTCTGTCTCTGTCACTGGATTATGATGAGCTGACCAGACGGTTTATCAGCTACTTGTCAAGTAATGGCCTTTATTAGTTTGCATTTCCCTCGGTTCTTTTGGGAGCTGAGCAGAAAGCTCATGCTGTCAGTGAAAACTCTTCCAGCGTTGACTGTGTGAATCCCTGTGTATAGAGACCTTGTCACAGGGGTTGTGAGAGACCTGGAAGAGCACAGACACTAGTAATGAGTTCTTGCTTTGGTAAAAACTGAGCTTAGGAACATAATTTCATCTCAGCCATCTTGGAAGTCCCATCAAAACCTTCAAGCACCTTTATAACCCTTTTCTCGCTGGCTCTGTGGCCAGGACATATATCTCTGTGGAAGTGCTGATCTATGCCCACTTTCGTTGAGGCAGGTCAAAACCCAAGCTCTTAGAAGTTTAAAATTACTTGAAACAAATTCCACCTCTATGCTCCATTTTCCCATCTGTAAAGGGGTAATATGGCTGGTAAGAGCTGTTGGACAGAGAGGACTCAGGAGCATCCCCAACAGCAGTGCTAAAATGTCTAATCCTGGTAGCAGCAACTATCTGCTTCTGCTTAAAAGCACAGGCAGTTCCATTTTCAGTCTCTCTGAACTGCCCTTGGAGACCAGATCTCACTAATGGGCTGCTCCAAAGATGATGGTAATTTCCTCTTTGGCTCTGGAAGCAGGTAACTGCTGTTTAACAGCAGCACCCCACGAGCTCAAGCTGCATTTTATCAGCAAGGACCGTTCATTAAAGCAAATCACAAAGGTGCAGTTTTGCTCCAGAGCTGCTTGCAGATAGGCAGACACAGGGAGAGCAGCACATGCATCGGCCAGGGGGTCACAGCTGAGCTGTGTGTTCTGGAGCCGTGTCCCCATGTTCCCTACCCCGTCCCCACCCCGTGTCAGGGGTTCATAAGGTGTGCAGAGCTTTTGTGAAGTATAGAGGCCTGATGCCTGCCTGTCTGCAGGTGCCCTTGTGTTGGTATTAACAGGGCAGGTTTTAACTCCAAGTCCAGAACAGGGCATGAGCACTGGTTCCCAGCACAGCCTGCTGCTGGGAACACTCCACCCTGCACCAGTCCCTCCTGCATTGCTTGTGAACAAGCCCTGAGCCTTTCTGCTCACATTGTAACCACCTGTTCTGATATTGCACTCCTCTTGGATCTGTTTGATTTTGCAGGTTCTGGGATGAGCATTGGGATCCCTGGACCACCTGGGCCTCCAGGGACACCTGGTATATCTTACAGTGACCTGACAGCATACCTGCGAAGTAAGCCAACTTCTTTACTCCCCTTCCACAGGTCCCTATATTGCCCCAGGATTATTTTTTTTCATACCTTCAGTCACAGATATCACGACAAAAAACCCTCCGTGAGACTTTGGTCCCTCTGCCATAGCTAGTGGCACTGCTACCTCTCCTGCAGAGAGCAGCAGCAAGGTGCTGTCCCAGGGCCCTTTGTCTTCTCTCTGCAGCATAAAGGAATTTCTTATGCCGCTTCTAAAAAGCACATTTCAAAAATAGGGACTTCTACGCTCTTTGGGATCTCCTGACTTCCCAACGTGATGTCTGCATGCAGGGAAGTGAGGTGCACCAGGAAGGCTGCACCAGAAGGTGCCGGGGAGAAGAAAGCGCCTTATACTTGGCTGTAGCTGGCATTACCTGTACTGTCGGGGAAGATTCATCGGGGTTGCGGTCGTTTGGGTGACTCCTTTTCTTCCCTTGTGTCTTACAGACTCTGAATTCAGTGGCCTTGTGGGGCCCCCTGGTCCTGCAGGACCCCGAGGACCTCCAGGGATCCCTGGATCACCAGGCACCTCTCTGGAGGACATCTCTGCTTATCTACAAAGTAAAGCACTTCTGTTTCTCACAGCTGGCAGGGAGATTCTGTTTGTAGATGCTGGGGGATACTGAGACTGGGATTTAGCTTACAAGGGGTGTGACTCCCACTGAGAACAAGGTCACTTAACCCCCCCCCAAATACATCAGTATCAGCTGCAAAGGGATGGGAGCTGGGGTTGGAGCCTTTAGAATGTCAAGATCCCCAGACATGTATGATTTCCTTGTCCTCTCTCGTGTTGGGAAATAACTCTCGTTTTCTCTCAAGATGTGGGATACTCCTCGCTCTCTGGACTCCAGGGCCCACCTGGCCCTCCTGGCCCTCCAGGACCACCAGGCTTCTCAGGAACTGGCCTCTTGTCCTATGCTGACATCACCCACAGCGACGAGTTCAGGAGCGAGCTGATCCAGTACCTGAAGAGTAAGGGACCACCGTCCACCCTCCCTGCGCACACCCTGAGCCGTGCTTTGCCTGGTGTGGGCTGCTGGCTCTGCCACAGCTGAGGCTTCCCTGGACTGGGGCTGCAGCCACACGTTACCTGTGCAGCCAGGGCTGTGCAGGACCGCGCAGCACTCCATAGGCTTGTCTCCTCGCAGTCTGACTGCAAGGCATGAGTCCATGTTGTCAGCCAAAGGGACAGGTGCTGGGCAGTTCAATTGGCCTGTAATAGACAGCGAGTCCCTAGTAAGGTCACCTGCTGAGTTCTGCCATGGGAAAAGCAGTTCCTGTGACACTGACCCAGCTGCACTAGCTCTTTCTTACACTAGCAAGTCGTCCAGGGCAGCCTTTCAAAAACAGGGGATCCCCTTTGGGGATTTTGGGAGGCTGGTCACAGAATGGTTGTTTTGGCAGAGGTGCTGGAATTGACCTGGGAGGAGTGCACCCTCCTGCAAAATCACTGGGCGTTTTTCCAAGGTTGGGCTCCCAAAACCGTGGGAGAGACGGGAAGGAGGAGGGAGTCATACCATCTGTAGAGATCGGGGTTGGCCTATGTGCTTGCGGCCTGAGAAATGACCCTGGATGAGGGTTACTGCGGTGACTGACAGGACAGAACGTCCCCCTCCGGTCTCCATTCGGGCGGTAGCACAGGACCTCTGCCAAGCCTGGGGGACCAGGTACCCCTGTGTCCCTGAAATCCCCCTTCTTGTATTTGGCAGGTGATGAAGTTCGAAGCTACATCTCAGGGCCGCCTGGGCCCCCTGGGCCACGGGGACCACCAGGACCCAAAGGAGATAGTGGCTTGGTGGCTGGGTCTATGTCTTCATCATACCAAGGGTTACGGACTTCCGAGCGGTTGCATGAAGGATCCCTTGGTGCTGAGGGTTCCCGAGGGGGATCACTGGGCACAGGCAGCTCGTATGGCAGCTCCATGAGCAGCATGTCGTCGTACAGCGCCTCGATGGGCAGCGATGGCACTTATGATGCCTCCATGGGCAGTGACAGGTCTTTTGATGGATTGCTGACGGAGGAGGAATCGCACAGATCAGCAGGTTCAAGCAGATCCTACAGCAATTCCTTCCCTGGTTCCCTGGATTACAATGAGCTGGCGCTCCGCGTGTCAGAGAACCTACAGAGTGAGTGGAACTCGTCCTGACCCTCCCTGTCCCAGCCCACACCTCCTAACCCCGTATGCCTGGTGCCACTTCCCCCACCCTTCCTGCTGCCCACCGCTCTCCCTTGCACCTTCCTGCCTCAGCATCCAGCCAGTTTTCCTAGAGCTCCTTTCAAATGACATCTTTAATTCCTCAGGCCGAGGTATTCTCCAGGACCTGATGTCTTACACTGCACAGGGACCCGCAGGTCCCCCAGGCCCTCCTGGTCCCCCTGGCATCAGCAGGGTCTTTGCAGCCTATGGCAATGTCACCGAGGACCTCATGGACTTCTTTAGAAGTAAGTGACACATTGACTCAGCGTTTGTGGCTCATGCATAGGAGATGTCTCTGACCTCATGCAGACCTAGTGACCTTTTCACCTTTGCATGCTGCAAAAATACGGTCGAGATACAAAGCTGGAGGCAGATAGTCTTTCCCTCCTTTTCCTCCCTTTCTGGGGAGGTGCAATCTCATTATTAGGAAGGACATCAGGTTTTCCCACTACCTGTAGGACATTCAGCCCAAACCCTGAAGGCCACTGTGCTTGCAACTCCTGTGGCTCATTTTAATATAGGTGGGCTGGCACGTGCAGGGCAACATCAGACAGCTCCTTGCTCTGTTCTCAAATGCCCCTCCCTGAGCGTGGGCCCACCCCAGCCCTGGTGACAGACGGGACACCCAGCGAGGGTGGCAGAGCAGCACTGGTGAAATGAGATCACGGCCAGCCCCTGGGATGTTGTTGGCTACAAAACATTTTTTTAAAAAACTTGCTCTCAGTCTAATCCCATCTAACCTAGAGAAACGTCCTTCCGGTGTGACTCACTGCTTCTCTACGTAAGCACAGAGCCTTTGCACGTGGTTTGTCCCACTCATTCATCCTCTGCTTCATTTCCCTCCAGCGTACGGGACCATCCAGGGGCCACCTGGTGAAAAGGGCGAGAGGGGTTATCCCGGACCCAAAGGTAAGGCTTGCCCTCCTCTCCCTCTCAAGCCCTGTAACACCCAGGAAGCAGCGCTGTGATGGCAGAGGCAGTCGGCACAGGACTGCTCAAGGTCACCACCTCCCCACGGCGCAGGTGGCACCGTGCAGCATCCTGGCTTGGTCTTCCTTACCCTGGCCTGTCCCTGTTCACGGGCCAGTGATGCTCAAGGGAAAACCTGGTCTTCTCATTCGTTCAGGTGACCCTGGACCGATGGGCCCACCAGGACGCCATGGGCACAGGGGACCAAAAGGAGAGAAAGGGGAGAAAGGTATGAACATCTGCCATCCCCAGGAGAGCAGGGTTTCGCTGGCAGGGAGCGGAGGGTTCCCCAGGCACCAGCCCGTCTCTGGGAACTGCTGGAAAACCCACATGGTTCTGTGTTTTGTTTGGTTGGTTTGGGTCTTTTGTCTTTTTTACCCCACATGAACTTTTAAAATAATCCTTTTACTTTATTGTCCCCAGGTGAACAAGTGTACGTTGGCAGAAGAAAGAGAAGAAGCGTTGGGGTTTAAGGAAAGAGGCAGCTCAGTTCCGCACTGGGCAGTGTTCCCAGCAGCCTATAGAGAATTAGCCTGAATCTTCACTGCCTTAATGCTAAAATGTCCTTGCTGATCAGCTCTAACCATATAGACTTGATAGTTCAGTGTCACTGCACAGATTTGAATGGCTCTTTTACGTGCCCAGCATGGCCATAATGTGGGTATTTCATCCTGTTGCTGACGTTTGGCTTCGCGCCCCCAGTCCCCAGGCTTGTATGTCTTGGGGCTGACAAGGGCTTCCTGTCTTGCCCAGTCCAGACTTGTATTACTCCCAGCTCTGTAAAAACCCAGGTTTTTTACAACTAGCCACCTATCTGGCAAAAAGAAAAAGAGAACACAATCCCTCCCCGCCAACACGCCATTTTTCAGAGATGAGGTTCAGCCGGCAGGACGAAAGGCCCTGTAAGAAACCCTGGGACTAAGCTTGCTCACAGCGCTGGGATTTCTGCTCCGCTGGGCCGGCCCTGAGCGGGAGGACACGTCGAGGCAGGTGCTGAGTGGGGCTGTGGCTTGAGGGTCTGCACTGACGTACCCCAACCAGTACTGAGCCCAGCCCTGCCCATGCGCAGCCGCTGCAGTGGGGCGCGTGACACAGGGAGCAATAGCCGGGCTCTGACTTCTCCCCGCGGCTGCGTGGTGCTGCTGGTGGCTGCTGGTGGCCCCCGCTGCAGAGCTCTCAAACCCCTGGGCTCAGCACCCGCCGCCACCCGGCCCGTGACTTGCTTTGGGAAGCGATGCCCTCCCAGCCCAGCGGTTCTGCCATGCCCTAGCGCTCCACGTGCATTAACGCCGGCTCCTGCGCCCAGTCCCCGGCCACGCTGTGCGGGGGGATGGGGCAGCAGTGGGGTGCAGCATGTGCAAGTGCTTTGCGGGGAGCCTGGGTCACCACGCGCTTTGCGATGGCTGTTTATAGCAGCACAGCGAGACGTGACATGCACAGGGACCGAACCGAAGCACTTTTACATGCAATCTGTTGATCTTCTAAAAAATATTTTTGTATTTTTCTTCTGGGTTTTTTTTAAATGTTGGGGGGAAATAGTTTTTAATGTAAACAGCCCCATTAAAGTGTGTTTTTCACCCCAGGCTTGCCTGCTCAGCGTTACGTTGGTGGGTCAGTACCAGCTGCACTGTGACGTGGCTTTGGTGGCTGTTTTGTGTCTCATCGCTGGGACGTGGCCCAAGCTGGAAGCAGGTGTCGGCGCTTTCCAGTCCCCTTAGCAGGAGCCTCTGCACATTGTCGCAGGGTGCCAC
>JAVJGJ010000062.1:22526121-22557856 GCA_035590215.1 Microhierax caerulescens
GCCCAAGCTGGGAGCAGGTGTCGGCGCTTTCCAGTCCCCTTAGCTGGAGCCTCTGCACATTGTCGCAGGGTGCCACCACCGTCACCTTCTCCCCGGCAGTGGGGCAGTGAGTGCGGACAGGGTTGAAGTCCTGTGGCGGCAGGGGGTGGGGGAGGCGCAGCGGGTGGGCGAGGGCCGAGCTGCGGGTGCAGCCCCTCATGCAGCGCCTGGTCACTGCGTCTGTGCCACCGCAGCAGCTTTATGGGGTTCCTGGGGCCATGCACACACGTGTACGTGTGCACCAGGCATTGGCCAAAGCAGGTCCGTGGCTCATTTTTATGGCCAAAACGCTTGCTTGTTTGCAGTCCAGGGTTCAAATCCCCTCGTCTATTTTTATTTCCAGTGTTATCCATGCAAAATTTTGGCATTCTTCCCACATTATGGCTGAGGAGAGTTTAGAGCAAAGGCATATGTGAGCCAGGTCAACTTCCAGAGCACAGCACCTTGCAGTGTTTGCCAATAAAGCCTGCGTCCTTCTGAGTGATTTATACTCCCCATCTGGCTCTGCTGAGATATGACATTTCCTTCTAATTCTCTCTTAACAACAAAAACCTGGAGCTCCTACCACCCCAAGTTACGTTCCCACCGACAGGGCAGGGCAGCCACTGAAAACTGTACTTTCAGGTTTGTGCTAAACCTGCACCGGGCTGTTCTGGTCAGGGAGCCACATGTTACACGATGTCAAGTCCTTTTTACACTCAGTTATTTTAAAAATGCTGAATTGTCCCATTCACTCAAACAGCACTTGTATTCCATGCAGGTTTTCCATCAACAAAACAGAGGCCATCTCAGCAAACTGTGATTTTATTGTATTTACAGCAGAATTATTACAATATTCTACAGAAAGCCATGAAATCAAATTACTTCTAAAAATAAGACAAAACACCCCCCCACCCCTCCCGTTGTATGGCTGCCACTGCAAGTTCACTTCCACGAGCTGTACATAGAGATCCTTTGCCAATTGTTCATCTGTCTCGTGAGTTTTGGTCGCTTTCTGTAAGGCAAAAATAACCTGGTTTGCAGTTAACACAAAACATTCAAGAAACTGCTGGGACAACACAAGGCTGGGGGTGCCTCAGACGTGTGTGCCTGACCACAGAAGACCACCCTGCTTGGCTTTCTTACGGAACAGGGGTACGGCAGTTCGACATGGCAGACTTCACTCAACGTGCCTTCCTAGTTTCTGTTCATTCTGTTATTTTAGGATTGATAAGCAGCAAGAAAGAGCCTTTACCGGCTATAGCTTGGTAACTGGGGAAGAGATCTTGGGAGATCGGAGTGTCACTGGGCTCAGCCTCTCCCTTCTGCTTTCAGCACAGTGGAAGCACATGAGCCCTTACTCACAAGCTGGTCTGGAGCACGTTCTGATTTAGGAGGTCGTCCTCTTTCCCTGGCACCGACTGCCCTAACACCCAGAGGTGCAGAAGCAGCTACAGAAATGAAAAAGTGTGAGGGCTGAGGTGAGAGAAAGGGGATGGAGAACAACTAAAGGCTCTGCAAGCAACCTAGAGAAACACTGTAAAGGTTCCTTTGTCTTCTCCTTCCCTTTATCTGTTCTCATCTTTTGCAAGACTGAGAAATGACAGGGCACCCTGGCCTTGGCTCTGCCTGGGAATGAGGAAGGTTAATTCTCTCTGACCTTGCTTTGCATTTGCTGTGAAGATGGCAGAAGTCAGGGAATGGGAAATGCGTGCGGACACATCAACACAAAGAAGCTTCTGAGATCCCAAAGTACAAATTTTGAAGTAAAATGACCAGATTGTAAATGCTAACATAAAAACCAGTTACCTACATAGTGACCACCCTCCCTGCCCTTTCCTCAATGTCCACATAGTCGCTGTCCTCAAACACTCGCCCCACTTCCCCATGGCAGATTAACCAAAAAGCAGTAGTTCAGCAGCAACAACTAGCACTGAATTTAATTGCACATTCAAGTCTGTTCCCTGGTTTTCAGCAAAAGATGAGCATTTCTCAGGTCCTAGGAGATGCAGCTACACAGCAGCTCTGACAATCAGGCTACCTAAAAGTGATTTAAGTGCCTGAATTCAAAGGACCTTATTCAAATCTTTCCTACACCAAGGCAACCTTGAAATACTTGCAAGACAGATACTGTTTCAGGTAGAGAACCACCTTAAACTTCCTACGTGATATTGCTGTCATAAAAGACATCCCATGTGATGAAAGTAACGGCATTGCTGCTTTGCTCTGCTGTCTTAGTTAAGGTACTAAGTTTCCTATTTATTAAGAAAAAAAAATTCAGCAGCATGGAGTTATAATAAAGTCAGTCCTCTGGGACAGAAGAGTAATTTTTTAACCATGCAATTGATTAGATATTGAGCACCCATGGAAGCAATTTTAGCTTAAAAAGGCAACAGCTCAGAGTGAGCGTCAGTATTTTAGAAGTGATGTGAAAAGATCACTTTGAGTGAATGACACTGGTCAGGACAGCGCGGTTCTGCCACCTCCGAATTTGAATTCAGGTGTCAACTCAATTAAAGGTTTTCTTTTAGAAGGCGTTAACAAATCAGGATCTATCTAATCGATCATAGCAACCTCAAGCATGCTGTACACGCTTCTTGTATTCAGCAGAGTGCTCGGGAAAAGAAACAAATCTGGTTTATGGGAATCAGTATCTGATTCACCAAAGTAAACAGCCAAGTTCCCCTGGGACTCTCCGCCGGGACTCCAGGGGCCAAGCGCTGTGTCACAGCCTGTTGCTTCCACACAGCCCCTCCCCACAGTCCCGCTCAGGTGAGACGCAGAATTTACTCAAGACGAGGAATCTCCTACGATCGGGGGCAGCAAGGCCACCCGAGGCTGTTGCATCAGCAGAGGACTACAGGACCCCGCAAACAGCCGACTGGTGGGGTGCTGGCAGAGCCGCTGGCTCCTGTACTTACAAAGCCCTATCCCGAGAAAGCTGACTCAGCAGGTGCCGAAATTTGCTTTCAGAGCTCAGGAAGAACAAGGTGTGAGGTCTGAATCTGTCAGAGGCCGTGGGCCTGCAGGCAGGGATTTTTTGTGAGAATCAGCTGTAAATACAGGAGGACAACCAATATATTGCACTGCGATTCATGCATTTTATTGCCTTTGTTCATTTTCCTGTGGACAGTATTTATGATGTAGTAGAACACAGAATGAGCAAATACTGATCTGGGTCAGGATCTTTTGATGGGCAAGTGGGGAAAACGAGGTCTGCCAAACACTGAGTGAGAAAGTACATTATTTTGGTTAAGGAAAATACACCTAACTACCCTGGAGACAGAGCTTCTAACATTTGTTAAAGGGAGGTGACATGCGATAGCACGGAGATTGGATTTTGTATCTCAGGAGATCCTTCCAGGCCTCTGTGAGACTAAATTAATCTTAATTGAATTTTCTGATATTGATAGAATATTGTACACCTTTCGTGTTCTGCAGTAGTTAAAACCAATTTCATCAGTCTAAATGTGTGAGGACCCATGCTGGCTCCTGTCATCCCCACAAAAACACATTTTCACGCTTGCTCTCAACTCTCAGCACAGTTCACAAGCTGCAGCTGCGTTAACAGTGCTCCACACCCGGAGACCTGCCCAAGCAGCCGCTACGGCTTCAGTCACTACATTTGATCCCTCCATCACAGAACTCCGTTACTTATCTGCACGATTTACAATGAGATCAGATGGCAGGGGTTGGTGTGAACAGGATCCTCAAATAAAAGATTCAAAAGCCTCAGAGGTAAACGGTACGCCAACGTGTATTAGCAAGTTACCACTGCAACTGCCAAAAACGCAAGGTGAAGATTAACGTTTCCCTCTGAGGATGAAGGTAGAGATGATGGAGAAGGGGACACCTGCCCGTCCTGTCTACTCGCCAAGTAAAGCACTGAGCCTACTTCATACGAAATTGCAAACAAATTCTGTTAAATACAAAGATGAAGATTATTTAATGTTATTTTAGTAACAGTCAATTTATGATGGTGGAGCTTAAAAAGTGAACGGCCTTCAAAGCCATTTTTCACCCTACCGAACAAACGATTTAAAGAACTTTGCCTTCAGCAATAACATTCTAGAGATATGGTATGTGAATTTACAACAGTACACAATACACATTTATATAATAAAATACCAGAAATTAAGGCTAGCTATTAAAGTAATTATGCTATCAAAACGTTACAAAGTTTAAATTAAAACATGCATTTTTCCAATTTTTTTTTTTTTACTGTGCTGTAAATTAAGTGTCTTCATTGAGAAAGTATCTGTTCAGCATTCAAGGATTTCAGCATCCAAGATTTCAACCATACCTGATTAAAGTCCTGTGTTAATTTGTGAGTCCATTCACATGCAGCAATACTGTTCCCATGAAATGAATTTCATGTAATGGTCAACAGTTGCACATTTAATGCCAGCTAGCAAAACAAAACGTTTCCGGTTGATACCAAAAGAGACTAGAAAGTCAGGCCTCTAATGACAGAAAGCAAATACTATTTTACAAATTGAACTCCAACATACCAAAGTACAGCTTATAATACTGCCTTGATATGACTCAAACTCTAACCACCAAAAAGAGTGCAGTAAAAGTGACCTAATACAGCTGTATTTCCCTACCAGCTACGTAAGAAACGTTTCAGATTTTTTTCCACTGCAGAGCAGTCAGGTAAATAACTTACTGTACTTCTATGAACTTGAAAAATAAAACCTGCTTATGTTAGTACGTGGCAACACAAAAGCAAAAAACCCAGCTTCGTAAAGTAGTTTGTCTATATATTTAACTTAAATCTTTCTATAAAATAAAATGACTAAAATAAAAAAATCAAATCTAACACTTCTAATCAAAACAGACTTTAGCCATGGTTATTTATAAATATGACCATCCACCTCCACTTTCCTGATGGAGTTTAAATGAACAGGCTTTGGTAAGAACAGAAAAATGGCTCTACCCATTCCAGGTACAGTTAGAGAAACCGCGTGCATTTTGCACACCGCTTGCTAAAAAATACATTCTACAGTTTTTCAATTTGTAGAACTAACCACCTGTAATAGCTAAGGAAAATAATAAACTGTGCATTTTAAAGTTAGCATTTCTTTCACCTTTACATATTTTAGTGCAAAATATTTTAGGGTGAGGATTTACAACAAAAATGGCAGTAGCAGCAAGAAATCTTCTGTTTTGTACAGTAACAACAATGCTAAGGAGTTTTGTTTTTTTTTAAATGACAAAACACAAGCCTGTTGTCAGGATTAGCATATCTACGTGTTTCAGGCACTGTATTAATTAAACTAGCACCCCATTTCATTATGGAACTAATGGACAAAATGTGTCATGGAGATCAGCTCAGTTTAATTTATGCCAGAGGCTTCTTTTTAAAGAAGTTGCAAAGGCTTTTGCTTTTAACCAATCTTGTTTAAACATAAGGGCTTGTTGTTCCGATTATTGGCATGTTCTGAGTAATTAGTTTCAGTCCTTGCTCTGAAGACACTGCTCAACATTACAAAATTTTAAACCTCTCACGGCAGCTTCAGTTCTGGAATTCTCCTGTGGAGAAATCTGACACCTAAAACCACAGTAGCAGAACTAATATGATACTGTTTAAATGTTCGTGTGAGAAATGATTTTTTTTGTGATCAGAAGGAGTATAATTAATATTTTAAGCTTAAAGTCAAACCCATAGATAATGTACTTTTTGAGACCGAGATAAAAACCCCACTTATTCTTGAAACATCCGAAGGACATAACATCACCATTATACACCAACAGTTCTTTTCTTCCATTCAGAGAAGTAAAGAAACTGATCATGACACTGATTGTCTCCACTGAAAACAAAAAGCGCTAGGTCCTTTGATGTACACGGCAGATTAAGTCAGGTTAGACAACGAGGATGGAGAATTCCAAATAAGAAAAAAAAACCTACAACAGTTCCCAGAGTTACGACCCAGTGGAGTGAAGGCTGGGGATTGGATAGAATTTGGAAATCCGGCTTTGTGTTGAAGGGTTAAGGCATTCGGATTCTCCAGTCATTTTAAAGAAAACTTCCTGTTCCTGCAGTTTTCTGGCAAATTCTTCTTCCAGCATCTAAACCCAAGATCAGAATGTCATAGGATTACAAGGCAAAGTACAAGAAACCCATTACGCTGGTGACATACCGCCTGCCATAACACTGTAACTTCACACACCATCACAAAAAAAATTAATCACCCAGCAATTATGAAATTGCAAGACAACCACGACACAGCAGGCTCAGAATACAATATGCCTGTAGGATACTTTCTGAACTGCGTGAAAATCTAGTACTCTCCATTGTAAAATAAAATATAAAACAACTCCCACCACCGTCTATCTGTTATTTAGCACTCAATTTCTGCAGTAACTTACTGGCTTCAAAATAACATTCTTAAGAGCAGATTCACCTCCAGCTATGAAGTTTTATATGCAAAGATGCACACGTGCTGCAAAAAGGACCATGGTCAAGAGGCTGATAACATGCCTTTTTTGTTGCACACGCCCTTTGCTCAGCTTTTACAGTTTTTTTTAACATCTTTTATTACTCAGTGAACTAGAGCAGCTCTGTACAGTAGCTTGATTCTCCTACTCTGTGATGCTTTTTGTATCGTCTGTATTTACCAGATCCAACTCTTGATTATTTGCCGATTCATCAACGGCTGATTTACCTTTTTCCTTGGTCTCAGTTTCTCCCTCCATTCCTTCAGTTCTTGGCTGTGCTCTTCATCTAGCTCTTTTAGCTTCTGAGTCTCATGCTCAACCAGTAGATGGCATTTTTCATTCTTAAAACAAGATAAAGATAATCCCTATGTAAAACTAATTCAGATTAGGCAACACAACATTTGTACAGTGACATATGTTGTCCTAATTCTTTTTAATTAGCTTATTCTGTGTAAATAGTGATGTGAATAATTACAAGATAAAAGTACGTTACGAGGCTGCATTATCAAAAGCTGATCTTTCCATCAGAACCAATTAAGAGAAGAAACACTTGTAAATCCAAATATACTGTTGAGTATCATTAAGGCAGCAGCTGACACTGTTACTCAAAACTGTTTCACTTCCTAATAATACTTTTTGAGGTCACACAGTATTCCTGCTTTGCTTTCTGAAGACATTTGTATGATTTATTAAAATCGATCACATTACAAAGGAGGTTGTTTTTTGGAAATTTTTAATGCTTCGTGCCAAGGAGCTGAGACCAACAAATGGGGCTTAGAGACAGAGAAAGGCACTTGCAGGAGCAGCCTCAGAATCGCCCTATAAAAAGGAAAAGGATAATCAACCCACACATCAGCTTCACATTCCTCTCAGCAAGGTTCATGGGCACCTGCCTAACTTTGAGGACTTTTGAAGCATGGTAAGAAAACAAAAAGAAGTATTTGGCTACGTCAAATCTTTGATTTTTTTGAGCAGTTGGTGATGGCCGTCTCTTTCTAGGGTTCCAGTCCCAGCTGGGTCTGACACAGAGTATAAAACCACAGGAACAACAACAACAAAAAAAAACAAAAGAAAAGACAAGCCCTTGGCCAGACCTGAGTGCAGCTAGGGACCAGTTTTTCTTGCTGAAGTTCAGAGTAGCCCTAATCTGCTCAATTTTACTTGAGCTGGAACTCTCACAAGGCTCCCACGGTACTTGGGGATTTACTCAGGCGTATTAGCAGCACAGTCAGGGACTGTTTGCGCAGGATGTAAGAAAGTGAGTAGAGTAGAACTAGCTCCATTGGCCACTGGAAGATTTCTTTACGCAAAGGTTATCAGCAGGTGATCATTTTAATGCCTTAAAACTGCCTTGTGTCCCTGGAACAGGAAAAAGCCGATTTAACAGAAAAGGAGATCTGGCCGCTGGTATATGGCAGCAACTTTTACAAAACGCATACCAAAAGAGACAAACCAAGTTCCTTACTGCAAGAAGAGAATTCCTTCCAAGTACCTTCCAGAAGCTCAAGTACAAATGTCAGCCTGCACTTCGTAAAAGCCACCTCGTTCCGTGCATTGCTACAAACGTCTTGTGGGTAATGCCTGGTGCTGCCTACCTCTACCTCTGTTCCGGTTAATGACATTCCAGCAAAATCAGGTTACGAGGAAACGCTGCCTACAGAAAATAGCACTGGGAGCTTGACAGATATTCTAGAAGTGATTATTTACTTCTGGTTCATGCTCTTGCATTTAAAATTTTCTCATTACTTTATGCAAGTACATGAATCTGGTTAAGCAGTATGCTGCAAGCCTTTGAAAGCCAAGTTAAAACCCCCTACATTAACCTGTAAAAATGAAGGAAAAGATGTTTCTGCTTTGCCTGCATCTGTTATTGACCTGAGTCTTCCCACTGAATGCTGATTTAGTATCACCTATTTTTAACCTGTAACTGATGCAGTTCTCTGATGTTTGCTTCACACTGCAACTGAAGGTCCCGCATTTGGTTTTCGTGTTTCTGATGCTGAGCCAGTCTCTCGTTCTTCTGTCTCTTTTCTTCTTGAACAGCAAACTAAAATTAAAAATAAGAAGATGGTTTATATTGTGCCTCTAGATACAACATTTTGAGTCAAAAACCTGTATGTAACTGAACACATACAGCATAACTGAAAAGAATGGGTTTTAAAGATTTAAACAATAACTGTGTTTTCTTTATTCTTTCTTTTTTGAGAACTCTTGCAAAGGGAATGCCCTCACAGTTTTGTCTATCTTTCCATTTCTCCATCTGCACTCTAATTTTTCCTTAAAACACAACACATTTCACTTCCAGACTCCTGAAATTATCTCCCTCTGAAGCTGAGTGACACAGCTGTGTTGCTGCAAGTGTCAGTTAAGGTTGGTGTTACACAGCTACGGGAGGCTATTTTCCAGACTTGTCATCCCTCCGGTGCTCAGCAGACAAACCCATGATTTGGGACTTGCGTGCATCAGTAGAAAGCAGACCTCTAAACCTCTTCACAACATTCCCTTTTAGAGAATGAGTGAGTACCTACAGTTTTAGTTCTAAAGCTCACAAAAATCAAGTATTTTAAAAAATATTTCACAGAATCACAGAACAGTTGAGGCTGGAAGGAACAGTGAAGATCAGCCCCTCTGCTCAGAGCAAGGACAATTAGAGCAGGTTGCATAGGACTGTGTCCAGCTGGGTTCTAAGTACCTCCACACCCTCTCTGGGCAACCTGTTCCAGTCTCTGACTATCTTCACACCACAGAAGTGTTTCCTTATGTTTAAGTTGGATTTTCTGTATTTTACTTGTGCCCACTGGCTCTCATCCTGTCACCTGGCTCCACCTTCTCTACTCCCTCCCGCTGGGCACTTATAGGCATGACTCAGATCCTCCTGAGCCTTCCCTCCTCCAGGCTGAAGCACCCCAGGTATCCCAAATTCCCCCCCTATAACAAGACCCACCGGTCCTTCAAGGCCCTTCGTGGGACTCACTCCAGTAAACCCCTGTCTGTCCTGTATTGGGAAGCCCAGGACTGAACCCGGTGCTCCAGATGAGTCTCACCAGTGCAGGGGGGGAGGATGGCTTCCCCTGACCTCCCCCAGCGCGTCAACCCAGTTTTGTACCATCTGTGAACTTACTGAGAGTGCACTCTATCCCAGCCTCACATCTGTATGACTGAGTATTTACACTGTTAAAACTGTTTTTATTAATTACCTGTTTAATTTTTTCACGATCTTGATCAGGAGAGGCTAATGAATTGATTCTTAAACTTTTCTTAAACATAGCCATTCGAGTCTTCGCTTCGCTTCGCTGGATCTTAGGCAGTCTCGCTCTTTCCTGCGTTTGCTTGTTCTTTAACTCCTCGATAAGGCGTTGATTATATCTCTGCATTTGTTCTGTTTCCTAAAAGGTTAACCAAATGGAA
Source organism: Microhierax caerulescens (assembly GCA_035590215.1). NCBI lineage: Eukaryota > Metazoa > Chordata > Aves > Falconiformes > Falconidae > Microhierax > Microhierax caerulescens. The sequence goes on from JAVJGJ010000062.1 coordinate 22,535,989, forward strand.
ATGTTAGAGTAACTATTCTGTTAGAATATTTGCATCTCATTTCATCAATACACATCCTGTTTGATTCAGCCTCTTTCAACAGAAACCAGTCCCAGCGCTAGCGGTATCAATGGAGAGGAGGCGGGGTCTTCCACTTATTCCAGAGAGCTCTGGATCATGCCCAACCCACATGAAATGCTCTAATGCCCTACAGAATACAAATACACATGTATTTTACCAGTCGTTGTTCAATTCTTGATTTGCATTTTTAAAAGTCTATGTTATTCAAAGGGAGAAACTTTTGCGGAACTCAGCTTCCACTACTGCAGCTGTGAAGGGTCAGTTTGTCGCAAAAGCTGGTAAAAGCAACAGCCATTATGGAGATAAACCAAACCACACGAAACCAATCCAAACCCAAGGCTGCTCGTGTGCTCTGATCACCAAAGAGATCCTATAATAACTCTCTATTTGGTTTACATCTTCAAAAGTCAAACTACTCTGTTTACTGTATTCTATAAAAACCAAAATGCCTTGTGGAAAATAAGCATTGTCGTCCAGGCTTTTATAGGATTTACCAATAAAGAGACATGGAGGAATAAAGAGAAAGGATGTTCGCTGCTTGCCCAAAAGCTAATCCAGTTCATTCTGCTCATTTAATTCCAGGATGATTTACTAATGAGTAAATTTGTTTAAACACAAACCAAAACTAGTTCTGGTGTATAAGCAGAATTTGGTATTTTTAGTTGATGTTGTGGTTGGATAGGTTTTTTTAAGAATCAGAAGGGAAAAATATGTCCAACATACTACTAAGTTATTAAAGACTATTATTTTTTTATTAGTATTATTTCAACAGAACATACACAGCTTCAAAATACCTGTGTGGGTCTTGGCTGTGCAAGCAAACAGCTACCAGCAGAGTTCATAAGACTATTTGATTAAACCCCCAGATATTATAATACACAAAAGAAAGTGTCAAAGTCAACACTAACTTTTTCATGCCTCTTAAGCAGTTGGTGCCTCTGCATGAAGTACTGATCTTTGAGTTGCTGTTTAAGGAGCTGGTGTTTCTCTTGTAGATGTCGCTCTTCCAGCTCCCAGATTGCAGCTTCACGAGCTGGAAAAAAGAGGAAGGCTGGCTCAGAAAGTACACTGCTTCCCAATCTACGTGCTAGTGTAAGTTTAGAAGTGGCCTACGAGTGCCTTTTAAGAACAATGCTTGCTATTCCATAGCAAATGTTTTTATTACAGTTCTAGATTAGTCATGAAGGTCTTTGATTTCATAACTTTAAGACAGACTGTTATTTTATTAAAATACAACACAAATGTCTGTTTTTAAAGAAAGAATCTGATACTGGGTACCTCTCATGAGCTGCTGCTTGTTGTTGAGGCAATCGCGTTCAATAGTGGCTAGTTCTGTCTTCTGCTGCTGAATAATTTTCTTCAGAGATGCATCCAGTTCTTGTTGCTGCTTCTGCACAAATTCCTGCTCCTGTTAAAAACCAACAGAGGTAAATCAGTTGTGTTCTTCCAACCAACTTACATTTTAATGAAACTCCCAGTTCTCTCAACATTAGCTATATACAAAAATAAATACATCTATGAAAATCTGAGCTAACACGCCTCAGCTATAAATTATGCATCTCTTGTATTTTCTACGTAGAGAGTAGGTAAGAGAATATTTAATGTTTAAATAATACCTTCAGAAACAAGCCCAAAGGCAACAAACTAGCCAGCAATCTGCAATTCATTCCATCTCTCGTCTCTCATCAAAACCAGCTGCAGGTTTAAAGCTAGCAAAGACAAGTACTCAATATAAAGTTGATCTCATCATGTCAATGGCTAATTATTCACAAACGTAAGGAAACGGAGGTATATATGGTCATTTTGCCTTGGATGATTAGTTAACACCTATTTATTTACACAGTTGGGTTTCAGATTTCTGCCTCCAGCGATTTTATCTTCTCGTGAATGCAAAGATATTGAGGTTGGGAGTTCTGCAAGACTGCTATAGACACCCATCGCTTCTGCAGGAGCTGCGTTCTGCAGGACTGGGAAGCTTGTCACACCATAGCTGAGCTGGCTCCTCGCAAAGCCATTTGCCACCTGCCTGATGCAGTCCCCACGTGCCCCCTCCCACGCTCCAGGGCCACACTGCTGCCTTTCTTCTTTGCCACTATAAAAAACCCACCAAACAAAACCAAACCCCGAGCATCTACAAGCATGCAAGCATGCACACACACACTCTTGAAGATCAAGAAATTAAAGCAGGTATTTCTACCATGGCACAAAACTCAGAAGAAAGGATGATGGCAGTGTCCTGTCAGAGCCAAGGTGGGCAGCTGAAGCATTTGCTGTTACAGATAACAAAGCGGTGTTAAAGATGATCTGTCGGAGGGGAGACAGGATGAGGCAAGAAACCAGCACTGGGATACAGATGATCAGTGGAAAGGTGTCCTGAGCTACGTATTTTTATTTTTTTACTGAACCTCTGCTACTTGCTAAAAGTAACACAGGGAATTAAATGTTCATTAAAAGTATTTTTTATTATGACCAGAAGAATCCTGGTTTTCAACTTCAGAGAAAGTTATTCGTAGATGAGGCTTCCATCTCTCCCCGTGGACAGCACTTACGCTTGGGCAGGTAACAGAAAACCAGACGAGGAGTAAGTTGACAGCGACAGACATGAGGGTACAAAAAGAACTGGAAGGCCACATCTCTACATTAAGTCAGATGTACCTAATCAAATATACGGACTGATGAAAAATGCTGTTCTGTTTCCCTTTCTAGATGAAAAGGATAAGAAATCTACAAGTTTATTACTATGAGGGTGCAGACACACAATTAACGTGGTGTTTAATTTGCCAGGATTTTTTTTTATTTGGAAAGAATGGAGGCAAGAAAAAGTGTTCTGGTGCAGTCATGGCCAAAGGGCAGTTACACTTGAGCTGTACTCAATCATTTAAATATCACTGCTGCTCTCTCCACATGGCAAATCTTCACAAGTTTTGTAACTGCTAACACTTAAGATAAACCAGGCAATCTCAGAAAACACTCCGGCCTTTCCACTTCCCACATCTACTCATGCATCACGTATAACAAAGGCTGTGGACTTTAGAACATGCTGGATGGTTAAAAGGCAGACAGTGCAAGGCAGTCCACCTTTTTTAAATTACCACTTGGTTTTGGCCAGTAAGTATCTTAACCTGGATGTCTTTAAAATACATGGTTTCACTGCACACACAGCACAGAAGTCACACACTGTTTCTCACATGTGCTGAACAATTAATAAACACCAGAGAACCGTATCATATTGCATTTGTGTGAAACTTTAGTGTCTTGCCCAGAGTTAATAACTACTGTAATTTTGATCCTTTTACTATAAATAGTGCATAATTACATACATTTGTGCTAACTAGTTTGGAGACAGCAGTGACATTGGTCAGCACGTATGAGCAGAAGGAGAAAACACACATCTCGAAAATGAGGGAAATAAAACTTTCGTTGCTTTGCATTTTAAGACTTACATCCTGCATTTGTGCGTTGAAAAGCGTACATGAAGACAACTGAAAAGACTGAATCATAACCTGAGCAACACCCTGTGGGACACAATGTACTTCCTATGTCATAACAGAATGAAATATATTTCTGTTCTTAAAAAAAAAGAAGACAACAGATCTGCTGTTTGTTAGTAATATACATTTAAAATGCCATGGCTAATCGCACAAAAGTAGTCACTGACAGAACTTCCAGATATTCTAAAACTAAACATCTGTACCTTGCCTAGTATTTTTCATTCCAAGTAAGGATATTTCACCTTTAAAACTGTCTCTTTCACCTCTCTTACTTCAACAAATTGAAACCAGCAAAGGAAACAAACTAAGTCACTAAAATCACTATGAATATTTAGGCTTTAAATGGTTTGCTTAAAAAGTTCAGATGGATATCCTTGGTATGGGGAGAGCGCTGCAACTCAATCGTATTCTATCCTGGGAAATCCCCTCTTGAATTAAACACATAATCAAATAAAGTTGCTATTATTTTCTACTAGGTCACTCACATAAACATTTATTTAATCTTTAAGTTACTCAATCCAAACGTGCTCAGTTGTGGTGCGAACTCACTCTGTACAAGCTGTGGCCATCACAAAGCCAGTATTAGAATTTCTAACATACCAGCCACCTTTCTAGCTGGGTCACGTAAAAGCAGCAAGTCTGAAGGCGTGCGATTACAGACCATGTCCTGGGAAGTTTCCATACACCTGCACTTTGGCATTTAAATAACTTCATTTTACCTAATCTGTTCTATGAACAAGACACCTCATGCTTACATACTACACACATTTTCCTCCCCTGCACCTGTATTGCTCAAAACTTACCTCTGACTGTAATCTTTGTAATTTTACAGACCTATGGGGTACTTACCACTCAAAAAAGCACTGTAAATAAAACTGTTGTAGAAAAATAGCATTCTTTTTTGCTACAGCGTACAAAATATTATGCTTAACAGCACAAACCTGGAAATTGCTGCTCCTACATTTTTACACCGTGTACTCTATGGGATGTGATACAGGGGTACTTGGAGAAAGAGAGCAGTACGTAGGGTTAGTTTGAGTTAAGTTCCATATTCACTCAACAACAACAAGAAGTGAAATCATCAAGCTGTGTGAATACTGCTGCCTTTTATATTTTAGTAGCTTGAAGCTGCCGTTGTTACCTGAGCATGCTGGCTTTGTGCAAGCTCCTCTTTCTTGCGTTTCATGAGCTCTTTTCTCAGCTCTTTTGGTGCTTTCTCCACTTCACATAAAACCTACAGTGTATATAAGCATGCAGAAGGTGGCGAAAAGAACACTTTTTCTCCACAGCAAGCATTACTGTGAACATAGGACATGCAGGTCAAGCACTAGAGGTACTGGGAAACGTTCATTACTTCAGTGGCAGGGATGTTAGTTTAGTGAAAAGAGCTTAATGAAAAGAAAAGGAACAATACATGCTTTATGAATGCCAGCGCAGTGCAGGAAAGAGGTATATGCCAGCCTCTTTTTGCATGCAAACGCTGCCCACCGCTCTCAGAAATGGCAGCCTCTTGCTTTTATGTTTTCATGCAGCAGCTAGAATAGTCAAGAGTTAAGAAAACCACCACCTGCAAAAGTGGTATTTTCTTGAAGCACTACGGCAAAAGGACTACCGAGTATATTTACCTCATGGCAAAGCTGTGAACCATGGTTCAAAGTTTAAAATAACTTCCACTGAAAACCAGCTATTTCTGACACTGTCTCAAACTAAGATGCCATTATTAATGTCTCCAACCATAAATGACATCTACACAGGTTATGTCCTTAAAATAATCATACAAGCAAATAAAATATTAATTGGTTGTAAGTCTTTGGTTCTGAAGAATTTAAAAGCAAAACCCACCAATAATTAAGTGTGTTTTCAAGAAAATTTCATGACACATATGCTGGAATGGAACATGTTTCAGTCCAAGGTGAATTAGACTAGATTAGAAGAATAGTTCTAAATATAACCTGGCTAATTCAACTGTTAATTGGTTAATTCACTGATGCGTTTTATTTATGTTTAAGAATTATAAAAATGTAACATTGTGCACTCCAATATAGCATGGGGAGTTTTAGAGCACCAGCTGCATTTTCCTTCAAGCTGTAAATCTCCTTCTTAAGCTTTAAATACAAAACTATGCACCCAAAAACAAATGCCTATTTGTTTAATAGTGGAAGCATCATCAGCAAACAGAGTCCAAATCACCACATGCTATTCCTGTTTCCATGAAAGATCTGCTTTTAGCTCAGAGCAATATATAAAATTATTCCCGCTTTCCCATGTAGGACCCAATCACCAGTAAATAGAGAGAGACTCAAAAATGCAAGAGGTACCGCAAAAGAAGAAAAATTATTATTTATATATGAGCATATGGTTCAAACTGAATACAGCTTATATTTTTTTATGCACTTTTGGACTACAGGATCATTCTAAGCAAAAGCACGGACAGTACAGATTTCTAAAGAAATCTCTGTGAGTCTAGTAACTATTAGAGCAAACACTGGAGCCATTTATAAACAAACAAGCTCTACACAATTGATCTGTAATGAAATAAAACAGCTTTTAAGATGCAAAATCCACATGGAAACCCATCACCACCTCTTACTCTAATGCAAACAAATTAACAGCATAAGATGTCAGTGACAAATGTTATCCATTTTGCCCTAACTGTATGACATATATGAAATTAACTGTAAAAGATTTAAGGTTATCCAGTCTTTTCCCTCCTGGCTTTCCTTTTAGAGTTAAAAAACTAAATCTGTATAACTGCTGTCACTTCATATAAAGAAATCTTAAACAACAATAGCACACATTCAATAAAGATCTTACAAATTACTAACAAGAAAATAAATCTCTGGAATTTAAGTGGTTCTCAGTAGTAATCAAGGCCGTGTTATTTTCTTCAAATTTCTAATTCGGTAACTATTTACTAAGTAGGTATAGTTGGCTTTGTTTAAAGTAGAAATCTCAAATATTTTTCAGAAATGATAAGAAAATATACTTTTTCTTTATTTACTATTTGAAAGAAAATACTTTATTAAAGATTCTATTAAAAATAAAGTCTTCTTACTTGATGTTTTCTAAATTAAGTCAATACCTAAATATTATTCTTAGCTGCTGGTAGCTCACTTTAGGCAGTAAAACAAAATAATACTGCTAGTAACCTTTCCACAACTCAGTAAAACATGTGAGGTTGACAAAGCTTCTGGAAGACCTAAACTGAATGTTCATTATGCCGGTACTCTTTATCTTCTATATAATCATCATTGTCTCTTACCTCCTTTTTTTTGTTCTTCAGCATGTTCTGGAATTTGGACAATTCTTTCTCCTGTTCTGCTTTGATGCGTTTTGCTTCATCTCGTAAACGATTTGTGTGTTCCTGTTCCAAGCGCTCTATTGTCTGTTTCTGCTGTTTTTCTAAATTTTCTATTTCTTGATCGTACTGCCGCTTCTTACTCTGTAAAAATAATTTGGCGTATTTTATTAGAAAACTAAATTCTGTTCGGTGACGTGCTGCACCACAGCAGAGGATGGCCATGACAAACAGGTGAGTTCTAGCACACAAGCTGGGCACCCCACAATGGAAAATACTGCCATTTATTAATTAGAATGAACATAAGCCACAGCTGTCATAAAAGGAAACACCTGATTGCTGCTAGTTGTAGTATTCTGCCTACTCCATCAAGATGTCATAGTTTAAGAGCAGCAAAATCCAGAAACTCACCGTCATTTCCTGTTCAAAACGTCTGTACATCTGTTCTCGCTGTTGCAAAAGCTTATTACTGAGTTGCTGTTGGGCTCTCTGCTCCTCTTTCTGAAGAAGCCTTAACTCTCTTAGCTCTTGACGTCTAATAATGAAAAAGAACACTTAATATTGATGGGAAAACAAAGGAAGTGGAAAATTACAAAAGATGAAAAAAGCATCTACAACTTAGGTCCTGTAGAACTAGTTTTGCATTGATTTTCTTACTAAGAAACCTTTACATTCCCTTCTACTAACAAAGTAAGTGTAATTAATCCCCAAATATTACAGAAATAAGATCATTAGCCCCCCTCTACTATTCAAAGTGGAAAAAAATTAGCTGCTAACTTCTTGTAAATTTTACTTTTAAAAACCACTTACCGTAGAAATCGCATTTCTTCACTTTTTGAATCATTTTCAGTAACTATTTTTGATGTGGTTACACTCACTTCTACTCCATCAACAACAAACTTCCGAGTTTTCTTTAAAGTTTTCTTCTGTCTTCTAGTTTCCTGAAAAAAAGCATTGGTAAGTTAATCTGTAATTATTTAAGTTATAGCCTTTTTTTCCTTTTTCCTTAATATTAAATTACTTCAAATATTTCTGTGAAGGCCTGCCATCCAGTAATCAGTTCTTCTCGCTTACCAGGTACCTCACTAATCCAGCAAGAACTTGGAAAATTCTAATACACTTTCCTTAGTCAGCAAAGGAAAACTGTGATTATTGATCATCTAAATTGCCAGAAGGAAAAAAAACCCACCCCACCTATATAAACCCAGAACAGAACTGATACAGTTTATTTTCAAGAGCTGAAGACGGTAGCAACTACTGTTTGCTTTTTGACCATAACTGTCCCAATCAACAAAAAAGATAGTTAATTCCGAAAAAAAGTACTGAAACTGAATAGCAATTTACTCACCTACTTACTTCTGCTTTGGAAATAAATTAAATGAACAAGTTTATTTTTTTATTCATATATATATTAGTCAAAAATCATGTGATGAACTTGCCGACAGAAATTTCACTTCTCAGCGTTGCTACTGTTTCATTACAAGAGAAGAAAGACCCCAGCTGAAACTGTCTCTCCGTTGTGTTAGGGCTACTGCACACACCTTGAAGTCACGCTTAGCACAGCCGTAGCAGGGTATGATTTTTGGTTTGGGTTTTATTGTGGTTTTCGTTTGGTTTGGTTGTTTTTTTGGGTTTGTTTTTCTTCAAACCCATGGTTACACAGTTACTATCCTAGTACGGCTATAATCGTGTTAGTGTAAAGATTATAAATAAGGTTCATAATCTGGAATGTGCTTCCTCTGAATAAGGCCGTTCATACTGGCATAACTGCATGGATATAGCACAACCATAGGAATACGGTGTTACAGGAATAAACAAACCTGAGAGTCTGTCTGCCTTAGCTCATCTATATCTAAACAGAGAGGAAGAAGACAGAAGTGACAGGAATTCAGTATAAAATTAGATGTTCTAAGAGATTTGTCCTGTTAAAGAGGGGTTCTGTGCAGAGAAAGGCACTGAACTAGTCTTCTGGAATATCGCCTCTGAACTATAACCGTTCACAAATCTTCACCTGTAATATTGTAAGACTTTCTGTTATATGCTAGTCTACATTTTCAAGACACAATTATACAATAAAGTAAGAAAATAATTAGCAGCTGTGTAGCTTCTATCTTTGCTGCATAGCTGCACAAAATGTAGGCATTGTTAGAATGCACAATCTAGAATAATTCTGTTTCTACAGTTTTATATTCCACACTGTCATGCTAGTTTCTCACTCAATTTTCTTTGTTACAAAGGTCAAACTTGGGAGATAATTTTAAGGTTACACTCACACAGGATTTTATATAAAAATATATGATTGCTTATACTTACCTGTAAAGATATCGAACCTGTCTCTTTGTTTTTACTAAGGAAACTAGAAATTGACAAGTTCAAATCAATACTGCTGTTATCAGCTGTAGAACCAGTGCCTGAATCTGCATCATTTTCCTTTATATTTTCCGATTCTAGCTGCTGTAAAGTTTCAGTGTTGTCTTGATTATCTGTTTTGGCTTTCTCTTCATTTTCTTCAGTGCTAATACTAATACTGGGGACTGGAGTGGCTTCAGAATCATCAGCTTGGTCACTGACAACATCTTGAAGCTTATTCTTCATTATTTCAGCTGAAGTAACTTCTGAATGTTCTTTGTCTAGCTGAATATTGTTGTCCTGAATATTGTCAGGTTTGCGCTCTTCTGAATTTTGGTCCGTATCAGTCAGTTTATCCATCACTTTATTAGAAATATCTTCAGGCTTGCTCTGTATTGCATTGTGGTCTACGTCATCTTTTCCAGAGTCTTTGATCTCCTTTTCTTCTATGCTGCTTATATTACTAATATCCTCATTTTCACTTTCTGCCAGTTTCTTGTCTACTTTGATCGCTTTATCTTGGCTTTCTGATGGAGTTTCTTCAGAGCTGATTATCTTATGGACCTGCTTAGCCTGACTTTCCACTGGCTTATCCTCTGTCTCAGGTATTTTATCCCCATCACTGATCTGTGTTTCAGCAATAGCACCCATCTCCTTAACGTTGTCAGTCCCATGCTTTAGCTGTTCCTTTTCTTCATCAGCCACTTTATCTGCAACATTAGGTAAAGTTTCTGTAGTGGTGTCTATTGTCGCCTCTTTCTGGGCTTCATCTTTATCGTCCTTTTGCTTTGTAGTATTTTCTGCAGGGACCTTTTCTTCCTTGCTTTCTAAGAGATCTGTTCTGTTCTCTTCTTTTTCACCAGTTTCCTTAGAAATGTCTTCTTCAGTTTCTACACTCATTTCAGTTGCAGATACAATTTTCAGTTCATTATCTTCTGTTTGTTCATTTTCCATGTAATGTTCTTTCTCTATTTTTAGGTTGGGTTCATCCTTCATTTCTGATTTTGTTTCCACATCAGCCTCTTTCCCTCCTTTCTGGGGTTCCATACCTTCGTGTGGTTTTTCTAGGCTTTCTGTAGTCTTTCCAGCTGGCACTATTTTGCCTTTCTCATCTTCACCAGTTGGCACTGAACCATTCTGCACTTTCATATCACCAACAGTGGTACTGCATACGTTATCAGCCTTTTTTCTAATTTTAATGTCCTCAGACTCATCTCCAGTTGTTTTGTCATCTGGAAATATAGTGCTGGCTTTGTCCTCAATTGCATTAATTTCTGTTTTCTCAGAAAGAGATTCCAGAACAGAGGCATTCTGAGAAAGTTTATCCTCTTCAGAGCTTGCAATACTAAGATCAGAGGATGCACGCTTCTCCGCAGGTAACTGCTAAAGAATTAAAGGGAAAAAAAAATATTTTAAAATTTTCTAACTTAAAGCACATATTATTCTATTAAATAAAATTTTAAGGCACACAAATATACTCTATTGAAAAATACCTGATTAGAGATTAATTTTCTATTTACAGGCAGAGTGATGTGGATTTGATAATCTCAAAGTACTTCACTTGGTATTACCACAGAACAAGTACATGAACTGCAGACAGGCTCTGAACAGAACAGTTTCAGAAGAACCCTCTTCCATCTTCCATAATTTAATAAAATATACTGCGATTGCGGGAAAAAGATTATGGCCAGCCCTCAGCCTCACACTTAACAGAATCTTTAAGAGTCTTTTTCCAGTTGTGTTGCTTTTTTTCCTTAGATTAGTTCAGTTCCTAGTAGCCCCAGCTACAGGTGGATTTGAGAGACTCATGCCTTTGTGCCAGTTTGGCTAGGAAGAAGCGGTGTAGCACAGCATCAATAAAATGCAGTATTCAGACCTTCTCCTTCATCACAAAGAGTATCTTTCCTTGTGTTCTTTGTTAAAAATGCCTGTGTATTTTTTTTGTCTGCTTTTTAATCACAGTGAAGCTCCATTACAATGGTAAAAACCTCTAGCAGATCTGACTAAGTGACAATACAGAACTGAAATAGAAACAGTTACATAACTGTAGCAATTGCTGCTGTGGGAATATGAATGAATGTTATCAGATTACATACAGGCATACAGAAGACTGTACCGATATAGTACACTTCAACCGTAATTGCCCTTCCACTCTTCAAGGCGACTGCGATAACTCTGTCTATACCTGCTGTTGGAACCTTGTAATTTGCAGATCAGGCTTCTGATTTGCCATTGGGGCCGTACTAGGTTAGCTACTGCAACAAGCAGAGGGTCCATCATGCCCTTCCTACCTTAAGGTTTTCCTTAAGCACACAGAAAACAATCCCTTTTCAGTCAAAAGCGCATTTAAAGAGATTTCTTCACGGAACTGTTCTAGAAGCTTAGTGTTGATCTCCAAGCAGTTTTCAAAACTACCACACGTAAATAACGTTAATGCATCTACCTCATGGTTTCCTAAACTGCTGCTTGTGTCGAGACACTTGAGACACATGGTGGATTTTCCTCCAGCCCTCCTGGGGACCAATGGCTTAGCAGCTGACCAGTGGAGAGAGGTAGGGGGTGGTGACTTAGGAGATGGAGAATAAGTCTTGGAGGAAGCTGGTGGGAACGCATGCTTGGAGACCTCCTGGGGTGGGCAGGGAAGGTGGCATGAAGGCCAGGGGATGTGATTAGCCTGGTGAGGGACGAGGAGCCATGCTTCTTGTGCACATGCAGTTGGCTTCTTTACTGTTGCTGGTAAGGGCAGCTACTGGTGGTACTGGTCGCTGTCTGTGTTTATAGTGCTTGAGCCAGGTAAGTCAGAAAGCACGCTACCCGTACACTCTGCACCCTGCTACTGCACCACTGAACTTCATGGCTTTACCCTTTGAGGAACTGAATTTGCATTGTTAAGAATCTTAAGCACCTTTAGAAATACATACATAAATGCAATCCTGTCTTGGTGAAATACAGCTTTTTTTGCTTTTGTTTTTTTGACAGACATGCTGTCAGATCACAGTTACAGGATAATGGCCACGTATTGTCCTTAATGTTTTAAGCATCTTATGAAATACAATTATAAATACTCATTTGTCTAGTCATTTTGATGTAAAACCACTTACATAAATATCAGTATCTGATTTTTTAAATTCCATACTACACATACATGTGTAATGTGTATATATATATATATATACACACACACGTATAAAAATAAATGAAGACAATATTCTTTCTTAAATAATATTCTTTATCATTAGTTCTTAAAGAGTTTAAGAATATGCCAATTTTGAAAATGCTGGCTAGTTATTTTATGGTAAGATTAGAGTATGTTTATGTTGTTATTCTTAGAAGACGATGTCAAAAGTTTGGTAGTACATCAGGAACTGAGTTCTCCATAGGAAACTGGTGACTGAAACTAGCTGCATATTTAAAAAAGTAAAATTTAAACTGACCAGAGAATTTTCTGTTTCTTCTTCTTCGTCCTCATCTTTACCATCTTCAACTTCTTCTGTAACTTCAGCCTTAGCTTCTGCAATCAATTCTCTTATTGGTTTATTGGAAGTAGCAGTAACAAATGGATGCTTGTGAAAATAAAAAAATAAGCACAATATTAAATGCTGACTTCATTGTACACAGTGGTAAAGTCATAACTTGAAATAAATACAACTTCAGAGAAATGTTACTTTGATTCTTTAAAACTTGAAAATTCACAGTTAAATTAATCCTAACTGTCCAATGTATTTTTTTCTGCAGTTTTAAAATAAAAGCATTTATATTCAAATATGCTGTGTAAGCAGTCTAACAAACTTGCTAAAAATAAAATTAATTCATTTATACTGACCTGTTTCACAATCCAAAGAATAGAAGTAGAAAGATTTTTAAAAAGGTTATTTTTCCTGGAAACGAGTTTCATTTCTTTTCTGTTCCACAGTTACATTATTTCCTGATAAGCTTTATCTAGAAATATTCTTTCAAGAAAAAAATCTGTTTTGTCTTTAGAATAATTTTTCCTAACAAGAACACAGAATTCTACCTTTTACTTTAAGAGGGAACAGCTACCTGTTCTCCTACTGTCTGAATCTTCTTTCTCTGCTTGGCCCTGCTGCTTAAATCTATTCAACATATGCCGGATGGATTCTGGATAAAGTAAGTGTGTGCTGACGTTAAACAGAATCAAGTGTACCTAGTCACATCTACTCCTGTTTAGCTATTCTGAAGTGACAGCATTATAGAGGAAGGCTGAGCACTAAAGCTTTTAAAACACCTGTCAGCAATTGACTACTTATGTAAATATCTCCTTCATCCATTATAAGTAGCAAAGTATAAATACTTATGTAATTAATTATATTACATCAAAATATATAAACAAAAAATTTGACCTGCACTTGGTATCACTTCATCAGATTTTACCAAATAAGGATCAATGCAAAGATGTTAAAACCAGATGGTGTATGAACACTTAACTGTAAATTATTTAAATGGTTACTATAATACTGCTTTGCTTTTTTAAAAAAAAAATATGCTTGCCTTTAAACAATAGTTCTAAACAATTAACTCTTCCTACCTGTAGAAGCTGAGATGCACTCCACCTTGCATCTACATTCTTTTCCAAACATTTCTTCAGAAAATCTTTAAAATCGGATGACCTACACAAAAAGTAAACAGGTAGTGGTTCCTCTTTTGTCTTGACATCAGACCAGTGTATAGTGAAATACTCTTTTGCTTTCACATGCATCTACACTGCAATTCCATGTCTTTCTATTATTTAGGAAAACACAGACAGTACAGGAATGCAAAGACCAATGTGGCACAGTCTTTAAAATGTTTATTCATTAATAGAAGAGTTTACTTTTGGGACTGGACTTATAATACACCATATCTGCTATATCACTAAATGAACCACACAAAGATATTAAAATGACCAAATAGACCACAGCTTTTTAAAACGTTTTCTTAGAATAAAAATACTTAAGTTTCCTTTCACCCAATTTTCTTTTTCAGATGGTCTTCAGACCTTTTAAATTTGTAAAAAGCTATTTAACATATATTTTAATGCAGAATCTGCAAAATATTTCAGTATAGAAGCTTCTACAAAGAACTACAACAAAAAGACCATAGCCCCAACTGGATAAGGAGATAAATATATATATCTGTATGTATTCATGTACAAGCATACATATATAGAACATGCACCTGACTTCATGCATAAAGCTAGTCCCATGAAGTTCAACAGGTCTACACCCACAAATGTTCAGTTCAGCAAACATGTGACTTAGCTTGCATCACACTCAAAGCCTACAAATTAGGGTGGAAAAGTTGTAACTAAACTACTAACCATTTTGAAGGCTGTGCTAATGTAGGCGGATCAGATTTTGCTATTTTCAGAAGAACTCGCATTGGATTTAATTCATGGTGAGGTGGCTCTATTTGAGCCATTTCTATTAAAGTAATGCCAAGAGACCAAATATCAGCCTTGTAATCGTAAGGTCTGTCTTTAGAGGTCTCGCACATTACTACCTCTGGAGCCATCCTGCAAAGAGAATAACAAAGTACCAGATCAGAAAATGCATTCTTATCTGTTCCGAAAAAAGGTTCTAAATCAATAAATTCACTGAAGCATTTTAAGAAGCCCACCGTACTCTCACTTAATATATTTACATGATACTGTATTAAGCTTGTAATATTAACAGCAAAGGCAATATTAAAGTACTAGTTCATACGAAAAAGTCAGCAAAACAGTGCACTTACCAATATGGTGTACCAATAAAAGAATCTCTTCTTTGTATTGTTCTTGTGTTTTTAGCTGATACTCCAAAATCCGCTTAAAGCAAACAGTAAAATGCTATTAACTGGGTGGTGGAAAACATTAGATTTTTATATTTTACAACTGTCTTTTAAAGTGTTGTATGTTCCAGAGCAAACATTCTGCAGTATGAAAACTTCAAAGTGAGATAAAAATATTTGTGTGTTGATAACTGAGTGCCAAGGTTCTATAGCATTTCTATTAAAAGATATTGAATAAATGTTATTCTCCATTGAAAAAAAAACCCAAAGTAAGTAATGCTACTGTTTTGCTGTGTGGGATGAGCAATGCATGTATTTACTGTAGGAATAAGTGGGTTAAATTATTTTAATTAGAAAATAATTTCTTTAGACTATGAAGGCTGTATTTCTTAGACATGGCATTAGCTGTTACTAATTCAAGAACTCAATTCAATTTTTAATTTCAGGATTCCAATTCTCATAAAATTACATTTTTCCCTTTATCTTACTGGTTTCTTCCTACATTATTTTTCACTTTATATTAAATATCTGAAAACTTGCATACGCATTTTTAATGCATTTTGACCCAACCAAAGCCCAGCTTTCTTTGCAATCAGTATTACCTGACGATAAAGCACCACACACTTCTCACTTAGTGAAAAAAGACTACATTTAAATAAGTGTCATATGCTTATTATAGATGTAACTTTCTTAATGAAGATCTAGAGATTACAGCAAAGGGACAGAATAGCCATATGTTGCCATCTTTAATCTGTACAAAATTACTTGATGGACTCAACACTTGAAAAGCCTAATTTTGCTCTGTGAGAAAGAACTAAGGACTAAGAGAGCTATTTGCTCAAATGTAAAATCTGAAATCTTGGGGAACTACAGATACTGAAATATTAAACCTCAAATCCTTAGACAAATAAAATGCAATGAAGGAAATTTATTTGCCATTCATGTATTTGTAAAACAAGGAATTATCTATTTCTGTGTGTACCAGAACATAAACAGTTTAAAAGGAGTAAAACGCTCTTTCAAGGGTTGCTGTACATTTTTCAAAACTAAAGTAATTTTTTTTTTTATTTTAGAAATCTTAATTAGCAAACCTGTATACATCACTAAATGTATGTGTGGAAGAAATGTCCCTGTGGTCTGAACTGAAAAGTAATATCCTGACAGCCTGCACAGTGCTCTACATCAGCTAAGGTTGACAAAATCTTAAAATAGTTCCAGTCTGAATGAGGAGAAGCCAGATCGTGTGAGGCAAATAAAATGAACAAAAAACAAATGATTCTCTCTCTGACCATGAGACTCTTGCTATGACCTATGATTTCTTTTACAGTAGTACTAAGAAACTAATATAGTGGTTCTATTATATTTATAATAAGGCCTGTAAGACTGAGTCCATCACTAAATCTTCAGGCTCCAGGAAAAAACAAAACAGTAAAGTTAACACATACTTTGTGGATGAACAGAAAGGCACATGCAAGTATTAGATGTACAAGTAGTAATCTTGTGCAAGGGAATCCATACAAAATGCAGATACACTTAACTGATCAAGGTAGCAAAGCAGGTTCTTAGGTATTCTCAACTTCTAAACAGAGATGATGCACTACACCTTGCAGAGACACTGTGATCAACACAAGTTAGGTAGTAGGTAGATTTGTGAATTTGGGTAAGGCTTGCTTACAATTAAAAGGAATGTCTGTAGCAAGGCTGGGAATTTTGAGCCCCTGTTCAGCATGGTGATCTGATTCTCTCCTTACCTTTACCTTCTGTGTAACTTGCATCCAAAGAAATACAAATTATCACACACATCATCTAGAGAGAAGGTTTTCAAACCTGAACGCAAGCTGCTGTGTCATGGAACTATGACACTGGTAGAGCCACTGTAAAGGCTGACAGCTTAAACACATTTGCTCCTGACAAAGCCCTGAATAAAGTGGATCCAGACAATTCCTGTCTTTTCCTGGCTGAATGCAGGGATGCTATTCACCACCAGTAGTCTTTTGTCAGTTCTTCATGAAGGAATCCTCAAGGATTCCCTATCACATCAGATGGAAAATGTAGATGATTGCTTAAATTCAAATAAAAAAATAGGAATCAACAATAGTAAGCTTGTATTATTTTCTTCCAGATTGTTCTAACTTAATTTCAGTACAACTAACAATTAAAAAAGGGATGGATAAACTCAACTGTGTAATGAAGATTACTCTTCTCTCTCAGTAATGGAAGAGAGAACAGTACTAAGTACTGTTTTTTGGTGATAGTGAAGGATGTTTGTTTTCTAAGCTAACAACTTCAAAGGGAAGTTCTGATGTTACCATAGTAAAGATGACTATAATTAAGAACATTATACTACGAAACAGCAGGACCTGTGTCTGACTTTAGGCAACTCAGTATAGATATGATATGACTCCTACTCCTGCTGATATTGAAGTCAGAGAGATGTACAAAGTATGGTTAGAACAAGTTTTTGGGGTTTTTTGTTGTTGTTTTTCTTTTGGAGTGAGGGGTGTGGGGTGTTTTGGTTTGGTTTTTTTTTTTCATACTGGCAAACCACTTGGATCTGAAAAAACTGTCATTGTTAGATTAGTATTTAAATAGATAAATACTGAAATCTGGCAAATTACTGCCTAAGGAAAATACAGTTACAAGACCACACAAAGTACTGGGAAAGACTTTTATATGCTTACCTAGTTTAATGTCTCCATCTAATGTGAAAAGAATATTGCCAGCTTTTAGGTCTCTGTGGATGATCTTATTTTCATGCAAGTAGTTCAATGCTTCCAGTGTTTGCCTGCATACCACTTTGATCTGTGGCTCCGTTAATG
The DNA here is from genome assembly GCA_035590215.1 of Microhierax caerulescens. Lineage (NCBI taxonomy): Eukaryota > Metazoa > Chordata > Aves > Falconiformes > Falconidae > Microhierax > Microhierax caerulescens. The sequence goes on from JAVJGJ010000062.1 coordinate 22,553,772, forward strand.
GCCTTTCAAGCTCTACACAAGAAAGAGACAGAAATAAACACAACACATTTGCATTTTATGTTATGTGTTCATAGCAATCAATATAGAAGAAAATTAATGAATCTGACAGATCCTGAACATTATACATCATAAAAACTTAGAATATTTGCTCATTTCACTAAGAATTTAATCCCTTGTGCCCAAACCCCTCCTCATTATGAACTACGTATACCTGCCTATCTGAACTGTGAAAAAGCTACATAGTTTAGAGATTGGTTCTTTACTGTGGTACACAGAGATGTTAAAGCCTAGATCCTCTACTTAATGGTATTAGTGTTCACCTAATCTGGGGAATAAGCACAGAAAAATCTAAGTTTAAGGCTGATGCAATACAAAAAATTATCACAACGTAATTTGGAAGATGAAGGGGGAAGAATGAGATCCTGAAAAGAGCTCACATAAATTATAAGAACAGAGAGCTCCATAAGCATATGGGAACAACTCAACACATTCACTTAAAGGATCAAGACAAAAATGTGTTTTGAAAAGTAGATAAACACTTGAAAAAATGAGAGAAAATTAATGTAATTTAAGAAATTATAATGTCCATATAGATGTAAATGCTAATTTTAAACCCCCAACATTCAACACATAGCACACCGATCACACAAATATTTGCATTTCAGAACAGTATACATGTGAAACAAGTCTTACAATATATATAGTAATTTTAAGATGCTACTAAGTTTATTATTTGAAACAACTTATTTACCCAACATTACTGCATCTACTGCTCCACCTGCACAAAATTCGATCAGGATCTGTACATAAACAAAAGAATACACAAATTACAAATTAAATAGTTTTGCTGAACTGAACCATTGATAAAGGGAGCACTATTGAGACACCAGTTTCAGCCTATTTGGCATTCACAAATTATTTCACTAACTTCTGTAAAATAGTACTGTTACTCAGTGAAAAGTATGGCTGTGCTGCTCAAGCAAATTATTTGAAAAATGCTTGGAGATCCTCAGACAAAAGTTTTAATTCAAATATAAAACTGCAAAATAAAACTTATAAGACTTAATAAAACAGTCAGCTTGAACCAGACCCGTTGTAATGTGATTTACATAATCCCTGCAAACTCATTTCTCGATTATTAAATTGTACTTCTACATTATAATCTCTCTGACTGGAAAGTCCAAGTACAAAAGATTTAAGATTTTCCAGCAGCAGATGTTATCTTCTAAATTGTTTCAGATGAGATGAAAAAATGGAAAAATACTCTTAAAATTTACATAAAATTACTAAATTCAGATGTTTACATTAATTTTCCTCCATTTTCACTGACACCTACAATACATCAAGGTTTTTATCTCAGAATGTAATAATATGAGAACAACTCCATGTCCAGTTCTCAGTTTCTAATTTGAAACAAAAATAAATTGCAACTATTCTGGGACAGAAACTATGCTGGCATGTAGGACAGAAAGAACGTACACAAAGGAAAGAGGGCAGACACAGGGAATAAGGAGAGCAAGAAAAAGGAAAGGTCATTCAAGATTGACAACCCACTCTTCCTTATGTGTTTTCTGTTCTTTAAGTTGAACATTAAACATTAAACAAGATTTCTCAGTCTGACAGCAGACAAGTATGTCTTGTCAGAAATCTATCAGTCAGTATTCTGGGATTAAATAATATCTCAATTTTTTCCTTTAGAGTACTTTTAAAATCAGAATATTATTGCCCATAGAAAAGGAAACCTCAAATTATACCTTATACCATAACACTTACATATACACCACTTACGTTCCATATTACTTCAAATTACTATTATAATGGATCCTCACAACAATGGCTCTAAAAAATGCATTATATAATGCAACTCTTTGTAAATCCTTTAGTTTATTATTCCATTTACAAGCTTCTACATACCTACTGTCAAGTACATAAGTGTAAGAAATTGTAAATAGATCATTTCTTTCTCTAAAATTTGATGTTTGATCTGACAAAGGTCTCTTTAGTAGAGAAATTGTGTTTCTAAAACTGGAAAGCAAAAGCATATTTTATGTCCAACTATCATTCTTTTCTTTTTGCCTCCACTGAATTTTGTTTACTTACCACATCATTATAGCCTGCCCTTTGTTGCTATCATGCCTCTGCATTTCACTGTAACCATATATCTACAATTTTATTTTCAAACTGTTTACTCTTCTTCCTTCTATCTTTATTCTCCCAGTGAAGCATATCCTCACAGTTTCATATTCTCCCTTTATGCATACTTGCTTTTTGCTATTCCACTGTTTTATACTATATCATTTTACTCTGCATTCAGATCACACAAAGTTTACACAAAGCTTATCAAAATAAATCTACAGGAAACATGGTACCAAACTTCCATTGTTTTCATGCATAAAGTACAAAGCATATTCGTAAGACTCCAAGGAAATTTTCTTTTACCTGTTTTCGGTATAATTTTTAATTATAAACTCTTTAAAAAAAATCAAACAAACATGTATTCTTCCTACAAATCAAAAAGCACTTACAAATATTGCACTGGATCACCTAAAAGAAAAAAATGTATTTTCATAGCTAAAGCTATTCAGTGCACAGGTTATTGCAGAAGGGTGATGTACAGTCATATGTATGCCTGCTATATTTGTATGTACAAATATCTAGGTTTTAAGTAATTAAGTAATTATGGTTCAAGTCTTGGTACCAACTGTCCTTCCTGGAAGTACCAATGAATTCACACGTATCTAAAATACAAACTTCACAGGCTGACCTTTTAAGCACATTATTTATTTTTCAGCTGCGGATTCTGAATCTCACTGTAAACTATGCTAATGTAATTAAAAACTGAGTCTTGCTGTTACAAATAAGCACTAAGAACTCTCTCCACACAACAAAATGATCTGCTAATTTCCACATTTTAGATTCAAATTCATGACCAAATGACTCAGTGTAGCTCAACTTTACAGTGACAATTTCCTAAAAGTCATACTCACAATTTACAAATTAGTTTTGAAACTGAATAGGTATCCCAATAGTGACAACCCACAAGAAATGTGATTCACCAATGATCTTTTAATGGAGTAAAGCAAAAAAATGTAATTTCAGTAACCTTCTGAGATAAGTAAAAGCATTTAGAGAAATAAAACTACCTACCCACAGATTGTTTTCATAGTAGAAAGCATCCAGGAGTTTAACAATATTAGGATGATCACAGGATGCTAAAATATCAATCTCAACCATGTAATCTTCAAGTTCTTCTTCTGATTTAGTATCAATCACCTTTGCAGCAGCCAGTACTTTCGTTTCTTTGTTCTGAGCCTATAAAAGACACAGCAAGCATAGAGATGTGAATTTCACCAGACAACTGTCACTAGCAAAAAAAACCCAAACCAAAAAATAACCAACCTAACCCCCCCCTCTCCTGACAGTTCTATACCATTTTCCTGCCTTTAGTTTGCTTCTCTACAAAAAGAGAATACCTGCATATTTAAGACCAGATAAAATTGAGCAGAAAAAGGGTTTATCAACTTTTTTTAAAGTCAAGAAACAACGAAAGGCAGGAATACAGAAATACTTCATTCCTGTCGCATTCTTTAAACCATCATGCAGCTTAGCATCATTATTTCGTACTCCTCAAATGAAGTTTTGTGCTGCTCTTCAAAAAACTATCTATCAACACTTGGCAAGGCATGTGATGGAGCCTCCACTCTCTCATTTCTAACAGCACATCCTTGCCCTTCTGATGCTCCCCAGGCTGTGGCAGCACAGCTGGTCCCGAAGCCACACAGATCTACCAGGCACAGTAGGTTATGCTCTTCTTCACCCAGGGCCTGCATTCAAGCTCCCATGTTAAAAAGCTGCCAAGCTTTTTAATTAATTTCTCCAGGCATTTTACTCTCTTTGCTTCAGAAGCCTAGGAGGACTTCATCAATGGCCACTCGTTGAAGTTGGCCACACTCAAAATGCTGCCAGCCTCTACTTTATAACTCCACACCTTGAGACAAGGGAGCTAGAACTGTTGTAGTGGTAAGGTCAGCTGGAGAATAAGTAAGATTTTGACTTGAAAAGCAAAAGGAAAACAAGACATTGGG
>JAVJGJ010000062.1:22557956-22577430 GCA_035590215.1 Microhierax caerulescens
TGTAAATACTTATTCAAAGAATATTACTGAGAAACTAATCCAGCAAAACTAGGCAAGGTGATATATAAAAAAAAAAATAAATTAAGATTTGGGGGATAAAGCAAAAAGAGCACTTCTGCTATACATTTAAAAATTCTTCAGCTTTTTTAAAACGTAAGAAATTACAATTAGGGCAACTGTTACATAGCAAAAAATGTCAGAAACCAATTGCTGTAAATACTTATTCAAAGAATATTACTGAGAAACTAATCCAGCAAAACTAGGCAAGGTGATATATAAAAAAAAAAAAAAATTAAGATTTGGGGGATAAAGCAAGTATTAAACGCAGACTATATATATGTGTACATATACAAACAAAAAAAATTATACACACTTTCTTATAATTGTCTTGCAAGATATGTTTGAAGGAATACTGTAACATGGAATTTAGTGAACTTTAAATAAGAAGGCAAATTTTCCCAAGCCATCATAAAAACTCTAGCTTGCCAAGGCATTTCCAGTGGTTACCTTTTGCCTCTGAATAAATTAAGTTATAGGACTAAAGTCTACTTCAATAATTATAGGTAAAGACCATGAAGAAAAGGCCGAGATTTACTCCACCTAGCTTTTGACATTCAAAAGAAATTAGATGAAAAGTAGGGACATAGGCTCTCTCCAAAGCTGCAAAAGACAAGAACCTGCAGGGGCAATTCTGACTCCTGATGTGAAGCATCATCACAAGGTGGCTCATCCCGTCTCTCTGCTGGTGCGTGGGATATCTTGGCCTCAAACCTAGTTGAGATGAACCCAGGACAGGACATGGCAAGCCAAGAATCCCAAAACCTGACTTTTGTCACCTAATCTCATTAACTAGCATCATACAAAAGCTGATTTCAGACAGCAAGTAAGAATTCTTAAGAATTATTTCCAAGGTCTGAATATTATTACTTTCCAAGCCATAAATAATCTCTCAATGTGGCAAAAAGAGAATAACTAAGATTTAAAGACAAATGTTTACGGTAACATTCAGTTAAACAGCAGTAACAGCAAAACACAACTATAAGCATAGTCCTAGCTGATTCATCTCATGTTGAGGGTAAAGATCTTCTGTAGCATTTATTTTTATCTCAATATTCTTTCCAAAATAATAAAACAACCAATCTTCCCAACCTCAATATTTGCCCTCCTGTTTTTAAAAACAAAGATAAGGTCTCCCCATAACATTATTTGAAAACAAACTACTGTGAAGTTTTCCAGCATACATTCTAATAAAGAAAAGGTCTGCTTAGTAACGCAAACATTGTTTGTTTTGCCTTCATGCTTTAGAGCAAGAATGAAAGACCAACCTTCCTATTCTAGAGCTGTGCTGTAAATTAAACATGAAACTGAAACAGATGTCTGACTCCACAACAGAATTAGACTTGGTAGCTGAAAAATGGTTGCTAAAGCACCTTTCTAAAGAACTCAAATAAATTTACTCTTTTGAAACATGCATGCCCACACACTCCACTGTACCTTACAAGAAGGATACTTCAAAATAAAATAATGAAAATAATTCTGAAATTCATTTTTACACAAATTTTCATGTAAACTATGTAACAGTAGTAGTATTTTCTTTAAATAAAACCATTTTAAACTTCTACATCAAGTAACAATAACAGATGTTACTGTTTCCAAATTCAGTTTCACCTGGCGGGGGAGCACTGGTAAATTAGCATGCATGATTACATGCTAGGGACTTGGCTGCATTTGTAGCATATATTGGTTTTTTTCTACTGACAGACAACTTTGACTTTTGATTTTTTTTTCCAGATCATTTTGCTTCAAGTAACTAGAAATCTGCTTTGAATAAGTTTCTTTTATTTCCTCCTTGTGTTAGCTCTATTAAAACACCTCATTAAAAATCAGAATTTATTATAGAGACAGTATGATAATATTTATAAGCATCTTAACAATAATAAACAAAACAAATGTTCATCTTTGTTCTGACTTGAGATAGTAAAATTTTGTAGGTCTAGATCCAGATTTTTTTTCCAGTTCTTAAAATAAAAAAGCTTTAGAATTAGCATATTTCCAACAGGTATTTCTGAGGACTGACAAAACATTTTAAATATACATTGAGCTACAATTGAAAATAAATAAATAAATAAATAAAATATATATAGTAAACATGACTTTAAAAAGTTCTTTTCCATTAAGACATTATTCATCTCCACCCCAGAATGCACTCTGTAATAAATACCCATCTATGTGACATGCTGTAAGAAGTACATTAAAAATAGGCTCTTTTAAATTCTGTAGGAAAGAATTCTACTGTTCATGCGTAAGATTTATGTAGTGCTGTATTGTATGTGAAAAAAAACCCAACCCTCTGGATTAGAGAGGAACAAAAAGCATTTATAAGCTTTGTGTGGGCTTGTTTGTTTTTTCTAGACTTTGGCTTAAGTCTTTCTTCTGCCACATAACATTCTCCAAAGGTCAGAGCAGGAGCAAAAATGTTTCTGTAGATGCCATCTTCATTTGCATCTACTCATTTTGCATTTGCATACAGGAACATTTAAAGTCAAATAACCATTCATGTTACTCAGAGGTTCTGCCCTTTCAAAATATGTCCTTTATCAGTAGCCCAGCAGTTTCTTCCTCTATTTCAGCTCTCAACTACCAATTCAAGTTATTTCAAATGCTCTGCTTAAATACGTTTGCTTCCATGACAGGTGATTTAAGCTTCAGTCCTATGCTAACAAATCCAAACTGGCATCTTCAATGGTTATGGTTCAGTCCTGCCTTATGTGGAGACAAGGAAGAAAAGGGGAGAAAGATTTTCTTTTATTGCATCAACAAAATTTGATCTTTTCAAAAGATTCATACACAATGGTTGAAAACTGATTTGGAATAACTCATTCCCCCAAGATCTGACTAATGCAATATGACATACATGACATTAACTATCATATGCAACAATATATAAATATTGCAATCCTTCCACCAAAACTTCTATTTGGATTATATGCTTAGGGTCACTACAGCAAACATTAACTTATAGAGAGATAATACACACAAGAGAATAGCAAACTATATGTTGCAGTGCGGTTCTTGCAATAGATAGTACAGTCTTGTTAGCAGAACACACAAAGAAAAATACTCTTATTCTCCTAATTCTAATATAGTTTTATAAAGATGGACTGCAGGTTTGCATAGAATAAAAATAATCTTGCAAATCAGATATTTACTTTCTCTGTGAACCTAAATCCCTCACGCTAAAATGGCAATGACTTCCAATGCACAAAAATGTTGTAAACATTTGAAAATGTTTCAGTACAAGGAAGAAGAAGAACCATTCTACACAAAGACAAGATCTGCAAGTATGTGAAATTAGCGATGCCTCCCTATCAACCCTGGATTTTTATATAGTATCCTATAACCAAATATAAGCTCCAGAGCCAGCAGCTTTGTGAAGAGACTGACAGCAGACTATTAAAAGGCAGGTTTACTGTCTGGGCACTCAGCCAAGAAGTTGCATATTCCCAGGCATGGACAGCAGGGAGAGCAGAGCCACCGTTCCAGAGTAATAGGATTACAGCTCAGAGATAACTCATAGTCTTTCATCTTTAGATGACCAACATGAGGTTTCAGCCTTGGTTGTGAGGAGCTGTTTCAGTTTCCTATCACCAGCAAGTGTTTCCTTCCCAACTGTGCAGCTCCCCTCCTGTGATGCAGCATGTAGACATCTAAAAATTAAACACTATTTACAACTGAAAAAAGTTAAGTATGTCCTTCATCTACTGTTCAGCCAATTGGAAAAAAAGCTGAAATATAGGAAATTATTCATCACTTTCTTCCTGATGCCTGGTCTCTTCTGAGATGTTATATAACCACACTGCATATTTTGCAGGCAGCAAAACAAATCAATTAAGAAGCTTTTCCTTTCTGACTCCTCCTCAACAAAACTGTAGTCATAATCACAGATCATCAACTTGCCAAGAAGTCAAACATACATGCATCCTTATTCAGCAAAACATGTTTTTGCACATAAAAAGCTACACTTCTGTGTAACCCTGGGATTGTCAGATCTAGCTTTGTATATGCTTTGTGACTATGCCTGAGTAATCAGGTCTGAAAAACTGTCCTTGTGTAACACAAAGGCAGAGCTGTTTTCACTAAAAAACCCCTGCATGATTGACCAGTATCAAGTGTTCAAATTTCTTTTCAAAACATAGAAAGGCGTTCTTTATTAGTGAATTTTAGGGAAAAAAAATATCTACTTTAATTAATCAGATAAAAGGAAGCATTAATTCTAACGTCAAATGTTGAGAAATGTAATTACAAGTACTAGCTTGAATTCAAGAGCAAACAGCTAGCTCTGAAATATTTTTACAATAAATCACAAGTTGGGCCAGTGAAGGAGATAGATTTCTGGAAATTAAGATGAGCCAGTCATTCCAAAGAAGCTACGTTATTTTGCACCAGCCTTCACTGTACAATATTTGAAAATGTAGCAGTAATAAAAATCTGTAGAGAATTTCAATTGTTTAATTATAGATATGGTTGGTCCAAGGAATTAAGAACCACCTAAATTCATTTCTATCTGCCAAAAGTTGTTAAAATTGCTGTTACAAAAGAACTATTCAAAAGATAAGTATAGCATCTACCAAAGATGACGATACAGCCTTAAACTACAGCTGATCAACCAACAATTTTCCCTGCCTGCACAATGTATCATAATTACCTACTATACAGTTTCTTCTGCTCAAGAAGTGTTTAATGCCAGGGGGAAAAAAAAATACTGAAATAGAAGTGTAGATAAAAGTACCTCTATTTCCTATAAAAAATACTGTTATTAACGAAGTAGAGCCCAGGCTTCAACCCAGGCTGCTGAAGCACATCTTTATGATACTGTGGTCTGGTGCTGCCTTTGTGGCTATACTAGTTTTGGAGCAGTTTCCATGACAACTTCACTCTTTTAACATTATCCTTGTACTTTGTACTTATTGTGGTTCTACTGCTTCCTCCACAGTTGGTTTCTGAGGATTCCACAAGTTATTTTTGTGAGTGGTATGGCATGTAATTTTCATGTTTAACCTCAGGACTCCCTTTATGTATTTTCATTAATTCTGTGGTATCTTGTATACTAGCTATACAGAGTTCCCATCCCGATTCATGCATTGTGTCACTGAAATCAGAAGGAATATTTATACGCATATTTGAAAAGTATCAGGGCTGAACTGTCAAATATGTGCAAAATAACTGCAACAGTCCTTGGGAGGAAATTTAATGGGGGAGATTATGCTGAAATCTGATCTAATTCTTATTTAAGCAAATCCATTTAAAAAACAAAATAAAAATAAGGGGGGGAAAAAAATAATCGCTAAACATTGGCTAGAAATTCTTCAAAATAAGATATGCTGTCTTATAGTAACACTTTATTTTTCTTTTCCTGTTGCATGATAGCTCATATAAAAGTAACAGGGAAAACCAGCTGACAATATCAGGAAAACATAACTAAAGCATTAAGCAGTTTCAGAGGTGTAAGTGCAAAGGACTTATTTGGCATTTCTTCCCCCTAAATTCTTTTATAAAAACTGTACATAATGCAAAAGCAGCATTAAAATACACAATTGTGCATTACAATCAACTCCTATACTTGGGAAGGAGGTGTGACAAATTAAGATTTATCCCTGCAGTGCTAAGCTGCTTTGCCAGTATCTTTCATCTGCAGAGGACAGTAACAGTTGCTGGCAGAGGTTTTTTCCATTTTATCCAGCACCAGACAATGTCAGCCCCAAACTGACTTACAAATTCCCAGGAAAGATAGTAGCCCAGTGTATCTTCATCTTGGATTACATATGTCCTACCAGTTGTTTATTCAGTCTGTGTCATGAGGAAAAAAAAACATATTGCTTACTGCTTATTAAACTGTAAGATTATTTTAGCCACTACAGCTCAAAATTAAGTCTTTATTACAGCAGTAAACACACCTTTATTCCAGATGACAAATTAATAATTCCAAGAAACAATGATATCAAGAATAATCTTTAGTCAAACAATTGCCAATTCCAGCTGTTCTCTAGAATTACTTTTAAAGACAACCAACAATCCAGAGTTGAAGCTGTCTCCAGACTGTTGTTTTTTCAGAAATTTATCACGCTGCCAGGTTGAGAGTTGAGAATTTTATTATTTGCTCTGGATAATTGTATTATTTGTTTGCACGCAGGACTTAAGAAACCTCTGAATCCTTTACCTGGGAGAGTTCTATGTTATAAACTTGTTTCTGGTCATTTAATATCTGTAACAATGCTTTAGTTCACTTGAGCTCAGGGTGCCACGTTACTCCTGCTAACATCTTTTCCCAGGGAGACATTTGGAGTTGTAAAAGCTAACTCCGTGGCTCACTGCAAACAGCTAGACCACAGAGTGTTCTGGCTTCATACAGCACTAAGTCATTTTGTTTACCAGCACTTTACAGACTACATGGTGTACATTCATAGGCGTGCACATATCATCCTAGAACACTTCTTATTTTTTTAATAAAGTGGCTGGGTCAACCCACAGTTCCTCCTTACTCCATTCCTTGGAGTTAGGTTACAAAACACAATTGGGATCTCCTCTGCCCAGAGCCTTTAGCCAGATCAGATGTACGATGGCTACAGCTGTTTGCTGACCCAGCACAGCTATTCATGTATAACAAAACAACAAAAAAAAAGTGCATCTGACTTGAGCATAGAAAATTCTGTCTTTCCCAACTGGAAATGAACAAGACAACAACAACAAAAATCACACCCCCCAAAAAAAACCCCAACAAAGAGAAAAGACAATTTCTTTGGACTTTAAGAACCCTTAAACAAAGGCCTTCTGACATGTTACTAGGGAAACTACAGTCACAGAAATGAAATGTGGCATAATCATTAAGTTAAAAAACCCTTGCTGTCAAAAAGGTAAATATTATTAAAAGTTCTACATTTCATATAGCCGAAGGAAGGCATTTAAAGCCCTGTACTAAGACAATTTATTTCATGTATTTATTGTAGAAGATGATGCACTATAACAGATGTGTCCTAACTGTCATTTAAAGTGTATACATCTTACTAGCTCAGAAATACAGGCAGTTTGGGCAAAGGCTCTGTATAATTTGATACAGACTTGCCAGGAGCACAGCTGAATAGCCAGAGGGGAAAGAATGAATGAAACAAGATGAAGCATTATCACCCCATTTCATTCTTTGTCCTCCTGAAATGAACAATAAATAAAGTATACTTCATATATTTTAAGGGAAAAACACAAAGGCAGCTTAAAATTCGGTATTTTTAAAAAAGACACAGTTGTAGCAGGGGAAAATGAAACGTGACTACATCAATACCACATCAGAACTGGCAACAGCTCTTGCAAAACTATCAAAGCCTATATTGTGTTGCTTCATGCACGCTCTAGTCTGTTAAGATGAAACTTCCCCTATTTCTGAAGTAACAAAAAAGGAAGTAGAGTAGCTTTTGATGGCTTTCATAAAAAAGCTGTATATCATCCCTGTTTTTAAAGTAAAACTGTTATAGGAGCCAATTCATATTCTCTTTATGGTATTAATATGTTTTAAAAAGAATGGGAAATTTAGAACTCTAGAGGGAAGTTATTGCTTCCTTATGTACATATCTTTAAGACAATCTAATAGAAACCAACTGCAAAGAGAGAAGCAACAACAACAAAAACATAAATATTTAAGCCAGTATTTCAATTCTTTAATGTCAAAAAGTTATTTTCAAGTCAGTTCTACAATGAACTTTATTAATTACAAATCCACTACGATGATGTGTGCTATTTAATGCTTGTGCAGTCGGTGGCTTGCCAAGTCTGTGACTTTCTTGTGAGTCTTAATTAATGACCCTAAAGCTACATACCATCTCACTAAAGTGAAATCTTCTGACAGACAAGTTAGAAAGGTTCCCTCATATGCTTTATAACGGCCTAGCTATCTTTGTGCTGCAAGTACTTCATCTCAAGAGATGAGAAAGAGCCATCTGAATAAACATTTGGTATTCCTTGAAAATTGGCTATTCAAGTGCCACAAAAATAGCATCTTGGGTTCTGTAAGTAAACTTCTTCATATTCAGCACAGTTAGACCATGCTTCTGATGTTCCTTTCAGATTAACCGTTTCGTTTGTTGGGGTTTTTTTAACTAATTTAAACAACAAAACAATTAAGAAAACTGACTACTTTGAGAAACCACATGAATGCAAATCCTATTATTTATCAGCTGATTTCAAAAGAAATTTTAATTTAGGAGCATGCTGCTGATGATAATCTTTTCCAAATTCTGATGTTTGTACTTGCTGTTTGCCATTTGACTGATTAGTTTAATTCCTTCAGAATTTACATAATGTGCTTATGATAAATAAAAAATGGCTATAGGAATAATTGCATTACTTGATAAAATTATTAAAAACAAATCAAGACAAAATACTTCAACTCTCTTTGCAGAGCTTGAGGCACAAAATATGCAAAGGGAAAAATGTTTACTCAGACTTCTACAACTAATGAATTGGTGAGCCTTCTATTGGCAAAAGAATTTCATTCAATGTAGGAACAATGTTCTTCCTCTGACAGAACTGCCAGCTATCATGATAGCATAAACCGCTGCAAACAGTTAAACACACAAGATGTTCAAGAGGAAGTACTGCTCTCTTTTTGAAGCAGAGAGCTGTCTTTTGTTAGATATTTGTACAGTGAGGGAATGCAGAATTCCATTCATTTTGGAAAATTATCTAAGCCATTTCTTGCTTCAAAACACTCTGCTCACTCTGAAATTCAATTCAGTTTCCATACTTTCCTCATACAGGTAAATTTAGGGCCAAATAAGAAGTCTTGCAAAATTTTCATTCATTCTAGCAGTTCTGTAGCACACCTAAAGTAGGGAAAAGAATCACCGTTAACGATAGGTCTACGTAAGAAAATTCTTCTAGCATGGCTGTCAGTGATCCAAAGGGACAGAACTACTGATTGATAAGAATACCAACTGCCTTTTTATCAGTATTGTTGCTATCCACAGATGATTTATACAACAGAAGTATGTCTATTTTTTCTTTTGCTCTCACAAAAAGCATTCATCTGACATACTTTAATAACTTCAGAACATCAATATGCCACCTTCATGGTTCCTTTTTATAGCTATTTAAGCCAATGCTAACACTGTCCTGTAATTTTTCCCTTACATCAGCACTGTCACTTGTCTGGTCTGCCCGTGAGCTGGTCTGGCGAGCCAAGAAGATTACATGTACAATCAGCTTTTGGGTGGCTTAGTTTCTTGAACCAGATCATCATGGGGTTGGCAAGCACCAGACCTGTCACAAGAAAGGAGGTGGGAACAGGAATACACTCCCAGAACTCTGGCTGCATTGACTTGCATCATCAGAAACTTGTGGAAACCACTCACGGTAATGGTAAAGGCCCAGCCACTCCTCATTCAAAAGTCACTTCTGCACTTACTGAAGCTATTGAAATGCACCACTTTGAGAAGATGTGATATGAAGTGTAACAGTCAATAATACATTTTCCATACTGTTTTAGTGCTTTTCAAGAGATTCAAAAGAACCTTCTTCATATTGCACTGGCTCAAAGGTGTGGTCCCATGCTGGACTACTAAAGACTAAGAAGTTACAACAGCATCAATAAACATTGAAATAGACAACACAAACTGGAGAGTTATCAAGCCTGTACACTAGCTAATTTTTATATTTCACTTTTAAATACTAGGGGAGGTGTGTTGTTTTTTGTTTGTTTTATTTAAGTGTAACACTTTAAATTAATAAACAACTTCTAGGGCTGACCAGAACATCTAAGTTGGCTACGAAAAGACAGCTTAAAGTTCTTGCTACAGACAAAAACAAAGGAGGCCTTTTCAGGTACCCCAGCTATCCCTGTTAATCAATGGGAAACACTTGACAGTATTCTTGTTTATATGGTGATCCTTAAGCTTTCAGACTTCCCACCCCAGAGATGAAAAATAGCAGACAGGGCTTCCTTTTTTCAGGTTACTTATAAACTCGGTTAGCACATCTTCACTATTAGTAAAAACTAGTCGGAAAGGGTGAAAGAGTGAAAACAAGCTTGGCTTAACTCTACGAGTATCCATTTCTCCACATTACTGGAATTACGCAAGTTCGTTTGGGGGATAATTCCTGTTCAAACTCTTCTGACCACATTTCCCAGCAGCAATCACAGTTCAGAGTTTTCATGGTGTAATGTAGCTGCACAGACCTATGGTTCCGATCCATGAATATCCAGCACTGAAAAACAGAGCTGTTTGCCTGAACAGTGAATTGAAACATTTGTAGCATCTGCAGAAGTTGAGCAAGTAAAAGAATGAGAGAACAATTAAAAGCATTAACGGGTCAAGCAGTTGTCTTATAAAAAGCAGACTAAAAAGGTTGGGCCTCTTCAAACAGGAAAAGCTGAAGGTGGGGCAGGAACATGACCGAACTGTACAAAATAAAAAATGGCCTCATATTAATTGAATAAAGCCTGATAGAGACAAAGGCTGTGAAGGAGATGAGGTTTACTGCAACATGCTAATTCTTGCTGAAACACTTCAACTGACATTTCTCCATTAAGGTTTTAATGTATTCTGATTACAAAGTATTAGCTCCCTTCCTGGTTAAAGTAATGCTTAGAAATACAAGTGAAAAGTCATCTTCTATAATGTGAAATCTAGACATGCTAGAGAAAAGTTTTGGTTTGACAGCATAAGTCTATGCCAAGGAAACCATTACCTACAAGATAAAGAATAAATTTCAGCCCAAGTCTTGCCAAGTAATTACTGTATTATTAACAAAGTTACAATAGCTTCCCTCAGAACAGTTTTCTGAATCATGGTTATGACTAAACATTTCTAGAGAAAAATCCCAGTTCCTTAAAATCCTCCTTAAACAAGAAAGTCTCAGACAGATCTAAAATGGTGTTCAAAGTGATATGAAGAAAGTAAAGGGACATTCTTCTCCAATTCATTATCAAGTTACATGATTCAAAAACTATTCTGCCTTAGCATGGGGATTCATCATTGCTTTCATGCTGCATAAAAAACTTTTGATGTAGACAAAGCTTAAGTTCTAGGGTAATGGTTCCCAAAAAAACTTTGGCAGACTGTACAGTTGCCCTTCCACTCTCTTCTTGCTCACTCATTTTGAGTAACTGCATTAATGCAACTTCAGAAAAATTATTTCTGAAAATAATAAAAGTTCCTTTGCTTGTCACGGCCTCCTTCAGTTCCAGATTTTCTGAAACAACAACCAACAGATTAATTTTTAAGACTGACACTTACAAGTTATACTCACTTAGCCCTCTGTAGTAAAGGGGAGAATTAGCAAATCTTTAATGCTAAACAATAAATTGATTTGACTATTGTAGTACAACCCTAGTTTTTCACTTCTTGATATTCTTCTTCATAGAAAAATCAGTAAAAATTAAGAATCACATCACAGAATAGCATGTTTCCAGAATCAGAACCTTCTTAAAGCCAGGTTTTGGGCAGAACTTGTTTGAAGCATGAACCTATGCTTGAACAAGTTCTTGCTCTAGGCTATAGGCAATTAACTAAATAGAAAACTGCTCAAAAATATAAACATGGCTACATAAAGGGGGAAAAGCATCTTCCTTAGCTTCCATATCACCATTCATGCTTCACTGTTTTACATTAACCTCTCTATATAAACACACACAATCCCACAGAATACTGCAAATCAGTCTTCATCCAGAAGACTAAAAATAAACAAGAAAGATCTGTGACTTTAATACTGTACCATGCTTTTACATACATTTATAACTGCTTTAAGAAATAGTTTGTCCTCCTAAACCCAAATATGATAGTTTAAGTGGGTACATTAAATATATGAAGAATCTTCCATTAGTACTTTATTATGAATTTTTTTCTTTAGGTAAGTCTGCTGCTGCGTGTACTTTAGTTGGTTTATATCATGAATGTAGAGCATGCTCAACAGAAAATTTGAAATGCAATGGAAAATTAACATTTACAATAAAGCCTTAATTTTTTTGTTGGAAGTATGAATACCATTGCAGAATGATCTGAGGTAGCCTACTAGCTTTTTGTGATTATTACTCTGCCAATTTTATTGCCTGACATCATTCAAACATATTCTGCAAGTATGAGGTCTTCTTTCTCTCCAGAAGATTCTTTCCCACTTCAGGGGTGGGAGGAAGTGTTTCCACATGACATATTTGACAGTTAAGGTGTCTTTCAAGCATTCCATACTGTAATCACATTATAAAACTATTAAAAAATTAATTAGGAGTGATGATATGTATTTTACATGGGTTTAGAGAAAAACTGTAGAACAGCATTCTTTTTTTGGTTTTGTGTTTTTTTACTCTGGGCTATCAATTCAGCCTGCTTTGGTTTTTAACTGCAAATTTCATGGCTTTTCCATCAC
The DNA here is from genome assembly GCA_035590215.1 of Microhierax caerulescens. Taxonomy (NCBI): domain Eukaryota; kingdom Metazoa; phylum Chordata; class Aves; order Falconiformes; family Falconidae; genus Microhierax; species Microhierax caerulescens. Next base: position 22,570,365 of record JAVJGJ010000062.1, read on the forward strand.
TGGAACAATCCAAACAGTAACAAATGAAAAGAGAGCACAAGCATTGTATTTGAATAAAGACAGACGATAGGCAAAAGAGGTGAGACAATATGAATTTATCAATTCTATGTATAATCTGAATATAATTAAGGGTTATTGGGGGAGCACAAAGAAGCAAAGACCAAAAAAGTATTCACAAACAACACTTCAGGCACCAAGGTCTCAAGGAATTCATTTAAGATCTCAAACCAGAGAGTTTAAATACATACTGCCTCTTTTACACAGACAACTGTCATCAAAGGAGAATGATGTTTATGATCTTACAAGATTCTCAAAACATGGGTCATGGCCCATGAAATATGTAAGGCCCATTCATAACTGCATTCAATTAAAAAAAAAAAAAACATCCCAAACTGGGGATTGTGGCATTTGCAAATACAAACCGAACAAATTATTTCTTCTATATTGTTTATGGGGTAGTCAAAACTAGAAATGAGTCACCACCAAAAGAAACGTGTGAACTACTGCTCTGCAACAGCAGCATGTTTTACTGCTTGGCAGATTGCATTAATGAAGGACTACTTTCCTGCCAAAGATTAAGTTCAAAAGGTTTAACAAATTTGTCTACAAAACTTGTTAAAAAAACAGAAACAATGCCACATTTTTTTAGCTCCTATATCAGAATTATTTGATTATATAGACTGCATTTGACTTATATATGAAGAATTATTTGACCAAGTTAGAACAGGTGTAAAGAAGCTTCATTCTGCAGTCTACTTGACAACACTAACAGTCACATTGAGCTTACACCTAAAATCTAAAGTTTTACTCTCTATAGAAGAAACCATCAGTCCAAGGACTTACACTAATAGTTAGCTAAGAAATATGAAGTATCACTTGTCGTGAAAAAAAAAAAACAAAACAAAACAAACAGGGACTTTTATATACATAGATAAATATAATTAAATAATTGTTACCTATTTAGATAGAGTTTTAAACAGTTTATGTAACTGTGCTCACATCTTGGAAAAGATGACTGCCTTACCAAGGTGATCATGAGCACCCTATATTTATTCTCCACAAACTTGTCGGCAGCTTTAATTATGAATGTAACAGAGAGACAACACATTACTCATAAGTTAAGTATTGTGATGCTGATTTTAAGCCAAATGACTTGAAGATGTCCAAAAACTGAGACATGAAACATGTGCTACACTACTTTAGAGTATTTCATTGCTACAGACAAAATGGAAAGGAGATACTACCTTCTGCAAATAGCCATTTAAACAGGAAAGTTATCTCAGTTTACAATCTAAAGATTACTTTCTTGCACTACCTGTTTCCTCAGAAAACTTGGCTAGAGTGACAATAGGTGTAAAGAGCTCTGGAAAGCTTTCCCCTTGATAAATTTCCCACAGTTTAAAACATTGATACTGCCTTTTCCCTATCTGGTATCTTCAACATGCTAAAACTGCAATAGCATGAAAATAAGATAACTTTATAGAGCAACTCACCAAGCTGATCAGCAAGACTAAAATAGTTTGTCTTCTATGAATGGTCATGCATCTTTTTTCATGTAGACCATACACAGCAGCCCTAAAATACTGAGGCTACTCAAAGAAATTACTGTTCTTGCCAAGCTTTAGATAAAGTTTTATTTCTATTTCACTTAGACTAAATATTTAAAATTGAGCATTGCCATCTTATACATTAGCTCTTGAGAGTAAATCAATTTTCTTCTCCATCTACTAATGCCTCTATTGCTAAACAAAGCAACATGGCGTTTAAGTGAATATTATTAATTCAGATCTCCTGAGGACAATTGCACTATTTTACTGCTCCAGTTTAATCCAAGGTCAGCTCATACAGTCAATTATGAATTAAAAAAGATTAGAACAAAATAATATTTAGTATAGCAAACAATTTCAATCAAAACTGCCAGACGTTCTGCACTGATCCATTCTTCTGTGTTAAAATTCAGTGTAGGACATTCTCATCTGCTTTTTCATTCCAGGTCTAGGTTTATGGCAGAGTCACACATGAAACTTCAGATTCAAAAAATGCAGTATTTGGCTGGAAATTTTCAAACATGAATGTCTCTTCCAACTAATACTGAACACACAAGATTACTGACTAACTCAAGCAGTAACCTTCCACAGGGAACTGTATCTTTTATACAGGAATATTCACAAGTTCCAACAGCTCCAACAAATTCTTTTAAAGAATTAGTGGAGCTAATGACACCAGGCAAGTCAAAGAACAGACAAAACCCAGTCTATCAGTGCTTCAGCTTAGCTATGAAGTAGTCAAAATCTATTCTTATGAGTGTTAAGTTAGAGATGTAAAAGATACCCACCCTAGCAAGCTGCATGATACATTAGTATCATTAATATAAATTCAAGTTGCAACATCCAATTGTAGGAGTTATTTAGAAAAATGTGTTTAAGGCCACAGAAACTAGGAAACATAAATTCTCCTTGCTCTGCCCTTGTTTTGTTTTCAGGTCAGACTAATTAAGGTATTTTCTATGATTAGAAAATAAGTTATGAAGTTAATGGTATAGGAAAAGCACTTCTAAGAAGCCAACTACCAGTTCATATTTTAGCATTAAAAGGAGTTAAGGCTACACTATCATTAAATGACATAACTGGTCCTGTCTTATTAAATCACTATTTAAAAATTCTATTTGTTTCCACCCACTGTAGAACATACTAAGGCAAAACCAATATGTCCTATAAGTCATATAGGTACATTACAGATAAGATTGTTTTAAATACAGAAACAAAAGCTTAAGTTAAATGCATCAACATCATCAGTTTATTGGACTTGAAGAATCACTATTATCAAAAGTCCATTATCATTAGCCAGACATGAGTTTGTATTGGCCACTATTGCAAATATAAGTATAAATGAATACTTAATGTAGTTGTAATTTTCAGAAGATAATACATTTGGTTAATACTGTTCACCATGATTATGGCTATCAGTTTCCACAACATTTCTTCTCTGAACCTAAAAAGAAAGCAGAATAGGCTTCTAACCAAGCACCAGTTTATTGATAAGAGTTGGAAAACTTGTCTTAGTAACTGTAAATCAAACACAAATATTTGATTTTCCAAATTCCTATGAGAATCTTGTATACACAACGCTTACAACACCTGATTCAGAGTAATAAATGGGATACCATAAATGGGCAGAATACTCTAATTCACACTAAGAAACATGAATGCAATTCAAAACCAGACAAGTGCAACGGACTCTCTAAAAATAATTCATCAATTTCTATTAAAATACATATAGACTCTATATTCTCTCTCTATACACAAACCATATATAGGTACTCTGTATCTTATATAGTATACTGCCACATATATTCTACCACTACAGAATCTGTTTCAATAGAAGACATAAAACTAGTTTGTTTGTACAGATGGTACCCATAATTATCATAATGATGGAAAAACCACCATTAATTTCTTGGACGTTCATCCTTTAGTGAAGAGCTCTGACATGACACCAACTAAACAACTAGGAAAATGCCTTTCTGCAATACAATGTTCTTCTATTAGTGTCCAATGTTCTTACTGACTCTTACAGCCAAAAGAGGCTGGCAAATTTTACTGAAATATAGTCCAGCACTTTATTTCATTCAAAAGTTTAACTTCAGAAGATACCCACGTTTTAGTTATGTGCATCTGTACGGTAGCTATTGTCAATCAGAAACTTTAGCGAGAAAGAGCCACAAAACACATTAGCCATTTTAAAGGTCTGTTTTCACACCATCTGAACATTACCTTCTGGGAATTTAGAAAGTAGCTTGAAGCTGATGAAAGTCTTTTAACACACTGATTTACCTTAAAGCAATGTTTACTATGTAAACTGAACTGATATTAAATACAACAGGGCAATATAACACACAATAAAGTAACATGATATAATAATGTAACTATCCTAAAGCAAACTGGTTACAATTAACTTTAACACTAAGAGCCTAAGATTTTTCAGGGACAACCTGTTCAAATCAAGAGCAGTTTCAAACCATTTCTTTTTTTTTTAAGAAAAAACAAAACAAAACAAAACTAAAAAAACAAACCAAAGAGTAGTCTGTGATCTAACTGTCAAATTTCAAAGCTGAAATCGGCCTCCAGTGCTAGTATTACACTTCTTCAGTGGCTGTCAGAACCTTGGCAGTCCACTCAGTAGTTCCATGAAAGGCAGTTAAACTGGATTGGAAAAAAAAATCTATCATCATCAACCTCAACATTCTTTTTACAAGGACCATCACCTGAAGTACTGGCAAGGGTCTATAAACTGAAAAAGGATGGAAAACTACACCATTATTCATTACCCAACAGCAAAAAGAAAAAAAAAAGTGGCTAAAAGTGGCCTGTTGAAGAGACTGAAAAGGTCTAGAATGAGAAGTCCTGCACAACCATAAACCTTTGCCATTAGTAGCTGCAGTTACATTGCAGAGACTTGCAACAGCAGTTGAAACACTTAAGAGTATTTCTAAACATTACTTAGAAGTTAGTGAATACAAAATGTATGAAATATCAGAGCTAAGAAAGCTTTAGAAAACTAGAACAAAGAGCTTCAAAGGAAATAAGCTCTTCTGGTAATTTGGCTAAGTTATTAAAAAAATAAGCAAGACCCTCGTACTTGACTGGGAAGAAGGGGAAATGAATCATAAGTTTCAATACCCTTAAGACTTCTGTATTACAAAACTAGTTATCACTAGGCATAGCATTTTTTTATGTAAATAATTTAATCAGCAAGGCTTCACAGTACTGGCAGAATAATTTAAAAGTTGATTTTGAGGTTTTATTTATTTGACGGGTTGTCTAGAAGATGAGTTACACAACAAAACCTAATACTTCTCTATGTGAAATCATAGTATGTAACCCATCTAACCTATTTCTAATTAGAAGTCCAAAGTACACAAAGCCCTATTTATCTGGCAATTCTCTTTTATTATATCTCTGCCAAAACCCTGTCACACACTGACTCCTAGGATCTTAAACAAAGGCAAATGTAATTTTGGCAAATGTAACTGACACTAGGGTATTGGGAAACCCCAACAAACAAAAAAGCCAACATAAAAAAGCCCATGACACAAAATTAAAATCTCCAAAGCTCCCACACTTACATTACTTAAAGTCTTCAAACATGGAGAGTTTTGTTCTAGTTTATAGTTTTGGTTTCAAAATTTGAGAACATCTTGAATGGCTATTCTTGCAGTTTCTCATTTGAGGAGTACATCCAAGTAAGAACAACCTAACACACCTTTGCTTTCAGAACAGTTTCTTGCCAAGCAAGCTCACATGCAGGAATAGAAGTACAGTTAGTGTGCATTGTGTAATCCTGTGTCTCAGACTAGATGGAAACAAAATGACTGCTGCTGAATACATGCAGTAGGAGACTTCTAAAGTGGGATTTTTTTTCCAGTAATACTAGTACCTGCTCATTACCACATGTGCCATGTTTAACACATTTACCAGTGTAACTCCATGCGTAATTCTGACTACTATAATTTTTAAAATAGGATTTAGGTTTGAAAAACTAGATTTCAACAGTTAACACTGTCATTTCACATTCAGAAATAAATCTCAAAGTAGAAAATCACAAAGTACACTGAAATGCAAAATTTATCAGTTGTCTTGCTCACACCTTCCTCTACAGACCACTGCTAATACAGACGTGCCCACAGATAAACATGAAGTGAGAAGAGGTTTGTGGATGGGAGGGGAAATGCATGTGGGGGAGGAGGAGATTGTTTATATTTAGTATTGTACCTTTGAGGCTTCCCCAGTCATGTCTATAGGACAGAGCATTACATTGACAAAGAGGGAATCAGAACTCCACCATGAAGTTTAAATAAACATCAGTACTCTGCAAATGCTGTTAGAGACAACATTATGGTTTTTTATAGTTGCCAAGCTTTACGATATAACAACTCCAGACATATTTATTGGTCATTATGGTAAATAAAATAAATTGCTAGTCTTCCACACTGACATCAGAACCAACATGCAGACTACATATTACAGCAACAACAAAATAAAATAGAACACTGACACAAATGCCAAGGTTGAACATCCCCCCCAGATCTAGCATTCTGAACTAACTGTGGCATTTTTGTTGAAATTTACAGACAGGTTACACCACAGTACAATAACATCTAAAATAACTTTATCAAAAATAGCACAGGTTTCATGAATACCCAGACTTTACAAACTCTCAAATGCAGTACTCTAAATATGAATGTTTCTTGACTGAATTAGTTCTCAGAAACACTGTAAATCCTATTCTTATACCATTTTTTCCCAGTCTTGAGAACCTACTCCAGACTCTCAATTCATGTCAGTTGCCCAACTCCCTCATGCTTATCCTTCATGATGTTTTTCCCATGCTATCCCTAAACCAAACGTAGGGCATTAATGCCCAGTTAGAATGGGAAAAATAGCGAGAGATTCGTCTGAAAGCTACAGTCTTGACAAACACTTAGCAGTGTTGTATCTACATCATTGTACTCTACTACTTGATAACTTCCAGATAAGCATCCTTAAAAATAGTACTTGTACCAGTATACTTTGAGATTTAAAGATCAAACAACTGGGATGAGTTAGGAGATCCAACACAGGAATTCTGCCACGTAAAGAAAGCCAAGATAACACAACTATTTGATTCAACTCCACATGGAAGGAGACAGAATGCCCATTAAAAGTGACGCGAGCTCTGCCCTATAAACTAAGCACGGGGCACACAAGTCAATTTTACTGTTCGTTGGCTTCCTTCCGTACTGAAACGTTAAAAAAAAATAATAAATGTGAACTTCACACCTAAGAAAATACAGCCTTTGTATGGTTAGGAGCCGTACTGTCCAAAAAACTCCAAACACAGAAGCCAGCGACTCTGCAGCGGGCAGGGTGGAGCAGAAGGCGGGACAATGACCTAATAGATCTTTTCTATCTTTAGTTTCATGAGCCGCCGCGAAGCACAGGCGGCCGGGCCACGCCGAGCACCGGGCCAGCCGCGGCACCGGGCGCTTTGGGGGGAGCGGGGGGGGGGCGGCCGGTGGGCGCCGCGC
>JAVJGJ010000062.1:22579571-22620066 GCA_035590215.1 Microhierax caerulescens
AGTTTCCTTATCTTGCAACGTCATCCCACAAGGGATTCTTTCATCAGCCTGGCATATGATAGTGTTTTAATAGCTGTGTTGTTTATATGCCACCAAACGTGTGGTATTTCTTCACCCGAAAGTGGTAAGGGGCAATTAGCAGGCATCTTGGAGGTAAGGTTTAGGCTGACAGGAGGCAGGAAGGCCATCCATCTTGCAGTTAAGGCAGTGATGTGAGACTTAAGAGGGACATTGAGGCAAACGCTCAGTGAAAATCATGTGATACCTTATCCTTACATGCACCTGAGTGCCTGCAGTTACCATTAACATTATAAGCTTCTAAAGATAAAGCCTCTGGTGCATATCATTCTTCAGACCATTTTATTAGCGTGACAGTAGTTAGGTGTCTAAGGAGGGTAGTCTGTGTGTAAACTCAATAATGATGAGGCATTGAGATGCGCCAGTTGTGGGGATTATATGGCACCCTCACAGTCTCCTTGAAATGAGCATAACTTTAAAAAATGAAAAGCTGACTGAGTCAGGAAAGGGATTTCAGCAAACGACTTGTCTAATAGTACAGGTGTTTGTAGTAATGAAGACTAGAAAGGTGGTTCAGAAGGAAGTAAGGGCACAGAAGTAGCCTGGAACTGGATTTTGCATCGTGTATTAACAGTGGTTTTTTTAGCTGAAGCATGCTGGGGTAGAAGCATTTAAAGAATATGTTAGCATATGTTGAGTAATTAGTGGTGCTAATAATATTAGTGTATAGGAAAACACTACACTGTGCTGGGTGCTGTCCTGTCACAGAACAAGGAGATGGCTCCTGCCACAATGACATACTGAATCAAACAAAAATGTTGTGTCATGAGTTAATTTCTTTGATTAGTACTACTCTTGAAAGTGATTTTACACAATTCTATTCATAGAGAGCCTTTCAGATACTCTTGCTAACCTGATAGCAGTCCTGACCTGTAATAATCAGCATCGGTTAATTTAGAAATGAGCCTGGCCTTTGTGGTTCCTTTGTTCCAACACCTTGGCCACAGAATGTAAAACTTTGGGGAGGCTGTTAAAGCTGAGTGTTTGTGTGTCTAACAGTAATACCAAAAAACAACTGCAATCCAAATGAGCTGTTTTCCTTTCTCCTCTATGATCTGCCTGGCTGGCTGTAGCGATTAACTTAATTTGCAGGTTTCATGCAGATAGTTTAGATTAAGTATAATAACAAAGAATGTGATTGATAAGGTTTCTCCAGCAGCAGTTTAGCTTGTGGAATCTTAATTTTTTTTTTTTCCTCTCCCTAACACCTTTTTGTTTTGTGCGTGTGCGCGTGCCCCTTCAGGTGGGCTGATAGCTTGGATTTGAATGTTAAAATACAATAACTTTAATAATAATTTTTATTTTTCTTTTAAATTGATTATTTTTATCTTTATCTTGGATAAAAAGTGCTTTGGGACTAATTTCCATCTGTTTATTTGAACTGATTAATTGATAAAGGATGGAGGAAAAGGAATCCAAAGCCATAGCATGAAATCCTTATGTCTAGGCAGGATTAGATTTTTTTTAGCCTCAGCGTTAATGTCATAGGACAGCAGGGAGGGTGGTGGGTGGATATGCATGTCAGAGTTTGTAATAATAACTGGAAATAAATACAAAACTACAAGAAAATTTCTTGAGCTATATGTGAACAAATGTAGCTGAGCTGAGCTTGCTGCCTTAATAAGGCTGGCTGACAGTAAGTACAGAGGGATACTAGGGGCTGTTTTTTTTCTCAACTGTATTGATAAATGAACTTTTGACTGTAAGCAGTTCACATACAGCATCTATATAATGTATTGGTTAGTTTTGAACCTATATGTGTGATAAAACAGGTTCACTCAGAGCAGAACAGGGACAGTAGTGTCATCCTACCAATGACTAATTGTTAGTAGGTAGTACAGATGCATTGCTTTGGACTTTCACAAAGATAATCTTCCTGTTCTGTAGAACTTTTAATTCATGTATGTTGAAAATATAATCCGAAAAGCTGGCACAAGAAAAGAGCAATTAATCTAGTGATAAAAGTTTTGCTTTTAACTTTTCTGCACTCTTTAACAAGTAGTTCAAGATAAAAAGCATTGTATCTGAAAAGGAAAACTGTATCTCAGTCTCAATTTTTCTCTTATTTTTACACTTTAGATTTACAGCTTGCCACTCAGTCCTAAAAATAAACTCTGTAAGGTGAAGGTTAAGTGCTAGTAGCAAATCCTTCCCAATTTGCATTGACTTTCTGGTATAGAGGAGGCTGTATGAAGTGTGATTTTTTTTTTTGTGTCTGTAGTTTTTTGTTTGGGGAGAGTTTGTGTTTTGTTTTTTTTTTCTCCTAGTAGTAGGCATTTTTAGCAACTGTAAATGTTTCCAAATTGTGAGGAGAAAAAGTTAAAAGCAAGTTATAAGTACATTTAAATTCCTGAAAGAGAAATTTTATGCAATGCATTTTGGAAATTCAGTACTTCCATAAAATGTCAGAGTAAAGATGTTAAAGAACTATTTTGGTCGTGCATCAAGTATACTGACTTAAAAATAGGTGTAACTCTTTACTGCAATCTTTCTTATCTCTCTGAGATTTAGAAGTCTCCTTTATGCTTTCTGCTGCTTAATATTGCCATCCTTTCCATTGATTTCATTGCTTACACTTGCTGCTGTTCCTGATTCCCTCTTTGTCTTCTGTTTCATTTACACTGCTCTGCTCTGTTTGTCTTCATTGAAAATAAACATTTGTTTCAGAAATTTAATTTGAAACATGTTCTTCACAGCATATATTGCCCTTTCACTACAGTCCTACATCCTGTCTTCAGTTCTTTCAAAATATTTAATGGTATACTTTATATTGTCTTGAATTTCTGTCCACCCACGCTTTCACTGATCTCCTCCAATCTTCTTCCTGATGTTGGAGTTCAGTGAACTGCTCTAAGGTCACAGGTGGCTTGTTTGTGGCTGAATCTGAGGCATTATTCTCATTTCATCCATCCTAGTCTGTCTGTCACCTTTGGCACTCAACACTGTCCCTTCTGTTTTCTTATGTATGTGGTGTTTTCATTGATATTTATCAATTATATGGTGGTGTTTTCCACAAACCATCACTTCTACTCTGTTCTGTTTCTGAAGTTATGTTTTCTGCTGTATTTGACTTGTTTAAGTTGTAAGCACCACTGTAAATTCTAGATCCTTCTAGTTAACACCATACCTTCCTTTTTAACTTCGTCCTCTTTGCATTCTTGGCTTTTGCTAAGAACTTGTGTGTCCAGCCTCAGTATCTGAAGTTATTTCCAAAAGCTGTCTTGCTTCCCTCTGAATCTGACTCCTTTTTCCTTGGAGTTCAGGATTTTATGGAATTAAATTCTAATACTTCACCTTGTACCATCATAGCTTAACTAACTTTCCTCAATCCTTCAGGCTTTATGAAAAAAATTTGATGACTCTCCTGTACCTGACCTTTTTCTCCCTTCTCCTATATTATCATCAGTTGTCTTTCCTCCTGCTGTTCTAAATGTGTTGCCTCCTCATAAGAGCACCTCAATTCAGTGGATTTTTAAATACCATGGTGTTTTCAGTCTCTTCCAATCTTGTATGTTGACCTTAAAGATATTCTTTTTCTTCCTTCTGATATTTCAGTCTTTGTGTACATGCCAAGTTTTTAACTTTTTGTTCTTTTTCTGTGACCCCTCTACACTTGTTGTGCTGTACCTGACTCCTGTGACCTAATGCTCTAATTAGTGGTGGGAAGTACAGAGGAGCTAGTAGTATCATTACTTAATAACCTGTGTTTATGACAAGGCAAAGAAGGAAATACAAAAGAGGGCTAAAAAAATATTTTTATTTCTTTAGGATGTAGGAGGATAGCCTCACAGGCTTTATGTTTTCCTCCAAGGAGAATCAAGTCATGTTACCCATTTGCTGGAAGCCTTGAGAGGGGAGACCGTATTGTATATAGCACTCTTAAAAGTCCTTCTATTAAATGTACAGTTGATAGATCTGTAGCTTAGAGACCTGTATTTCTGTTCTGCATTTAAAATTTAAGGCTATATTAACAAAGGAGGAAAAGAGAGACTCGGTTTTGTGCTCTGTATTTTATTAGCCTTTCTGATATGAGTAACAGGAATAGTTCAGTCATACAGAATACAAACAGGAAAAAATTATAGTACCAGGGGTTAGATGCTCAAGAGCTTACCCACATTTCATTAGCCAGAATCAATGCTCAGGATCCTATAAATAACCTGGAAAGTATACGTTGCATGAGGTGGGTTTTTTTTGTTTTTGTTTTTTAAATGCATATTGTAGGACCAGTTAATCGAAGAATTGCTATAGAAACGTGGCATTTGGAAGCTTCAGCATATAAGGGTATTACTTAATTTGCAGGTTTGCAGTAAGAAAACTGAGTGTAAAAATGTTAAGGAATAAGATTGATCCAAATTTGGCTTCAGAAAAATCTGTGTTTAGTCAAAATTGGCCTAGCTTTTTCAGTAGTCGGTGGGAAAAGGTGTCTTCAGAGGGCAGTTTACTCTTTCCTGTTTTAGATATTTATCTTTATCACACAGTATTTAACTGTGTGAGGTGTGTTGTCCTGGAAACATGTGATGGGGTTTGTTCTTCCTGCCTATGGAAATACCACTGCCAGCAGAACTTTTGGAGTGCAGTTCTCTTGATATCAGGCAATACCTCTGGGAATGATGACAGAGCAAATATGAAAGTTGTCAAATTACCTAAATGCTTACAAAGAAACTGACAATGCTTTATTGAATAGACTTTATCTGAAATCCAATGCCAGAAGAAAAAGCAATGATAGAAATACAGGAATCATGAATAAGGATCACATATTTCAACAAATAGTACAAGAGTATTTCTTGGGAACATATCAGGTCAAAGGCATTCAGGCTTTAATGTGTTAATGAAGTTATTGCAAAAAAGAAATATGTTTTTCTGTCACTTCCAGTTGGTCTCCAATAAAACCATCTTCAAGACATATTTAGAAACTTAGTCATATGACTGGAGGAGTAAGTTGTGATTTTATACTTGAGTGAGAAGCAAACCTCAGATTTAGTGGAGTGTCAACAACAACTAAACTTATAGCTGGTTCTCCCTATTGATTAACTGACTAATGCAATTAAAAACTTCAGGTCCTCATTCATGATAATTTTTTTCCAGAAGACTGGACGTTTTGGTTTGTATTTAGCTGAAAAACTTCTTTTATAGGAATTTTCAGATAATACTAAAATATTGAGCTGCATTGGTGGGGTAGCTGCATTTTTTTAATACAGTAGTTTGTCTGAAAAACTCTTTATCTCCATGTCTTGATGACTATAATAATCTTTGACAGAACCACACATGAATAAGTCTATCTAGAGTATTTATTTCATTTAAAATAATATGTGAATGAATTACTACTACTCTTAGTTATAATGCTGTATTCTTTCTAATAATTTTAATAGTCTGAAATTATATTTCATTTAAAGTCAAATGTATTTGATCAAAACTGTAAATGAACACAAGGCAAAGTATTTAAAACTTGCAGAGCCCTCTCAATCTGATGGCTATTAGGAGCTTTAGTTAAGTCACATGAAAGCGTGTATTACAAATGCTTCACCATGTTTGTCTTTCCTCCAGATGGTAATTAGACCTTTTCCTCTTGCATAGCAGTCATGAGCTGATTTGCTCTTTTTGTTTGTGGCTTTCAAATTTGCATTAGTTCACATAGCAGCTAGGATTAGAAATTTATTAAGGGATAAAGATAGCTTTGCATCTCAGTATTGCATTCAGTCAATACTGACAAAAAAAATGTCTGAACAAAAACCCCACAAGTATTGCTGCTTTTCTTGCTGCAGATCCTGAATTTCTTCCTCTGTTTCCCAGGAACCTTTTTTTCCAGAATAGCCATTGTGTCTCTTATGATTCTGATCAGCTCTGGAATCTTGGGACTGAATAACTTGTTCTGTAATACGTAAATGAGTTATTTTAAAATCTGTTTTTTATTATGGCTGGCCAACCAGCCAGCAAGCCCAGCCCTGGTTATGGGGTAAGCATAAGTGGGAAGTTTATTATATCTTATACAATTATTATTAAAAATATACCATACTGAAAAGTAGGGAACATCTTGTGGACAGACAGACACACACACAGAGAAGAAACGACAATCTGACAAAAAGATAGCACTGAAAACTACTGACTCTTTAGTAATATCCCAAAGAGAGACTTTGCAGTGGGATAACATTGGAGACGTGTCTACTAGCAAAAAGGGGAGATAACATTTAGAATGTTAGATACCAACTGTTTATTAATGCAAAGCTAAACTTTAAAATATAAACTGATTTTTTTGGAGAAAACAGCAGTTTCATTGAAAGATCTTATTTTTATATTACAACCATGTTTCAAACAGTTTCTGTATGTAGAATGTTCTTCTCTTTTTACCTATATTTTTATAAGCAATTGTGTAATTCTCATTTTTGAGTCAAAAGAACAGTTTACTGTGTGTTGTAAAATAGAATTTGGTTTTATGTAGGATCTCTTCTTGGTGCAGCAGCAATGTGTGGAGCTGTAATAATGTGTTAATTGTTAAGGCAAACAGCAGCTATTGTATGTTAAACAATAGTATAGGCAAACTTCGGGCACTAAGACCTGCTTATAAGAAAACAGTATTGTGATGTGATGCACTTTTTGTCTTGAGTACTCTAGAATATTTATTTTTTTGACAGAAAAGACATTTAATCTAACATCTAATCTGCAAAATTATGTATTAGATTACACCACACAATATTTATGGATTAAGACAGAAAAGCCCATTACATTAAGTGGACTGAATTTTCTGTAGCAGAAAATAAAATTACCTATAGGAAAAATAATTCCCGTGGCTTCTGGCTGAGCTACAATATATTGTCCTGGATGCAGTATACAGGAGTGCCTTGCTTTCAGAAGCATGAGATAGGGAGTGGCATCTATTCAGATGCAGCTAAGGAGACACTTAAATCTGTTTATAAAAGGCTGTTTGTTTGTTGTTGAAGAAGTTGGAAATAGTAGTGACTTTATTATAATTAGCTGTGACAGTGATTCATGTAGGGAATGTAAGAAGTTGCAGCCACAGTCATTGGTGAAGTATTTTCTTTCAAGAATTGTAATAGTATTATGTTCATTTGGTGCCTTCCTGTTTTAAAGGCAAGCAAAAATCATCACTAGTAAAGTCTAGCCTTCTTTGCTCCATGGAAAGGAAAGCCATTAAGAAGATTCTCATGTCTCGGGACAGGTATTCCTGAACACTTTTGGTCTGTTCTGTATCAGTCCTGTAGCAGCTCTCAGTGATGAGATCTGGACAGACCTCAGAGGGAGCATCTGTAAGATACTCATTATTTCAGAACGTCCTCAGAGAATTACAAAAATTGCTAACCCAAAAGTTAATAGAGGACAAAGTCTGGATTTTTAACAAGTCCTAATAGGGTTTAGTAGCTGAAGATAAGGGATGATGAGCCAGTTTTTGAAGAAACTACTCTCAGATTATTCAAAGTTCATAGAATGCAGTGTAAGAGATTGTGCAGAACAATTTGTCTTAAGAAATCAACAAATTATGCACCTTTGGCATTTCTAAAACTTATTGGTTTTGTAGGTCAGAGCAGCCTGGGTGTGACCAAAATCCTGTGATTTATTTCAAGTATAAAAGTTCTAGTCCTCAGAAAGGAGACACAGTTACAAAAAAAATTTAGAAAATAGCAGGCTGTGATTTGTACCATTTTTGATACAAAAAACCCCATCCTTTTGATACTTTTCCTAGATGTTGGCTGAGAGGACCATTGTGAGGAGCATTAGAAAAGCATAAGAAAAGCTTTGTTCTTATGTGGGATGATAGTCCAAACTTCTCCCAGGAAAAAAAGGATACTGTAATAATGTATGTAGTCTCAATTCTTTTTTTTTTTTTTTTTTTTTGCTGCCTTTAATTTTGCACAGGTTTGTCTTTTGGAATGTCTAAACATTTTTCTACAAAAGTGCCTTCAGACAGGAAACATGATGAGTCTTTATTTGGAGGAGAAAATCCATAATTTTGTGTAAAGCATAAAAAAAACCCCAACCAGGCAAGGAACAAATGCAGCCAGTCTAGAAATGGAGGTCAGTGTCAAGCCAACTATATGTGTCATTCTAAGAACGGTGAGTTAGGTCTCAATCTTCCAAAAGAGCTCAAAATGAGTAATCTTAGTCTCTAGTTACACTTGCAAAATATGATTGTCCTAGTTAGATCTGAGACTTTGAAAAAAGTCTGATTTGAATGATTTATATTATATTTTTATATACCAACAACAGTGCTATTTGGACACCATGTTTCAAGCACAGCCTCGCAGTGTTCTGATGTAGTTACAAGGTTCACTTGTCTAGCAAGGAAAAACTTAAATTGATTTCAGAACATTAAGCAGGTCTGTCATAATCTAATGTTTTGGTGTGTGCTGGGAATATTTTGAAAACTTTATTACAACTGTGTACCTAGACCAAATGGTAGGTTAATTATTTTGAAGTCCCTGGTTGTAATGGAGTGCTGTGAATGTTCGTATAAATTCTGATCTCATTCCAGAGGCTGTTTTAATTTACACCAGATGCATAAACTAATTTGAAGGGGAGGGAAAGAAATGGACAGGAAAACTTGTCTCTAGAAATTGAGTCAGCATAGTTGTGGAGTTCACAGGCCAAATAGCTTCAGAAAACTATTAACCAATGCTTGCCACTTCTACCCAAATTTCTGAAATTTTAAAATGTTCATTCAAGGATTGGCACTAAATTTATTTTATACTGCTATACCAAAGCAGGAAAGCTAACTGTGTTGCCTTAAGCTGGGGTGAATTGCATTTTATTTTCTCTGCTCTGTTAGTGGACTTGAATGAGTTAATATTCCATTATGTTGGATCAGTAAATTACATGTATTTGTAACAAAAAAAAAAAAAGTCCTTTGCCAAGAACCTGTTTGCTACTAAAGAATCCATACCGCTGTTTTTCCAAGCAGCAAACTTATTTATAAGAAATAATTTAGGTTTAGTTTTGTTTGTTTTTATTTCACACTAATAACCGAGAACCTTCTTTACCAGTGAAAGAATGTCTTTTCAGCAGCTCAGCTCATTCTGGTGACACTGTGGGTGATTAAGAGCTTTCAGAGAGAATTAATCATCTTCATAGATTTCCTCCTGCCCCCACTTGAGATAGATTAGAGAATTAGTTGAAGAAGGTGCTTCAGCATGATTATCCAATAGCTTTAAAATATATATAGCAAGTCAAGCTTTCTGAATATCAGTAGTGACTACTGCTACCTTACTTATGGTGAGCTTACATCTGTCTCTGACAAACATATAGAGCTAGTTTAGTGGTCTGTTGAGTGGTTTGCTGATTTCTTGATACATAAGAAAATATCTTGTGACTAATACATGGGACAAGGATCAGAAGGAGCTACTTCTACTGTTTATTTCATTGCTACTTCCTTGTCAGTTTTCCAGAATCATGTTTTTGGGAAGTTGGGTGTCAAAACATTGTTACAAATTTAACTTGCATATAAAACAAATTGTGATGCCAAAGAAGGCACCCTAGAACTGCAAGCTTTGCCCCCCTTCCTTCCGAGACTGTTTATATTGGAGAAGCCAGCCTGTCTGGTCTCCTGCAGCCACATGCACCTGTCCAGAAGGATTTCTAGACAGTGCTGTGGAAAGGAAAAAAGAGAGAGGGAAATGCATACAAGTTATGACATGCTGACATCAACTTCACTGGAAGACTATTACACAGTAGTGGTTGCAGTTTCTTGAAAAAACAAGGCGCTTTTTTTTCCTCCTATCTATATCCTGATTATTATAGGCATTGTGGGAAATACCATTTGATGTTGAAGATACATTCCGCACTGGCTAAAGTTTGTGGTGATGGGTCTTTTGTCTTCCACCATCTTCCCTTGCCAGGGGAAGTATACTGTATTATAATCTAATATCTTTGTCTAAAAGACACATGTTGTTTAAAATTTCAAGCAGTATCTTTAAGAAAAATTCTGTAATTCTTTTTGGTAAAGTGTTATCTCAGGAGGTTAGACAAATGTTAACACTTGTACAAGTCACATCTCAGGAGCTGCTAAACTTCTGGAAGTACAGAGGAGTTCTAGTTCTCTTAATTTTATTTCAAAACAATTATTTAAAATTGGAATTGTAGTTGCCTTGTATGTAAGACCTACAAGACATGCAGTGCCCTTACTGACGCTTGTTGCAGCATCTAGCATCTCAACTTACAGGACTTTGTACGAGCAGCAGCAGAAGGTAGTTTATTATGAAAGACTAAAAGTGCATACCCTACTTTGATTTTTAATAGAATCACCAGGTAGGAAGTGTATCCAAACTGACTTTATCTTGTAAAGTTGATATGATCTTTTCAGGAGCCTTTTTTCTCTTTCAGTGATGTATTTTGGTCTCAGTGATGTATTTTGGTCTTGTTACTGTTGTTGAAAACTTTCTTTTAATTATGTATTTGTAAAAAGTCTATGGGTGAGTTTTGTTTTTAGAATCTATTTCATGTTGTTTGTAACCAAAGGCTTTACTTTCAAGCTCACTAACATCAACTTGTATGATAAGATACTCGGTTTATTTGTTTTTAATTTAAAATGGTTTATGTGGCCTTGGGTAATTAAAACCACTGTATTTAATTAAAGAAATGTGTTTAGCTTTATCATGCTGGAATTGCCTCTGCTGATCATGAAGAATTGAGTATCAGTCATTTTTCACCTAAGGGTGTTGACTGAAACACATATGAATTCAATTCAGATGACAGAGGTTGTTACAAAATCCAGCTGTTGACTCTGCTCCTCTTTCCACAAGTTGCTTTCTCTGTGGCAGGGATGGCTGACCCATGAAGCAATTCTTTAACAGCCACAGTTTGTAGCCTGATTTATTCAAGCAAACCAATGGTGACTTTACATTGCTTTAATGCACTGGGTTGGCAGCTCTTAACAGCTGAGGAGCTGCTTCCTGTGTAAATCATCAGCACTACTGTAGCAGCATCAGTCTTCGGAGAAGAGTGAATGATGCCTGGTAGGATGTTTAAGCTGCCTATATTGGTGGGTAAATATTCTCTGCTTCTGATTCACAGCTGACTTGAGAATCTTTACAGTGGTCTGCTAGCAGTTGCAGAGTAGTTGCAGACAACTGCTGGCAAGATACATTTTCAATGGCTCCGAACAATTCATCTTGAACTAAGAATTTTCTCCAAGAGCTATAGTTGTTAATCACACCTGGAGAAAAGACCACAAGAAACGTTAAAACAGATACTCTTCTTTAGAGTTTTCCTTTCACTGGGATTGGAAGACCATCAGTTCTTAATCATTTACCATTTTTTAAAAAGGTACATGGTGAACACAGGAATAGGAGTCAAGAAGTTTGTTGGCCAGAGCTGATTCTGTTGAACAAAACAGTTGGGTGTTAAATGGGGAGCTATTCTAACAAGGCTACCAGGTAGATTGCTTGTGAGGGAAGAAAGAAAATGGCCTTGGTTTTGGGTGGTGGCGTTGTTGGGAAGGCTGCCAATTTTCCTTGGTTTCCCTTCTTTCCCTTTTAGGATAATACCTTGCTGAGCCCACAAGATAACTAACTCTGAGGCTTATGGACTTGGTTTAATTCTCAATACAGTCAGGAAAGCTGTCATTGATAGCTGTAGGTGAGACAACCTTATTTTAACAGGTTAATAAACTGATGCTTTTTGTTTATTTGTACTTAGATAACTTCTCTGTAAACTTTAGATTTTTGCCTTTGAAACAGAGCTTTTTCCTAAGAAGTGGTCCACATAGCAGAACTTAATTTTATTTTTGCCTTTATAACCATTCTTTGGAGTTATTTTATACAGAGGTCAAAATAGAATGCAGATAGATATCTTATAAACTTGTGGACCAGATGCTTCTCTCTTGCAGCAGGATTGAATTCCTTGCACTACAGCAACTGTAAGGTCATTACGCTGCATTTAAAATAAATTGCAGAAAGGGGTGACCTTTTGCTAGGACTCTGTATTGTTTGTATTCCTAAGCCTTATCACTGTCTTTTAGCAAAAGCTAGTTTAATCCTTAAACATTTGTACATATAATATCTGTTCAGAGTTGTCTCTTGTTAGCCATCTGTGTTCTCATTGATGATAGTGCTGTGGATCTCCGCAATGTCTGCTATTTGCCCCTTGGATCTTCCTTGTACAGGGTAGCTGTTATCTTACTTGCAGATAACATATCACAAATGGTTCCAGTTAAGAGCTGGAAAAACTTCTGGCATAATAGCAAGTTCCACTTTTGCCAGGATGACTCACTAATTAATTAACCTCTGGGATATTCTGCCTGGGATGTAAGGGCTTCCTGTGCCAACTTAAAATACTATTATATAGCAAAAGAAAATTTGATCGGAAGAATTTTATCTGCCTTGTAGGAATTGTGTTTTCTAATACTATCAATCTGCCTGAACCAAGCTTGGAAACTAACTGAAAAATAGATACTTTGGAAAGGGTTGCTTCTCTGACTTAACATCTATCTCCCTTTGCTATAAGAGCAAAAAGACCACTGCTATTAACACCATGAGAAGACTAAACTGGTAACAGGAGTGTGTGGAGGCAAGCAGTGCAGGAAGCAGTAAATATCTTTTCCTCCCAGTGGGCCACAAGCTTTTGGCTTTAAACAGGTCACTGTTCAAATGTGGCTACCGAGTGGCTACTTAGGAGGGAAGAAGAGAAGATGGGCTTGGTTTTGGGTAGTGGCGGGGGTTGGGAGGGCTGTTGGGACCATGAAGCGGGAAGGGGAGGCTGCGCTGCAGAATGCTCTTTGTGTGCCTGTCAGACATTGCCGAAAGCCAGTGGGTGGCTGCAGTACGGTTTCACTGTTCCAGCCTGGTGTGGATGGAGTGTCTGTAAGTCATGACTCCAGCAGATTTGTCCTGGAAATCTTGTGATGCCTTCATAGCACTGGGAGTGTGATTTACTTTTTGTCAAGACCTGGGAGCTAGAAGAAGCTCCAGAATTTGATATTTGACTTCCAGTAGTTTCTTATAGAGAAAAAGTTTTTTGCTGCAGAAATCCTTCTCCCTTCAGACAGGGAAGCAGTAAAAGATCTGGGGAGAAGTTTATTGAAGCTAGAGGTGTTGTTTGGACTTCTGGCTAGCGATCTGTTAACAGTTGGGCATTTCAGGCTTGATAGCTGTTTACAAAATACCAAAATACAAGTATTTTTAATCTCCAGTGACACTGCTTCATTGATTTCCCCTCAGATGTACACAGGTGCGGGGGGGGACGACTTCTGCTTTTTACTCCAATGAGTGGCTTTTCACATACAGTACAAGAAGTTACACGCTTGTTACCCAGTTCTCTCTTTTTGGCTTGTTAGCTCAGTCTGCCATCTGTCTAGGAGAAAAGGCGGGTGCTGAGCTGTGGCAGAATTTGTAACCACGCCGAGTTAAGTTGGGGGGTGTGGTGTAGAACGGAGTATTACTTTGTATAGAAGATTATCTTGGTGAACAAGGCTCTGATTGTATCCGCC
Organism: Microhierax caerulescens; assembly: GCA_035590215.1. Classification (NCBI taxonomy): domain Eukaryota; kingdom Metazoa; phylum Chordata; class Aves; order Falconiformes; family Falconidae; genus Microhierax; species Microhierax caerulescens. Next base: position 22,593,082 of record JAVJGJ010000062.1, read on the forward strand.
TTTCTTGTCAGAGGAAAAGTGCCATTAAAAATGAGTAGTTGGGGAGTGCAGCATTAAGGACAAAACTGTATCTTGAAAGTTCCTGTTTGTGGACGGGAGGCAGGATGACACTGACCAGCAGTGGCTGTCTTTTTTCCAACCAATTATGTGTTAACCTTGATTGAGTATAGTGTGTATGTTTATCAATCGATGTGTAAATTCTCCTTCCACATGACCTTTTGTTGGGCTAAATGTATTTTTCAACTTTATACTAGACACTGCAAACAAAAAGAGGGATGGGGAAGATTAATATTGTTATGAAAGTCAGCATGCTAAGTAAAATACAGGTTCAAATTATGTGTGTGCTTGGGACAGTTTATGGTCTAAATTTGATATAGACTATAGCAAGCAACTGGAGAACTGCCATATGGAGGAATAGCAGCTTTACATTATTAAGATCATACAGTTAACAGCTTAGTTTATAAATTTCTGCTGAGCGTTGCCTGCAGTTCAGCAGCAGAAAAAGCATGCTTCATGGGGAGGCTTGAGTGAGAAACGGATGGTGAGACATTTGAGTAGACATTGCATGTGCAAAAGGGATATATTGGGAAAAGCTGCCTGTAGTGGGGAGACAGACATAAATTTGGGTGTAAAGAAAACTGAATAGTTTATTACTTGAAGGTGAAGTGACGAGTGGAACTGACTAAATTAAATACTTTCAACATCCCACAAAACAAATAACCAGTCCAAGGAAGGTTGAAATATCATTAACCATTTGTTGTTTTTTTAAAAAATTTTAAAAAATTGTAAATTAATATAGTTGTCATCTGCAGTTGTTTTCCCAGTTTAGATGTCAGCAATGCTGTAGCATGTAGTGCTACACTCTTCTTCTGCCTCAAATTAAACTATAAGTGTGAAAATAGAAATCATGCAAAATGCAAGCTCTGTTGTTTCTTGAAGAAGCAAGATGCTCTCGTGATATTCATGGTGTGTTGCTTCCACATCAGTAGCTGAAAGTGTCTCCGGAGGACTACAGAGATCACTGGCAACCTGTAGCAGGGAGCTGCTCCCTCTCAGGAGATTGTAGCTGCCAAATCTCAGCCCTGTTACACACTATTCAATATCAGTCCACTTTGCCCTGCAGCTCAAAGTGGTTGACACTCCTTCAAGAGTGACCTGCAAAGCTTTACAGGAACAATTTAGCTATCCATACAGGAGAAGCTAATAGGTATATTCAGCTTCCAAATCTCTACAAAGTTCCTTCCTGAGTTGAATGTTGGGTTTTTTGAAGTTAGCTCTGTGATAAGCAGAGAATTGGCTGTGGTAATGGCAGAAGATAGCAGGCATTAAACAAGGAAATCTGAAGTGGTAAAAAGGGAAAGTAATAATTACAAAGTTAGTGGAGAAGGTATGCCCAAAACAAGAAGGGCTGACTGGCTTTGTCTTATATAAAATAAGCCTCCCACACCACTGCAATAAAGCACAGGATGAACAGAGAGGAGAATTATTTTATGGAAGGGAAAGAGAATGGGAGGGAAGAAAAGTAATTGAATGCACAGAAAGTAACCAATTAGTATCCCACAATCCTGCTTTTCTAGAGAAGTGTTGGATTTGGTTCTCTGTTTATGGCTCCGTAGAGGAGAAATCCCTGAAATTCTATTACATTTGAAGGAGCTGGGCAAAATGCTGTTGCTGCCCTGTCTCAGTACTTAGAGTAAATCATCAGTATTGATACTTTGAATATTTCATGTAGTGACACAAGGACAACATTGTATTATTAGATAAGTTCCTTTGTGTCTTCATCAGCTCTGATGGTTATTGTGTATGAAATCACAAGCTACTTTTCCATTCAGTTGGAACATGTGAACAGCTCTTTAATGGTCTAGGAAATCATTACAAGTTCTTCTGTGTTCAGGTTTTGAGTGCGGGTTTTGAATGCAGTCTGGAATCGGGAAGTATGAAGAAGAGACACCTTCTCTGCACTGGGGGATGGATCCTGTATTTTCTGCATTTGCAAGACTCTATATTAAAGATATAAAAGAAATGAGAGAATCTAAACAAGTGCCAGGTATGTACTTATATGTGCTGATTACGATGCACACAGAATTGTAATTGATCTATGTTGTGCTTTTTATTGAGGGATTACAGAATACTTCACAAAAAACAGTAATTTTCCATGCCCCTAAGCTAAGTGACATTAGTATCTTTAACAGTTCTAAGAACAACAGGTTGCACTTGAAGCATATGTGAAAAATAAAATGTGTTTGTCCTGATGTCTTTTTTCCTGTCATATACATGATACAGAACTTCTTCTACATTACCATAATTTGTGTTTCCTCTGCATGGTAGTACTTGTTATGTTCTGATAAAGATAATTCTAAAAATGCTGGTCCTTTCTGGACATATGTGTTATGTCTTTCTACTGTCTCTACATTTAAGAAGGATTTTATGCCACCTCTTTGCAAAATTTTGACAGTTGATGATGTTGGGTGTGTGTTTTGTTTTTTCCTCTGGATATTATAAAACAGATACAGGTTTTGTTTGCTTGATTTCTAGATATGACATATATATGACATTCTTCATACATTTGAGCAACCATATTGTAAATTCTGGCATCTGTGCCGAATCTTATACTACACCTTTTCTTTCCTAACCATTGTTGCAAATTGTATGCTTTGCAGTCTGTTTCCTGCTGGTCTTCAGCCAGTATCACCCACGTGTACGTTGTCTAAAGGAACACGGGTCTGACCTTGGATTTCTGTTTTCACTAAAAAGACTTCAAATAGACTGCAGTATGTTCTCTGCTGTAGAAGCATTCATTTCTCCAAATTGAAGCTTGATAAGGTGCAACATTATCAGGGAGGAACTCCAAAAAATATAGAATTAATGAGGAAAAGCAGAAAACCCTAAGCACAGAGTATGTGGTTTTGTTTTGGTTTTGGTGTTATATTTGGGTGTTTTCTTCTTTTTCCTCCACAGAGACAAAGTACATCTGTTTGGCTCTTTGAATGTGTTCTGCCTTGTAGGTTTTGTTATTCTTACTTATTTTCCTTTAACAGCAAGGCTAACCGAAGTGCTATTCTTGCAGAAATGAAGGACTGGTGGTTTTTTTGCTCTTCTCATAACTATTTTTATGTACATAGGGACTTCACAAATGCAAAGCCCAGTATATATACTTGTTTGTTATTTAACATGATGGGAGATTTTTGTCTTAAATCCATTGCAAGAATTAGGCTACAGTCTGTTGTTGATGCTTGCACTAGAGTGAGTAGTACTTAGAGGTCTTTTTAAAGCGTGAAGTCTTACAGAAGTAGTGGTATAGCAAATGCATCTGGTAAAAAAATTTTCCTGCTTAAATTAGAGGCATTTTAATTGTTTTAAAAAAAAATACAAAGCAACTCTATGTCAGCAGAATAGGGTTGTAGTGTGTTTGCAAAAATATATTCAAAAGAATTAAACTTATAAACATCAATAAGCATCTCACAAGAGCAGGAAGAGTCCTAGAAATTACCTAAATTTCCCTTTTCATTTCCCTTTCTATTCATTTACTTCAGTGTGTTGTCTTCTGTGTCAGGAACTTTCAGTTTTGTTGTTGCTTTTTTGCTTTTTTTTTTTTTTTTTTTCTCCTAAGTTGATTGTAAGGAAGTGTCAAGATCTGTCATGTCAAGATACCAGCCTTTAAAGTTGGTGCATGTGAGTTTTCTCCACTTCCTGTGCATCTGGTATTCTGTGCAGCTAGGCTTGCTTGCAGTCCCGTATAATTTTCTAAACCAGACTTTAAAGAATAAAATAAAATTTCATAGAACAAACATCCTGAATTTTGTTCATTCTCCTGGTGCTATGTATATACCAAACCAGACATTTTTCAGCATATCTTGTTTATTGGCAACAAATGATAGCACAACAGAAACACTTAAAGTATCTTTTGGGGAAGGAAGAAGGTAGGTGTTTGCTGTCAGCATTTCCTGCCTTTAATGGATTTGTTGAAAACCAGCTGAAGCTAAGTATATGATTGGCTATAATCAGTCATTAAGTAATGGTAATTAAGAATGAATGAGTGCAAAACAAAAGGGTTGTAACTAGGAGGAATGGAAAGAAACACAGACTGAATGTCAGGAAAAACATCCTTAGAGTGACTTCTGCTAAACCCTAGCGCAGCCTTCCCAGGAAAAAGGTGGGATGCAGTTTACTGGGATCGTTTATATCCTGACTGTACAGATTGCCAGGAATTTACTGTACGCAATGGTCTTGCATTGGCCCTGAGGAAATGGACTGAATGACCTAGTAAGTTTTTTTTTCTTTCCATTTTTATGGGTTAGAATTTGATGCCACGATGACTAATCCCTTAAAACATCACAGAGGAAAGCAGTAAACCTGGCCAATTACTCAACTGCTATAAATGGTGACAAGAAGACTGGAAAACCTCCCAGATAAAAACAGTAATTGTGTTGTCTTAGAGGCCTTGAAATGAGAGTGGGTGTCAAACTCACAAACTTGGTTGTAGCACATAATCTTATCATGGAAATGAGCCTTTCTCAGAGTTATTATGCACCACTGCATTGTAATAGCTTATCACCAAATGAAGGAAGCTACAAATAGCCTAAAACAAGGTAATAATAACTAAAACCATGGCAAACAGCTCAGTGCTCAGTAATGCTGGTAAAGATATGACCAGAACTTGCCCTAGAGCTTTATATCTATAGCCCCCTATACTGCTGCAGTGGCTTCCTGTTGAGGTAACAAGCATATTAATGATTTACTGGGTTACTGGGAGTAACCATTGACTGAATGTGCTTGCACATAGCTTCAAATATTTAGTGTATTTGTATTGCTACCAATATGAACGTAATTTGAATAAGCAAGCTAGCACTAGAAACAATTTACACCTTGAAATCGTCAAGTTCAACAACTACTAATGTAAATGTGATTTCATCTTTCAAATTTAATTCACGTAGTTTCTCAGACAGTAAGGGTGGAGTCCCATGTGAATTTATGGGGATGGAGAGAACTGGATTTATCTGGTCTCTGTCACTTGCCAAAACTCTGTTTACTGAAAGGGAGATGAACATAATAACATGTTGCTTGTTGCACAGTCAGGAGCTTGGAGTTTCTGCTCCACTGACTTACCCTGAAACTGACCCAGACCTTTTATAGGGGTTTTGTAAGGCTTAGTGAATAATTATATACATTGGGAACATCTCCACTGAGGGTTTCTGTAGCAATGTTTACTGGTGTCCTGGTAAATGGAATGAGAGAATGGTGGACAGACCTGCTAACCACTCTCTGCACCAGACCTGAGCAGTGACTGCACAATTAGTATAGCCAGCTCTAAGATGACAGTGATAGATGCATCCTCAAAATATTGCAGTGGATTCTTTTATGAACAAAATTACTGTTTATCAGCTGCTTGGTTGATCACTTGTGATTTCTTTTGAAACTTTCATTTTTTTGTCTGTCTTATGTGACGAAAGTTAATTCCAAGCTCATTGAAGGCTAGCAGCTATGTAGGACAAGTTATTTTTGGATTTTAGTTTTGATATTTTTTTTTCTTTTAATACGGAACATTTTTCTGACTCCCTTGCTGTACTGTTTCTCTTTCCCTTTGTAAGAATAAAACTTGTCACAGTGTATGGAGGCAAATGTTCCCTTCTGAGTCCCTTGAGTTATCTGGTTTTTAGAAGATGATTATTGAACATCCCAGATGGCATATTTCAGTAAAGTAGCAGTATTTGAAAACTGAAGAAAACACATTGACTGAAAATTAGCCACCCCAGGATATATCTGGAGCTTGTTGCCTTATTACCCTGCTAGTGGACTGTGAAGCTTCAGTTTATCGTGCTTACATTGGTGTTTAACATTTGTTACTCTCCTGAAAGGAATTGTAGCATGTGGCAACCTCGGTGCTGTAAAAGTCCACTGGGCTCTGATTTCTCACTGTTTCCTGGACCTGTTTTTATGTGTTATTCAAGTCATCTTTATAGATGCACATAAATAGCTTTGAAGGGATGGTTTTAGAACACGTTATTTCAGAAACTGAGGTTCAAGATGCTGTCCATAATGACTGCATAGTGTACTCTGCAATCTGAGGGATGTTTCTCTCCCCTGCTTCCCATGGCTTCTGTTCTTTTAGAAATGAAAGACAGAATTATGTTAGTTTTTCTTTTGACTGCTTTGCCTTAATCAGGACAGCTGCATTGTGAGAAGCTCAAACTACTTCTGTTGTGTTCTATTATTTATTCTGAAGCCTGTTGAAGATGGGAAAGAACAAATAAACAAAAAAAAACCCACCAGAACCAAATAAAAATGAAATAACAAAACAAAACAACCCTAGAAAACCCCTAATGACTGCAGCAAACTGTTTTTCAGATCCAAATATTCAAGAAAACAAGAAGTTAATAGAGTTCTGACACTCTAAAAAAGCAAGCTTTTGGTATCCTCAGTAGAGCAGGTAATTCTTCCTTCTGGTGTTACCAGTCCTCACTGATCCAGGCTTTGTCAAGTTTAAGATATCAGTAAACCCATACTTTCTTACATATTTACTGTATGTGATTATGTAAAGTAGGATGTTGAAAAAAAGTTACGCTTACCAAGGATGTTCTGTGTCTAGGTATATTCTTTTATAATGGACATCCAGTAAGACAGGTGGATGTTGTCGGGATAGTGGTTCAAATGAGAGAGCGAGATGCCTTTTATAATTGTGGAGGTAAGAAAAGTTTCTTTTTTTCTTCTTGCACTTACCGGTCTTCTAACTTTAGTTACCATTAGAGATTAAAGGTTGCCTTATTTGATCGTTGTCTGTTCTTGAAACTACTGTGCTCTTATCTCTGCAGCTCAGATTACTTAGCAAACTTACAGAAGCTACGGTTTTATGTCCACTTCAAAAGCAGAGAAACAAATAGTTAAAACAGAGTAACTGATTCACTTGGGGTCATCTAGCAAATCTTGATTTTGGGTATTGCTTTGCCACTGGACTCCATTTTCCTCTGAGATATATGTGTATATATATATATGCATGCAATTCCTTTGTTCAGATATAAACAGATTCAACAATGCCTGCAAATGGAAGTCGCTGCTTCATTTTTTGAACATCAGAAATCCATTTTGACTTGTACGTTTTGTCCTATCTTGGAGTCAGCTTTTAATAGCAGTCGGGAGCTTGTTTATATTTAGATGCGTAAGAGTCTCAGCAAATCTAACTCAAGCATCGTAGTACCAGTCCTTGCCAACACCAGCTGGGAGTTATCTCTTCCCTATTACTTTTCCCAGTATTCTCACTATTTCATTAACATGGAAACATCTGATTGCCATTCTGTTCAGCTGATTTTTTTCTTCTGGCGAAAAAGCAGAGTGAAGTAGTGGTGATGTGGCAAGTTTCAATAGGTGAGGGAGGTCATCTCACAGTAGGAAGGGTGAGCCAAATGCATAGATCCCGTCAAAGCACTTGACGGACTCACGTCCAGTATCTTTCTCTGACATGGGTTTCTGTCTGATGGAGGTAAGTCACAGAGCACCTCTTATTACCCAATTCCCTCACTTATAAAATCGAGTCAGCAACAACTCCCTGACTCACAGGAGTATTGTGAAGGTACAGCTGACAGCTTAACCAGGTCCCAGCTTCCACAACACCTGCAGTTGCATCATACTGCTGCAGAGTCCCATTAACTGCTAGTGCATATAGTGTACCCTGCGCTTGGTGCAGCTGCTTGGAGTTGACTCTGTGCTCTATAGAAATGCCCCTGTAAGTTTCTTAGAGTGGGTATTTTCTAGATATTTTTTTTAAGTCTAACTTTTGGATGTTTGTTATTACCCTGCCATTATGCTAAATAATGAGTTGACAGTAAATATTTTGAAACACAAGTTTCTCTGGCACTTGAAGTAGCACAGGCTAAGCAAGTACCTAAGTTAAGAGGCGGAGATGTGATTGGTGATGTAATGAAGTGTTGAAATGCAAACAATGTCGGCTATTATTCTTTTATTGCACTAGTATGCAAATGTAGTTATGACTTAAGGAGAACAGAGGAAGACAGAATCAAAATGATGAAGGCAAACCCAATTCTATGGGCAAGGGTTTCCCCACACTGTTCTCAGCCTTAGTTCAAGTGTAAACTTGCTGGAAATGTTTGATTGGGGCAGAAAATGGAGGAACAGAAATAAAAAGAAACTGCAGAGTAGTGGAATTAAGGCCTTAGTGTGAGATCAGCCAACCTTTTAAGTACAGCTCTCGGTGAGCCTGGCTTCCTGCTGTCCTTTCACATCCAACTCCACTCTTTGTTCCAGCAGTTCCTGGTTTGAGCTTTCAGGCTACCTGCCAGGGTGCCCCTCCCCAGCCTGCCCTCCCTTTCAGGCAGGCTGACTCCACCTGCGTAAAACCGAACTTCTTAGACTGTTTCCTGCTTGTAACTTCTTGCATCTCTCAGTTCAACAGACTCTGGTTGGTGAGTCACAGAGCAGGCGTTCTGTCGGAGTGCTGCACAGTGCTCAATACTTGCTCACTTGCCATCTGTTTAAAAGCGACTTAAAAAGCAGTTCCCCCTTTGTAACTTTTTCTCTGCTAGAGAACTGAAATGTCTGTGTTGCTGCCGCTATGTCCCTCCCTCATTTCTTACCTGTTCTACAGAATATACACTTCTCATTTTAAGAGAATATTAGGTCCTCTCTGTGCTGAAATCTGTACAGCCAGAACTGGTGACAAAATAATAATTGCAAAAGAGAGTAACTTGACTCTTTCCTGGCTTAAAAAAAAAAATAAATAAATTACGTGCTGTGTAAAACCTGGTTTTGACATTTTGATTTGATTGTTTATTGCTATTATTATAATCAATTAGGAGAAGAATATCTAATTCAAGTGTGGCTTTGAACAAGCTCATATTTTAGCTAATGCACCTTTCTGACCTTTTTATTTTTAACAAAACCAAACATCACATGTGGTTTTTCTTATACTCCAGGACTCTTTTGAAAGGCTGAAAAGCATTTACCTTAAAAACAAATGAAAAAAGTCTTACTGGGATCTCAGTAGGCCCACACAGACCCTACAAGAACCATACCCTTTTTTATCATAAAGGCATAAAAATGAATACAAATATCTCATTTATCAGGTAGCTTTGAGAGTGCTTCCCCTTAAATAGTTAAATGTAAGAGCCATTAAATACTTAATGTAAGAGCCAAAAAACCCCAAACCCAAACAAACAAAACAAAACACAAAACCCCAAAAACAAACTCACAAAAACTAAACAAAAGTTTAAACCCAAAGAGATGAGGAAGGGTGGCACAGGAAGTTTTCAAAAGCTTGTAGACCCCTTGTGTGCATTTAAAATAGATTAACATTCTAATTAGAATATAATTGCAAGGGGTTCTCATTCATTGTGCTTCAGGAGTTAGTTGTCTGTTTGGTCAAAGCTTTTATTTATGAATTGTGAAAACTTTGTTTCAGAGCTGTGTGCTAGCAGATTCCCTGTGTAGTCAAGATCAGGTCAATCTCTTCAGGACTCCATTTTCAGCTGTTACATTGAGGAGGAGTGGTCTGGCCTCCTAATCCTTCAGTCTTGCTTGTTTTGTTGCTAAGCCCTTCTTAGGAAGCCTATCTGTTGCAGTAGGTGCAACAACCAGTTGCAAGCTGGAACGTCTAGAAGTTGCAATAATGGAACAAGTGAAATGTCATCTGCCGCCTTTCTTACTGCCATTGCTGGCTTGCATGAATGGCTTGGCGTGATACATGGAGACTCCTGACTCTAGCTGAAATAGTTACTTTTTGTCTATACCAAGGGGAGGAAATCCTACCAGCTAGATCATTATTTATGCTCTGGTACAAAAATAAAGCTGCTGAAATAGTTGCAGACACAGCAGCTCAAAAGGGTTATAGCAATGAGACGAGCGTACTTTTGCGATGGCATTTGGAATTGCCTGCATCTTCTAAATGCTGTATGTTTGTTATTAGGGATGTGCAGCTAAGCTACTAGGAAACAAGAAGGCAAGACAATTATTTGAAATTGAACACCCCCCCAACCCCCCTAACCAGGGAGATTGTTTCAAAACACATGACACAATACAAAAGTATTTTGCTTTAATGCTATGGTTCCCAGAGGAAACAACTGCAGGTACCAAGCAGTACCTTCCTGGTAAACATTGCTGTTACTTTTGTAGTCATGGATCTGGTTTAAGGAGACAAAGAAAATTGCAGATTCCAATTTATGAAGAGTGGAAGCTCGGTCTTGGAGATAGTTACGTTCAAGGAGCAAGGTGCTTGCATTAGCTGGACATGAAATGCAATCCTTGCTGTTGTTGACGTTTAGTCCTCTTTATTTAGAGAGTGTTTGTTGGACATGCCATATGTATGCAGTGTCCTGATCTGCAGAACAATTGATTCTTTTGATAGTCTTTTAAATATTTTTAGGTTTTGTCTTTTTGTGATATCCTTGACCATGCAGTGCCTGGGGCAGAAATCACAAAACTTATTTTGATTGGGTACTAGCAAAACAGGAAAAGCTGGGTAGCTTCCGTGCTCAGGAGAAGGTGTTAAGATTTTTTAGCAACGGAAGTGGCTTGAATGCCACCAGTAGGTATACCTTAAGCTGGTAATTCTTGGCCTAGAGCAGAACCACAAGCATGTACTGTGCCTCTGTCCTTCCTGGCTAAAGGAGGAGCTGCCTTTCTGCTCTCTGGAACATCTTGTATGGGAAAGGCCAGCTGACTTTGTGCACAATATTAGCATGGCAACCATTGCAGCTGGAGGTAACAGCACTCCTAGTCTATTCACGTAACTGTACCCCTCAATGTTGAAGTGCTGTTTTCTCACTGTTATGGTAATGCTTCTGTTTCTTGTGCCTGGTTTCCAGTTTTAACTTGTCTGGCTTCAGCTTTCAGCACTGATTCTTCTCCAGACCTTATCAATGAGATTAAAACCCTTTAGTATCTAATATATGTACTGAAGCCTCATAATTTAAATTAGCGCTTGACATTTTTTTGAGAATATACCTGTTACTTTGCTGACCATGCACATAGGCTTGGTATCTGCTGCTGAGCTACTTCCATGACTGAAATGACTGTGGAGATTATTTTAGCAGTGTAAGTAGTGGTTGAGCACCCACCTTCCCTTTCAGACTGTTTGGAATGGGATATCCTTGGCAGTTATCTTCCTATGTGTCTGCTTTCTTACTCTGTAATTCTTGCAATTTTTCTTTTACAGTGGATGATAGTACTGGCGTTATAAATTGTGTCTGCTGGAAAAATCCCATGATAGCAGAAACATCTTTACCAGGTAATTTATTAAATAATTCCTCCTTTGGCTGTACAATTTTGCTTATGTCTGTCTTATGTAATTTAGCAAATGATCAAACTTGCAGAGGAGCAAATTCAACTGCCTCTTTTTTTTTTTTTTTTTTTTTAAAAAATAAAATAAAATTTAGATCATCACATCCCACAGCCTGGGCCATTTTGGGAGTTTCATATTAGTTTGTGTAGTGCCCAGTGGTGATGCCAATAAAACCACTACATTATGACCTGTTGTGCCTTTTCCTTCTCCGAGTGATATGGTGTTTCAGTTCTATGCTGTGACTTTGTGCAGAGAGGCCTCTTCTGATGGTTCTTGTGACCTCATCTAGTGAGGAGCTAGGCTGGAAATCTGCCACATGTCACAACTTCTGTTTCCAATGCCAATCCATTGATCAGCAACCTGGTAGGCATTCCCCACACTTGTGATATAGTAGTTTCAGGAGTCATCTTCTCTTCTTCATTTGCATTCATATTTTCCTCCTGCTCATGCATATGCTATCAGTAATGAACTTGAAAGTTCATTAACTTTCATAACTTAAAATGCAGTGGGAGGATGCCAGCAATCTTACAATTTGGGAAAGTTCTAAATGTACAAAATTGTTAATTTGCAATGGAACTGTTACTGCACTTAATAATGGAAGAACTCACTTGATGTCTGACTTTCTCTTTGCTATTTCTCCCACCATTTTTCATAGCTCAAAGTATGGAGTACTTTCTACTTTGGACCTTCTTGAAAGTTTATGTAGTGGATTGACAATTCTGATATGGAGCTGATCACATCCTACTGAAACAGAAGTTGTTAGTATCATCTGCCAGTGTTAAGGTTACATATGCTTAGAGTGGGGAAAGGAAAGCTTAATGTAAAAGTTAAAAAGCTCTTATGTCTGTGAAACAAACCCATTTATGCAGACAGATAATTCTTACATACTTACATTTAACAATGATATGACAAGTGGTACAAACAATCCCAACTGGAATCTAGGAGACAGCTCTCACTTTGAGGGGTGATGCTGTGGAACAGCTTGCCAAAAAAGTAATGGGGACCCACGATCAAATCAGGTTGTTCTATGTGGAACTTAAGTTCATTAAAGGAATTGCATGAAACAAGGACTGAGGATGCTTGCTTGTTTCAGCCTTATGTTCTTATTTTACATGTGTGTCAGTAGTGCTTGAATGGATACTACGTCACTAATGGAAATTAATTAATTTGTACTTGCTAAAGGAAACAGCTTCTAGAGGGCACAGGAAACTTTCTTCCAGCCTTATGTAATTGTGAGCAGGGACACTTGGATCATTAATCAGTTTTTAAGTTATGAAGAATTTACTCCCCTGCAAAGGTGTGTTAGGTAAATGTGAAGTTCTGTCAAAGTGCATTCACTTCAGTGTAGACATCAAATTGTATCACGTGAATACTTTGGCCCCACCTCACATGACTCAGTCATCTTTTATGTAAAAAGTTCAGTTGACCTTTCCTTTCCTCTCTCATACGTCTTAGCATGACAAAATCAAAAAGTGACAGAACCCATTTCAAACTAATGTTTTGATTTTGCAACCCATCTATGACAGTTTCAGTGGTAAATCAGTATCTCCTCCCTTTTATGCTTTCCCCAGCTGAACTATTTAAATAAATATAATACTGTAAACTAACTTTGTTACTCAAATTTTTGCTACCCAGGACACATGATGCTGAGGACCTTACGCCTCTTTTAGTAACATGTGATTTTGTGATGTTTAAGTGTTTGAATGAATGCAAAAGGACAGTCCTCTTGGCCTTAATGCCTGATCACCTTTCCCTCACTTCTTGCAGATCGTCCAAGCACACCCAGCAGTCTTACTGTGCTTGAACAGATGAAGAAACTCCGAGAAATAGTGAGCCAGAAAACCAAGCTGAAGATTGGGGATGTTGTGAGGGTTAGAGGTCACATCCGAACCTATAGGCAACAAAGAGAAATTCACGCTTCGTGTTTTTGTGGGTGTTATGGATCTGTGATGTACATAACTTCATTGTCTGAATTTGTGAGAAGGGCTAAGCTGTATGTAATTCATTGAATAATTTCCACTTTATTGTCAGACATCTTATTTTCTGAAGAGATTTTCATCTGTATGTCTTTATTTCAATTTTGGCACAGTTAGAAGACACACTACTTAATGTGTGGGATTAAATTGCCTGTAAATGAGGCATTTCTGGCAAATCTATGAAAGATTACTGGCATGCATACAAGAATACTATGGAGATACTGTGGTTGGGTATCTGTGAGAATGACTTACTCTTCAGTTTTCCTTGTGTTGAAGTAGAACAGCATGGAAAGGGAGTTGATGACTTTTTCTGTCATGCTTCATCAAGAGTGTTAGCTGCTTTGTAAAAGAAGTTGCTGTTTGTCACAGCCTATATAATCCGTTCTGTGGGCAGACGGCAGTGTATGGGCACACTGAAGTGTATGGTACTACTGAAGGCCCGGGTCTCCTGAACTCTCTGGCTCTGCAGAATGCTTGAGAACTGTTCCTCATCTTCAGTCTGCCAGGCACAGATCTGCATGCCAGTGCTGCCCCTGTATCTAAGAGTTCTTTGGGCAGCAGGATTCTGCAGTCTGGTGTTTATACCCTAGGAGCGTCCAGTTATGTAACTTCTCTTCTCTGTGTCTGTGCTATTCTGTAAGAGTTGGTTTTCCCCAGTGAAATCTTCCAGAGACAATACTGAGATGATTCCTTTGGTGGAAGGAAGCCTGTCTTTTAAAAACCCTGTATAGCTCAGATTAAAAGTCTATTTTTCAACTCTAGCTAAAATCTGAGAGGGAATTCAACCGTCCTTTCCAGACAGAAGACTTATGAATATATAACCCATTCAAGGACTGGTAATAAGAAAATTGTTTTGTTGAAGGAAAGCCATGCAATTCAAATAGCCTCTAAATTGCTTTCATTTTATCCTATGTGTTAACTTCATCTAATGGATAAAGACTGCTGAAAGGTAGGACAGACATCATAAATTCCAGTTAAGTTGTCAGACAAAAGCATAATCTGCAACGCACTACAGCAGGCCATTTACCTCCTTGTAAACTGTAAAAGCAGGAGTGGCTTTTGTGGTTCTGTTTTTATAAAATCAACAGTGAACAAAATTTGCCAATTTAATACTGGCATGTGAAGCTGTCTTGTGCTGCCTCTGGTATGCTGGCTTAAAAGATTGGTATGGCAGTCCTGCCCAAGTGTTTGTGTTCTTTTTGCTGCTCCAGATAAAGTGGATGATCCTCTGTGTGATGTTCAGATTTCAAGAATGCTGGAGCTCCCCTGTCTCTATAGAGAAGTTTACGATAAACCTTTCCAAGGCCCCAAGGAGGGACAGAGGTAAATGCAGTATCCAGACTGGTTTCGGGGCAAAGTGTGGGATTTTATTACTGTTTATTTGTTATTGTAATAACTGGAGAGAGAGAGAGAGAAAATTAGGCCCAACTGTGATATAGACTCAGCGCAAGCTTACAGTAGCAGCCTGCTTTTCTCCCAGATAATTGATGATCCATACAGATGAGATACTTATCCATAATATGAGAAAAGAAATATAATGCTGAACCAAAGTGAGTATTAGAAAGGTAGTAAAATGTTGTGCACCAGACCTCCTGGATCTAGTAAAAAAAGCTGGAGTTTTGACCAAGATTAGTGGGTGAGTTCAACAGATCAGATGGAGGAGTGTCCTTACTTGATTTTGTTTTGTATGTAAGGATAAGGAGCTATTCCATTGAAATGCTGTCAACTCCTGCTGCCCATGTCATCGTCAAATCACAAATATGTAAACAGCGAACTGAGTGAAACACCCATTCCTCTATTCAGTTTAAGGGTAGCTGGATGCTTATTGGCAGGTCTGATGCATGTAGTGTGGTTTCAGAGGGTGCAAATGATAAAATCACAACACTATTACAATAAATGATTGAAGAAAACCAGTTGAATGTTTAGTGTGTATGAAAACGGTCTGCTTTAATTAAGCATTTAAATGCAGATTCCTTAAGAACAGGAAAATACCTTTTGACATTTGGCAACTAGACTAGCAGCTAATTTAAGGTAATGTTCTAAAAAATGTTAGAATATTTCTTGTCTATTGATATGTTTAATGTATCCTTGTAGTGGCCTGGTGGGTCAGAATTTCTCAATCAACACGCTGCATGAGAAAGTGAAAGGCTTTCTATTAGAAAACAGAATTCAGACCTTTTACCAACAGGAGTTGGAAACAATTGATACTCTGGTGTCACTGGCTGATGTGCATCTGCCCAGCTGCAGCTGTCAGGAGGTGAGTGAATGGAACTGTTTCAAGATTTTAGTAGGGGGAACTAATATGAGGAGTTTTGAGCGTAAACAACTACATAAGAGACTGATGCCTTCAGAGGATTCAAATACTACAAGTGCTTTAGCTTTATGCAGTAATTACTTACAGAGCTTGAGGAAACCTTGTCACTTGAGGGATATCAAACTGGACTGAAGAAAACTATATGAGAAAGTTCTGTTGTTAAGGGTAATCTTGTATTAAGGCTAAGTAACCTTACAGTCTGAAACAGGCACTGACTTTCCTAGATGCATAAATAGTGGCAGTATCAGAAAAGATGCCTTTAAAGTGCTTGAGCTGTTTGGGACAGATGTTTGAGATCCTGAATTTGATCAGGAGAAGGGACCACCAAGTCTTTGTTTTGATTTTCATTTGAAGCTTAATATATTAATAGAGATGTAGCTTTCAAAAGGAGATTTTCATGAGTGGATAAGCAGTGCTCCTTGGTACGTGTTTCTCTTGTTGAAAATCCCTAGTTGTGAAAGGCCATGATTGGAAGGATCAAAAGGTGGGATTTCATTGAAATCAGTTCACATGCAGTTCCATGTAACCAAACTGTTTAAGAAAATTTCCAGTGAGATAGTATGCTCTTGATCAACTGCAGAATGGGAAATAGAACAAAAACAGTTTTGTGGAATGGCTTTATATTACTCTGTGTTATTTGGATAAATTACACACCAGATTCTTGACTGGTGTGAAGTGGTAAATTTCTGCAAAAGTAAGATGGGTAAGGCTTTTACCATGTGACCAATGGCAACTGAAACTTATGCTAATCTTGTGACTCATTTGTTTACTTTTTGGTTTTCTGTAGAGAAATAAATCCATGGCAGTGACATTTGCTGCCTGATCCAGATATGTGCTGTAAAGTTAAGTGCTATGTTGTTTTAATATCTGATGTTTAAATCTAAAAAAACTCAACAAACAAACAAAACCCAAAACAAAAACAACACAAAACCCAATCCCCGTGTAGATGAGGTCAAATAATAATGAAAAGTAGCTCTGTTCTTGTCAGCTCCGTTGAACTGCTGCTGATAGCTGCTTCTTGATAGCTGTTTCTTTTAGTGTTTGTTAAAAACATTTTTGTTGTTTGCCTTAAAGCAAGCATATATATAACCAATAACAGGAGCTACTCTCATTTTTGATAGACAAGTTTGATACTAGAATATCCAGGATAGGACAGGGTATTTTTTCTAAACTAGCTGGAACAGTATTAAAAGTTCCGCTTTACATTAAAGGAAGTAGTGGTCATTTTGACTAATATGGGAAACTCCCGTCTTTGAAGTTTTGATATTTATAGAAATATCATGATAAATAACTTGTAAAGATGTTTAAAGTAGGGGCTGGTACAGAACAAACGTAGAAAGGCATGAAAGAAAACCCAACCAAAAAACCCAAACCAACAAATACAATGTAGCATCAGTGTTGTTAGCAGTCATGAGGAGCTATCATAATTAATAGTTACTTCTGACCCTGATGCAAGGATGTGAATATATGGCCCAGGAATTTGGGCACATAGATACTTATTTAGAAGTTCCAGTTCTCCCTGCTGCCCTTTGGTATTAATTCCTTGCAAAGAGGCTTATATATTTTTGCATAAGAAAGAACCTGCAGTTGTCAAGTGACCGGAATGCCTTAAGAGGAGTGCCAAGTAATGCTCTGGAAATGCGTTTTGTTGTTCCTCTGCTCTGTCTCTTGAAGGTGTCACTTCTCGTAATTGGCAAAGGGTCATCAAGTACCCAGTTTGGTCCACAGAAATCAGTGTAACAGATCTGATCTCTGTCCCTCTTCCTTTTGTTTTCCCTCTGTAGTCTTCTGTGTTGCATTGCCCTCAAACCAAAAGGATAAAGGGTGCTGCTAAAGTGGAATGGTGTTATTTCATGCCTATTTGGCAAGGCAGGAGCTAGATGAGTGGACCAAATTAATTAGGCCACAGCACAATATACACACTTGATTACATTTTGCACTTTTCCTGGATGTGCAAGGATGAATTATTTGGATGTATAACTATTTTTTTTTACCCTGATTCCAATGTTCTAGAGCACAGTTGCTGTTAAACTCTTTGCTTGCCTCTCTTTCTTTCCCTGTGATCCTAGAAGATGTGGTGTACCCCCTTCATCTCTTTCCCAAGTTTTAAAGTACTTGCACAGTGTTCATCATAGTGGCAGGGTATCTCCCCATGGAATGTTTTCTTCAGGGAGGTGATGAGCTGCTATGGACTCACTGTTAGTGGAGCAGAGCAGGGGGTGAAGATGGAAGTAGCTGGGAAAGTTTGAGGTAGGCAGCATCTGTCTGTTCCTTTGCAGCATTACTGTACCTGAGCCTGTCCACATCCCATACATGTCCTACCAATACCTAGTTCCAGTCCTAATGACTCCCCAGCAGAGCAGTCTTCTGGTTCTGCAGAATAAATTTCCCTCTAGCAGATGCACCTGGCAGAACTCAGATCATGTTCTCTGCTCAGACATGTGGTAGGGAATGTTTAAATTTAATAGCCTACAGAGGATGGGTAAGAGAATTGGAGGGCTTGGGTGAGAGAATTGGAAGGCTTTGTGTTTTTATAAATAATTCAAAAATAACAAAACTGTCATGATTTGTAAATCCACTGGAACTTTATTTCACATAACTGTTTCCCGCTCTATCCTTAAGCTGTAGCCTTTCCCTTACCCCTTAAACAAATTACTTTTGAGACTGGAAGGATGGGTACCACAAGGAAAGACTACAAGCAAAAAAACTGAAAAAGTCATCTTGTGCTTAGAGAACCTAAAGAGTGTACTTGCTGGACTTAGGCAATTAAATCTGGCAAACAGACAAGCCTTTGGTTCCTTTTTTTTAAAGAAAACTACATGTGAACTTGGTCTGTCCAGTTTCTCAACTGGATTAAATATGACTTGCAATCAGCCAATCTTGATTAACCATTTTTATGTACTTCCTCCATACATAAGCTATAGCGTGTGCTATTTTACTATTACCATTCCAGTTTATGTCACTAGCTTGGACACATAACTTGTGTTGTGCTTTCCAGACTCTGCTGTTTGTACTTCTCTTGATTTGAATATTATCTCAAGGTCAGCAATGACAAATAGTTAAAGCAGGGAGTTTTACAGCATTGTTCATACTTACTGTATATACCCTGCACATTGTACTATAGATATAGCGTAGTGCATTATACTTTCTTGATGCTATGTGCTTGACTTCCTGCCTCTCGAGGAAGCTTCACTGCTACTTTAAATATGTATAGGCTTATTATTAAATATGCAAGGCTTATTATAGGACTGACATGTTCAGAGTCACTATTACTAAAATTGTCACCTGTCTAAGCCAAGGATTAAACATTGCATGAGAAATTGCAAAGGGCAAGTCCATGAGTAGAATCACGTGTGTGGTTATACCAGGAAACTTTTAACACCATCAGGGTGTGTTGTGATTTATAATGAGCCAGAGGTTACATACTTTCAGTGTTTTGAACAGACTAATTGCTGTACCACTTCATTCCTTGACCTATTCTTGATTGTACAGAGTTTGTCTTGCTTTAAAGATCTGAGAATAACTGGTTGCATAGCACCTACCCACTAAGCTGTGTGAGACCCATCAGGTGGAATATATTGATGAAAACACCAACTTAATTCTGGAGACATGGATTCTTCTGTTGGCTTTGCTGCAGAGTCCTTGGCTGGTCTTGGGAGTGAGGGTAGCATTTAATAGCTGCTTCTCTCTGGGCGGGGCAGGTGGGAATGTGTTTTGCAAAAGCAATGAATAGTTTTTGGATGCTCCTGTGTTTGGATGTACAGCTTCATTTATTTGAAAAGGACCTGATTTGGGAGAGGTGGGGACCCCCTGCTGTCAGCACTCCAGGGAGCCTGGAATTGTATGCCCTGAAACTAACGCATGTTGAAGGCACAAAATGAGGTGTGAACATTGTGAGAGGTAAATTCAAAATCCAAATTCAAATCTTGCTGGTGCTTTAGATCAGCAGTTAAACTACTTAATATCTGCATTGCTTAGATGAAAAGCTTTGTAAAAGTAAAGTGGTGGCTAATAAGCCCCTGACTCAGAAGGGGCTGTGTTAACAGCTACAATACATCTTTATAACTGTGAAATGCAAGCCTTTTTTCATCTGCTCCTGAAATAAATGCAGGGATGTGAAATCATGTAGGATTTCCTGGTCCTAGATTTCTTCTCTGTGTGTAACATCATGTTCCATCTCCTGTAGATTTCTGCTCAGTAGACTAAATCGTATTCTTAGATATACATCGGCTCTGAACCGGGGGGGATCCCAGTCCAGAGGAAATGAGGGCCTGGTTTGGCATAAAAGAAAATTATAAGGTATTGGGGAAAAGTACTCAGAGGGATGGAGGGGAGGAAGCACGTTCTAGAGCACACTAGGAAAGAAACCCAAATTTTGCTTTCACTTCAGGATAACATGAAAGCCCCCGAAGGGGGCAGGAGCCCTCATTTGTTCTTCAGGAACAGTCTTTCTGCCATGGAGCCCTTTCCCTTGGACTCTGCAGCACGTGTGAGAGGGTGCTGATATGTAGCAGCTGCTTGCTTATTTTCTCTCTCCCAAGCCTGCCTCTCTGCCTTTGCTCTGTCAATGCCTTCACTTAACATTCATAGTGACTCTGTTTCAGTAGCCATCTAGGCTGAGCTCTGTGTCAGTTCACACGGAGTCTGTTTTTAATTATCTCTCTTTTCTGACAGGATCTCGGTGTTAAGCCAAACTGAATAATTATCGTGCTTCTTTGGAGATATTTTTATCTTTTTTTTTTTTTTTTCCCTCCTCAAATGTTTGCTTTCACATTAAAAATTGATCAGAGTCTTGAGGTGGTTGCTTTCCTAGCAGTTTCTTAGATTCTTGAGGATTTGTTACTGCATTTGAGTGAGAGGTAGTCTCTCTTCATTCTATATACAGCTGTGAGAATGTGCTTTTCCATGAGAAAATATTCACTCTTCGCTTAACCCTGCTTGCTACATTGTATGTTTGTTTTTTCAGTTCATCAGAAGAGGCACTATGAAGAGAAATACGATAGTGGTATTAACACTGTGGCTGGACTGGTGTCTAGATGTACGGTCAAGTTTGTCATTAGAAGCAATGTCTGTTGTTATACAGACTGGTATAGCTATGGTGGTGGACAGGGAAAAAGGCAAAGGTTTGGGCACTGGAATCCTTCAGTCTGGAACAAAAGGAGAAAACCAAATTGAGAATAATAGCCATTGTTCTGTGTTAAGTACCTTGAACTATTAGGCACTTTCTTTTGAGATACTTTGCTGTTGTGGCACAGAGGAAAAGGTGTGATTCTGGCCTATTGAAATATTGAGGATTAGCTGGAGGAATGGGATGGAGAAACTTGTGATGGTGAAACTAACATGCCTATTGGATCTCCACAGCGTTTCCAGTTAGGCATATTAGCTTCCAGGCTGAGAAGCAGTTGGCATTTCACTTGAGACTTGCAAATGGATTGAATGTCTGTTTTGTGAAAAGCTATTCTTCCATTGCTCATGTGGTGTCTGTTTCACATATTCATGTGAATTTGTTCTAGTGCATGGTGGTTGCCTGTTTCACTCCCAAGGCTTCTGAGCGCATCTGGTGAGTGAAGTAGGATATGTGAAGTCTGATACTTCCGTTTAGAACGGGGTGGGAGTATTTATGGTGATAGCTGAAGAAATGCCTTGGCAAATCTTGCTTTGGTTGCTTTGGTATGGTTCTAGTTATCCCATGTTGATTTGTGGGAAGCAGTTTAGCTCTGCTCTCAAAGAAAACCACAGGGAGCACAGTGTGCTCCCAGCAGATGAGGAAACAACAACTGGGGAATTGAATCAGTCTGTGTAGATAAACATGAGGTTGATGAACATAATAGGACAGATGGAGATGGAGAAGAGTAAGTCATGCTCTTGCTCTTATCTGCTGATACTTTATCTTCTCCACAACCGATTCTTTATTTCCTTCCACTTCCCTAGCTGTCATTCCACTGTCTTAGCTCTGCTTTACTTCCAAACAAACCCTGCTTTTACTTGAATTTTTTTCCCCCTCCCCTTCCTTCCTTCCTACTCTGTTAGATGTGTCCCAAACACAGAACTGTTTGTTCTAAATAGCCTCCTCAGTTATGGACTTCCACACACATTGTTCTCCTACAAGAGACTAGTTTCCCACCTGCCCTCAAAACTTAAACCTTTATTTCCTTGTCTTGTATACCTGTCTTAATTTCTTGCATGCTCTTTATCCTTTCATTTCATTAGGCTGTGGAGAAACTCTTGAGAGCATGACCAGAATGTGTGTAAAAATTCAGAAATGAAGGGGACAAGGAACAAATACTGGTTTTGCCAGTTTCTCCCTTTCCCTTGAACACTTCCTCAATTTAAAATCAGGAGATGGGAATCCGTCCCCTGCACTTGGATTCCTCCTGAATATCACCTTAAAAAGCACTGATCTCCCCATCTTCCTACTCTTATTACCAGGAAAACTCTAAACATGAGCAAAGCTTGATTAGCTGAATGGTCAAATGCTCTGTGAGCATCACAAGCCTTTTGCAAAAGAGAGTCCTCAGTACATGCACTTAAGAGATTCTGGTTCATTTAGAATAGCACAAGTTTCTGGTGTGTGTTTTTTAAAGCTCAGGGATGTTGGTTAGTTCATACATAAGAGATAAGATTTGTGAATTATTAAATTAAGAAAAATGTGTAACAAAATCACCTAAAGTCCTCTTGCTGTTGAAAGCATCTGAAACTTTTGCTGGTAACTTCAGTTGAGCTGAGATTTCTTACTGTCTGCTTCATTCCTTTCTTCCCATCCAGGTGAAGTCAGAAAGTAACTCCAGTTCCAAAAGGATTCACAGTGCTTTTGAGGAAGCAATAAGGATGCTGCAAGAAAAAGGGGTGGTTTTCCAGAAACCTAGTAGCTCCAAGGACTTATACTATGTAAGGAATTGGGCTGTGGTTGCAAACGAATTCAGGGGTATGATTTTCATAGCTAGTAGAAATGTTTCAGAAATATTTCCAAAAGGAAAGCTGGACATCCAAGTGCTGTCTATTTATCCAAATATCTTACCTGCAGCTTGCTTCACTGTGCTTCTACTTCTGTATCACACACTGAGTTTTGTAACTCGGCACCAGTCTCAAGCATTGCTGCAGGTTCCAGCTGCAGTCTGTGTTCACTGGGTTGCCAGACTGTACCCTGACACAGCTGAGCAGACTGAAGCCTGGGACAGTTTTCTTTATCAAAATGGGTTGAAACGTGGTGTTCTGCTGACTTGGTCACCTTCCTTTAGGTTAAATTCTGTTATATCATATTCTTTCACCTAACTCATGGGTGCTGCTTATGGAGATTCAACATTCATTATTAGTCTCAGAGGCAGTATATAATGCAGCCTGTAGTTATGACAGTGTTGGTTTAGAATCCATCGTGACCTTGGATTGTTTTTCAGCCATGCCATCTACTGTGAAATAGACTTCTATAAATTGCCTGTTTCTTCTGTTTTCTCCAGGTGACTGACTATGATAAGGAGCTGCTTAAAGTGACCCTTGATGTGATTAAAGAAGACTGTCGAAAACCCAGGCGTAAGTAGCAGTGTGATCGGGGCTCTGATGAGCTAGTGCTGATATACTGAGGACAATATCTCCTCCTGCTGCTGGATTAGGTCTGCTTCTTGTCCTTATCCTTGAACTTGGAGCTAGATTGCTGGTGTAGCTAATCGGTATAGCTAAAAGCAGGAGTGCGAGAGCAGCTTCCTGTGAGCGTGGAGAAAGAGCAGGTGTGCCCAGCAGGAAGCAAAGCTCTCATACCTGAAATAAGCAGCTATTATCTTAGATCTGTATCTTTTAAGAATACTTAGATTTTGGGAGGAACCAAATGTAATGAAGTTAGGTCAACACCTAGCAGCTGTTGCTTTGCACTCTGAATAAGTAGTCAGTCTTGCTAGTTCAGTTTCTAGAGGGCAGTTGAAACAAAAGTGACCATACAGAAAGGTGAAATCCCTGCCTTCAGTAAGTTAACAATAAAATTTAAGCCAGTGGGATAGTCCCTGTAGATCAGGGGTCCTCAAACTTTTTAACCAGGGGGCTGGTGCATGGATTAAGTGGCAGGCAGTCATCTGCGGCTGTTTGGTTTCCCCCCCAACCCCCGACGGGGGGGGGTCTGTAAATACCAGGGAGCCAGACTGAGGACCCTGGGGGGCCATATCCAGCTGCCCGCAGGCCGTAGTTCGAGGACCCCTGTGCCAGAGCATTCTGCACCCTTGGGAAGATCACACTGTGCTGAAGACCCAGTCCCACCACCAAGCAAGGCTGGGAAGCCACCAGCGGCTCCCACTATCACCTCTGGTACAGCAGGACCAAGGGGACTCACAGGGCAAAGAAAGACCCATAGAAATCACCACACAGGGATACAAAGCAGGGTCTCACAGCCACAACCCTCCCTCCCTGCCCATCTCAGACCCCCCACTGCATTACCCGAGAGCCCCAGGCCCTCCCACCCGCCTCTTTGTTCTGTGCAGCCAGCAGCGCAGATGCGCTGGGGTGGGGTGCAGCCCCCGGCGCTGCTTCGCACTCTCCCTGCACAGGGCAGCCAGGTTGGGGCTTCGCGCCCGCTGCTGTGGCTGGAGCTGGGCTGCAGCCCACAGGCTCGATGGAAGCCTGACAGCCGTGACGAGCCCAGTGTGGCGCGGGCGAGGGGGCCCCCATTGTCTGCCGCCGCGGCGGGGCTCCACGACAATGAAGCGCACATTGAACTGCTGCTGCGAAACAGATGGCGTCTCCCAGGCTCAAGGTGAAGCAAAGGTCAGAGGCCAAGGAGAGCAGGGGTGGTGGAGGGGGGGCACACCTCCCCTGCCCACCTGCCCAGCCAGCCACAGGGAGGAGGGGGCTTCCAGGCCACCCCACGTCTCAGCAGGGGCAGACACGGACACCGCTGCACACAGCAGGCGAGAAGATGGCCCTTTCCAACCTGCTCAGTACATCCAGACCCGGGGCCACCCCCAGTCTCCCTGCCCATGACCCGGAGCAGGCAGCAGCAGCCAGGTGCAGAGGGATGTCAGGCAGCGAGAGGCGCAGGAGCCGGCCCACAGCCTGTCAGCAGATGCTCAAACCACCTGCCATCACTCTATGGCAGGCCAGAACCATCCCGCAAGAAGGAGCTGCAGGAACACCCCCTGAAACACACCATGCCACTCGGGCAAGCTTGTCTGCCCCCCAAAGTGCACACAGGTCTCCTGGGCAGACCTGCAAGGCTTCCCTGCACGCAGGGACGGGGTAAGGGACGCACAGACTCTGCAGCTGGGACAGCCCTTTGCTCTCACGCCGCTGTGCACTCCTGGGCATGCCAGGGGCAGCAGCATGAGACAGTGGGGGCCAGGCAGGCAGGCTGGCTGATTCACTCTGCTCTGGAAAGGCAGAGATCAGCCTCCCCTGACTGCTTCGAGAGATGGGCCCCCAGGATGTCACACGCCAGTGGGAGTCCCCAACATCCCGGCCACCTGCCAGAGGCGTCCCAAAGCCCCTCCGCAGCTCAGCGCATCCGCAGTCCAAGGCCACCAGCCGGCTGCACCACCCAGCCCAGCAGAGCCAAGGTCAGGCGCTGCCTGCGCGCCCATCCCGGCCCCGCGCCCGCCCCCGCGTCTGCCGCACCGCCCGATCGTACGCGTCCCTGCGCACCGGGGGGGACCGGGGGAGTTACCGGGGAGGAACCGGGGGGCCCCGTCCCAGGGGAAGGGGTCCCCAGGGCCCCCGCCGCTGCCGGTACCTGGCGATCTGGTTGCGGCGGATATGCCGCACGAAGCCATGGCTCATATCGAGTCGCCCGCCCGGCCGGCAGCGCCAGCCCGCCGCCGCCGCCGCCGCCTCCATCAGCCGTCACCCGCAGGGAGCAAGAAGCACCCCACCGCTAACGGGACGCGGTCCCTTTAAAAGCCCCTTGAAAAGCCAGCGGGGCGCCCGTACCGCGCGTGAGCGGAAGTGCCCCGCCGGAAGTGCCCCGCCGGAAGTGCCCCGCCGGAGGTGCGCGTGCGCCCTGTGCCCGCACGGCGCGCGCCTGCGCACGGCGCCATGTCCGGCCGCGGGAAGCGGGAGCGGGACCGGGACCCCCGGGCGCCCCCGCGGGGGGCGCCCGCCGTCTCCTCCTCCTCCTCCTCCTCCTCCTCGCGGGGCTCGTCGCGGAGCCGCCGGGACGGGGAGGCCGAGCGGTCCCGGGGGCGGCGGGAGGCGGAGCGGGAGCGCGGGCGGCGAGAGGCAGCGGAGCCGAGCCCGGGCCTGCCCCTGCCGGTGGATCCCGCGCGCGTTAAGCGGGAACCGGGCGGCGGGAGCGGCTCCTGGGGGGGCTCCGCCGCCACCGGCCCGGTGCGGGTCAAGCGGGAGAGGGAGCCTGACGGTGATTCCGACCCTGAGCCCGAGCCCACCGGTGGGGACCGGGAGGACACGGCGGCCGGCGGGGGAGGGGAAGGGCGTTGGGCTGGCGGCGGGGCGGGCGGCTGATCCGGCGGGTCCTGGGCCAAGGTCTGCCTGGTGGAGGGGGGAACCGGGGCTCAGCCCCGGGGGTGCATGAACTGGGGGGGGGGGTGTTGCTCCGTGGGTGGCGGCTGGCATCGCCCCCGCGGTGCTTGCGAGGCCCCGGTGCCCCCGCGTTAATGACCCCCTGTCGCTAACACACCGTCCCCCCCGCAGTGCGCTATGGCCGCTTCGACCCCGAGGACCAGCGCAGCCGGCACTGCCCCTACCTGGACACCATCAACAAGTGAGCAGGGTGCAGGGGGTGGGGCTTTTCGGGGTCCTCCGGGGGTCCCCCCCAACCCCAGGGGTCCCCTCTAGCCCTGCCCCACCACCACCACCCCCGGCCGCCCACAGCTCAGCCCCTGTTCCAGGAGCGTGCTGGACTTCGATTTTGAGAAGCTCTGCTCCATCTCGCTGTCCCACATCAACGTCTACGCCTGCCTGGTCTGCGGGAAGTACTTCCAGGGTGAGCCCCCCCTCACCTGGGGGCTGGGGTGCTGCTGGGGGGACACGGGGACACTTAGGGGTAGGGGTGCTGCTGAGGGGGGACACCCAGGGACAGGAGTGCTGCTGGGGGTGACACAGGGACACCCAGGGCAGTGATGCTGCCCGGGGGGCACGTCCAGGGACGGGAGTGTTGCAGGGGGGGCACATGGGGACACCCAGGGTTAGGGGTGCTGTTGGAGGGGACACGTGGACATCCCAGGGACAAGGGGTGCTGCTGGGGGGACACACCCCAGGGACAAGGGATGCTGCTGTGGGGACACACCCAGGGACAGGGGTGCTGCTGGGGGGGACACATCCAGGAATGGGAGCGTTGCAGGGGGGCACATGGGGACGGATGCCCAGGGACAGCGATGCTCCCTGGGGGACACGTTCAGGGACTAGAGTGCGACAGGTGGGACACAGGGACACCCAGGGACAGGGGTGCTGCTGGGAGGACACATTCAGGGACAGGA
>JAVJGJ010000062.1:22620166-22637605 GCA_035590215.1 Microhierax caerulescens
TGTAAATACCGGGGGGCCAGATTGAGGACCTGGGGGGGGGGGTAATCCAGCCTGCGGGCTATATTTTGAGGACCCCTGCATAGATTTTAAGCTCAGATAGAGCTCAGATGGTTATTCTTTGCAGGTAGGGATTTCAGTCTAACAAAATCCACTTATTTTCAGATAATAATTTTCAGATAAGCCTCGTGTGGCTTCTGAGTTATCCCTGTCCCTCAAGCCTATTGTATCTTGCTGCCATAGTGATAGCTTGTGCTTGACTTGACTGTCTGCTAATTACACAGGTATATTGCTACAGAGTTCCTTTCAATTCATTGGGCAGAATGTGTCAGCGGGGATCACTTGCTGCTGGAGTGAAGCTGTTTATGGGGTAGAATGCACTTTAGTACAGAATAAATGACTGACTAGAACATAAAGCATATAATCTCAAATTGCTGATATCCTTATACTATCATAACTAGAATAGTGCTTTGTAGGACCTGGTGCATGATCGTTATCCTGCAGTGAAAAAGGCTAAGTGAAGTACTATTATTTGAGTTTTCAACTGGCTACCTTGAGAAGTGGTACAATTATAGACAAGGTTTGTAGGTGGCAGTAGAAGTCCTGTATCTTTGGAGGATGGAGGGATTAGACTTTACTGGGTATGCAGGGGAAGATGTGATCATTTGCCTGAGGCTGTTTCAGTGCAACAGTTACCATATCACATTGATTTGTTGTCTTTTATCCAATTAACAAATACAAACATCTTTTCTACGAAAGTGAGGTCATTCCCCTGCCCATTTTATACATCAACTAATTCTCCTGGGAACCTGTTGTTTGGTGGTTGTTTTTTTTTTAGAATTGTGCCACTATAAAGGCCAGAACCTGTATGCAGTTGACACAGAGCAGTGAGCAACTGCCTGTGTTTAACTGGTGTTTAACTACCCTTCTGTGCATTATCACACTGGTAAAGTATTCTCAGTGCTCCGTGAGACATTGGGAGATTCTTTCTCCCAGTCAGGAGGAGTCAACAGCAGAGAGAAACTTGAAGATCAGTCACCGAGAAGACTTTGAAGAGTTCTGAGTCCTCAAAGCCATGTTTTCCATATTGAGCAAGTTAATTTTTTTTTAATTTAACTTTACATAGCTTCTTGTTCTCCTTGAAGCTTTCCATCTACTTACTTTCCTGTTGTAAAGAAGACAATTTCCAGGTCAGTGTCTCATTGCTAGTTTTCAGAAGGACCGTTTCAATGTCCTGGTCACTGGTAATAGAAGATTTTGGGGAAGGAAAGCCAAGAGGCTTCAATCGAACCTAACAGTTTACTGCGGCTATTTTATTGTCGCTGACTGATGCCAGGGTGCATTGCTCGATGGAACTGTTGGCTCCCCTCTGCTGGTGGGATGGCAGTCGTAGCCACCCGCTTGGCTGTTGGCTATTGAGTGGGCTGATAGAAAATGGGAACGTGGTAACACCTCAAGGGCTTCTTGCTTGTTTGTTGCAAGAAATTCCTACCCATTTTCCTTCAAGAGTATTACTCATCTTCTCTGACAGGAAGGCTGATTTATGATAAATCAAACTCTTCTCTCCAATGACTGACTTCTCTGCCAGTTTTCAAGGCAATGCCTCACCCCATTGCTTTAGTTGTGACACGTTCTCAGGCCCAACCCAGCTGCATTGTACAAATAAAAAAATTCTCAGCAGGTCTAGTCAGAGCTCCACAAACCCTGATACGTAATATGCCTACATGACAATTCTAGTCCTTGGCTTTAATTGTAATTCCAAACAGTCTGATCTTAAATGCCCTCATGTGAGGCCATTGTGGGTCTATCCAGAGATTTAAGACAACCAGAAAAGGATGACAGCACATTTTGACTCCAGACAGAACTGCAAAATCCTAAACTTAGTCCATATTTGTTTGTTGGGGTTTTTTGGTTTTGTTTTTCTTTGACAAATTTGCTGTGGGTTTAGGCTTAGATGAGGCTAATAGAACCGAACTGCTTGAAGCCAAATTTAATATGTTGTAATGGACCCTGTGTGAGATGTCCACAGTGGGAAAATGGTAGTTGTTCTACAGCATCCTCTTTGATAGTGGTAGTCAGGCAAGACAGTTAAGCACAGCTTGGCTTACCTCAGCTGGTAGACAAAAGCTGGAACTCATTATGTCAATGAAAGAGGGACAGCATTACTTCACTGCAAGGAGTATATTCCTTTCAAAGTTGGGCTGTAGACTAGGACTATTTCTGGGTTGCTTAATGATTGTACACATCTACAGCTACCCCAAAATGCCATTTTCTACTAGCATCTAGGAAGAAAGTATGAATTGTACTGTTGCATAACACTTGAGTCACTAATCTAATTCATCAAGACTTAAGCTAAGTTACTGTAGGTTAGGGATGGGCACTTTGACCTTTTTATGCCAAACTTATGACAAATACAAAATGCAGCTACCACTTCGTAACGACAGTTGCCATGACCAGGTAGGGGCATTGTTCTGTTCTCTGCACCTATCTGTCCTAGGGTAGCAAATGCATTTTTGGCTACCAGCCACAAAGGTATTTTGTCATGCTGGATCATTGACTTGTAAAGAAATATCTTTGCCTCATTCACAGCCTAATAGGAATTAGGCTGAACTGTTTATTTACCAGTATTCAGCATTGCCTCCTGTCTACCAGTGACTTTCTCAGCAGCCTCTAAGGCAGTTCTAGGGCTCAGCCGATTGTAGAGACTGGCAAAAATAAAACCAAAGGCAACAACAACAAAATACAGGGGCCTCACTGGCCCATGGCAATTTCTCAGTACCCTTGTCAAACTTATCTTACATCACGAGTTGAGGCTGAGGAGGTAAAAAGTTGTTGGTGCTGTTGTCTTATTTATGCTAATTTTCCATTGTTAGCCATGGAGGAGAAATAAATCTTTTGTGGAGTTCAGCACCTGGGGAGACTGGGAGCCAGTAGCACTGATGATTAGTGGGTTTACAGGGTCTGTTGGAGGAAATGTTGACTGGGACAGCTGAACTTCACATGATGGTTCCACCAGGCACACAGTAGCTGTTTGCAGTACTGTAGCTAATAAAGACCCTTATCTTTGGCTTGCCCTCCAGGAAACGCGATTATTTTTACATTTCTTTTGTACATTTTTAGGGTCCATTCCTCTTAAAAGGAGATAAAATTTGATACTGAAGTTCTGTGACTTTCTACTCCTGTGCTTGTCTGAGTAGCCTGAAGTGTGGGGATGGGATTGCTGGGTGGATGGAAGTTGTACTGTAGCAGCTTTTCCACGAGATGACAGCATTGGGCAAGCAGTTACAGGCGCTGATCGCGGACCTTCTGTTCTAGACGTTTTACCAGTTGGGTATGAGCGAAAGGATTCTCCTTTGTTTTGGTTTCTTCTGAAACTGTTTGTGTTGCATAGGTGGACAGTGGAGGTACCCTTAAGTTATTAACCTCCTCATCAGGTTGTACTGAATAAGCCCTGTGTCTTCTGAGTTTCTAAAACTCAGCCTTGTTAATAGTGTTACAGCTCTGACACTTTCCAGAAAAGTCAGTGGGAAGAATTGATAATTGAAGAACTGTAGGCACAGACGGGATCTCTTCCCTCTCAATATATGCATCTTTGCTTTAGTACCTAGGGCATTCTTTCTCTTTGACAGCTGTGGGTTTTTTTCATGACTAATCTGGATTATAATATTTTAAAAGAGGCAGTTAGACTGAAGTCTTTCCTCCACACCTGGCTGCATTTTCCTTTTTTTTTTTCTGCAGATGCTGAAAAGGGTTGCCATTTCCTTCATGTCCTGAGTTGTGTTCGGCAGAGCTACAACCCCTCTCTGGCTGAAGTGGTGATACACCGTGTCTTGAAACTACTGGAGAGTAACAGTGATGTTGTCAGCACTATGGAAGGATATTATATGGCATTTTAAAGAGAGAAGTTAAAATGCATTCATTATGATCCATTCAGGTTAAAGGAGGGAAAAAGCAGTTGAGTGACCCTGAAAAGCTACTACCTGGTATGATCTAGATGGTGGGGGTGGGGATGGGGGGTGGAGAGAGCATTCTAATTCTCCAAATACTGCTTTTGTCCAGCTCCATAGAAGTTGTTCAAATACTTGTTTTAATATTCTTGCTGACTTCCTCACTATTTCTAGTGAAAATTTATTTTATCAAACTGATTCTGGACATCCTAATACAGCAGGAGAGCTAGAAAAGAAAGTGGGCTCTTTCCCTTCAGTAAGATGGGACATGGCCATCCTCACATTTACATCCAGTGAGCCCTAAAGAAAAGTCACTGCTAAAGAGTGCTTTTTACAGTAGCGGTCATGTCAGGACTCATTCTTCTGGATTAAAAGACTGATCTTGTGATCTTTCCATACGGTAATAGCTGTGGATCTTTCTTTTTATGTATACTTTATAATAGCTAGAAAAAGAACATGCAAGCAAACAGTCAGAAGGTTTGCCTGTCTTTCCTAGCAGTGTTGGTGTACCCATGTCTGTAAATATGTATTCCTGGATGTGCATAGATTTTCCACTACTACTGTGGTCCTCAACTTTCTCTGAAAAGTAACGTTCAGGAACGGGGTGCCGCATCCCTTCCCCATCCTGCAACCTTGCCCGCTGCTTGTCAAGCATGTCTGTATTCCCTTGGCTACCACGTGCACTACTGATGCATGTTGTTGTGGATTCTGTTTAGAATCCTCAAATTCAGAATTCTCCAAATCAGCCACCATTTTGCTGTTTATTTTTAAATTGCTTCCTACATCACAAATGGTAAACCATATATCAGATGCTTTGGAAAAGAAAATACAAAAGACAGCAAAACCCATTGTAATCTCCATGGTCCCTGTTGCCTTTTGTGTCTTCTATTCCTTGTTACTTCTGCAGAAAAATACTACCCATATCTGTGCTTGCAGGGGAACACAAGATATTGATGAAATAACATCGGCCTAAAAGTTACCGTGCAAGACGTTTGATCTGAAATAATCACAACTCTGCTACGTGCCACAGTTCAAAGCCCAGAGCTGTTCAGTATTTATCCTTAGAGAGGGCTTGCTGCTGTAGGGGCTTGTCTGTTTTAATTAATGGTGCGGAGGTGAGACCTTTAACTTGAAAAGAGTAGAAAGGATTGAATGTGTCCTTCCTCCTTCCTCTGTACCTTCCCTGTAACAGTTGAAATAGCAGACTACCAAGAAGATGTAGTGGTAAAGCCCTATAAGGACTGACATAGCAGGGAAAAATAAACCATATGCATGAGGAAAGCCAGTGTGTGCCAGGTCTCTGGTTTGTTATATTATATGCCTCATTCCAAGCCCTGGCTGCAGTGAGATATAGGCTAAGGGAAAGGCATGACAAAATATTTGGCATTTGAATTCAGAGGCCTGTGGAAAACTCTGGCCTTAAAGAGATCATTTTCCATTATGGATGAATGTACTGTATATGAATCATTCTTTTGCTGTAAATTCCCTCTTGCTGCAGGGCTCAGTAGTTGATTTCCCTGCAGGCTGCCCTACTCCTAGTGTTGCTGCTCTGTTTTCAGGTGGGCACCTTCTAGTCAGATCTTAATATGGACCTGAAGAGGTGCTGAAAGGATGTACCTGTGCAGAAGGAAATAAAAAAAAAGGATTAAGAAAGAATTGTAGGGTGGTTTTGGGTTTGGTTGGGTTTTTTGGGGGAGTGGAGGGTGTCCTCTTTCCTCCATGAATGCCTTTGGAAATCAGGGAAAGAAGTCCAGATTCTGACTGAAGTGGTATTGAGGAGAATTGCAACTTTAATTTATGCCTACAAAAAGGTCTACTTGGCCACAGGGGAGATTTGGTTTTCAGATTTTTCAGAGCCCTGGTGCAGGCTGCCCAGACAGACTGTGGAGTCTCCTCTTCTGGAGATATTCAAAACCCACCTGGACACGACTCTGCAGCTGTAGCTGAACCTGCTTTAGCAGGGGGTTGGACTAGATGATCTCCAGAGGTCTCTTCCAACCCTGACCATGTTGTGCTGTGATTCCTGCTCTGATTACTAATCGGTTTGAGGTGATACTTAAAAACAAAGGCTATCTATGGAAGAAGTAGTTTGGAATATTGATTGCTAAATTCATACTCACTTCAGGAGTTAACCTTATGTTTTGATTACGGACAAGTCGCCTACGTGGCATTAGTTTGAGGATATTCTAAAGGAAAGTATGTGGTGTCTTGGACCATATGGAAGAGCATGACATCTAATTTAAGAGACTGGTTCAGCCCTTTTCTTGAAATGTTCTGTATTAGCAGAAGCTGATTTTGCTGGGAAAGGGTTAAAAGAACACTACTAGCCCAGTAGAAAAGGTGATCTCTCTTAGGTTAGAAGAAAGACAGACCCTGTTCTTCTGAGGGTGTCAGCCAAATGTGTGGGCTGGATGTCTTTTGGGAGGAGCTCTGCTCAGCTAAATGCTGGAGAAAAAGATAGCCTGGGGATAATGTTGCTCTTCAGGATCTCTTTAAAATAAATTCATACCAAAACAGGATTACATCTTTGTCCTTTGCAGCTTGTGTAGTCATAAATGCAGCTTCTAATGGGTTCTTTTGCCTCCAACTTTGATGCTGCACTTTCCATGTTTTAGATGTGTTTCTGTGTGTAAAGTCTGCTTAAAACCCCTGGCCACCTATTTTCTATGACTGGAGGTTGATGCAGACACAAAATGCCTACCCTCTCTGTCCTGCCCCTGTTGCAGTTTAAAAGCACTGATAGCTGTGAAACCTCAGAGGGGATGCTTTATCACTCTCTACAACTACCTGAAAGGAGGTTGTAGCGAGATGGGTGTTGGTCTCTTCTCCCAAGTTATAAGCAATCAGATAAAAGGAAATGGCCTCAAGTTGTGCCAAGGGAGGTTTAAATTGGGTATTAGGAAAAATTTATTCATTGGAAGGGTTGTCAAGCATTGGAACAGGCTGCCTAGGGAAGTGGTTGAGTCGCCATCCCTGGAAGTATTAAAAGACGTAGGTATGGTGCTTAGGGATGTGGTTTACTGGTGGACTTGGCAGTGTTAGGTTAATGGTGGGACTATGATCTTAAGGGTCTTTTTCAATCTAAATGTTGGAAAAATTTCATGATGTGGGAGGAACTTGTCTTAGGAGAGACAGATAACTCTGGAAAGAGCCTAAAGTTGGTCATTAATAGCAGTGCTGAACTCTCGTGATGGAGGGTGTGTTCTGTCGAAGATTGCTCCCCAAGAACAAGCAAACGTTTTTTTTTTCTCACTTAACTCAGGGAAGTAATATGAATGAACACAAGGGTGCCTACAGTTTTTACAAGAGTGAAAAGTTAAGGTAATATTAATTGAGGAGCCTAGATTTAAGTTACACAGATTCTAATTAACTGTACAGAATAGTTGTGCCTTAAGCTTACATGCTTTATTTTTTCCACAGTAGCCATCCAACACAGACTAACGCTTACTCTGGTTGAGTGCATTCCCTCTCTTGTACCTACAGGGAATACCATATGCATATTCCCTGCACAGAAGTACCCCAGCTAGCTGTGGGAGCACAGAGCTCACTGTAGGTTGATTTACCCTTTTACTCAGTATCTCTACAGTATGCTTCTGTGACAGCAGTCTAGACATACCTATATTGGTATAAGTCACCTTTATTTAAGTCTAACTACACACACTAGGGCTTTTACTGCTAATAAACTGTCTCTCTGTTTAAAGATCATATCCTTAACCAAGAGAGTCATATCATGCACACTGTTAAAATTCTTAGACCACACCTACAAAATATTGTGCGGATCCTTCAGAGAAAGTGTGCTTTTTTGTTTTGTTTAATTTGAAAACTCGTTAGGCAACACAATTATTACTGCTTCATTAAAGGAATTTCAAGGTGGCACTTTAATATAAAGCTGACAAGCGAGAATTCATGTTGTAGGCCTGCCTCATGGCCGGTTCTGGTTTCCATAGAAACAGTTATGGCAGTGAAAGGCAGGTAAGTAAAATGGAGTTTTTAAAAGCAGTCAGTGTTTTTAATGTTACCTTAAAAAGGTATGTTTCCATAGAAATGCAGCACCTGAGAACAAAAATTACCAAAG
The DNA here is from genome assembly GCA_035590215.1 of Microhierax caerulescens. Lineage (NCBI taxonomy): Eukaryota > Metazoa > Chordata > Aves > Falconiformes > Falconidae > Microhierax > Microhierax caerulescens. The sequence continues at coordinate 22,628,186 of JAVJGJ010000062.1, forward strand.
AATCTTAATATTGTATTCTAGCAAAATGTAAGGTGATTGCTTTTCTGGTAAGGAAACAAAGGAACTCTACCATTTCCTTAGGTGAGGGAGGAGATGAGGTTGATTTATGCTTCAGTTTCCCTCTTCTGTATTTTGGGGGTAATACAGCTCTCTGTGCAGGGCATAAGCCTCAGTTTTTCTTAATGTTGGTCATTAAAAGCTCTTTTGATCTGCTGATTTGAGCTGTTGGAAAAAAACTCTCTGGCTGTGTGGGAGAGGGTGAATGGGCAAATGCTGGAGTGGGACTTCGTTCTAATCCAAGCCCCACTTCTGCCAATAGCTTTAGCTTTCTGTGCCTCTTTTTCCCTGCATATTGCTTTGCCTGTCTTGTCTTTTTGCTCTCCAGGTCCTATAAAGCAGCGACGGTCTCCTTGTTTTTATTTGTATCAAGTATTTTTCCTGGAATCCTGTTCCCTCTTATAACTTCTTAGATAGCTTCTTAAAAATAGAAATCCAGATAAATGAATTCTGAGTGTTCTTGTTCTCAGATCTTTGGCTTGTAAATTTGTACCCATGAGAGTATGTATTTTACATAAGCTACCTTGGAAATTAAGCTTTTCTTTCCAAGTAATAAATGAAAAATTTAAAGATTGGCTACATGACTGAAAGCTGTTAATTTTGTGGGTCTGTGCATACTTGTGTATTCCAGTGATGGACGTCATAAATAGGAGTTGCTAAATTATTATTCAGAATGAAAATTCATCAGTGAGTAGCCAGTGAGGCATGGAGCCACATGGAGAATTACGAGGAAAAAGTACTGAAAATCTGCTAGTCAAAGAAATGCAGTTTGGCTTGCTTTGGGAGTAAACCGATCCTGTGGGGAAAAGATGTGCCTAGCAAAGATTTGTATCTTTTTACTTACCTCTGAATGGGAAGGGAGCAAGTTCAGATCCCATGGGCAACCTGAATTTTGAAACTTCCTGTCATTGCGGCGCTACATTCTTTATTGTGATCTTTCAGCATAGCCCCCAGCCCTCCTGCCCCAACGCTACAGGCTAGCAAACAAACAAAAGTTCAGCCTCAAAGATAAAAGGATAGTTACAATAATTGGTTACCATCCTCCAGGAGCCCCAGCATTACAGGAACATTTTTGCAGATGTTTTGTTGGCAGCAGGGAAATGCTGAGCCAGGCATCTTGGGTTTCATTCTCAGCAATATGCCCTGTCAAGCAGAGGCTTTCCCGCTACTTTCTTTCATCTTATTTCTGTTCTCCGTTCTCTCTTCTGTCATTTCTCAGCCTTCATTTCATTCACAGTCTCATGATTCATCTCTGCACCATGGATCCTGGTCAAACCTCCTTCCCCTCTACTTTGTTCCCTTTTTCTTTCCTAACTCAAATACCCTGTCAGCATCTGGCAGTTGGAAGTTCCAGTATAATCCCCTTGCCTAACTGACCTGGCACTGTTCACAGCTCATTCTGATTCTGGCAGGGTGTGCTTTGCTCCTTGTCTAGGCACCAGAAGAGGCAGGTATCATCCACCTCACTCGACCTTTCTTCCCTGTGTAGTTTGCAGCAGGAAAGAGCTGCAATTTCAGGAAAACAACACTTTTTTTCCCCCTCACCCTCCCGAAGACCCAGTAGCACCCTAAAAGACTCTGGTAGTGGTTTTCTTTCAGGTTTCAAAGTACAGAAGAAATGTAATCCAAAAACAAAACACTTCTGTCTTGTCCAAACCTGAGGAAGCACAAGTCAATGCCACTGCCAGAAGCTATCCTGCCTCTCCCTGCCACTTTCATATCCTTGGAGATTTCATTGCCAACATGATCTGTGAAATTGACGTGGACTTCAGGTTTGTGTGTCTTCCAGTTAGTGTGTCTCTTTTAGCCTATTTTTTCCAAGAAACTGTGATTATACTCTGTGTCTGGGCATTTGTCAACTTCTGTCCCGCCACCCCAAGTGACTTTGTAATCTGTTGGTTAGTTAAGAGGGCTGAAGGGCCCTGAGCTGTTAATGGTCTTGCACGTTTTTAGAAAATGGATGCACTGATAGAAGAGGTAAGCCCAAATTAGTGCTTCTATTAAGGGGAAGGAAGAAACTCAGTCATACAACACTGGAGAAACGACACATGAGACAGTCCCAAGGAACCTGCTTTTCTAACTTCAGCTGCCACAAGAAGTACTTGTTCTACAGCACTCGCCAGAAATGACTGGGCCATTTTTCCTGAAGTTGATCATAGAGATCACCCCAAGACAGACACTGGTGATGAGAAACTGCAGATCAAACCGTTAAAATCTGGTGAAGTTACAGCATCTACATCAGGGTACAAATGAGCAACTGATTTTTAGGGATGCCACCAGCCCATTCCCATTAAAGCTTTTAATTGTGCAATGGAGGCTATACTGATCTAGCCACAGTAATTTACAAGTTGAAACCAGCCCAGATTAACGAGATTGCCTGAGCATAACATAACCAGGAATTTTCTAGTGAAAGAAATAACCTAAAGGAATGATTTTCAGCGAGTGTTGAACCACGGAACAGTGTGGTGCCAATGAACCTGGCACAACATGTCGTGCAGCTCTTGTTTTAGCTTGCTTTTTCTTATTGATTGGAAGAATGAATGCTCCTTCCTTACCAGCTAGAACTGGAGCCCTCTGCCACCTGAGCTGGCCACGAATAAGCTGTGAATCTACAAGCACGTAAAGGCCAAAAGATCTGCTCATCTTGCTGGAGAACTGGACGAGTGGCTGCAGCTAAGCCACTGCTTCCTTAGAAGATTTAAGCTGAGATACCTAGTTCTTTGTTCTTTTTAATTTCCCCAAGTTAGAAGTAAAGCAGACAGACAGGAAAGATGTCCTGCCCCTGCTGTGATCAAGGTAAGATAGGTCGCAAGCATATGTCACTGTGTAACAGCCAATGTGATTAAATGAAGCTCGTGCAAAGTCTGTTGTCGACCTGGAAGGTCTGTGGCTCCTCCCAGGAGTGAAGACCTCATCCAAATATTATGGTGATATTTGGAAATGGGAGGGATGAATCGGTTCCATCACATGTTTTCCCCAACAACAGTCGTGCAAGCCCTGCAGGCCTACCTGGTTCTAACATCTGCTTTTCTTGGCCAGGTGCACAGGTAGTAGGGAAATGAAAAAGGTGCTTGAAGTTGGGTTTTTCTCCTGTTACCAAAATTTTAGTCATTCACATTGAAAGTGCAGGAATTGTCCTTGTGTTCTTGTAAAAGTCATCTTTGCTGTAATGTCCACAAAAAACCCCAGAGCTGTAACAAGCCAGCTGGTGTTTCGAAACTACTGCCTACACTGCTGACTAATACTCTCTCATTGTTTTCTTCCCTCACCTTGTCTTTCCCCTCCCAGTAAAATCTCTTGATCTTAATTCCTGGTCCAAAGTAGTTATAGTCTCTTTGTCCTTCTGTGAGTACAGTGATCCAGGACAAACTTAACAGGAGCAGGCTGATACAGAGAGGAGTTTGTTTTGGAACTCTGAACGTAGGAAAAGATGAGAAATACAGAGGAAGCTGAGGGAGGAGGATTTAGCACAAAGATGTTTGAAATTAGTCCCATTGAAAAAGGCTAAAGAAATAATTACCTAATGATGCTTTAGACATCTGTTTCAGAACATGCAGCAGGTGTTGCATGTAATAAAAGCAAGGACTTGTACTATTTTATTTTCTGCAATTAGAAAGGGGAGGAAATGAGGGCAGGAAAAAATGGAGTAAGAGAACTTTTACTATAAACAGTTGGACAAATTTATATGGAGCACAGTAATATTTATATGCTCTTCCTCTGCCTTCGTTATACTATCCTTTAACAGTTCCTCTGTTCTGCAGAGTATTTTGTCCTTTCTGAAAGACCAGTGCCTTGGATGCTCACAAGTAGATGCTAAAGTAAGAGCTGGCCATCAGAATGCCTTTGAGGATCAAAATGTTCAGGACAATGTAACTGTCACTGACTCAGATGCTGTTACTAACCGATGGAAATGGCCCTGAAGGAGAAGCTGCCCTTGTCTCACAGGTGGTCTCTGTGTGTCTCAGTCATTAGACCAGTGGCTGATAAAGACCCCCGTTAGCGAAACAGTCTTTAGGGTTGCATCCATGGTGCTGCACTGCCATAGCTTAACACGTACCTGGATCCAAATAAATGCCTGGAATTATGTGGATGGTGTGTATACTACTCCAAACTGGAAAAAAAATAAAAGACCAAACAAGCACACCTATACCAAGCCTTGCTAGAGTAATGATAGTTCCATTTTCCACAAGATGTTTTCTGGTTTGGGATGATCTCATTCCTTTTTTTAAGCAATAATCTTTCTACAGGGCGATTGGTTTTCCAAGTATCTCCACTACTGCCCTACAAAGTCTAACCTGGGAATGACTGGTGGAAAAAAAAATACTATTTGTGTCTACCCATGGGATGATGTTGCTGCTGAAGAGGCCCAAAAAGCATCTCTGCTGGGAAAACCAATTTGCTTTTACAGGAACATAACTTAAAAAAAAAAAATATTGGAAGAAATCAATGCTTTCCTGTGCTGAGTGGTAGCGGCTGGCTGTTACGTATTTCTCCTTACAGTGTCAAGTTCATGCTTTTGTCATCTGCGGTCTAACTGCAGTTCCATGACTAAGTTTTCATAAGGTTTTATTAATATATGTTTATAATTCACAATCATTAGTCAGAAGTTTTCTGGTTTGGATATTGATAGATAAACTCTTCTACTTTTTTTAGGGGATGTGCAGCCAAATACAATTACTGTTTGGTTTCAGAAGGGGTTGAATAAGTAAAAACAGTGAACAAGGAAATTAAAGTTTTTAGAGGTCTTGGTGGAAATTTTAAACCTCTTAATAAGGAGGACTTGGAGTCCATGTACATACTTAGACTTAACATGGGAAGAAAATGTGAAGAAAGACTGCGACTTTATTTGCAACACGCCTGCATTTTCACTAATGGATTGCCAAGTTTTTTGCAGAAGATGAGGCAGAAGCCGGTCTCAAAATGTGCTATTTTGAGAACAGTGACAGTGACTAAGGGATAGTACCCAGGAAGACACCTGAGGAATCCCAGTCCAAACCTGTGATCAGTTGGATAAACTTCAGCTGCCTCAAACATAAGCCTGACATATAATACGTAAAGAAAAGTGTGCTTTGGGCTTGCTTTATTTCTTTTAACCGTGTCAACAGATATCTACAAAGCCTTTGTAACAATGGAACAGTACAAGGTAAACGTGGATGAAAACCAGTCTGCAATTTGCTGCTACTACCCTAAGCAGAGCGTGCAGTGCGTACACTGCAGTTGGAAATCCTTCATCCACAACTGGTAAGAGAGGACTGAAAAATAACTGTAGTCGTGAAAGGGTTAAGTGGTAAGATAGCTGCTTCAAGAAAAGGATAATCTATAATTTAAGTCAAGAGGGTGAAGCAGCTCTTTCATAATGTAAGTAAAAGCTGTTACGCCGTTGGGGAAGCACGTACACTGCTGGCAGGGGGAATTATTATTTTGGTATTTCCATTAGACTAGATTGCACACAGGGGCTGATAAAGCAGCGCGCTCTGGTGAGGAGGCTGGGAGGGGAAGGGTCACACTACTGTGCTGGGGGGCCGCCCTGCTAGGACTGCAGCTGGTTTCTTCAGCTCCCTTCTACCACATGAGCTGGGCCTATTTATCTCCAGAGCAAATTTCATTTGAAGAGCAGTAATCTCCCCAGAAGATGAAATGCAATTGGCTTTTAAAAAATAGGAAAAAAAGGTTGTATTGTGCTTTTTGTTTCAGAGTTTGAGAATTCAATGCCAGACAGGCTCTGCCATTCTTGTTGCTCCTGTCAAAAGACATGTATGTTGAAACCCTGAAGTGGAAGGACTGCACGGAAAGCAGCCCTTTTAAGAAGCGGAGGTTTTTGCAAGTACAGAAGCTGAGATGGGAGTGTAACAAAGGCTCTGTGTTGTGCTGTTGCACATCAGAGCCAAAAAAACCCTAAGGGGCACATCTCTAGTACCATGTCTAGCAGATTATGCATGCAACTCTAGTTGCCAGTAATGAGTTGTGTGGCTAATCTGTCATGCACAGCACTGCAACTGGTCCCCTTCCCCCAGGGGGCTGAGCCCAGGGGGCACTTTGCTTCCCCGAGGTCGCTGAGCACCCGCACAGCCTCTCCTAGCTGGTGGGACAGGAAAACGTTGTGTTCGACCTGGCTGCCCAGCCAGAACATAGAGAAGCAAAAGCAAGAAAGAAGTCATCCTTAACAACAACTCCAGCCACAACAGACAGGGCTGTTAGACCATAGTGTGGTTAATATTCAGGAGCATTTACTTCTCAACACGTGATACGCCATGAATTAATTAAGAGGCATTAGAATTGGCCTTAATGGAGCACAGAAAAACCCTCTCCCTTGTTTTATTTTCTCACTGATTTCACGATCCAAGTGTTTTCAATTTACAATTCAAATGCTTATTTACAAAAAATTTGCCAGCATGACAAAGTCCTCTTGAAATATGAAAACTTAAGTCATGTTCCAGCTCTGAGACAGTCACACGTTCTGTCATGCATTAGCTTTTGTTTAATTGGAGCAGAGCTGAGGTTGCTGGGCTGTAGCTGTATTAGATCTGTGAGACTAATGTGATTGCTTGTTTGGCCAAAAAAAGAAAAAAATAATCTTTGCCCAAATACCCCCCTACCTAATGAGTAGAAGAAAGCTTTTTAAAATAGCTGGTTTATCTCAGCCTTTAAAAGTCTGAATTCCCCTAGGTGTTCCTCAGAACTTTATTGGAAGCATGAGTTCGTAAAGGTGAATTAATAAATTAGCTGTTAATATTGATTATCAATATATGTATTTAAATTTTTAATAATAGCAGTGATTCCCATGTAATGATAAGACTTCAGTAACTGAGACTTTAAGAAAAAAAAATGTAAGTACTAGGAGATTTAGGGTTAAAATCCACAGTTATATGTTTTCCTAAAAATCCGCAGTGCCTCTGCCTGTGTGTTCCTGGCTGTAGTCAGGTCCAGGCTCTTCTGCATGTGGGGTTCGGTCATGCAACAAGCCTGCCCTGCTCTTCGCTGCGTACTCAGTCTTCCTTTCATTCAGTCCCAGCAGCTGGAGCCTGGCTCTCCAGCACAAGGCTGGGAAGTGCTGGCAGCTTCATTTTTCCAGCTGCTGCTTTAGAGAGAAGCAGATTTTCCCAAGCCTGCAGCATAGTAAGGGGTTTCAGTTATTTTTCTGCCAGTCTTGCAATAGTCTGGGGTTGGACTCCCACTAGACTGGGTGTTGTCCATATTTTAAAAGAACAATCCATACCCCTAGCAACATTCTTTTTTCCTATGTAGATGGACAAAAGCAGCAAACAAACCAGGAGAGGAGGAGGTAGTGGTGAGCACAAAACCATCGAATGATGGAGGAAGAGGAGAGCCAGAGCTGTACTGGGGCTGGACAGGCTTCGCAGCTGGGGCAGTGTCGCAGCACTCTCCAACTAGCCGGCTGCAGCGAGGTCCTGTACTATCACATACCAACATACTTGTCTTACAGTCCCTCTGCTGCCTTTTCCTTGTCTCACCTCATCCAGGACCCGCTCTCTCTCCATTTCTTCCTCGGCTGCTCCCTCTTCACTGGCTGCCCAACCTCTTACCTTAACCAGCCACAGCTGCACCTTGTCTACATCAGCCAACCCACCGCCCCTGAAGCCAACCACAGCTGTATGTTATCAACGATAATTAACCCAGCTTCATTCCACTACAGGGCAGGTTGTCTGGGGCAGTGGAGGATCAAGCTGTGTTGAGCCCAGGAAAGGTGACCAGCGGACTGGATGCTGTGAAAGTACGGATGGGGTCGACGCCAAGGGAGCACAAACCACAAAGCACCGGTCTCAGGTCTGACTGGAAATAGCAGTTTCATCCTTACAAAAGCAGATGAGAAGATGCCAATTAGTAAAAATGTCAGGAAGGATGGAGCTGAGTATTTGCAGAATGATGCGTTTTGTCTCTTTCCCTCAGAATGACATGTTTTGAAAGCTGATCTAAAACAAAACCCGAGTGTTTTTGGTGATGGAGGGGGCCCTTTATTCTTTTTTGGTCAGGGTGATAGGAGGAGGGGATGGAGTGTGTGGTGTATGTTGATAATGGCTCACAGGGAAGAGGCAACCAAAACCCAAAAGACTGGCCACACCAGGCACAATTTTATCAATGGGTTATTTGAATATTTACATTTCCAAGGGAGAATCTTCTTTGTTTGCTCTGCACACCAGGAACTTCTTGGCCAGTCTGTAAACATTAAACGTTTCTAATGTAAGTAATTGCTCTGCTGCCTTATGTCATGCATGAGGATTAGAGGTGGGAAGTCCCTCAAAGAAGAGGAGGGAAGAGAAGGCTTTGAAGGAGAAAAAACAAGCCTGAAAAGTGACAACAGAGGTGGGCACATCAGCTTTTCCCTGCTGTCACCCTCGCCATCACCAAAAGTTGGTTTCATGTATACCTGTGCACATCCTAGGGGGGGGATGCCGGGATTTTAGCATTCTATGTTGACTTGTTAGTTTTGGTAAACCACGAGTTGTAGTTGAGGAGGGAGAAGAAGGCTGACTCACAGCATCTTTTCCTGGCATTATGCAGCAGGTACCTGGTTCCCACCTGGCCGCGGTTGGTAGCTGTGTGCCGATGGTGCTGCTTTTGGTTTTCCTTCTGTTTTTAAGCTGCTTGTGGAAACCAGCTGTAGTTTGATGCCAACCACTTTCAGACATCAGCCTTCCAGCTCAAGTGTCTGAGGCTCAGACTCTGGTGTCTATCTCACGATCTTGGTGCAGGGCTAATGACGCTTGTAAGAGCTGCGATTCAGAAGCTGTGCCTATAGCACATATGATGACATGACACAGAGACTGACCGTTCTCACTGTCAATGTGGGACTTTTTTTTGCAAGGAACAGGGACCTTTCTGCGCCCCTGGGCTTGCAGCACTCTGGAAGCTTGCTGGAAATTCTGTATGGACTGCGGCTGGGGAGGCTTCAGAAGAATGAGAGACGTGTGTGACTTTAGTTAATTTGGTGAATAGCTAATGTCACGAAACGAGCTGAGGGCTGGAAGGCGACACGTAAGTTTCCATTTCTTATGGAACTTCCAAATAATCATATGCAAAGTCATGACGCATTATTGAAAAAGAAACCCAAACCCAACAAAAAAACCCTGGAATTTCTAGGGCAGGTTCTTCTTGAGGTGTGACCGGGAAGATGCTGCTCGTTTATGGATGTGTGCACCTACAGAGGCCCAAAGGGCTGTATGGCTCAGAGAGCCCACCTGAGAGTGCCTGTGCCCCCCGGACACGCCGTGCCCCCCCCTCCCCCCGGCCAGGCACTGCCCGAGGGTGGTGGCCGGCCCCAGCTCCCCTGGAGCCTGCGGCCACACGGCGGGACCCTGCCCGGCCTCGGGGAGGGGGGTCGGTCGTCTTCTGTAGGGCCCCGGG
>JAVJGJ010000062.1:22638908-22664165 GCA_035590215.1 Microhierax caerulescens
GATTGCAGGGTGTCGTGTCTTTGCCTGCCGATGTTTGTGGAGTAGCTTTTGCCCATCCACATAAGTAGAGAAGCATCTTTTCTTCCCTCTCTCTGGCTGTTTCAGGGTTTGAGTTGCACCAAATCCTTAACTCTTTCTTTCAAATACAACCTGTGTTTTTGGTGCAGGGAAGGCTGGACGTTGCACATAGAGAAGGTAAAGCATCCAGCTTTGGATTGCTAGGATTTGGTATTGGAGGAGGTGTTGCACCTGGTGTGAAGTCGCTCTGAGCATACTGAGTTTCCTGGCATTGCACATCTACCGGATTTTTTCAGAGCTGGTCAGCATTTGGGTGGGTTGCTTGAAAGGTAGGGCCAAAGATCGGACATAAAGCTTTGTATTGGTATTTTATATCGGCGAGCTTTTTCCTCTAAGGCTTAAACCATAACCTAGCTTAAGGCTAGAGGGCACTATGTTGCTGAGAGATGCTGGTTTGTGGATGTAAAGCTGAAGCTCTCACCTACCGTGGAATTAAGCATCTTGTGCCCAGTTCGCAGGAGTGGAAGTATTAGGTCTCCTGTTCTCTCGGGCTGCCAGCTGGACCTGGTGCATTCAGTCAATTACTCATTTACCACTTTCAGGTGGGAAAGGCTACTTGAGCTTTTACAAGCTGCTGCTGTGAATTGTGGCTGACACGGCTGCAGGCTATTATCTCACCTGAAAGGTGGTGGCAATTCAGCATCAGAAAAGTACATCTGCCAGGCACAAAGATATACAAAAGAACTGGTAACAATACCTTCCTGATTGCCAAGAGAAATCGATGTTGTTAATTTCTTATTTGGAAAATAACCAGAAAACAAGGATTTAAATCCTGTGTTTACAGTTTTGAAAAACAGTATTTCCCCTGTTTGCTTGTAGAAGCAAATTTGTATTTCCTTGATGATCATAGTCATTGCATTTTAATAACAGTAACGTAAGGTGTTCCAGGAAGCCCTCTTTAATGTTTCTAGTGGCAAATCTGGTTCTTCCCCTTTACCCTTCTCTCTGTACAACTTTTCTAGTATTCTCTTCTGCAGAACAGTTCCACATCCCTGTGTGTCTGGTTCTTGGCCAGAAAAGTCACAAACTAAATGGTGGTTTGGGTGGCCGGTGCTCCATCTGCCTTTTTTTTTGTCCCACTTACTCTTAATCTCTGGCGGTGTGGTATTCAGGACAAATAGGGTCTCGATTCACAAAAAAGCATTGGAGTACTTCAGTTAAAAATAATAGTCATCCGTGTCCTTGTGAATCTCATTCTTTTAGATGAGTGAATTGGCCCACAGGTCTGAAAGTCTTGGACTCCATTTCCTACATCGCAGTTTGCTGCAGATGCATGTGCTGCAGCCTTAGTAACTCACTGAGTGAACCCGCACTGTCAAAAAATTTAATTCTCTGTGTCTGATCTATTGATTGCCATTAGTTTGGTTCTGTGCTCTTTTCCTTAACATGAAACAACTGCTTTTTTTCTCAAATGAATATAAATGTGACGTGGGTTTTAGTTCTCTCCATTGCCTGTGGATATTTCAGAGAGTGTAAAGCTTGGTCATCTATGACTTATGTGGCTTTGTAATATCAAAAAGCCTTTCTACCTCAAGCATCCATAAACACCTTCATGCCATGCCTTTAAGGTCATGTGACTTGTGCCTTGGTATCAGATTAATGATGTGTTTCTCTGGTGGATGGTGACATAGTTGCAGGTGTTTTAATGTGACTCCTTTTCCTTTTAATTGTGATCTTTCAGGGCCACAGTGAAGCCTGGGGAGATGAAGGCAAGGCTTAGGCATTGTGAGCATGTGGAGAGGGCTAAATGTGAGCAGCACATAACCCCCTGCACTGGCTGGCCTTGATGCCAAGAATCCTTCCCTGGAGCAGATGTCGTTCATGATACAAGTATAGCTCTTGTGGCCTTGACTCCAGAAATTTTTTTTAAAAAAAGAAAAAAGAAAAAAAAGGTGGCTTTGCACATTTGCACATAGATTCTCTGCTATGATCCCTGCGTGTGAAACTTCTGAAGAGATTAATACCTCACTGGAAGATATGCAGGGCTTTTCAAATGAGAAGAGATTAAAATCTCTTCTGGATCATAAAATAGATCCAGTGCTATTTGATAGGAACTCAGCCAGCGCTCTCCGTTCCTTGGAAATTGCTGCTAGGGAAGGAATATGCAATGCCTCTGTGTTCCTGTCAGCAACTGGGTAGTATGACGCTACCTGGTTGGCTGAGGGCCCTGGATAGCAGAAAAGATATACAGAAGTTTGGATCAATAACCACATGCCTTTTGTATGGTATATCCTTAACATAAGATACTGCTGCTCTTACAGCTTTTGGCTTTTCCAGATTAATTGCCTATTCTTTCTCCATACTGATGGTCTTTTAAAAATTGATTTATGCTTGATAATGCTTCAGAAATGTTCAATCTTCTTGATCTCCCCCTTTCCTTTTAACAAGAACAATGTCAGGAAGGTCAAGTCTGGGTTTGTTGGAAAGACCCTTGGTGCAGCAGGGGTCATACATTGGCTGAGCAGTGCCGTGGTGAAGCTGGGCGGGTTAGGACGCTGCAGTTGATGGTTGAAGGTGTCAGTTAATTGTTCTGAAGAGGAAAAGCTGGTAACAATATCTAAATCCCCTTTCTGGCCCCTGCTAAGTTTTACATTCTGAAAAGTCTCCTCTCTGGGTTGTTGAAGTTTGATCTGTTTATGGGGTAGCTTCTCTGGCTGCTAGTCTGGAATAGAGGTTGTCTGTATTAAACATGCAACGATCCCAAACTAGAAATGCATTCTCTATTTAAAGAGACTCACTGCTGATGCTTGCCTCCTTTAACCATCCGTCGAGGAGCTTAAACAAGACATCCTCCCCTCTCTGTTTCCAGATTATCTTTGGGTAGATAGCTGACCCCTCACCAAAACATCTGAGACTTTTAGAAGCCCTGCAGGGAGCCTCTGCCTACCAGATGTGCTTGATTCTGCTCTCAGGGAAGTGAGAAGGGGCTAGCACCTTCACCTGTTCACAGCTCTGCAGGACATCTAATCCATGTCTGGGAGATGGCAGATGTGCATTAGAAGCCAAATGAATGGGATCCCCCACCCCTCTCCCTGACCACTTGCTGTTCTGCGGAAGACTGAGTAGTTACTGATGTGCATTATCTCACTAGATGTTTATATGTTTGAGGTCATTTCGGAGGTCTCTAAATGTGCCTGTGTTATCCCAAGGGCGGGGATGGATGCATCAGTACAGATTTCTTCTCCCAGCAGTACTCTGCCCCTGTTGTAGTTGGGCATTGTGTGTTTTTCAGCTTTGTACAGCATGGAGGGAGTGTAAAACACTCTTCCTTTACCAGTGGCTGTCTGGTTTCTTTCCAGATAGTGAGGTGCATTGCTGATTTTATTCATCTGAGATGCCTGTGTACTCTCCCAGTTCTTCCCCAGGCTAGTTGTTTCCTAATGCCATCACTGAATGTCTCAGGATCACGTTTTGCAGGAACCTCTGCGCTGCATGGATATGGTTGCTGACCTTCTCGGTGCACTGGCATTGCTGGATTGTAAGGGATTGAGTCCTGCTGTGTTGGGTTTCAGCGCTATTCCAAGGAGAGTGTGACTGTCCTTGTCACAAGTGACCTGTTGTAAAATGTCAGCATGCTTTGAGGAAAAAACGTGTACTGTCAAGCCCTGTTCTGATGCGATCAGACATCTTCATGGCTTTGTTTCTCATTGTTGCAAGCTACTGGTTATACAAAGACTAGCACTGATGGGGAGGCCCTGGATGTGCTGTGGGTTTAATGACGAGGATTTTCGTGCCTGTGTTGGTCCCTTATTGCTACCATGGGAGAAGGAGCTGGATTTGCCCGCTTGGGTCGTCAAATGGGTTGTCCAGTGTGGCCCTGCCTGTGCATCTGAGTTGAGGAGCTCCATGTACCACTTGTGCTAGGAGTACCAGCAGCTCATGGGTAAGAAAGGCTCAGCCTGGATTTTTTTTTTTTTTTGACCCTTTTAATTAGCAGAGCTGAAGGCTCTGAGCCAGAACAGGATGTGACATACCTGGACCTCGCATGGCTGGTGGCCTGCGGGTAGAGTGCAATGAGGCACCTGATGTGAATCAGAAGGCAGTGTTAGATGGAGCACCTGTTTAGGACTTATGACCCATTTTCTGCTCTCCCGTTTCTCCCATGAAGGTACCCTGTGTGGCTTTCCTTCCAGGGCCTGTGATCCAGCTTGACTCACTGGTCGAATTATTACTGCTATTATCTTTGCCTGGGGTGCTGGGAAAGAGCCAGAAAATTAGCAGGCTGCTCCATGACTTCATCGTTCCTCAGGACTGAACTTCTGTGCATTGGCAAGGGTTATGTCAAAGGTGGCTGTGATCCCTTGTGTGCAGAGCAGAGGAGAGCTCAGGAGAAAGCAGATTGGGATAACACATTCCCACTCCCTTGCAGTGGCTTTCTCTGTCTGTAGACCACCGGCCTGCTAGGGTAGACACAAGTCTTTAAGGATAATTTTCACCACTCTGCCTGTTTTAGGTGCAAATCTTGTGATTTTGCAGACGATTTTCATTGTTTTCTAATGTCTGATGAAACATGTCAGGAAGAAAAGTCGTCTATTTCTGAAATACCTGGAAGCTGTGAATAGACAGTTGTCTGAAGGTTAGTTCAGCTCTGCCGCTGCTGCCAGATAGCCAGGGGAGCAGGGACAGCAGGAGGCAGAGATCAAACCTTTCTAGTCTGAAGCTGCCAGCACCCATTAGTGCTCAGAGAACTTGTCTCTTCCTTATCACTGCAACCAGTTCTCGGTGGAAATGTTGCTTGTTGAAGTGAAATTCTTCCCTAACAGCAGAGGGTTTAGTTTCTATGCCCTGTTGTTTGGTTTGGGTTTTTTTTTACTTTTTGGGCACCATTGTTTCATGAAGCCAAGATGACTTATAGGTTTTTCCTATTCACTGCTTTGAGAGATTCACTTTCTTCCCTTTCTCAGCATCCTCTTAGCCTTCCACTGCCATACCTGCATGGGATTCTCTCTCTTGGAGGTCTTTTCCATGGTGCCTTATCTTAGGAAGTGGCCCATAGAGGCACAGTCCTTTGAACTTGTTCAGAGCAAGCTTGCCCAGTAGCTCAGATGCTGTAGGCATCTACCTGCTTTTTGTCATGCAGTGTCTGGCCATTATTGCCTCTGTAACTCAGCGCTGCTTCAGCAGGCAGTGAGTAGCCCAGCAGATTGAGCACTCACAGTCCTTTCTTCCAGCAGAGCTGTGGGTTGGTAACATTCAGCCAAGGGAGTAGTATCAAAATTCAACAGTTTGCAAAGTAAATGGCTGTCCCCAGCCTTAGGAATGGATTAAAATCCAAGAGAGACAAGGTAGTTGTCCTGGTTGGTGGCTGTCAGGGCAGAATGAAGTAAGGCAGGAGGCTTTACATCCCAGCAGGCTGCCTGTACTGGTTGAGCCTGCAGTGTGCTGGGAGGGCAGCCAAAAGGAAGCTTGGAGAAAAGCTTTTAGCAAGAACGTGAGCAGGGGACAACAGCTCTAAAAGCCTTCTAATTCCGTTTTAAAAGTGACGAAGATGCCACTACTGACTTTCACTGGGACTTGGTTTCCAGAGAGAAGTTGTCTGAAGAGGTATCACAGATGCTTTCAGCTGCTGCAAAGCTGCAACTCCCTAAGAGCCCTGTGTGGGGGCTGGGCTGGGGTGCTGGGGCCCACTTGTGCAACACAGCTTGGTGGGTTGTAGTAAGAATTGTGTCAGTCTCAACCCTTTGAGCTAAAAGAGGGAGGAATGGAGAGACCAAATCGTGCCCTTTTCCCAGAAGGGATGACTGGAGAGAGGGATGAACAGGCATCCTAAGGAAGCAAGTTATGGAATAGGAAATGGAGCCCAGACTTCCTGCATCCCAGAGCAGCCTGCCTGTACATCCCACCATGCGCCCAGCCCTGAGACGCGTGGCTCAAAGGTGTTGCCCTCCCCCCGTCCCTGCGAGGTGGGCTATGTGCTGGTACTCTCGTTGGGAAGATGAGGCAAAGAGAGGTGAAGTGGTTGGCCCAAGGCCACCCATGGAGTGTGCGGCAGCATTTTCTATCCTTTTCTTTGGCTTCCAAAGCAGTTTTGCAATTTTTCTGATAAAATTGTGTAGCCTGAAAAAATACTGCTCTCGTATTCTGTCATTGTCTTCCTCAAAACCCATTTCCCATTTTATATGGATTAAACAGGAAGACAGATTCAATGTGACCCTACCTGAGGCAGGAGGTGACGTACAAGCTCTCTAATTTAGTCATTTGGGAGGAAACAGCTGGACCTTTTAATGTGAGATGGTTTTCTATTTTTTTTTTTTTTCGATCTTCCTTTTTCATGCCTTATCCTCTTCATCCACGCCTGCTCACACAAAGGGAACTGGTCCCCAGGAACCACAGAGAAAAGCAGAATTATTAGAAGGAGCTGACAGCACCATGTGTTGTTTGGCATTGTGAAGCTTAATGCTTTCTTGTACTGGAGCTGACACCTTTTTGCCCGGAGCATGCTGTGTAAATACTACATGAAGAAGAGCTGCACAGTAGCATACTGTTTGAAATTGTTGGTGTCTGCTGTTTAATCAGGTAGTGTCAAAACCAAATACAGTCAAGTCAACGGAAAAACAACTCCCAGTAACTTCCCTGGGCTTTGGCTTGCACCTCTAGAGAGAGGCTTTATTGAAAGTTTTACTGAGAAGTTTGTAATTACTGTTTTGTTTTTTTTTTAATGTAGTGCATCTCCCTTTACCTTTACTATAAAAGCAAAAATATATCGTTCAGGATCTCTTTGTTACTCTCTTCTAGGCAGGGACATCATCACATTTGGGGTGGGGTGGGGGGAAGGCAAAAGGAAACCAGTTGGATTCCTTCATCGGAAAGGATCTGGAATGTCTTGCAACCGAGTTAGAACCTTCCCACTTCAGCTTGCTTGCTCGCTCTTTGCACCACCTTCTAGGTGAATATGTAATAATAATCTAGTCAGTCTTTCAAGCTCACGTTCACTAAATGTCAGTAATACGGTATACTCATTGG
The DNA here is from genome assembly GCA_035590215.1 of Microhierax caerulescens. Classification (NCBI taxonomy): domain Eukaryota; kingdom Metazoa; phylum Chordata; class Aves; order Falconiformes; family Falconidae; genus Microhierax; species Microhierax caerulescens. The sequence continues at coordinate 22,645,950 of JAVJGJ010000062.1, forward strand.
ATGTATTTATACATGTGGGAATTTTTGGAATGCTTAAAAACCTTTATAATAAAGCAAGGATGCTTTTGTGCTAACGCGTGGTCAGACAGACGGGCAAGATGGTCTCTGCTGGGCTGTTGAGACAAGTGGTGACACGCAGATACAGGCAGGTAGGGACAGTGAGACAGTGTCAGCTAGCTGAGTAGGTAATCCTCTCACCATAATGGTAACTCAAGCTACTGCCTGGTGGTCATTTAGGCACCATTGCAAAGAACAGGCATGAAGAGGGATAATGTAATAACACTTCAAGTTGCCCTGGGGCGAAGGCTGAGCAGAGAGATACTGTATTCATTGTGGTATCTGTAAGTGCTTGAAGGTGGTGGAGTTAACTGGTGCTCTCATGCTTAGGGTCACCCTTGTGACAATTGTAAAGATTATCTTCTTGGTTTTATTGAGCTATTGATTTTGGCAAAGCTACTCCTTAGTGCAGTTTTTGGAAGAGGAGCTCAATGTGTAGCCAACTAATCAAGGCCTTAGGCTGGGAGCATTCTACTTTTGTGGGCAGAGTACACATCCCCAAGTCTGTGTTTTCATCAGAATTCCACATACTGCACTAGTATGCTGCAGTGTATTCTTCAGTGGTTTTAATAGCCACCGACTGCTCTAGCACAGGCTCTGGGTGTACCATGGCTTCACAGTAAGGCTGTAATGCTGTGCAGTAACATTCAATATTATAATGCAGTTTCTTCAGTTTGTGATGGTTGACTCATTGGATGGAACAAAATATTCATAGATTTTAAATGTCCATTAATATGTGTGTTGTCCTATACATACTGTTTGAAACCTAAGTAGCAGTAATCATGTTTTGATATGTTGGTGGCACTGTTTCTCTGACCAGTGAGGTGTGTTTTATTTTCTCTATAAACCATGCTAACTAAATGCATCGCTAGGCTCCTACGCTCGCAGCAGCCAGCAGCATGATTTTATAGGCTTGATGCAAACTTGTTTGAACATAGATAAGGATGTTTTCCTTGCACAGGGAGAAACATGCAAACCTCTGCTAACCATAGCCGTGTTTAAACAGGACCTCCACACTGCCTTTGCAGAAGTCTCGCATAGGTGCCTCTGAAATACTGGAAACTCCACTGTTTTTCCACTGTCCAGGTCATGCAAATGCACACATTAGTTGAAACCTTTCTGGATGGTTTATGAAATTGATACATTAATGTCCAGTGTGATACGCACAAGACATTGTGTAGTGTGGTTGAAGAGCTTGTGTGTCCTCTTTACTGGTGGTGTGGGCTTGGATTGTTTGTTTAACCTCTCTGCATCTCTCTGTGCTCTGTGGCAAAGACAACAGGATTCTCTCACCTTTTCTGAAGTGTAAAGATGCGTGTGTTACCGAAGGGTAGCATAGGCTTTGAAACCCCCGAGTCTGGGTCATGTTCCTTTGCCGGCAGGTCCACCCCTGGGAGCAGCAGTTGCAGGATGCCAAGGTCACGTTGTTGGCCAGAAGTGGGAGTCGGACCGCTGCTTCCCTGACAGCGTTCAGCAGGCACCGGAATGAATGGGATGATACAAAAGCTACGTTCCCCTGTGAGGAAATGTGCGTTCAGGGTGCCACAAGGCTTGCCAGCTGTAAGCTTGTTCCTCTAGGGCATTCCTTCCTGTCCTGGAGTCCCAGGGTCTGTGGAGGTGTTTGAGGGGAAGCATGGCCTGCAGTCGTTCTGGGAGGAAGGCATGGGCAGTAGGCTGCTGTCTGCTGCTGTCTGCTCTCTCTCCTGTGTTTCTGTATTCCCTGCCAGAAAAGCTCACTGGCAGAGGTGAGATCTTCTTGCCAGGCATTCTTATACCCTCGGGAGTTTGATGCAACAGAGAACTCGGAATTAACTAAATGTTTTCCTAATGCTGTGAAGATGAGGTTTGTAACTGCTCCCTCAGCATGCCATGAGATTTTCCTACTCCTTGGCTTAGGCTGTTCTATTATTATTTATAAATTAATGCATGCATTTTTTGTGGGTAGAAAGCTTTTCCTGATTTTCCTCTTTGCAGTAGGCACAAGCCCACAGTAGACCCCTGTGACCCCAAGTAAAAATCAGTTTTCAATGTTTTTCCATTTCCCTGCCCTGCGAGTGCTTTTTGCGCCATCTCTGAGCTCAGTCTGTTTCCTTTGCCAGAAAATCTGGCGCACTCTCCTACCTGCCTCATCTCAAGGAGCCTGAACAGAGGGGTGCTTACGGGACAGATGCTACAAGAGGCAGCTGAGCTCCTGTTCTTCAGCAGAAGCAGGGCAGCTGGCACAGGCCCTGCTAGTGCGTAAACGAGAGGCCTGCAGTTTCCCAGGGCTGTCCCACCAGCAACTTTCACCGGCATTAAAATCACTTAGCATTTAAAAACAAACAAACAAGGATATGTGAAGTATTTTCCTGGAAGAAAGCCATGGAGAGCAGATTGAGTGCATCTCCCTCCTCCCATCTCTCAAACATGTCACAGGAAGAAAGACTGGAGTTCAGCGTTTTCCTAAGCGGGATTAAAACTGGCTCTGGTGTTGGCGTCTGGGACGGGGGCAGAGGAAAGCCAGGAACAGGAGGGAAGCTCAGTGTGTGTGTGTTTTATAAATATATCTATATCAGGTGAAACTGGCAGAATCCCTGAAGCAGCATTTGTGGTAATAATCTCTTTTTATTAACAAAAGGGCTGCTGATTTTCTGTTAATAACAAGAGATCAGAGCTGTTGGTTGGAGTAAAAAGTGATTCTAGAGGAACGTCCATGCTGGTTTTCCATGTTCCCAGGAGTAGCAATCCTGTATCTTCCGTGTTTTACAAGCCCTGGATGTCCTTTGCAAGTTCTTTCCCGTCTCTGAATCCAGGTAAGTTTTCCTCTAATGCTTCAGCAAAAGGTGTTTTATAAAGACAACACAGTGTGCTTTACTCAAAGGGGATCTAGCGCAGTAGCCAGCTTCTGAAATACTCTTGAGGCACATGGAAGAGTCTTACGGCTCAAGAAGAGGTTTTTCAGTTTAATCTTTTGCTGCTGTCTGTGTGATTGTAACAGTCTATGTCAAAACGCTGGACTGTTTTGGAGAAGCAGCTTTCCACCTGTTTCTGAGCTGGGCAGCTGTGGCTTGCATTTCATCCTTTAACACGGACAAGATAAGTATAAATAGTTTGGTTTAAACTAAAAATATTTTAAGTGAATTTGTCATGGGTAGTAACCTTTGGAGATTGCAGCAGTCATGATCCTGGCAGGAGAGTCCATCCATCAGTCTTGTCTTTAAACCTCCCTCTCTCCTCTTGGCATAAGGACCAGTGGCTCTTTGTATAACAATGGCTGTTCACCAGGGGCAGCGTGTACTCGTGTGCAAGGGGCACTGCCGTCTTGGAGGGAGTCTCCTTGTCTGAAAGAACTGGGGCTGTGGCCCAAGCAAGCAGGATCTGAGGACGTACAGCCTGGGAATGGGAGCAAGGCGCTGCCCTTGGCCTAACCGCTGAAGGTGCTGGCCAAACTGCTTGGCTGTGGCAGTGTTGGATTTTCTGTCAGCTCTTTCAGCTGCGAGTGATGCTGTGTGTCTGTGTGCCCAGCTGTTGGCTGGATGAACACTGGGATTCCTGCTTTACTTAATTCTTCTCTTCTTGTATTGGCAGAGCGTGTGGGTTTTTGGTAGGAGTTGGGGGCTTTGTGTGTGCTTGTGTGTGTTTTGCTTGTGCTTTAACTTCTGTGTTGCTCTGCATTTGACCAAGAAGGAGGCATGATCAAAGAAATGAGGGAAAGCAGAGGTTTGCAAAGGATCTTTAGGTCATGTTGGAGCTGCCACAGTCCTGGCTAGACCCTAAGAATACTCTTTGAGTTTTTCCCCCCTTCTTCTGACAAGCTCTATTCTCACCCACAGCATGGGGTTATTTCCCGTTGTCTTAACCCTGGAGAGCTAGGTGATCTTCCAAATGTATTGGGTGGAGACCCTCTTGTGGGCGATTACCAGGGCCCTCTGCTGAGTTTTAAGGGTTTGTAGAAGGACTGAGTGTAGCACTGATAATTGCTTAACGCAGCCTTTACACCTGAGGAGTGGTGACACAAAGCTTTCCCTGTGGGCTGAGGGCTCTGTGGGACTCTGCCAACCGTGTTACCACGTAGTGATGCGAAGCCATCAGGGTTCTGATGAGCAGAGGGAGATTGTTTTCCACCAGGCACTGGCACTTATGGAAGTCCAGGTGTCCTTGTGTTGGGATCTTGTTTGTGAGGAGCTGAAACTTCTTGGCTATCTTGCTGTGTGTGAGAGGTGTTGGTTGGGTTATGATAAAGACTTTGACTCAGACCAGGGTGAGGGTGCAACTGGCCTTCACAGAGGACTTGAAAAGTTACAAAGAGTCAAATGAGGAGGTGATGCCCACTGTTCCTATTTGTAGAAAGGTAGCGACTTTAGTACTAGCACAGGAACTGACAGTCCAAACCTGATCGAAAGTGTGTTTTATCTGCCAGCACCCTGTCCTTCCTGGTCCTTCGTCAATCTTCTGTATCTGGTTAACATGGGCTGTAGCAGATCTGGATCAAACTCCTATTGCCGAAAGGCCATCATGTTGTCTTCACTGCATATAGTGACAGAAAGGGTTAAACAGCAGGTGATGGTGGCTAATAGCTTGCTTTAGGCAGTACTACAGCAGTAAATGCTGAGATGACATGGGAACAGTCTTTAGCTGACGTCCTTGCAGGCCTCTCGGTGACATCAAACTCCTGGACCTTTTCCAGCCGAGTTTGGCCTTGCCCCAGTGACAATAGATGTTAATCTGTTGGCTTGTCAAAAAAACGTGTCAGTGGGTTTTTTTTTTTTACAGATCCATTTCCAACCCTCAGATTTCCCTGCTAGTAAACACAGCATTATGTCATTGCTTTACCAGGAGCCAGGCACCAAAGCCAACTTCACAGTGCTGTCGTCAGTAAATGTCCATTCACTTTGGGGCTTTCTTTGTGTTCCCAGGCTCGCTCTTTCCACTGCTGCCTGTGTTCTGGTCTCTGTGTCCATCAGAAGCCTATGGATGCTTTATGGGAAATATGTAGAGTCTAGTGACTGTGGCTACCGCTTTCCAACCTACTTATTTTAGATGGGGCTCCTGTATCTGTTTAGCAAGGATGCCTTCGTTTGTAGAGCTTCATCTTTTGGTGACTTTAGGGAAGACAAACTGTTGGATTCATGAGTTCCTGTGTGCAAAATAAGGTGAAGAGATTTGCAGCCCAGACTTGCTCCTGATTAATAAAATAATAGCCCAAGCGTTAGCCAGGGGCAATACCCCACCCATGCTGGCTCCTGTTTGTTTCAAAACACAATAGCTGAGTTCCTATTAAAAAAGCTGGTTGTCAGATTGCTAACATTATAAATTAACTTCCTTAACTTTCAGAAACAACACACACCACAGATGAAATAAAGCCATTTATAACATTCTTATAACTGTTCCTTGTTTTGCTTCTAGATTTATTTCCAGCTGTACCTGTGTAGGACATGAAAGTAAAGATTTATAAAGTTACCTTCAGTGGTTGGGGGCTAATCTGCTTAAAACAAACTTCTCTAGCTCTAGTTGGTCTTTCTGGAGTTGGCAGTAGTCCAATCCTCCTCATACTAAGACCTGTCTGAAATGATATCCCAAATCAGCTGAAATAGAGGAACGGGGAGAAAGAGATGCTCTTTTGAATGCAGATCCTGAATTCTGGCACCAGCATGGAGAGATGATGCAGAGGAACAGGTTCAGCCTCTTGGCAGTGGTGCAGGAATTACGACTTTCTTGGGTGTGAGGTGGAATAAATTTTTTTTTTTCTCCACTATGTAATTAAGCTGTGCAATACCTTGCTGAAAAGTGATATTAATGCTGAAAGTACAAAATACTACTTTTTTTTTTTTTACAAAAAAAACCACAACCAAACAACCACAAAAACCCAAAACAAAACAGCAAACCTGGTATGTCTGGGGATAAACTGACTGCTATTAAACCAGCAGTCAAGATATGTGGTTGGGTCAGAGAGTCTAATTTACTGATTGCTAAAGACACACTGTGTTCTCTCTGTTGCTATTAAGCAGTTACCATCTAGCTTCACTAAAAACAGAGTGCTGAGCTTGAATACAACTTCATTTTGGCCCAGCCTGGGTGGTCTTACGCTTTCCCAGATACTCCTTCACTGTGTGGTGCTAGCTTGGGCTCCTGAGGCTTGCTGTGTGTCGCTAATATTAGTGAGAGCCGTTGAGTCTTGACCAGATGAAGTTAGGAAGCACAGTGCATGCCGTGAGGAAGGGAGCCTCCCATCATCACTTCCAGCTCCCTCCTCTGCTTTGTATACTTTTTATTTGGATCCTGACACACGTTTGTGGACTAGTGTCATGCATCTGTGCCTTGGCAGATCACTTTCTGCTTCCCAGCCTCGGGTCAAGTGGCAATTTATTTTTGTAGAGATATGATATCTGGTATTACTATTAATATATATTCAGGCTTTGTACTTATCTAATGCCTTTCATCCAAGTATCCACCAACACTTTGTGCACCAGCACCTTTTTGCAAGGTAGGCAGATCAGACAGGGAGAGCACTGTGTTTGCACGAATATATCTCCTGGCAGAAGTGCCTCCTCAGAGCTGTCACGGGCTAGTGGATAATTTGAGCTGATGGGGAAAAAGTTTTTCTGTTATGGCTGAAAGTGTTGTGAGTGGGTCCTGGGACTGTAGAACTGAAACCTGGGACAGACCTAGGTTCATGTGCCAGCATATTTCACTTCTACATGTGAACCTTCAAGGCGTTGGATTGGCTTCATTGGAAGCTTCAAACTTCTTCTGATGGTTAATGATGTCCAGCGTAGACTTTTCTTCTTATTCCCAAGCATCCTGTTTGCTCTCACACCAGTATTGTCCTTTTGTGTAAACAGGTCTCTTCGCTCTCAGTTTGGCTTGACTTCCCACCCCAGTTCTCTCCGATGTTTTGTAGGGAGCGATCACGTTCCTTCTTAGCCGTCATTCTGCTGAGCTGCTGTAGCCTCCTGTTGTAGAGAAGGCCACCCCCAAAGGTGCACAGCAGACAGGTTTCCCTGCCCCACACTTCCCACACAGTCGCTGCAGGGTGGATACAAGTGAGCTGTTTAGCCCAGGCACTGACCACAAATCAGTCTGGACGACTTTCAGCATGTGATGGGATCCAGGTGCAGCTGCCTGGGAATGTGTTTGACCTCAGTGGGGTGATTTGCCAAATGTCATCAGGTGTGATTTGGAGGAGGCTGGCTTCTGGGTCTGTCCTGTCCCTGCGCTGTGTGCTGTGGCAGCATGGAGGATGCTTGTGGGAGAGTAGCGTGGTTCTTCTACGGCTTCGTTCTCTTCCCTTCAGGGAGTTTCAGAGCTAGTCCCAAAGCCTCGCAAGTGACACTCCACTTGCAAAACCAGGAGAGAGAAAACGCAGCTGATTATGTTCCCACGTTAGCTTTAATGAGGGTAATTTTAAGCAGATGGCGTCTATTTAATGTTCTGAAACCACAGATAAACCAGTTTTCAGCAGGTCTCGGGCTGGGAGTGGGAGAGATGAAGGGCATTGTTTTAGTGGGCAGCGACTTGCCTGATGAGATGCTTGGCAGGGGTGCTAGAGCGCTTGGGTGAAGCCCTCTCATTTGGGCAACCTCTGCGTGTCCCACTTGAGTGAGAGGAGAGGTGGCCTGTGGTTTCTGTCTGAGCTTCAACAACAGTAAATAATTCCAGATTGACGTTGTGGAAGCATGCTGTTTTTGTGAAGGGCAAACAAGGGGGGAGCCAAACATAACAAGAGTTTCTCAGTGCATGGGGAAGAGAGCCAGGGTCACATTTGGAGCTTGTAGTGTTGGCAGACACAGAAATGACGTGCCACGTCATGTATGTTGGTGGAGATAGCTGTGATTATCAGCAAGGTTCTTTGTAGATTGGCTTGCGATGTTGATGATCCGAAACTGATGGCAGGACGTTTTGGACAAATGCTCGCTCTTTTCAGCTTCCATATCTGTTCTTTTTTAATGATTTTGGCATTCATCTTTGGGGTAAGGATGAGGCCATAGTAACCCCTGGGATTTCAATCCCCATGAGTCCAAGTTGTGCAGTTATAGATCTGCTGCCATTAAAATCAGCATCTCTTGAAGTTGTCCTCTTTACAAAGCTGGGTGCTGACTCTGCTCCAAAGAATTGAGTCCCTTGTCCAAAGCCATCCTTGACCCTGGCTGTTTGGCCAGCTGTCCTCCTGGCTGGTGTCTCTCCACCCTCCTTTGCTGGGGAACATTCCCAGGACCTGATGTGAAGATTGTGCAGTGTCCTTGCTGGCGTGCTTAGAGCCAGTTTTCACACACGTTGTAGGACTGACTTGTTATCGGTGAACTAAGGCTTTGGGATGGCTGCAGCTTACTACTTCAAAGCAGTCTGAGACTCGCTTGCCCTTCAGATGTTTAACTCTTAGAGGCTTGTTTCTTTGGGAGACCCAAGAGGAGGACACAGTCCTTTACTTTTTAAGGCAGTAGTTTTCACGCTGAGACTTGTGGGCTGTTTCGGAAGCACTGGTAGAAGTAATAACTGGTAGTAGGTTTGCCTTTGTTAGGCTTAAGCTCACTTTTAGTGGATGAAAAGTGTCCAAAGACCACTTGTTAAAATTATATTTGGTATTTTTGCCCTTCTCCACAAGCACCAATGAAACTGCAGAACCAATTTGGAGTAGTTGCTTACCATGAAGGGGTCAGCAACAGGTAGCAGTGTTGGGGATTGTGAAGGAAACTCTTAAAGGTCTTTAACTTGTTAAAGGTAAAACCAGAAGGTTGCAAACCATCTTTCTGGGTGGAGTGAGGTGTTTTTGCTGGTATAGTAATGGTGGTGTGGTGACAGCTCCGTTGTGATGCATCAGGGTAAAGGGTTCATGTGGAGAGAGGCTAAAAAATGTGTGGTGGGGAGGAACTAGGGCTGACGACTAGTGGGAGTGTAGTGATGCTTTGTGCTTGCAGCTAACTGCTTCTCTGAGACTCATGAAAACCTCATATGCAGCTGGTGAAACCTCTGTGCAGCCCTGCAAGGAAAATGGTACAGATCTGTCTTAGGTTTTTTTTTTTTTTTGCCTGCAAGATGGATGACTTGGCATGATTTGCCTGTTGTCACTGAGCAGATCAGTGGTGAAATTAGGAAGGAGTGGTCCTGCAAGTGGATTTGGGGTTCATTTGGGGCTTTGGGAGGCCTGTCTGGGGCTGTTTTCTCAGGAGGTGGTGAGTACTTGTGTGATGGAAACTGGACTGTTTGGGAGTTTTTGAGCTGCCCACCCCAATGCCCTGTCCTTTCTGCTAGCCTTGGCCAGGATCAGGTGTGGCCCTGGTTTTCCACCCTTGCTCTAACTGTGTGAATAAGTTCTGGGGCAAAGACAATGATTGTCCTTAGTACTCTCTTGGGTTATTACTGAACATTGTAAGGAGCACATCGTTTTAGCTGCTAGCCTGAGGGACTGGGATCAGTGCTCCCAACTGACTAGTCAGGAGACAAGGGAAGGTACCTCCTGGGCAGTCCCACAGCTGGGACCTTTCAGTCTGAAGTGAGCCATGCTGTATCAGATGGGATTACAAGCACCTGGGGCAAACAGCTGATGCCCGGCTCCCTCCCCAGCCCCCTCAGAGATGTGCCCATGAAGACATGGAAATGTGGTGTAAAGAGGTAAGGTGGGACAGCATTAGCGATAACGAGCCAGAGATACTGGGCCTGTTTCTTGAGGCCATGTTACCTGGCTGGCAGGTGGAGATTAGCAGGAGGAGTTGGGCTGGCAGGATTGCCAACAATCAGCAGTGCAACTCTGGCTATAAAATACTTACTAGGCTTGTTGTTACTGTAATACTTAAAGATTACACAAAGGGAGTTAAAATTAAGAACATTTATTACAAAACTGTTCCCTCTGCAGTCTTTTCTCCCAGGTGATTTTTCAGTAATAGGTTAGTCAGTTCTCTTGCACTGGGAGTGTGCAGCTGAGGAAAAAGCCCAACTGACTCTCGCAATTAACTCTGCCGCATCTGGATTCCTGCTTGTGTCCGGGGTGGGGGTAGTGTTTGCTGGGCAGAGGACTTGAGGCTCCTCATGCTTGAGCAGTGAGCTGTAATAGTGATTTTGACTCCACACGCTCAACGCTGATCTTGCAAAGAGATGCGATTGCCAAAATTACAAGGGCGGCATTTGGTCTCCCTTTGATCTCAGTTTAATTTGCACGGGCCATTTACTGCAACTTAATAAGTAACAGTGCGTGAGTAGTGGGGTGCTCACTGCCTGCAAACTCACAGTCTGCTGATACACATCGTAGGACAGACTTGCTTTCATTGCAGCTAAACTGAGCCAAATTGACTTGCAGTGCATGTGAAGGTTTATACAAAGTTGCCGTGAATTAACTAATGCATGTAATGAGTTAAATTGTAGGACTTTGGTAAGGTATCTGATCAATCTGTTGCATGATTTAGTGAGCCATCTGAAATGGCTTCAGGGATTGGGAGTTTTGGGTTGCATCTCTTCAGTGTGGTTTGATGTTTGTTCAACATGAAATGATTCATCTGGTGAATAAGGGTGAATCAAAGGTCTCTTTTGCAATTCCAGTTGCCTCACTGGATTTCCTTGGGAAGATATTTTAATTTCTGCCCTGGTTTAATTGATCTTTACAAAGAAACATGCTAACGATGATTCTGGCCATGGAGTGCTATGGATTTGCCAGCAGAAGAATCTATTATCACAACATGAGATGCCTCCCTCCCTCAAATTACAACTCCTAATTTGATTTATTTTGACTGTGTTTGTATTTCAACAAGCTGTGGTTTTATTATCCTGTGGTGCTGTCCTATTAGACTGTAAGAGCTTTCTTTCATGCTGGAAGAAGGAGGAACAGGATATAAATACTATTATCGTTACTGTTGCCTGAAAATTGGCCCAGTTTGTAACACAACAAGTGTCTCTTTCAGTCTTAGAGATACAGTAATATTCCAAAGGATGCCCTAAAACTCCTCCAGTGATATACATTGTTAGTTCATTAGAAATGTAGTTTTCTAATAGACATGAATTTTTAAGTCAGAATTCAGCTCCACGCTTAGCATTCTCCAGGTAGCACAAGCTGATAATCAGTGCTGGGGGAGAGATGTGTGTGTAGTGGACAAGAAACTAAAGTTGCTGGAGCGACTGTTCCACAGTTTTTTGCAGAAACCAAGCACTGGCTTGGTTTCTTCTGGGCTCTCAGCTGGTCCTGCAGCTGTGATACCTCCTTCGGCACATCCCAACTCCTTGGCAGCTCAGCTGTCAGGGGACAGCACCGAGGCAGAGAAAAGCCCCTTGCTGGCTCTGAGTGTAGGGGGCTGTCCCAGCAACAAAATTCTGTCTATTTTTATTTTTGAAGACAGGCTGGGTAGAGTTCTGCTCTGTGCAGTAATAAATTACAGGATGAAACTGTAGCCAAGGGGCATGTGTGTCGCTTCTGCTGCCTGCGAGGAAGTCTGCCGAGGGTATAGCCTTGTCTTCCCACCGTGGCTATAAGGGCAGGGTGAGTGTTGCCCATGCCCAGGCAGTACCTTCCCATGCCTCCCAGTGGCTCAGCTGGCACGTGTTGATACTGCTGCCAGCCTTTCCCCACTCTTTGGAGCTCACTGGAGAAAGGACGAGTAGAGCATGGGAGAGGCCAGTGTCACCAGAGCGGGAACCTGGGCTGGCTTTTGGGCTTGCCCTCAGTCCAGGTCTGTCTTTGCAGCATCACTAAGTGGGACAGAAAGTTGAAGGTAAAAATGAGCAAGTTTTGGAAGCCGCTCTCCAGTGAGGCAAATGCAAGGGCAAGGAAGAAGGTATCAAACGAATGTGGGTAGAAATGGGTCCAAATTCTACTCGGGGTAGGGGGGGAGTAGAGACAGCCACAGTCTTAGCTGTCTCTGGGCATGTCCAAAGCCTTTCTGGTTGCTAATGGAGCTCGGGTGGGCTGGTGTACAGAGTGCAGGAGAGAGGACCTCTGCCTGAGCCATGAAGCCGTGACAGCCCTGCCACTCTGTAAGACAGTAACGCACCCAGCAAGGAAGGGCTGCTTGCACTGCAGCGCCAAAACAGTGGCTGTGAAGGGCTTCCTCTGGGTGCTGTAGGTGGTTTCCTTTGTCTCACTCCTCCCTACTTGTTTCAGACATGTTTCTGACCAGGGAAAGATTGCTCCAAGGGTCCTGACTCCAGCCACAGTGCTGCTGATGCACGTTAAGTCCTTAATTTCGTTGTTCTGGTTCAATCTCAATTAAACTTGCATTTCTTGAGAGCAGGAGCGCTGGGGAAGGTGTATGCCCCTCTCCTTTCACACACCAGCATTGCTGGTATGAGTGACTTCAGGTTGTTGCTGCCTATCTAGGAGTATGGTATATTTTTTTTTATATTATTTCCTTTTTATATATTTTTATATTATATCCTTTTTCCAATACCCTATGCAGTTCCAGCCAGAGGCTCGTGTGGCCTGGGTCTCGGAGCTAGTCAGGCTCCTGCTGTGTAGCGTGACAGCGCTGCTGAGCTACTGAAAGCAGCCTTGGTCCTCTCCCCTGTACCCTCTTTGTCTCGGCACTTCTCTGAGGCTGTGGTTAGCCAAACCAGGGAGGAAAAAAAAGTCCCAAATTGTTTCCTTTTTTGGAAGAGAATCTTTACTGTCAGTCGGTGGAAGCCTGAGGCTGTGCTCAGGGATGCTATGCAGTGCCTGGGTAAAGTGTCATCTCTTCCAGCTACTCCTGGCCAGAGGTCACATCCTCCTGCAGATCCGATCCCCAGCACCCTCCCTCTTCCCCAAACAGTAGGGATTAACTGGAGTCCATTTCCTAGTAACGTTTTTTTCATCTGGATTTTCAAGCGATGGCACACCTGGTCCCTCTGGCAGATGTGAGGTGGTGGTAACTTGGAGGGAAAGGGCAGAGACAGGCTGTGGTGGGCAGTGGCCAGCTGCCTCCTACAGCTGCTCAGCTGCAGCTCGAAACACATCTGACCTCGGCCAGGCAGCGGTTGTGCCTCCAGTTCACCGGTCTTCATGACACACACGATGTTCAAAGCATGTCTGCATATAGGAAGTAGTTTAATCATGGTTTTGTTCCCTGTTTCAGCAAATGCAACCAGAGTCTGCATTGTTAAGTGTAAATGTCACACACGCAAATATAGTAACATCTGGTTTAAAGTGAAAAGAGCGAGGAAATGGGTGTTATGGTTAAAATAAAGTCTGAAGTCACTCCTTTGCAGCTAGGTTTTGTTTAGATGGATTGAATGTAACCTGTAATATCAAGACTCAGCTTGTACATGGAGAGTTAGAGCAAAGGCTGAGTGTTTGCTATAGCCCTGAACTTTCTGACCAGGTCATAAACATCTTTGAGACATTTTTCCTGTCTCTGAACGTCGGTTTAGCAAGTTCTCCATGATTCAGTTCTCCTTACTCTGGTGCGTGGCCTGATGGGGATATCCTCATTGACTTCAGATTATGATTTACAGCATTGGGACTAATTGAGTCACAACCCATCTTGAATGGGGTCCACTTACCAAGAAAAGAGCTCCTAGCTGTGGGCAGCTGTAAAGAGCTGCTGTCCCAGTGTGTATGGCCAGCTGCCTCTCGAGGAATTTGGTGCCCTGTACATGTATGTAGCTGGGTCACCTTCCAGCTTTTCCTGTTACTGCAGTGCAGTAGGACCATACAAATGTATTTTCTATAGATTGCTGCAACTCTCAGAAAACCCCATCCTGTTAGCAGCAGCTTTCAAAACTGGGTGCTTGCTGCAGATTTTTTGGCCATCTCTGGTGTCTGTGGGAAGTGGAGAAGATTTTTGATTGTGTATGTTATACAACATGCTGTCATGCTGTGCAAAGGTTTAACATCATTTTCATATGGCCTAGAAATTTTAGCTTTTAAAACTAAAATGGGAAACAAGTGCACTTCTGTTTTATGCCTTTAAATACACTTTAATCAGTGTATTTTATATGTGCATACACACGTATGTCCTCATAATTAAAGTGTTTGTGTAATTAAGATTCTTGCAGAAATATTGTCCATTGCTCTGCAGTAAATCACAAAATGTGAAAAAAGCTGTGAGTTGGCTTATTTTTGAATGCTACAAGCGGATTTGATGCTTTGTAGAATCCATTTAGGGCATGATTTGAAGCTTGCTGTGTCCTTGTAGCTTTCTTAGCAGAAACAGTTTGATACCACTTTAAAGGATGCTAGACACGTACACTGATTTTATATTTATCATTTCGATAGAAGTCTTGCAATACCCTGCAGGCCTCTTAAACTCAGTGCTAGCTTGAAAACACAATATATGAAGCCCTATCAATGCAGCCTATCAGGATAACTAAATATTATGCATGAAGCAAAATATTTCCCTTTCATTATGAAAATAAGTGTTCTCTGCAGTGTTACGCTTCAAGCGTGTTGTTCAAAAGATGTGATCAAGACATCAAAGAGAGGAAAATTAAGATAGCAGGAACTGAACCAGCTGCCTTTCCTTTGGTAATTAAGATACAATCTCCTGCATTGCCCTGCTGAAATTGCAGACTTTCTTCACCCACCCCCCCTGCCGCAAGAGCTGTGTTCTGAAGTGGGAGTCATTTTACCGCTTTTAAAATGAGCTGTTCGATTTTACAGTTGGAATAAGACTTAGCTGGAAGTAAGAGTCAACTTCAGCACTGCGCTATAATGTGGCTCGTTAGTCTTCAGAACAATTTAAAAGGTCAGTGCTATTTTCTTCTGTTTTGAACGGAAGGAGAAGACAAGGTGATGGGTGCCCACAGTCCCTCTGACCTGGCTAAGGTGTGCATGCAGGTTTGTCCCACTGGACACTCTGAGGAACGGTTTCCCTTGTGTCAAAAATAGGATTTCACGTGTCGCATGGGCATCCTCATGAACTCCCTGGTTAGGAGTGGTGAAAGGAATCGGAGGCTCTGGCCCACTCCATGGTGGTAGCCAGCGTAGCTGCGATGCAAAGGTGTCTGTTTGGGAGCTGCTGCTTTATAAATTGGCATCTTCTGAGTTGCACCTGCTCCATACACTATAGCTGTGGTCCAAGAGGCAAGATCAGAAAGTAAATGCAAGCCCTGCATGGGCAGTAGTAATTCAGTGCATCTCTCAGATGTGGGGGTCCCTGCCTTGGCACACCTCTGGGGCGACCTGAAGCAGCTCTTTGGACTCTGGCCTGTCTGATTTTGTGGATGCTGAGCATTAAAAATCATCATAGAAAAGATAAGAAAAGACTGACTGCTTTCACTTCTGTTCTTGGCAAAGAAAGTGGGTCTTGGCCATGACAGCACTCTGTGTATATGTCTCTGAACTGGCTGTAGCCCTGGGTTTCTGTAGCTGGGACAGCACAGAGCATGGTGTGTTTACTTAAATTCTCACCTGGATGTTGTGGTTTGCACTGCAGGATCTACCCTGCAGGTTTCTAAGATGTTTTGGGGCTGCCTGTCTCCATGCCATGTCATTAAGGTGTTACAGTCCTCCTGTCTCTTGGGTTTACAAGCTGGTCCACAGAAGCAAACTCCTGTGCTCAAGGCCTGTAGTTGGACAGGCAACCCAAAGTACATTGGCTTTTCCTTCTTCAGGGTTTGCTCTGCTGCAGGCATGTGAAACTGGCTCAAAACAATCTTTTTTTTTTTTTTTTTTTTTTATTAATGTCCCCATTTAAGATAGAGGCTGCATCATCTCCTCCAGGCAGTAAGAAGAACAGCACGAGGATGAGTTTGCATGGAAGGGCCCATCTCCTTTGAAATTTCAGCCCCTTGAAGTGAGGGATATTTGAACTGGGGCTTCAGTGAGAGCCATTTCTGAGGGGAAAGAGGTGAAACATCTCTCATAGTGGCTTGAGTGTCAGGAGGCATGGCTTCTGTCCTCATCCTTGCCACAGACTGCCTTGTGACTGTTGGCAAATCACTCGTGGTCTGGTTTTTTTATTTTCTTTTTCTGTCTTCTTTTTTTAAAATTTGAGTTGCAAAATTACCTTAATGAAGGCCAGGGTGGCCACTGGCATTTATTAGTTTGATGCAAGCTACTGCCTTTTCCTTGTCCTTTCCCTTTCCCTACCTCAGTTTGGGGGATATGGCAGTGTGTTTCTAACTTTGTCAGGGGGGTTCCGCTTAGCAAATGGAAGGTGTCTTCGTAGGGTCGTACAAGTGATGTGTGCAGTCACAAGGAGACAGTACTCGCAGGTTTAGGGTTGATCCCTGGCCAGCTGTCCTTGACTGGGGATGCAAGAGCCATGACACCTGGTTTCTGGAGCCACGTGTTACAGCAGCCTTGGGATTTAATCTGGGTATACTCTGGGGCAAGGCTAACCCCTCCTTTTCGCAGTGTGATCAGACCTGTGTTCTTCCTGCTGATACCAGCTGATGCTTCAGATAAGGGAGCAGGTTCAAAAGACCCTGTAAAACCTACTTTTTTTTTTTCTTGCTCTGTCAGAAAAGCTGTAGCTGGAAATAGAGAAACTATTGCATATGCTGTTTGTTGTTAATTTATTCCTGTAAAGGTTCCTCTTTGTGTTTTCTTCCCTAAAATTGCTTTCTGTTTTTGTGCAAAGGCACGGTATAATTCCATCATCTCTTGCAGGGACACATTGCATCAGAGGTGGCATAATATTGCATGATGTGCTTCAAATCCAGCCTCAGCCAAGCCTCATGGATCAGATGATGTCAGGAAGGAGAAAAGAGAACATCATTAGCTGTTTAAAAATCTGATTAAGGGGGACAGATGGATCTAAAGAAAAAATCAAATGGGAGCTGAAGCTGCTTGTGGGAGCTAGAAATTTTGCTTCTTGAATTAAAATTACAGGGTCTAGAAGTGGTTTGGTGCTACCTTGCTATGTTTTTGGGGCTGAGCCGCAGCCCCAAATCCACCAAGCCTTGATGATGGAGAGAGGTGTGTGGGAGCAGAACATGCTCAGTACTTGGCAGGATGAGAGATTTTTGGCAGCTTGTGTGAAATAAGGTTGGAGCTTAGGGACACGAGTGATGGGTGGTGGACAGCTTGAACAGGGGAGAGCAGGCTTTTCTTTTTCTTTTCATAGTTGTCTCCTCCTTTGGTGCTTTTTTCCAACTGTAATTTTGTCATTTTGTGCAATTTGGTCACAGTGACATGTACTTGTCAAAAACCTCCACTGTGCAAAACATAGTCCCCAAATCGTCCTTAATTCCCGTTGTGAGAGAGCTCCTGTCTGCAGTTAAAACCACTCTGGGTAAAAAAATGTGCGTTTTGTTCTAGCGCAATAACATAAACTGAAAATTGTCATTGCAGTTCATGTTCAATCAATGCTAATACCTTAAAAAAAGGTTTGTTTTTTTTTTTCCAGATGAAAGACAGGTGGAAAAAGTTTTTTATTTCAATCTACATCCTCTGGAATAAAACTGTATATCTTGTGCAGAAACTAAAAGTACTGTTTAAAAATATTGAATGCAACAAATAAGTAATTTTATTTAGTTAAAAAAAATCCCAAAACTATTTTGGAAGGAAATCACTCCCAGTTTTTATCATCCTTGCTACAGAAAAGAAGAAATTATCTCTACATGTAACATAAAAGGGGGCTTAATCAACGGCCAAAATAACCAAGCCAAGGGAACATCCAGTGTTTAAAACAAACAACACAAGCTTTAAGCTTCTCTCTGATCTCTTCCATTAAAATTCACTCTTGGAGACTATTTGATAGGGAAACCTCTTGTCTTCTCGCGTAAAGGAGACATATAGCAGAAAGTGAGGTCTGTGTTGGATGCCTTGGCTCTGTGGCCATGCAGAAGGGGACTGCGATGGCAGGAGGTGGCACCATGACCTGCTGGAGCTGTTCAGCTCTTGCCAGGCAGCAGGGGATATGCCACCACCTGCCAGTGCCCCTCCCCCCTCATCCACCTCCCCAGCTCATGTGCCCATCGTTGTTGCCTCTTGCCTTATCAGGACAAAGGTGACAAAGGCACAGAGTGCTGAGGCTGCAGGGTGAGGTGTCTCTGATGGTTGCTAATTTTAGGCTAATTTCAGCTCAGTTACTGCAATCCCTTTGTGCTCTGAGCTGCAGCAGTGACAGCAGGTAGCATCCCAGCTTTATAACCATCTTGTCACCCTGTAGTGACTATGCTGGCTTTTGGGAAACCAGCCACAGCTGGAGCAGGGCTCCCAGGTGGCTTGTTCAGGTGTGTATGCTGCTGCTGGTCGTGGAGGCAGTTTCTGTGGGCAATGCTGGGACTGGGATCTCCTGCTGAGAAGGATGCCCTTTCTCAGCAGAGTTTCTGGTC
>JAVJGJ010000062.1:22665025-22704941 GCA_035590215.1 Microhierax caerulescens
CCTCATGCAATTGGCCTTGGCCCTTTGGTTCTGTCTGCCCAGATCCCTCTGCAGAGCCTTTCTGTCCTCCTGCAGATTGACACTCCCCCCCAGCTTGGTGTGACCTGCAAACTTGCTGAGGGTGCACTCTATCCCCTTGTTCAGATCGTTGATAAAGTCATTAAACAGGACTGGTCCCAGCACCGAGCCCTGGGGAACACCACTTGTGACCAGTCACCAGCTGGATGTAACCCCATCTACTACCACTCTTTGGGCTCAACCATCCAGCCAGCTTGTTACCCAGCGCAGAGCACACCCATCCAGGCCCTGAGCAGCCAGTTTCCCCAGGAAGTGCTGTGGGAGATGGTGTCAAAGGCTTTATTAAGGTCCAGGTAGGCACCATCCACTGCCTTTCCTTCATCCACTAAGAGGATCATCTTGCTGTAGAATGAGGTCAGGTTTGTCAAGCAGGACCTGCCTTTCATAACCCCACACTGGCTGGGCCTGATCCCCTGGCTGTCCTGCACGTGCTGCATGGTGGCACTCGGGATGATCTGCTCCATAACCTTCCCTGGCACCGAGGCCAGGCTGACAGGCCTGTACCTCCTGGGGTCCTCCTTCCTGCCCTTCGTGTAGATGGGAATAAATGTACTGAATAAATTAAAAACACCTGTGTCTTTAGCTTGATTGGTAAGAACTTGAAGCCTACCCAGAAGGGAGCCCTCTTCTCTCAGGGCTTGCAGGCTCCAACCTGCAACATGTTGGTACCCTGGGTGGTGCCAAACACAGGGATGTTTGGAAATATCTGCTGTGGGGACCAGCCCTGGCAGGGGCAGCTTCTGCAACAGAGGGCTGGAATCGATGAGGGAACGTCTTGGACAGTGCTCCTCTGGGCAATGTGCTAACTTGAGACATCTGTACACTCTTGGTACTGGTTAGTGGAGAGTGTTTAGAGATTTTGCGCAAAGTCCTCCCCACCTGAGTGGGCTGAAGAATCTGGCACATGGGTTTTCAGGCATGAGTGCTGTCTGTGTAGAAAACAAACATGTTTTGAGTGCCTGTGATCAGAGGATCTTGTTCAGACCTGGTATCACGTTATTCACTTCAGCCTGGTTACTAATCCCAGCACTGAGTTTGACCCTTAAGATTTTTGTTTTTATCATGTGCTTTGATACAATCATAAAAGTACTGACTGACTGGCTGGCAGTGCTCCAGGGCTTTGGCTTTCTATTCCAGCAACTGCGAAGCGAATATGCTTAAAGGGGGTTTATGCTTCAGGATATTGTCTTTTTTTTTTTTTTTTTTTTTCTTTTTTTTTACCCACACATAAGATTATTTTAAGGCTTGTGTTCCCTGTTCTGGGGACATCTCTGTTGCCCTCTGCATGCTGTGCCAAGCAGGTGCACCTCAGGATTGCCTTTGCCCTGGGCATCATCAAACCTGTGGAAACATGTTTGTGTGGAAACACAGGGCTTCACAGTGAACACAGGGAAATAGAAACACAGGGAAACACAGTGGAAATAGTACCTCAGGCTCCATGGGAGAGGAGACGGGGTAGGAGGTGGATTGGGACCTAGGAGGTCCCACCCCCACGATGCTGAAGCTTGTGCTGTTCTCCCCATAGTGTTTGAATTTTCTGAAGCATTTGATATTGGGACATCCCATCTGTGCTGGGTTGGGAGAAGGTGTGTGTCTGCATGCCTGCACACAGAGGGAGACAAGAAGTGTTTTAAGAGAAAGTCCCTGTGCATGACTGAGCTGCTGTTCCTCTGTGCCAGGCCAGTCAAAAGGGGTTTTAGATCCCTCAGGATTTGAGTGTGCCACAGAGAGGCTCTGGTGAGTTTATTTTGCTGCATGTGGGAGCAGCTTTGGTTGAGTGGGGTGCACTGATATGCTGCTGCATTTCAGCAACACGCCCTCTTAATACTTGCCTGTATTAGTATTATTTCAGTGTTACCTGAAACATTGTTAATTTAAGTGCTCTTGATACTTGCTTCACACAGCTGTTTGCCCCTTATTTCTGTGAGTAACCGTCCTCCAACTTCCAAATTTTCATCTCTCCTCTGAGGTGTCCCTAGACTGGGTTTTATCTGGGTTTAACTAGACCTGCCCTTACTGTGCAGCTTCTGTATGGGCTGGAGAGCCGTTCAGTCTCCTGGGTACTGCATCCAGATTATGCTTCCAGTTCCTGCCAGAGGAATGTAGGGGGTGTATTTTCTGTTTGCTTTGTACAGGGCAATTACAGCTACTGCTCGGCCTCATTCCTGCCAAAGGGCAGCTGCTTCGTTGCAGAGGGACATCGCGCTCTGTAAGAGCACACTTGCCTGTGTTGCAGTGGATAGGCAGGACGTAGTACTCATGAAGGCAAGTACCCAAAGAGAGCATCTTTTCTAGGCCAATGTAGGACATAGAAGTTGTGTCAGCTGCTATCAGCCTTGGGAGTACATCATGCCCAACGGTAGGCAGATCCCCAGCACACTTCTTGGAGCCTTCTGCTTGTTCTGCTGCCCAGCCTCAGCACGAGGAGCTGAGCTGGAGACCTCAGTCCTGGTCCTTTGTAGGGTGGTGTATAAATAGCTGCTGGGCAGGGACTGGATCCTGTTGGATTCTGCCTGTGGTGTTCAATTTGTTCCAAGTACTGCTAATAATTAGGCAAATGAAATTATTAGGTAGAAAAGGACTTCAGTTTATTGGGAGTATGTTCCAGGAGGGTTTTATAGGTCTGAAATAGTATCTTGCCAATCAAATAAGTATTGCGGAGTGAAGAGGAGCACAGTAGCCAGCTTGGCAGTCAGTAGGAGAGCACTGTCTGCGGCCCAAGGCTCAAAATAAACTTTGGTATGAAAATGCACTATTTTATAGTCATGTTGCTCTTTTTTCTTGGAAAAAAAACTTTGCCTTCAGAACATTTTTTTTATTCTATCTTGTCCCTGGTACTGTTGAGTTTACCAGTCCCAGCTGTGTGTGCTGATGCAGGTGTCTCGAAGGGATGTTTGTTTATGAATTCCCTCTGCATTTCACCTCTTTTTTTAATGGTTCTTTAAGACCTAAGCGCAAGCTTTTCCTGAAGTCTTTATCTCCCCCTCTTGGAAAAGTCTCTCCCACCCCCCTCGCCTCTAGATGCTATCCCTTTGGCTTTGAGCCAGGGATGGTTGTATTTTTTCCTGGAGTAGAGCTTCCAAATGTGACTCCATTTCAGTGGTGTAGCTTCGAATCAGTTTTACTCTGGAAATGCTATGGTTCTTTTTAAGGCCATGTTCTCAAGTTTGGGAAACAGCTCCGTTAGGCTTCGCAGTTATGGTTCAGACTGGGCTTCTCATGGTCTCCATCCTCACATCCATCCCGCTGGCATCGATGGTCCTTGGTCCTGTGCTCACTTGAGGGTAGGAGTCTAGGTGATGTCTGGGTTGGTCTGTGTTCTACCTGTTTTCGTGAGCTGTTCAGTAAGGTTGTTGGAGCTGTGATAGATATCCAAACCCAGTTCTACAGTCCCTTCTGGAGAAAAGATGGTTTCTTGGCAATTGGAAAAATCAAAAGAACACAAAGCTGGAAGAAAATTCCAGTTCACGGCAACCAAAAAACAGGGAAGGATGCACAAATGTTTTCCATTGTTACTATGTTTGTTGCCTCCTAGTATGCCACAAAGGCTGGAAGAATGAGAGCTGAATCCCTTGTACCGTACAACTGAAGTCAGTGTTTGCGTTACCAGAGAGGTCTTGAGATTGTTTTTCTGAAGGGGTCACAAAGGTACATGCGATAGCCTGGACATGGAGGAAGCTCTACTTGAGTTTGGTTTAGGAACAGATCTACAGCGTGTTTCTATAACTAGTTATGTCCAGACTGAGACACTAGTTCCTGGCGAGTTTTTATATGTGAGATGGGAGAGATGCTTTTATCTTCCTAAAGGAAATTGTAGGTTCATTGCAGCCTGCCACTGTCAGATGCTGATTTTGGACTGGCAGCAATAGGAATAGCATTTCCTTCCCCTCCCCAGGTACAGGCTGATTGTAGCAACTGTGTTTCTCCATGGGAGAGGGGGGAAGAGGAGGGAATGGGAGTCCAGCTGGTTAGAAAAATGTTAGGAGCCGTGCATGAGCTGACTGCATCCCTTCTAGTCCCTGGTTAGGGAACAGAAACCTTTGGAAAATGTTTCTGCAGGTTTCCCTGGAATGAGGGAAAACCCAAGTCTTGCATGCCAGATGTCCTTTCAAGGGGAAGAAGAATAAAGTGACATGGCTGGGATATTATTTGGATTGTTTTTTAATGTCACACCTCGACAGAGTCTGAGGTTATTAACTGGGGGATTGACTCTCAATATTATGGCCAGATGCAGCAGTTGGCTGAGCTCCCTAGCTTCAGAGCTCGCTGTTAAATCATGGTTCGATAATTTACCCTGCCAAGCAGCTTTGCAGTTCAGTGGTGTTTTGGAGTCAAGTTTTTGAGCTAAGGAGGGCTCCCATGTCAGTGAGAAAGCAACTGGGTCTCCAGTTGGCCTGACGGGTGTTTCCAAGTAGGCTGGTGGACCTGTTGAGTGACCAGGTCTTGAGGTGGAATTGGTACCCCTCTCTCATAAATGAGATTTCTCTGAACTCCTGAAAAAATCCTTCAGTCTTTTGCTTGTCCTGCTGGGCCAGAAATGATGCTAGTCAGCTAGAAGAGGCGTGATGTTTTTCTCTTTGTCATGGTTTAACCCCAGCTGGCATCCAAGCGCCACACAGCCGCTCGCTCAGTCCCCCCTCACCCGGAGGGATGGGGAAGAGAATTGGAGTGTAAAACTCGAGGTTTGGGATAAGAACAGTTTAATAGGTAAAGCAAAAGCTGTGCATGCAAGCAAAGAAAACAAGGAAATTCATTCATCACTTCCCCTGGGCAGGCATCTCGTGGGCTCAGCTATCTCCGGGAAAGCCGGGCTCCATCACGTGTAACAGCTACTTGGGAAGACAAACGCCACAATACCCGATGTCCCGCCTTCCTCCAGTTTATATACTCAGCATGACGTATGGTATGGAATACCTTTTTGGCTAGTTTGGGTCACCTGTCCTGGCTGTGTCCCCTCCCAGTTCCCCGTGCCCCTCTAGCCCTCTCGCTGGCAGGGCCTAGGAAACCAAAAAGTCCTTGGTTTAGTATAAACATCAGCCAGCAACAACACAAACCATTGGTGTGCTCTCAGCATTGTTCTCACCTCAGAGCCAAAACACAGCCCTGCAGCAGCTACTAAGAAGAAAATTAACTCTATCCCAGCTGAAACCAGGACACTGTTTTCTGTATTTTTGCGTGCGTGATTTCTCACTGCGGTAGTGATTTGCTGACTTGGAGGGTTGGTGACATGCTTGCTGGCTGCGGCTTTGTGTGGTTACAAGTGAGGAGGCAGCGCAGTTGACAGACCAAAGCCACATGGCAGCCTCTCCACGGAGTCCTGGCTGCTGAGTGACTGCAATCGTGACCTGGCTTTCTTGCCACCATGGAGGGGGGGGCTTTAGACCCCTCCCTGGGCTGTACAACTGGCATCCACAGCTAGGGTGGTTTAACAGGAGTTGAAAATGTGTGTAGGCTGCTGCAGCTGTGGCAAGAAGTGAGCCAATCTGGAGAGGATTCAGTCATCTCCAGCTGAAAATTGGCAGGATGTAACTGATGTGTGAAATGAGGTTATCGGAGAAATTAATGTGTGCTGGAGTAGGGGAAATGCTGGCTAGAGTGCTCCTGCTCATCTGTGCAAGGCTGGAAGAGCACAATCATACTTGGTCAGGGTTGTAGACCGACTGCACAGACTGGTTTTTGGGAAAGCCCAAAATTATGGTGGAAGGATGATAGTCACGAGGAGTTAGGATTTTCAACAGAGCCCACAAATCAACAGTTGTGCAGGTCCAGGGGCTGTAATTTGTTGCTTCTTTGGACGAAGTGACAAAAAGGAGGAGCTCGATAGTCAGAGGCTGCATGTCAGCAACAGAGTTAAGCATAGGCTTAAATCCCATTGAAATCTCTGGAATTTAAGCCCTTTCTTGAAGTGCAGCATGTCCTTCAGTGCCTTGGCAGGCTGAGCCTCCAAGGGATCACTGCTGTGATCTCCACAGACCATTTGGTCTCTGCCCTGTGCTTTCCAGGAAGATTTCCTCTCTTAAGGAGATGGCATTTATCCACGGGACCAAAGCAAAACACTGATCATCTTGATGTTTAGAAAGGGGTGATTGTTGGGGAGATCTTTTTTGTTGCCATGAAGAACTGGAAGCATCAGGCCACCATCTCACCATCAGGTGAGGCGTGGGTCTGTGTTTACAAGCCATGAGGAACTTTTGGCGGTCTTTCTGTTGCTGGTGCAGAAGCCTTACAGGCAGTCCAGGGGAGCAGAAATCTTATCTGGAGCAGGGACAACATGGGTTCCAGGTGTGCAGACCCAGGTTTTGCTCTTGTCTATCACACCCAGGGCGGTCCTGGGCTTGCTGAGATGCTTCTGGAGAATGCTGATGGGAGCAGTGGTTGTGCTCTGTGGTCAGCTGTGTCTCAGGGATGGTGGTTATCCTGCACTAAAACTACCGGTGAGTTCTCCAGCTGGCCTCCTTCACTTACCCTCAAGAGCAATTTGGGTGGTTAACAGAGAGAGGAGAGACTGTGGGAGCCTAATGGTGTGTCTCTGGCACCCGAGCCTGTGGCTTTCTCATCTGGAAGAGCTCCTGCCTTCATTTTGTCTGACTGTCTCTTCCACGGTGGCTGTGTCAGACAAGGTTGGGTGGGTTTTGTGGGAGGCTTCCTCTCTGCTTGCTGCTTTCGGTGTGATTTAGTTTTTAGTTGACCTAGGAGCAGATCCCTGCCCCAGATTTTCTTTCTTTCTTTCTTTCCTTTTTTGTTTTAACCTCAGAAGCTATCCCACTGGCCTCCAGAGCGATGGACTGCCCCATCACAGCACCCAGGGGATGCCCAGGACATCTGCTCCTTCTGCCTGAGGCAGACAAGGGCAAGTGGCCCAGTGGCATTGCTGAGGGCATCCCCTCCCACTTAATAGTGCGTTTGCTGGTGCGTGGGCAAGGGCTTATTTCTAGCCAGGGACCTCCCAGTGGAGAACCAGCTCACATCAGCAGGCTGCAAACAGAGTTGGGTCCGCGGAGATTGTGGGGCTTGAAGCTGGAGACCTTCCTTTGCATCTGGCCTTGGTTTCAGTGGCAGCCCACCCGCGCCTGGGCCAGAGCGGTGCGCGGAGGCGGGTGGGGAGGGAGGCACTGTCAGGGAGCAGGGTGCTGTGGCTCTTACCAGAGCCCATTGATAGCACCTGTCCGTGAACTGGGTGATTTTACAACTGTCTTCGTGTTGTTCCAAGGCAACGAGTGGTTTATATTTGAAAAGTATTAGTTTAATGTTACTGAAGCCTTAAGGAAAAGGCACAGTGGGCCAAGCCCTTGCTACTTTTGCTCACATTTCACAGGGCTGAGGAGGGTGAGATTTGACCCTCTTTGGATGTATCTCTACTCAAAGGGCAGTTGCAGGGGAGAGAAAAAGAGGCAGGGGAATTACAACACTGAAAAAAAATCCTAGCTCTACCCTGAGCCGTTTTGCAGTTAAGACACTTCAGGGCGTGAGTTATGATGCTGTAATTCACACCTCATGCATTTTGTGGCATTCAGCCCACTGCTTCGTGCCCTGCAGACGTAGCACCAGTGATTTCGGCTCAGCTTGGCCCCCTGGCTGGCTCAGCCCTCAAGCAGAGATGGCTGCACGGAGATGGCTACAGGGCTTGGCGCTGCTGCTGCTGCTTTTTATTTTGGTAAGCAAAGCTGTGGCTGTTCAGGACAGGACTTGCATCTTTCTAATCACAGCTGACTTCAGTGTATCCTTACCTGCAAGCAGATCCCTGGTCCTAGCAAAAAGCCAAGGACACGTTAGGTACTATAGAGGCTCTGTTGTATCTACGCTGCTCCTGTTACCTGCTGGAAACATTTGGGGCAACAATGGATGGTGCCTGGGAGCAGCAAGCAAGGTTTGCAGTCTGAAATGGGTTAAGAAGTTGTTGAGCACATCCATCTTTATCAGTCTTCTGCTTCAGATCCACGCTGTAGGAGCGAGTGCTTAGGGAAAGGATTTTCAAATCAGATCATTATTAACGAAAGGCTTGGCAGGAGATACATTCATCCCGCAGCTCACTTCAGGGATGGAGTAACCCATTCGCTGCCCTTGGGTGGGACAAAAGTTGCTGCTTGCTTGCCTGTCTCTCAGGACACCTGCAGGGTGGGAGGATGTTTCTGTGCCCGTCGGCCAAAAATGTTTCTGTGACTGTCCAGCCCATCAGCCCCATCCCGTGCCTGTGCCTGGGGGGGTGCTGGCAAGGCAGCTGTGTGTTGAGAGTGCTGCTCTGAAGCTGGCAGCCCAGCCAAGTCAAAGAGGAAGCATCTCTTCAAAAAAGCCCGTGCTTTTCCCAAACTCCGTGAGTACGAGTTCCTGTTCTGTCCAAGGTCACTAAATGCACGCACTGCCTATGATCCCGTGCCCGTGCGGGCTGTGGTGCCCTGGCAGTCAGACCTGGCCTGCTGTCAGGATGCTGTTTCATATTATCATCTTTGATATCTGCTTCATGGTAAATTGCAGTGGTGCTTCCAGCTCATTCCTGTGTTTGCACTTCATAAACTGGACTTTTAAATAGCTCAGGGGTGACCTAGGTTAAAAACTTTGAATCCTGTGAATGAGGATTGGAGTCAAATGCTCAGTTTTTGAAAGGATGTGGCAACTGGGAGTGTTACATTGCTAGCAGTTGGACCCAGTGGCTGTTACAGAAACATGTGGTGTTAAAAAGTCCCATCAAGCACATCAGCCACATCCAAGTGATGCTGTTCTGGAGCTAACGTGCCATGCGTAGATGTGGGGTTCTTTGGAGTGAGTGGGACTAACCCAGCCAGGCTGCTTTGTGGACCACCATGGACTGATAATGCTGCACCATGGAGGAGACACAGGTCAGTATCAATTTGGACATCTCTGCGCCGTGTAGATCTTCCTTACTGTACATCTACCTTAACTTCAGCTTTGTAGACATTAGATGCCTATCTAACATAGGATCCTCCTGCAGGTGGAGGAAGAGGCACCTCCAGAGATGGATGTCTACCCTAGCCACATACCTAGAGAAGGATCTGAGATGAGCAGCTTTGACCAGTTTGAGATCCTGACCTTGGGGTGCATAAAACTAGGACTTTTTCCCCAAATCCTGCCTAGCAAATTCCTGCTGTCTCCAGATGCTGTATGTGTCGAGTGCAGCTGTATTAGTTCTTGAGAGCCTGCTGTTACAGACAGTAATTTTTCTGGGCTTTAGGTTGTCACTTAAGCAGATTTAATAAGAGTTTGTGTCTCTGGAACATTAATAATTCCCTTTAAGTGGCTAAGAGTGGGAAAATATTCAGGCTTGGGGACTGAAGAGGTTTGTTTATTGTTCCAAGGCATTGTAAACCCTGAATTTGACAGAAATGTAAATTCATACAGTCATTTTGCTGATTTGTATTTTATTACTGGTTTTGATAGAACACATAATATAGGCATGGCCTTAAAAGGCTTATTTCTAAGGTGACGCATGCTGACTTGCAGCCACACACTTTCTTTCCAAAAATGAGTAACTCCTGGGGTATGTGTGGCTTGTGGCTGGCTTGTGATAGGTAAACGAGAAGGAATTAGTGTGGTCGCCATCACTGCCACCCCTGACAGCTCTGACAGGAAGCGCATTACCAAACAGCGGTGCACGTCTCCAGTGGAGGCATGGGGTTTGTTAGGGGGCAAGCTGTGTGAATGACAAAGCCCAGCCCAGGGTGACTGAAAATCCCTGGGGACATTCTTCTCCCCTGCACCGAAAGGGTCCAGGCTTACAGCAGGGGCCTAAGGCGATGGCACGCGCCCGTACATGAGCCAGGCGTGGGGGATGATTTGGTGGTTGTGTCCTTTGGCAGGATGGTTACAAGTGATGATGACAGCCACGTACCCACATTTTATATCCCATTTAGGGGCCCGTCTCCTTTGTACCCCATATACAGTCTGGGGAGAACTGGGCTGGTTTGGTCAGCAGTACAACTTGGGGACTTTCTCCTCTGGCTGCAGCACAGTCTGGAGACTCATCTCCCAACTCCTCAGCTGGGGACAAAGTTAGACTGTGTGACTGTCCTGACCAGCAGCTGTGCCTGTGCCCAGCAGTTAAATATATTTTCCTACCAAAGGATCCTTATATTTGCAGGTTTTAAAGGGGGAGTGACATTTTGAGCAGAAATGCCTAAACCAAAGTATTGCTCCAGGCTGAAAAAGCATCTCCTCCGTATCCCTGTATCCTGGCAGGGCAGAGCAGTACTCGCCCATCTGCAGAAGCCACAGCCCAGAGTGCTGAATAAACGTGATCTGGAAACCGGTGAGGATGGCTGCGTGGATCTGTGCCTGTGTGTGGCCCAGGGTGCAAACTGCAGAGTTGGAGAGGGATGGGTTTTGCTGTCCATGATAGTCCTGTGCATCTGAGGCGGGAGAGGGTGTTCCTGCAAGAGGGAAGGCAGGAAGCCAAGCGTGGGAAAGGAGGGAAAAGGAGGATGGTTGTGAGAAGAGTAGGAGGGAAGGAAAGGGCAGAGACAATAGTTCAGCTTAGCAAAGAGGCAATGATTGAGGGTGTGAGGATTTGGCAGAGTATCTTCCTGAAAACCCTGGAGTTCCACAGGAAGAAGGTAATTTAGTGTTAAATTCAGCGCCGTGCCCTGATGGGAGGGAAGCTGTTCCGCGCAGGACTCTTGCATCAGTTTTCCTGCCTTGACCAGAAGCACTGGGAGTAATAACAAGGGTGTTCTGCATTTGCCTCCTCTTTGGTGTTTCACAGTGCATTTCAGGTGTTCTTTCAGGACTAGGACACAAAATCGTTTTCTTTTTTCACACTTCTCCCCACAAGAAACTTGGATTTCTCTGAAGCATAAAGTTAAAAGTTACTGCAGTGAAAGACATTCTTCCAGTGACCTCAGCAATGCATCTTTCTGGGGTTGGGGAGATTTGTTCCCTTCTTTCCAAGAGTTGGTTTCTCGTTGTCAGGATTGTCCTGTAAAGAACAAGTACATTCAGTCTCATGTATGTATGGTCATGCAGTACAACCAGAGATTTACGTGCATTACATGTTTGTTTAATGGTGTTCATGTTTTGAGGATTTTTTCAGTCCGTTTTTCAGTCACTCTTTTAGCATTTTGCAATTAAAATGCAAATGCTCATCTATCCATGTGTTATGTTGGCAATTCTGTGATGCTTTGCTGATTGATCTAGTTGATTTCACCTTAAGCTTTATCCTTCAGTCATGCATGAAAAATGTAGTTGCACAAACTATATAGAAATTAGAAGAGTTTTTCAGAGTTGTTTTTTTGTCAGGGATTGTCAATCACACTGAAAGTACTGTACTCCTCAGGTCTGGCTTTGTGAATCTGAGGGTCTCTTGGTTTACATGAACTTTTTGTTTCCCTCTACTCAAAATGAGAAGAAAACAAAATTATCCCACTATTCTATGGTAAAATCCCAGGAGAATTTCCATTATTTGGACTAAGAATGTCCCGGAGCTTTGTCATTGTTCTGGAAGGGCCTGGAGGAGTTTTTCTCCCTTTCCCAGGCCCTTGCTTTGCTTTTCCAACGCTGCATCTGGGGGTCATATGTAAGGTTAGAAATCAAAGCTGGAAGGTTTGCATGCTAATATAAACTATATGCAAGTGTTGGTGCTGAGCAGGAATCCCAAACATGAGAAGCTGCAAGGGAGGTTGGATTTTAGCAACACCTTTTTGCAATTGTAAGGCTGACTGTGCAGGGCACTTCTGTTGTTTGTGTAAATAAGGCTACATACCTACAGTGTGCAAAAATCTGCTCTGTCCGTACGTGAAATAGGGTCAGCAGTATCACTGTGTGCTCTGTCTTCACGCGGCCACAGGCTGTGTACGCTCTAACACTGTATACAAGCTCCGTGGTTGGGAAAACATCACAGTACAACGTCGACAGACCCTTGTTCTTAGGGCAGAAAGGAAGGTGCTTGGAGAGATCTCCCGCAGGCAAAAATAACTGTGCAAAGATGTGTGAGATTTGGTGTTAACTGGAAAACAGCGATTCCCAGATCATACTTTCTCTCTCTGTGGCTCATCGATCTTGATACGTTTAACACAGGAGAGGAGCAAGCAGATTCTTGTTAGTTCTCATTCGACCAAGCTGTTTCTGCATCCCTGCCCCCAGGGCACTTGATGACAAAAATCTCTTTGCCTGAAATGCAAGCAGAGCTCTA
This sequence comes from Microhierax caerulescens, assembly GCA_035590215.1. Taxonomy (NCBI): domain Eukaryota; kingdom Metazoa; phylum Chordata; class Aves; order Falconiformes; family Falconidae; genus Microhierax; species Microhierax caerulescens. The sequence continues at coordinate 22,677,243 of JAVJGJ010000062.1, forward strand.
CTCATCCTATTTTGAACATCCCCCAAGTCGATTCCTCTTGTGCCAGAGTCAGTTCAGCTACTTCTCTCTTGACTCTCTCTGATTTGGCAGCACCCTTCTGATATTTTAGTAATCCCACTTTTGTGTGACGTTTGATCCAGCACCATGAAGGGAATGAAGCTCTTCCCGTTGGCTTCCATGTGTCTGATGACTCTGTGAGGGCAGTGAAAAACAAACGCAAGTTGCACCCATTTGGACCGGGGCTGGTTTTAATTTTCAAATGTTGCACTCATCTGAGTGGTGCCGGTACTGACTGGACAGCAGAGTGGTCTCTTGTAGCTGAAGCTAGAAAGATGTGTTGTAAACTGAGGAAACATTTTTAAAGGACTTCATAGCTCAATACTGTCCTATTAAACCAAATTTCAGTGGAAGCGGGATGAAGGCAGTTTTGAGTCAGTTTTTAAGATCTGTTTCTGTGTAGAGAATAAGGGCAGGAGAATGCAATTATCTTCAGGTTTGAGAGTAATTTTTTAAAAGTGTCATTTTTCCTTTGTATCTGTCCTTTACTATGTGACCAACGCAATGGCTGTAAGAGATGGGAAGTGACTGGCTAGAGGGACCTCCACCTCGCTCCACATCCAGCACTGGCACTGAGGACTTCTCCATTGAGCCGTACTCTTCAGGGGTGATGTGTTTCATCTCAGAACAACTTCAACTACAAATCAGTTTCTAAAACCAGTTTAGTGAAATTGACACAATTTTTGTATTCAAAACCTTTCAGTGAAACTTACTTGAAGGATCTGAAATTCAAGGTTCTGTTTTGTCTGTTGATTGTTGCTTTTCCTAATTCTCTTTATTTTTTTGAATGGAGTTTCTCTTCTCTTCTTCCACCGTGACATTCTCATATTTTGGGGTCCTCATGAAACACCAACCACCCTCTGGGGAAAAAGACACAAGCACTGAGTTACAGTAGTTTCTTATTCAGCTGGTATCCAGATTTAAGAGGCAGTAAGCTGAAAACTTTTCCCCTTCAAGTGCAGCTGGATTATTTTTGTTTGCTTGCCATAGACAGCCTCCTTCAGACCCAGGCTGGGTATTTGAGAAGGCCGTGAGGGAGCCAGGTTTCGCAGAGAGTCTGTATGTTCTTGTTTCCATCTTAACATTTGTCACTCTACTGTTCTAATGCTCTGTAGGCTTAGATGTTGTGTTTTCTAATCATCTGTCAACTCTTAAATGGTGGAAACTCAGTCCCGTGGTTATTCTGCTTCACAAATAGTTCCATCACACGTCAACAGTAAATGCAGGAGGATAGAAACAGATTGGAAACAGAAATACAAGTCCATGTTTTACTCTGCACAGATGTTCTCCCTCTTTCATGCATGTATGTATATCTGACGGACGGGTGTTGTTGGCTACCCTTGCAGGTAGCAGGGGAATGACCAGTCTTTACTGGTCCTATTTCTTATTCTCTTCCTGTAAGCTCCGGCTATTGGGTATATTGGAGATAAGATAGGAGCCTTGACAGGTCTTTGATGTGACCCAGGATATCAGTTAAAACACAAAGCTCTGCTAATGCAACACAGATAAGGCATGTCTACGAGAATTCAACACGTCATATTCTGCTCACATTCCCCTAAGAACGAAGTTAAATGAAGTAATCAAACAAGCCCAGCAAGGGGCTTGGAGGCGGTTTGTAACTGAGCTGCGGGGCTCCCAGCCATCCCAGTTCTGCAGCTCTCTGGTCAAATTGTCGGAAATCCTGGGTGCAAATTCCACTTTTTAGCTTTTTATGCCTCTTGTGGCCATGCAAAGAAATGCACAAAGGAGTTTTTTCCCTTTTTGGCTTTCTACTGTGTGGGACTTCTTAGCATCTCCTTAGCAGTAGGGTGCTTAAAAACCCAAGCTGGCAAATGCCAAAAACCTGAGGGGTGAAGATGAGGCTAGATAGAAATTTGAACCACAGTCTTTGAAACCTCATAAATGCATGAGAAAAATGCATGAGGCTAAGTATTGTCTTACTCTGCCTGTGTAAACATAATGAGCTGGGTTCATCACTCAGACACTGCCCTGTTACTTGTCTGGTCCACATCCCCGAAGCTAGGAAGCCAGCGAAAACATCTAGCCAGGTGCCTCCATACTCAAATGAGCTTCTCTTCCTGTGTTCCCAGGGATGTCTGCTGGCTGGCTTGAGGCAGTTGTTTGCTATTCTCATTTGTGTTTAAGTACCAGGATTTGGCAAAGAGAAATGGATTTTATCCTGGTTAACTCTCCACCAGGAGGAAGGTCTGTGCCCATATAGGATGCAGTAGTGCTGGGGCTTTCTAAACTGGAAAGGTCCCAGCTTGAGTCTCTGAGTATGGTTGGATTCAGAGCTGTGCAGACTTGGTGTGATGTGGCTGAAAAGAGAAGAAGCAGCATTAATCCCGAATCCCGCGTTAATCCTCTTGCATTGCTGTTCAGAGCTGAAACAAGATCCACAAAAGGAAACGGTGAAGGAAGGAAAACTCTCCCTGATCCCATGTGATTAACTAGACTGTAAATTAGCTTGCAAATTGTGATGCAGGCTGGAATTGCTGTGTCCTGCTTAAATTGCCCGTGTGGTGGTTGCTCAGGGATGAGAACTGGCGAACGCTGGGGCTGTCCGGTTCGTTCCCTCTCAGCATACTGTGACTCTGCTTTGCTTCCAAAACTTAGGTACATGCAACATTTGTCCCTGAGGCCCGTGGGTGGTTTTGGCTTTTTTCCTCAGTTACATTTCCCCCATTGGTAATGGAAATGCAAACCGGGTAGAGGGATGTCCGTGAAACCACATCTGCTTCATGAAAAAGCCAGACACCCTGCACCTGTGTGCAGCCTGCTTCAGCCCCCGTGCTCGGGACTACTCTGAGGTGCCCTGCCACCACAGCCACCATCCCCAAGAAGCTTTCCTGTTTGGGGTCGCTTGGGTTTGTTTCATAGTTCTTCCGAGCCTTCTCAGCTCAGTCTTCAAATTCCTGGGGCGAGAACAGCTCCGGACTGGGGTTGAAAATAGCTCTTCCTTGGCCCTGTCCCAGCTGAGCTGTGGTCCCTCAGAGGCTCTCGTCCTGAGAGGTGACATCACTGCATGGGCACCGGTGGTGGCCTCGCCATGGGCTTGGGGCTGGGGGTCTGACTTCACATCTCTCTAAGAACTGCCCAGGTCTCACCGTGCTTTTCAGGGCCTTTTGGGTGCTGGTGGACTGGACAAGGAGCCCATGCTGTGCTCACTGGATCCGGAGCCAAATGTGATCCAAACCCAGTGAAGGCCCAGGTGATGTGTGCAGCAGAAGGGCTTACCTGGTCTGTGCTGCTTCCTGGGACGTGCTACTCTCCCCGCTGCCAGGCTGGCTCTTGCATAGGGCAGGGATTGAGAACACCGGGGGCCCTCAGCCTGGGGAACCCCTGGCTACTGGTGCCAGTGTCTTCTGGGGTGGAAGAACGTACCTGAAATCAACCACACTGCTTCTGGAAGGTGAACAGTTTTGCTGCTTTGGCCTCGTAGGTACCAAAAGTGCCGTCTCTAGGCTGTTACCATTCCGTGTCTTGTGCTTATTGGAACATCTTTGACATTAAAATGGTTATGAAAACAGTAAGTTGATACAGTGCCCATACTCCGGTGACTTAGGGCGCAGACATTATGTTGACTTTGTGGAGGGCTGCTGCATTTTGAGTTGTTTTAACGTAAACTCCACCAGCTAAATAAACCAGCTGACGTTGCCGCAAGGCTTGCAGGAGCTGGGCTGACTTCGCATGGAAGCGGACCAGGGAGCGCTCACATGCTGAGCTGCGCCAGTGGAAAGTTTCCAGCTCACAGGCAGCAGTAGCATCTGAATATGGAAAGGGGAGAGGAGTGTCTTTTCCAACCCAGTTATGATTCACGGGAGGACAAACATCCAACATTTAATACAAGACTTTGAAGAAGCCAACATTTTCTGGGATAAAAGGGGTTATTGTGATGGCACCTGCATACAAATTGCACCATGGCGTTGCTTTTTGCATTCATAAAACTTTCTTAATGGCTGGTGTTTACTGTAACTACTTATTAAAGGTTAACAGCACCTTCTTTTATATGTGCAGGGATATTTCTGGTCTCTGCTCTTCTTGTCTTTGCCAATAGCTCATGTATTTGTGGATGCTCTTATCTTGGTCTCATCGGATTGCTTATTGCAGGCATTTATCTTCCATTTCAGCTCATCTGGCTGTAGAAAACAAAACATGAGCCTCTAAAAAACCAATTAAAAAAATCGGTCACGTGAGAATAACCTTAATTCTTTACCTCTGGGGTTTCTGCCAGCTGGAACTGGATATTTTCCATTTAAAACAAGGCATTCAATGATAAAGTCGTGCCTAATGACATTTGAGTGAATGCTTTTTGTAATAGGAAGTCATCTCTCCTCATTGCTTGGTGTAGGCAGTAAAGGGATAGTAATAACTTCAGTTTGCAGTGGATTTTCTGCTCTGCGGTGGGTAAAATGGAAGTTTCCCAGAGCTAGAATTAAACAATAATTAGCAGCTGATAAAATCCCCCTGACATCCTGCACCATCTTTCATGCAGCGTGAATATTAAGAGCTGCTTATCAAGCTCAGTTCCTGATTAATACTATCCAGTTTGTACAGGCCTGCTTCTTGTTTCTCTGAAGTTGGATTTATTTTAAAATACATAGTAGACTAAAAAAAGACTGGATTTGTCAAATTAAAAATTTAACATTCTTAGTGGCTGGAGCACCCAGTGATAGTGCAGTGAGTTGTTTGCAATGTGTACTTCAGTTATTATTTATTACTAAGGACTTTTTTTTTTGTTAAGGATTTTTAAGGTGGAGCATTTGAATAGCAGCTGGGGTTTAGCTTTTTTAAAGTCATAAATATGGCAGATACGTAAAGGAGATCTTTCTACCTTAAGTAATTGGTTATTGCAGTGAATCGTAATTTGCAGTCATGATTAAAGTTGAGTTCTGTGCATGTATGGACTGTAGGAAAACACTGTACTTACAGGGAAGAGCTCACTCAAGACATGTAAGATGCTTTGATTTTATCTTCTTTTCTCAAGAAGCAGCATGCTGAGGACCTGGGACTCTCCTGTGGCCAGGACCAGCTGCGTGCTGGAGCGGTGGCTTGTGTGGCTCAGTTTTGGGGAGCTGTCAGCTGCCACAGAAAGCCCTTCCTTGGCTCTGCAGGCAGCTTGCGAGAGTGATGCTGGGCCTGCCAGGTGCTCAAGCGTGGGATGGCTCTCTGTATTTATCTGATATTTCCTGCTGCCTCCTTGTCCCGTTATGAATGCATGACCTCGGCCTCCCCAGGACTGCTTTTCTCGTTCTCCCCTGGGATATAGTTGATCGCTTTCACAGCGACCCGTTTTAAGATCTGAGCAAAAAAAGTGATGAGGTAAGCTGATGTAATGTTTGCTGCTCGTGAAAAGGTTATGGGCCAGCTAAGGCAGCAGAAGCGAATAATCACCAAACTCTGATCTCTGAGGGAGAGAAATGTGATATCTAAGGCTTTTGAAACCTCTAGACCTTGCTTTTAAGAACGGGCATTTTACCGATCTTTTTCAAGCAAACAGTTATTCCCCATTATTCTAAATGGTGACTTCTGAGAAGCAATTTGATTTACACAAACAAGCAAAGAAAATCAATAGCCATTTCAGATTTCACACCTGCGTCCCACCAGGCAGATTCTGAGCCTATTCATTTCTCGCTTCACAGAGCTCCGGGTTATGATTAAAGGCTTTCCTTGCTCCTGCTATGATCTTCTCATGAAATAGAAGTCAGCGCATCTGTGTGCTGCCCAGTTCGTCACTTGCTGAGCTTGAAGAGACTTAAGGCTCAAAAAAATTTAATTGTGGTTTTAAATGTGCTGCGAAGTTCTGTGTTGATTGAAGTTGGTGGCAGGTTCATTCATGCAGAGCCTGGATGTCAGAGCTGGGGCTCTATCTCCACCGTGCAGTGGGGTCCTGCTCCTAATCCCGCTCCATGCACCAAACGCATCCAGCCTCTTGCCCAGAATATCCTTTTGCACCCAGCTCTGCCCGCTCTAGTGTGATGGGGTATTGTGCCACTTACTGCAGTGCTGAATAATGCTGGACTCTTAAAGCAGAGTGAACTCCTGTCTGGACTGGATCTCAATCAGGCAAACTTGCAGGCTGTTAAGAATTTCAGGGATATGCAGTTCTTGTGGGTTCTGAGGAGTAGCATGGGGAAGCCATGAAATTAAAAAAACCCTGTATGTCTGTGGCATATGTGTTTTGTTTCTAGTTTCTGGAGAGAAGATGCATAATTAAAGGGAAAAAAAATATCTTTATTTTCATGTACAATATGTTTCTCCTATCCCTGTCTCGCCCCCTTTGTGAGAACCCGGGGCCAGAATTACAGTATCTGAAGTTGCTTTTGGATCCTAGTCAGCTCCCATCTGTCATGAGCTGTTTTTAATCAAATGGGTTTTCCATCTGAAAGTAGCAGTTGGATAAAGAATGACTAGAAATATTTGTGTTGTGAATTAGCTCAGATCGAAGCTACAAACTCTCCCCCCCCCAACAAACACGTGGAAAAATATTCTTCAGTGTAGTGTGGCTGGCCTGAAATTTGGCAACAGCAGTTTCCTTCCCAGGCTCTGACTCCTCTGCCTTGTCTGCACGGGTGAGATCTTTAAAGGAGACCTGAAATCTTCACGTCACGCAGATTTATTTCCCCTCTGTGAAGCAGGGCCATGCTGGTGTCACCCTTATGTATATGGGTGCTGTGAGAGGCAGGATGGGTGCCTTGGTTTTCGAGCAGAAATACGAGATGCAGCAGAGGAGTGACCTGGGTTTGCCGAGAGTCGTGTGCTCGCCCCTGGGCAGNNNNCCTGGGCAGTTTTTCCTTTGCCAGCCTCCATGGTCTCTGCTGTGGTGGGAGCAGCGACAGGTTTGATATGATAACTGAGTCAAACTCAGGCTCGGTGCTCTATAAAAGGTCCCAGATCTCCTTAGCAGCCTGCACTTAGCACATCCAGTTCTCCACTGCCATGAAACTGGGCTGCAGGAGACAGGGAGCAAAACTGCCTTGGGGACTGAATGTGGTCTTAACAAGCAGAGGGGAAAGCGAGGTTGCAGGTCCTCCATGGTTTGCAGGCCATCAGATGGCACCTTTCTCTTACCGAAATCCCTCAGCAGTCCTCAGAAAAGCATTGTTAAGCTTGTTCCTCAACATCCCTCTAGGGGTTTTCATGGAACATCCTTTATCGTTAAAAGCACGTAAGCGATTACCTTGTATCAGCACCTTGGAAGATGGGCTAGTGGCCTGGGAGGGATGGAGAAGAGGGTGATTCTTATCCACCCCCCATGGCTGGTGACAGAGCTTTACTTCTGCATCCGTGGCATAAAGAGAGAGCTCCTGTTGCAGCACTCGGGCAGAGGGAGGAGGGATGCTTTCCTGTTTCCTCTGCCAGATCCTTATCTCACTCCATATGTGAAACCTGGAAATTGCTTTAAAGGCCCAGGAGCTGGCCTAGCTGTGATTTCGGTTACATTGGTGTTATGTAGTCACCCTTGATGGCTCCATCCTGTGTTTGCTGAAGTCTTGTGTACCTGTCATCAAGGCAGCAGGACCAGCATTTAGTCTGAAGGCACGTGTATGAGAAAGCAGAAACTGGCTCTTTTTTTCTTTCTTCACCCCCCACCCCCCACCCCCCCCAATGTTTTGGAGGTTCTAGGGTCAAAAGGGAACATTCGTGTATTTTATATATATGCATGTGTGTATACGTGCACGTGTGAACCATTTTTTATCACAGCTTCCGGCAAAACAGTGTTTCTGTAAGATGATTGTTTTGGGGGTGGGCTGCGGCTGGACAAGGGAAATCCTGGGCTTGTCCTGGGCTTGTGTTGCTGTTTCCATCAGTGTAAGAAAACAGTGTCGCTGGCTGACCTGCTTTACATCACCTTCAAATCAGTCTGATAGGTGGCAAAGGTGCCGAGTGGTGTGATGTGACTCAGCAAGGGCTGTGTGCCGGAGCTGCCGTTACACGTGTATGGCTGTGCATAAGCAGCTGTGTTGCACAGCTGTGATCCCACAACCACCCCCTGGAGCTGAGTTCCCTTTGAATTCCCTTGTTGAACTAGAGCTGCGTCTTGCCTGGGAAGGGCCATGGCTACATCTCCATGTGCAAGGAAAACCTGAAGCATGGTGTTGGAGATCAGCAGCTCACATTGGGCTGTTTCTTCAGGGGCAGAATAGCTCTCCCAGCCATTCCTGCAGCGGGCCCTGGGAACTTCCAAACAGGCAGAGGGCAGGGTGTGCTACCATGGACCAGAAAATGTGCCATCACTTAATTAAAGCTTTAATCTCAGGGAGAGCAGAGCTGGTGGGAGCTGGGGATGGATGGGAGAATACTGGGTGCTTTCCTAGGACCGCTGTTAAAGGCTGCAACAGGGCATGGATTTAGTTTAGGCTAGTCCTGCACCCAGGGCTGTATTCCTGTATCCCTCGCCGTGAGCGGGAGCAGGCAGTAGGACGTGGAGTGAACCTGTGCTGACTGTTCAGCTTTTGGACGTACCCTGTGCTTCACGGCCCGCACTGACTTGGGTTTTCTGTTTTCCTGAACAGGTCTATATCATCAACGTAACATGGTCTGACCTGACTTCCCAGATCATCTACCGGAGATACAGCAAGTTCTTTGACCTGCAGGTAAGTTTGTCTTGTCTAACATAAAACATTATTTCTATTCACACTTGTAGTCGTGTTTCCAGCTGGGTGAACAGTGCCTTTAAATGAGGCTTTGTGCTTGTTTGGTCTGTTACATGTCGTGATCTTGAAACTTTTCAGACTCTGTCCCTGTAGGGTATAAGATAAGTGGGTGGTATGCTCACAGTGAGTAACTTGCACTGTAAAGACATTTCAAGCTGACATTTTCATGAATGGTTCCTATTGAAGAGAGGATCTAATTTTAAATACTTCACATGCACTTAGAACAGAAAGAGAGTTACATTTTGGGCCCCCTGAAACTACTTACCCAAATCACTGAAAACAACAGAGCTTTTTCTCACTCCCAGAGCAGTTCAGTAGTGGAGATGGTAGTGGAAACCTTCCAGACCTTTCACCTAACCATCTACTCAGCCAGCTGATGTCCTGAGTCTTTGCTGTATTCTGTGCCTGTATATTTAGATTTCATCAAAAGCTTTCTTGCTGGATAGCTGCTGACCAAAGTCTGAAGTCAGGAAACAAGCAAAGTCCAAATTGCAAAGTTTCAGTGGGGGGATCAGCTACTTAATTTCTGGTACTGCTCACAGGCACCTGCACGTGTAGGGAGAGCTTTCTGGCTGGTGTCCTGTTTAGTGATAACCCCGATCCATTGATACCTTTGTAAGCAGCAAAACTGTTAATTGCCTGGGGTGAAAAGGAAACCTGTGGTTTGACAGACTCCTGAACTTTGGGGGAAATGTCAGTTTTGGGGTGGAGCTTGTGTTTGGGGCTCAGCTGTGGTTAGACTATCAAGTGAGTCCTTGCAGCCAGTGTTAAGGATGTACTTAGCTGACCGTGCTGTGTCCTGGCAAATAACGCTGACCCTTTTTGTGGTGATAAATTAGGAAAAAGAGGGTACTACTCCCTTGGGTACCTGATCTGGGATATCTTGAAGAGTCCTAGTTTCATCATTGCTCCCCTATATGCATCATTTCTGATACTTGGACGTCTGAAGTCTCTAGCCTCTTTGGCAAGCTGTATCGGTTATGGCCTCCTGGCTTTTCTGGTGGCAAATGGGACTGTTTCTGTGGCCAGAGGTCCTAGGAAATCAGGAGATTTCTGTGTTTGCTGTGTGGCTGGAAGACAAAAGAAGGATGTTCTTAAGCTGCGTTTTCTGCCTCTCTCCACTTCTTACTGGGCTGAAGTGCCAGGCCTGCCTGTCGCACTCTGTGAAGAGTATGTCAGTGGCTTCTCTGTGTGTGATGGACCTGCTAAAGATGCACAGCTCCGTGATTACAATCATTTATTGTCAGCATACAGATTATGGCCCAAACTGTTTCTTTCTCTCTCTTCTTTTTCTTTTCACCCCAGTTCTGTTTTCATGTGTATGTTCTTCTGGGTCTCCTGGCCTTTCCTGGTGGGTTTGAAAAGTTCCCATCAAGCGTGGAGTTATCAATGGGGTTAGTGTGTTGGACAGGAAATGATGTCTCAATCAGGGAGTGAGTCCTGAAAGGTCCCATTGATAAGTGCAAGGGGGCCTAGCGCCAGTGGAAAACTCTCGCTTGCACAACGCTTCTCCCCCCACGAGAAAATACGACAAAGTAACAAAATTCCCTTCCTTAACCCTTTTCCCTCCCAGGGATCTGTCAAGGCCACCACTGAGCAGTGACAGCCCTCTGCGATAGCCTCTTTAGCTCCTGCAGTGTGAGGCGCACAGTTACCGAAATAGAGGTCTTCACCTGGGGTTTCCATGGTCTTGTCATGTCTCTGTAAGCATGTCACTGTGCCTCAGTTTCCCAGTTGTAAGATGGGGACAAGGCCCTGTGTGCTCAGGCTGCCATAAGGTGCATTTAGGTTCCCAGAAATAATAGGTGATTTTTTTTTTTCTTTTTCTATTTTACTTTTTGTTATTTTTTCTGGGCTCTTGATGCTGCCTGAGCATCTCCTAGGTGAGGCAAGCAAAATGTGCTTTGGGTCTTGAATTTCAGCTTGTATTTACAATTTTAATGAACCCTGAAAAGGGAGTTGGAAAAGCAAATGAAAGCTTAGGGCACTTTGGGAAACCTATGGCTTGATGTGCAGTAATTCTTGCTGCACAGCAAATTTGCATGATACAGATAAGAGGATGACCTGTGCTTTCCAGATTTTGGTGGATGCTTGAACTTCTAACCTAGCAATCATTGGACCTAGGGTTTTCAACCTGATACTATGCATGGTAATGTGTCCCTAGCATAGTCAGTCTACTTTGGTAATGTCGCTGCTTATCCCTGTGTGGCCCTTCCAGCAGAAAATCAAGCAAACCGTCAGTAAGTAGTGCTTGGCCAATTCACGGGCACTACTTGTGTCCAAAACAGCTGGAGCCTGTGGGTCTCTGCCAGCTCTCCACTCGTCCCACTGTGTCCATGACAGAGCTGCACTTCAGGGCTTCCTAAGCTTGCACATGTCTCATTTGCTTTTGACTGGAAGTGGGGGAACAAGGGCTGGCTTGTAATGACTTAATCAGGGCTGCAATGCCTGGTGTTGACAGTGACACTGGATATGACCCATGGGGAAACCTGGGAGGCTGTCCAGGGGCAAGGAGGGAGGAATACAGATAATTAATTTCACTACTGCAATTTCATGTTTCTTTAAAAAAGCGCCTACCCTTCCCTGAACAGCTGTCTCTGTGGGAAGTGGCTCAGTGGTTTTGAGACCCTTTGCATTACTAGATACTGGGTTTTTTGGAACACTTTCTAGCAAATCCTCTTAGGCACTGCAGGCAGTAAGAGGCTGCTCCATCCCAAGGATTCAAATCCTCAAAGTGTTTGTGCTATTTCAGCAGCACATGTACTTGAACTGGGAGTGAGGTTGTTTTCAAGATGAGTAATAGGGCACTGAGACCAGATGTACCATGGAATTTGGAAGCTGGAGTTTGCCCCTTGAAAGTGTGAGAAGTGCAGCAAACAACACAATGTCAACAAGCCAATTGTCAGCCCTGTGCTGCTTCAGTAAGGGCTGGAGATCTATAAATACAGGCTTAAATTAAATCAGGGCGTTGCTGCATCATTTAATTGGGCAACCAAGTCACGTCTGCTGTGGAGCGTGGGTCAAATGATGGCAGCAGAACACATGTGTGTGCCGATGTTTCGGTAAATAGGATTGAAAGGATTGTATTAACTCTGCACAGATGAAAGCATTACGATAAATTGCTTGTCAAGTCCAATTATCTGTTGTCTTTCACCCTGGGGAGACACTTGCACCTGAGCACCACGTGGGGTTCAAGTTAATTCCTAATGGAATATTTTAAGTGCTGCTTTCTTGGGCACTTGTCTGCAATGTAGAACGGGGGAGCATGACGTGCACATCACTGGGGAGAGCGGTGTGAACATCGTCTGTAGGTAGCACTGACACTCGTGACAGGCTGGTGGCTCATGGAGGCACGTTCCCTAGATGCCTTTTGAGGTCTCCCATCACCACTGATGGATTCGGTGGTGGTCCTGAGCTGCTAGTTCAGCAATACTCCTGTTGTCCCTAGAGGAGCTGAAAAGGACCCTGTTTTATTGGGATAGCAGGGGTAACTCCTGGCATTTCCAGTCTTCAGTAGAAGACATCTACAGATGTAAGGCCCACATTCTTATTGCTGGAAAGTGCTTTTGGAGCCTGTTAGCAGAATGGGGATTTGCAGTTGAGCATGTGCATGAATAATTACCCCAAGTGTAAGGTGGAGAAGTGTGGGGATACAGCCCACTCACTGTCCCAGTGGCCATGCTGGGCTGGAAAGCAACAACAGTTTGCAGCTGGCAGTTATGAAGGGTGGGTCTTTCCCCGCTCCCCCTTATCACCCTTGCAGTTGCCCAGGACCACTTTGGGCTTTTTATAGGTATGATGCCAGTTGGGTGCTGCCCCTTGCTACTGAGAAGCCCTCTCCCCAGCAAAGCAAGCAGGGAAAATGTGGCCAGGCTTCAGTGCCTGGGGCCTTAGCTTGAATCGTGAGCGGCTCATCTTCTGCATTTTATCCAGTGACTTCAAATGTTCTGGTCTGATTTCATGCCTGTGTTACTCGGTGCCTGGAGTCGGAGTCTGAACAGGACAAGAGCCTTGTCAGAGGGACCAGACCTTATGCTCAGATACTGGCCTCTCTGTCACTCCCCTGGGGACAGCTGGGTCTCGGTGCGTGGAGCTGGGGGGGGATCCTTTCTCACAATAGCAAAATACAGCTTTCTCCAAGGCAAAACGCAGCAGCTGGCTGTAGCAGCATGCCGTAATCCCACGTTGTGTTTCTGGCTGCGCCAGAAGTGAACAATGTCCCCGCTGGAGCCGCAGCAGGAATGTTAGGTAGGCTGATAGCCGTCTCTCTGCACAATGACCCACACAGACATTTTGGCTGCAAGGAGACATCTGAAATGTCACAATTTTGAAAAGGCAAATAAACAAAGCTGTGTTCAAGCATTCGCTTTGTATATCAGTTAGCAAAAAATTATCTGCCTGATGTGGTCTGCTGATCTAAGCAGGTTTTCTTCAAAGTGGCGCAGAAAGAGGAACTCACTAGCAGCCAATTAGAACATTAAAAAAATAAAGAATATCAAGAATTTTATTAGGGAACGGAAAGAGATGCAAGTTGTTTTCAGGCTGACGATAAAACATCAAGAGCTTCATTTGTTATTGCTAGGGTCATCCTGATTGTTTATAGTGCTGTAATGGAGTAACTGAGCATTGAAGAGGACATTAAACAAAAATGGTACTACAAAAAACAGTAATTGCAGTCGGTATCTCTGCTTCTCTTACTCAACTGGAGTTCATCTGAACGCTGTTGCTATTGATTGTTCTTCCATTGCACGCTGTTCCATACAAACATCCCTTTCTCTGTGGCCCTAAGCAGTATCAAATACTGTAACGTCTGCTCTCGTTTCCAGTTAGGTGGCTGTGACTGTGCCACATTGCTGAGCTCCCTGTCCTTCACCAGCTCGCTATGATTTGAAGCAGGACCTGGTGGCTTTGGGGTGCAGGCTTTCTGGGGCAGGGCAGAGGGGGAATCGGATGGAGCAGGGTACGTGCCTGATGTGATTCTGATGGGATTGTGTATATTCACTCCATAGTTAATTTTGGTTAATTGCCCAAGTGGAGACCTACAATCCTACATCTGGTTGTCCAGCGCAGTCTGAGTCACTCAGTTATGACTGTTCTTGTAGGACCTATGATACTTCGTGTTGTAATGATCATGCTTTTAGCTCTGCAGGAATGGACAACCTCAAGCTTGCATTAAAGATGTCAGTGGTGAAGAGTATGGGTAAGAATGCAATGGGGCAAGCATGCTCCCACATCTGCAAATGCTAAATCCTAACTCTCAACCTGCCAGGGCCTTCTAGCACGATGCGTAGAATCACTGCCTGGTATTCTCAGCCATCCACAGCATCAGGGTCCCTCTGCAGTGCGTGATGCTCTTTTCCATAGGTGCCACCCCACATGCAGCTCCTGGCGCTGTCGGAAGGGAAGGAGGGCTGTTGATACGGGTCTGTGCATGATGCAGCTTGCTCCTCTCGCAGCGTGGGAGGTTTGTGTGGGAAAGATTCCCAGCCTGTTTCTGTTGGGCTATGTGTGTGCCTGAGAGTGTGTATGAGAACAGGCAGGAAAGCTGGAGTAGGTGGGGTTGAATAGGGCATGGGGGGAGGTGGGGAGGAACAGCATGGCAGAAGGTTGTTGCATCAAGCTGTGGTGTGAATGTGTGCTATGAAACGTAAGACAAAGGGGGAGAAGGGGAAGATTTTACTTAATGGTGTTGCTCCCACTGGGCTGTGTTGACAGCAGGGGATCTGGGCTCTGCAGTCCAAGCATACGCCTCCCTCTGCTCTGGGCTGTGTGGGCCAGGATGATCTGGGTTGCAAGGATCAAGTTTCTCCAGCTCCCATGCCCTTGGTGTGGGATGCTGGGCCTCAGCATCCTGGCCCTGCTGTAGACATTGAGAGTTGCTGTGAAATCCTTCTCCTGACCAGAAGCCTGGCTCCATACCTGACCCGTGAGGTTCGGACCCAGAGCTTGGCTTCAGGGCCATCATCCCTAATAGTCACGGGACGGCGGGGATGGAGTTACTCCAGCAGTTGGGATGCCGGGTTTGGTTGAAAACAGCTTCCTTGAGAGCAGGACTGAAACCGAAACAAGCCTGGGAAAATTCAGAGGAAATTGAGCATGGCTCAGTCAACGTGTCTGTTCCCAAAGGTCAGCACCGGCTCCTTGGGGAGAAATGGCATGTCCTTTCTTCCGAGTAAACATGGTCCAGTTGTCTGCTGCTAACCCAGACAGTGTGTGGAGAGGCCAGCAGTGGCAAGGTTTGCAGGTGATATAGAAAAACAGATTTCCAGGAGGAGCTCTGAGCCACTGGCTGTGAAGGCTGACGGTGCCTCCCGTGTTTTTGGCAGCTGTGGATGGGGCTCCTGGTGCAGCTGCACTTGTAATCCTTGACTCTTAGTAGCAGAGACCTCCCAAAGCCTGTCCTCAGAAAAGTAGCCCAGTGGCAAACTCACCAATAAGAGGGTTTGCTGGGGGAATTGAGATGCCCCTGGGGAAAAAAAAAAAGCAAAAAAAAAAGCAAAAAAAAAAAAGCTGATATGGTTATTAAGCTGGGAATCCCAGCTGATTTAAAGGCTATTTAAATACTGTTTGTCTTTCAAGTCCTCAGTCAGTGCCTTAGGATATCAGCTGGCTTGGGGCAGTAACTTTGTCTTCAATGAATAAATGGAATTGTTTATGATTCTTATTTTCATCATTATTTAAATGTTTGCTTGGCAAAACAATCTGTTCAGCTTCCAGTATTTGTTTCTGAAGAGACTTTACACGTCAGACAAAGATGAGGGCCGCGATGGGGAAATGGCAGAGTGCCTGCCAAGCTACAGTGCAGTCTGCGTTCAATGAGCACAGCAAACAACCTGTGGCTAAAAGTGACCCAGCCTGTGGGAACCCTCCCCTTTGCACTTTTTTAATTCAATGCACTCCCCTGCCTGCCCATGTTCAGGTCTGGCCAAGACACACGTGAGCTTAGAAAGTGAGGTGGTGGCTTAGCCAGCTCCTCAGGCTGTACAGCAGCAAGGCAAGAACAGAGGTGATACTCGTGGTGCCATCTGGGTGGTCTGAGGGTTCAGTAGAGATGTGCCTCTCTAATGATAGGGAATGGATTTTGCTACCAAAGGGTTAAGGTTCTTACTTTCTCTGGGGGCTGCTGTGGGTCAGAGGTGAGTCTCCCAACCCCAGGGGTGCTGTCATAACCTCTCCCTGTGCACAAAAGGTTTTGTGATACCAGAAACACCCACAGGTGTCTTACATGTTCTGGACAAGGTGGCAGTGAGATTTTGGAGCTCTGGTTGAGTGGTTATCCTGACCCCACTATGAGATGGGACTCTCTGGAAGTTGTAGCTCTGAGGGTTGTGTCCTGTTCCGTTCCCTTGCTGTGCAAGACCAGTGTCCTGGGCCCTACCATAGCATCAGTGACTATGGTTTACGGTCATTGCACCACATGGGCATTGTTCCATGTGGTGCCAAAATTCTCCTGGAAGTTGACAAGTCCTTATTTCCCTGGTGCTCATGTCCTGTGAGTGGAATCAGTAGCATTGAAGCATTTCATCACATTATCAAGAAGCTGTCCCCTTATCTGACCCAGATCAAATGCTGATTCACTTCTAAGGTCTTACAAGAGCACAACATCAAGTGGCAGGCAGCTCTAAAAATGAGTTTTTCCCTCCATCCTTGTGATCTCCTCAGGTGCTGTGCCGTGAGAATCTGAGCCATTCCATGCACAGTTAGTGATCTGCTCTGACTGCTGAAGGGAATTTGCTGTCTCTGCTGATTTTCCTGCCTTTTGCAGCTTCTGAGCAGTTCAGCACTGGCAGATGTTTGTTAGCTTTCAGTTTATAGCTCTTCTTTAGGCAAGCTCCTGATTCTAGAAGTAACCCAAAGTTTAATTAAGCTATGGGTTGTTTTGTGGTTAGACAAATGAGTAGGTTTTTTGTTTGAGGTTGGGTTTTTTTGTTTGTTTAGTTTGTTGTTTGGGGGTTGTGGTTTTTTTTTTAAAAGAAATATAAGGAGCATCACAAAGAGGTTGTTGACATCTTTGCTGCATCCTTTTAACTACATGGTCTCCTGCTGCTATTCCTCTGCCTTCTTAGAAGCATCTCCATCATCACTCTAGGGAGAGTGTGTGTGTGGATGCACACAGATGCATCCTTGATTCCTGCTGGAATAGATCCGAATTGCTCAGCTGTGTGCTTTTGGCCTGCAGGTAAATTTTACTTGTCAAGAGAAGAGTCTGTGCCCCTGGAACTGAGGGCACTGTGGGTTTTCGGTCTGCTGCTTCCCCAAAGCACCGTGCAGCTGCGGACTGCAGCGCCTGGACAGTGTGTGGTCCGTGGTGGGCAATGCTTTGGAAATTGCTGCCTCTTACGATGCTAAGCTTTGGAGTTTGATCTGCACAATTTCATGAGGCTTGGATTGCACATTCAGTGCCCTGTAAATCTCATCAGCCAGGGGAGAGCGTGAAGTCCATCTCCAAGGTGTGTGATCGTGCTGCGATGGCAACGACTGTCAGCTCCATCCGCTTCATGGAGGAAAGCCTTAGGACGTTTGGAGGGGAACGTACACGGGGGTGTGGAGTTACAAAGTGGCTCAGATTGCAGGTGGAGAGTGAGAGCTCATAAAGCAGAGTTCCCCTGGGAGTCTGGATCTCCAAAACAGCAGCAGTGGGAAGTGTCGGTGTTAGGAACCCCCAGCAAGCAGGACTGGAGCTTCCCCTGGCTGCAGAGTCACAGGTACAGTTGGGGAAATCTTGGAAATGAAATGAGTGGCAGAGCTCAGCAGTGATGAATTCTCTCTGCCTATGAAGAGCCCAGTGTGGTGTGGATTTTGGAAGGTGTGTGGACTTTGTGAGTATGAGAGAGAAGCCTGCACTGCAGGCTCTTGGCCCATAGCTGCATAAGCTTTGGGAAGGTTCAGCTGTGATACCAGTCCCTGGTTCAGCTTCCCTCTCCAGTTCAGATCTGATAGCTGTAAAGTGATGCCACGTTACCAGACGCTCGCTTATTCACGGGGTGGTATTTTTTAGACTGAAAAGTCTCTGGGGGTATTATTTGGAAGCTATAAATGAATTGCTTTAGCTGCTTCTTGCGTGCATGCATTTTCTTATGAATTGCCTAGAAGGGGTTTAATTTGGGTGGGTTTGTCCAACTTGAGAATCTCAAGGGAGTGCTACAAAACTGTAATAGATGGTGGATTTCTCAGTGGGCAAATTCACGTTGTCTGGAGTAGGAACCTGATTTAGAAAGGATTAAAGCCACTCTGCTGCGGAATGGGAAGGCTCGCTTATCACAGAATCACAGAATCATTTGGATTGAAAAGACCTTTAAGATCATCATTCTGCTATCAGATACTCTGCATCTACCATTCAAACTACACAAGCTTGTTACCTGCATAGATCCTTGAAGAATATCAAACTCCACTTATGAGCCTCGAGCAAGCACAGAAAACAGTGAAATTAGTCAAAAGCATTATGTTGTGAATTATTCCCTTGCTTTCTAGAGGTTTGGTTTGTGTAAGTTGTTCTTACTATCAGTACCTGCATCCCACGCCTATCAGTGATCTGCAGACTGTGAGGACAGTGGGGACCCTCTGTTGTGGGAAGGGGTCTCCTGAATACATCCACAGAGAAGAGCACCAACAAGTTCTCCCAAATGGACTGAGCTGACATATCAGTTGAGGAGGATTCAGACCTAATTTCACAGCTGTTGGCTGCCTTTCATGTTAAAAATCAAATGCATCGGAAAATGAATTGCTGCAAGTTGCTAATGGAAGTCTAAAACCATGCCTGAAATTGTCAAAAATTCTGAACCGTGATGGAAAATATTGGTATTGGGCCCAGGCCTGCTGGTTTTGTGCCTGGACAATATGTCATACAAGGGATTATGCAGAATCAAGGTAAAACTGGGCTAAAAGTCTGTCTTCAGCAGCTCAATGCTGTGTCAAGGCTCAACATACGCCTCCTGTGTTATCCCATCTCCACCTCCATTATTCCGGTGTTGGAAGGTCTTGTCTTAGCCCATTAGGTCTCCTCAGCTGGATTTAAAGCTCAGCCCTGGGAGGAGCCCTCTTGTTTGTTAACCTTGTTCCAGGTTTTGTTTGCTGGAACAATAAGACACGGGAGAGCAGTTTGGCTGTGGGATCAGACCCAGCCAAAGCTGCGGCTCTGGGGCTGCTCTCACACGGGCACCGAATTCTCCAAGTGCTGCTTTATTAGTGTATTTCCTCTCTACCACATATCAAGATCATCCTTTTTTTTTTTTTTTTTTTTTTTTTTTTGTATCTGTGTGAAAATTAAATTCCTTGGAAGGATTTTTCTGTGGCCTTTCTTTCCTGAAGCACCCAAACCCTGAAAGTTCAGGCATGACAATTCCACCCCCTCCACTGCTTCGCCACTCTCCCCTAATCGTGCTCAGCTTTCAGTTATTTATACTGCCGGAAAATCGTGTGGAGTTCACACCCCCAGCCCTGAAACACAATTCCACTTTTGTGCAGCGAATACAATCCTTCACTTTCATTAAGTGTGCGGAGACCGAGATGAGAAGTGCCTGTTGTGTTCGCATCCCTTGGCTCGTGATGAGAGGAGCTGGTTGTTTTCACAAACGTCCTAAATAGCCCTGCAAGGGTTACGGGGAGTTTATTTACATTATTGCATTTAAGTGCAAATAGAAAATTGCCCAGCCATAATGGAAAGGTTATGCAGGGCTCTTGTCAGGGCTCTTTTCTCTGCCACCTCGCCCCTCCCGGCATTCTGCTCCTGCAGGCTCAGATGTGGGAAAGCTGTGTCTGGAGCCGTGCGTCTTGGTCATGTCACACCAGGGTTTGCTTACAGGACACACACGAGAGCATCAACTGGTGTCTGTTCCACTGTGGACTGTGTGTAGTCCTGCCTGCCATAGGAAAGGCTCCTGGTCAGGCTCACCCCAGCCTGATTTATGAGCATTGGGTGCTATTTGCTTCTTCCCCATAGCACCAGAATAACTGACCCTTTCTGCAAAAGCAGTTTACAGAGTGTGAAGTTGGGAGTTTTTCTGCCTTATTCCCTTCCTGCCTGCCTAGAGTCATGGCACGCTTCTGCTTTCCTGCAGCCAGAGTGGTTTCACGTCTTGTGCAAACACAAGTATTCCCATTGCAGAACAGTCTTTTGCAATTTCCCCTTTCCCTCTTTTGGGGGAAGCATCGTTGAGTCTTCAGCGGAGCAATCAGGACAGCAAAACCCACAGAGGAGCCACACTGCTGAGCAGATGAGTGGTGAAGTCATGCAAGCAGCAAGAAGATGCTCTGGGGAAAGCACAGCTTTGTGCACACTTACTGCTGGATGCACTGTTTGAACAACACCCGGCCAAGCTGGGGGCTTTGCTCTCCACCTTTTGCTTTTTGTTTGAAAGGACAGATCTGATCTATAGGATTCATGCAGGAGACGGAGGATGTGAATTCTTACAGCACGTCAGAACCTTTGGCACTGCCCTGGCTGGTACACACCTTCATAGAGCATTTAACTGTACAAGTGCCCATTACCATAGTTTCCTGAAGCTACCCCATGTAACTGATGGGTTAGCATTTGCTCTTCCCTGCCCATGCCCAGGAGAAGCGTGGTATGTGCGTGAGGTGAGGATGCGATGGGAGCATGCCACAAGCGTGTTTCTGACCCACAGCATTCCCAGGTCCAAACCCCTAGAGCTTCATTCTGGGTAGGAGCTACAGGGACACAGCAGCAGGTCACACTGTTCAGGCCTGAGCTGCAGCTGTCCCTAGGTGCAAGCAGGTCCTTGAACATGGGACTTGCTCAAGTGCAGCTGGGACCCTGTGAGGGTGCAAAGGCAGCAGAGCAGGAGTTGCAGTCTAGGGAGGAGGTTCATGCTTTGGAGTGAAGCAAGTTGGTGACAAATTTTGATTGGCAGAAGTTGTGAACAAGCTCACAAAGGGCTAAGCAGAGACTCAGAAATGCATCCCTGTGTGTTTAAAAGAATTTCTGTAAAGCTGTAGGGCTCTCTGTGGAAGTCATTCCTGAGGCATCAGTATCAATGCAGAGATGTCTCTGATTCCCCAGGTGCAGTGAAGGGCAGATCCTAATCGATTTAGCACTGGTTTCACAAACTGAGTTAACATCAGAGCTGTGTGCCTGGATCTTGATGCGTTTGCTTTTTTAAGGGTGTGTTAAGAAAACCAGTGGGACTTGCTGAGCTGCTACCTTCAGCCAGATATGTCGAGAGGCGAAGGACAAACCACAAAAACATTGTGTGACAGAAAGGAAAATGCCAAATGGGAAGGAATTAGAAAGTCAGCCAGAGAAGGACTAAGTAAAATGATAACAGGGGAAAAAAAAAAATCTTTCAAAGGACTAAGGTGAGTTTAATTGAAGTTTTGTCTTACAGGGAGTATATCTTACCTACCTGGAGCAAAAATTATTTCACAGTTTTTTCTTTTGATCTGGCTAATCTCTTGGCTTTTGGCAGCCCAATGAGTTGGGACATTTTGGCCTATCTGTGATCTGGGGAGCTTTGAAATCCAAGTCCGGGCTTGTCCTGATCACTATGTTGATGGCCTGCTGCTGCTTGAACAGAACTGATGTATCTGTCTTCCTGGTGAAGAAAATACATTGTGGGATGGCACGTGGCGAACACCTGCGTCCTTGTAACAAGTCCAGGTTGTCTTGTAGTTTTTGCTGTGTTGGTGGCTGTTAGCACAGCCTTGCAAAAACCTCTGCAGCCATCTGTGATGCTCGTTGTATACTGTGCTGAGGGTTAGAGAGTGCCAGTCTCTTCACACACCTCACTTGCATGTAAGGGTAGGATTTAGCATTTGATGTTTCAGGAGGTGGCAGAGATTCGTTTGCTGTTGGGATCTGGGAATAAGGGAGGTGGAGCAGCAAGGGGTGATGTGCTGCACAAAGGTGGTCCCTGGCCATCCTTATGCAAAGGAGACAAGTTTGCAAAAAAGCATTTCCAAGGTGGAGACAAGCCCTGCAAAGCTTCAGGTTTGTTCTGGTTGTGGGACCCCTGGATGATACAGCTGAGCAGGGGTGTGATGTGGGCTGCAGGAGCACTAGGGCTGTACGCTCCTGCCTGTTGCTGTTAAGAAACCTTGTATTGAATCCTGCTCCACTCTTAGGTCAAAATATGTTTCGGTGCCTTAGTGTGGAGATTTTTTTTTATGTAGTTAGGGGCTGGGAGTCTGCAGTGTGGAACAAGGAGTGGGGAACAGCTGGTGTGGCAGGAAGGTTATCTGGAAATATCCACCCATAAAATGGGGACTATAATCAGCCCTCCTGGAGAACGTTTATTCATTAATGCTTCTAAAATGTTTTGAAGTCTTCAGCTGGAACTCATCTTAACAGAGCCAAATGTTAGTTGTATTACAGTAGCTGAGCCAGACCTTAATGACCACATTCCCTCTCCTCCCCCCGAGCCCCCAGCCAGTTCTAACAGGGTTTGGTGAAGAAGTGAAACATCAGCAAAGTGACCAAAGAGAAGTGAACTACTCAGCAGAAATATAAATAGTGCTTTTCTTTCTTGGGATTATGTCCTGGTCCCATGGACTTTTTCTGCCAGGAGTGAAATTTGTAGAAAAGATGAGCAGCTTATTTCCAGGCTTGTACCATGTTATCCCAGTTGGTAACTGGTTTAGGGTCCCTGTGCGTTAGTACTCACAGGTGCCTTTTGGGTGATTAAATTCATCCCAGCTTGTCTTGATGGGAAATGACCATAGTGAGGCTGGCAAGCTGGGGTGGGAGAGAGCCATGGCTATCGGCAGGGTGCATGGCAAGCAGGGGAAGGACTTCACTTGGGTAAAAGAAGGAGGCCCCAGAGCAGGATGCAGCAGAGAGCTGGTTTGATGGGACGCTTGGCTCCGTGCCTATCTGTTTCCTACAGCACTACCTACCCCCTATCAATAACAGAACAGCATTTGCCTTTTGGTTGGTTTGATTTCTGGTGTCAGGAGGTGAGGCTTGGTGGTGGCGCTGGTGGCAGCAAGGGTCATTTTCTTTCATATGAAGGAAACGGGGCAGGTTCAGTCTGTGCTGTGTCCCCAGAGTGCCTGTGGGTGGGATTGCAGTGTGGAGGCAAGCAGGTAAATAGGTGTGCTGGGAGTTGTGGTGTAAGGGCATGTGCCAGAGAGCGAGCTGCTGTTACAAAATTGTTCTTTGGGCTTGCGCTTGTTTGCTCAGGATGGCGACTAAGAACATCTCAGGAGTATGGCCTCATGTGTCACGTGCTCAGATGTGGCCGATAACCTTCCCGGCCAGCTCTGACACCCTGGCCTGTTGTGCGTCAGTTCCCTGGCCTCAGCCAGGGCTAGGCTGGGATGGCTCCTGCCTCAGGGACTGCATTGCTAATCATTGCCTGAAGGTTTGAGTTGCCCACACATGCCTTGGTGTGGGGGAGGCTGCTCTGCATTGGGATGACGGGTCTCAACTGGGTGAGAAAGACTGAGATGTCTGCAGCCCAGAGGCAGAGCACCCCATGTTGCATGCTCCCCGTAGAAAGGAGGTGGCTTGGCAAAACAGAGAGGAGCCAGCATCTTCCCCGGAAAGCTGATGTTTCTAATGAGCTGTCCTTCGAAAGCGCCCTCCGATCGTGGAGCTCTCAGCCAAAGAGCAACCCAGCCCTCACCTCTAATCTCATCTTTCCTCTTCGAGTCCAGTCCCTGGAAAGATACAGCTCTCCAAGAAGACATTCCAGGGGGGTTTAATCACTGCGCTCGCTACAGCCCTGCTGCGCTTGTGGTCTAAGCACCTGCTGTTTCATTTAATTAGCAACAAATGGGAGGCGTGGGTTGGGGGGAAGAGAGAGCAGCACCCTGGTGAAGTATTTGCTGCGATGTAATGTATTTTATTTTGGGTTCGGAACGGAGGCCATGAGGAACATTTTCCAGAGGGCTTCATAAACCACCTCCTTTCACAGGGTGATTATTTGAGGAGGGAGGGGATGTGGATTTAAATCGGTACTGCTAATTTCTGCAAACAACCACATTATTTTTAACTCATACTCCAGACTCCCTCCACCCAGGGCTTGATGTTAAGAGCTGTGAATTTTCCACGTCATAACAAAGTCCCTCTATAAAAGACAGCTCTTTAAATATATTTTTTAAAATGGATTTCAGATACATCAGGCTCTCAAGTACGTCAGTCGTCAGAATGGAAAACTAACTCTTTCCTTCCCTCGTGGTGACCTGTTAATTTATTTGTATTTCAGTAGCACATACCAGCTCTGAGCAGAGGTCGGTCTCTCTAGTGTTAGGAACTGGAACACACATGAAAAGCTGCAAGCCCTGGTGAATATAAGTTGAAAGAAATAATCCCTTTCTTCACCATGATTCATTAAGCTTGGGAGTTCTCTGTTGAGATAAAAGCATTACATGACTAGCAGCATTTTACCAATGCAGCGAATGGAGGTGGGGACAGCTGGGCTGAGACTTCAGGATTAAACCACTTGTGCTGGACACTGGCTGTGCCCCTGCCCTCGGGAGATCAGCAGCCAGACCTTCATGCAGGGAAGGTTACAGTCACAGCTTCTGTGGGCTCTAGCCCGCCAGCACTGGGAGCTGGTTTTCTCCATGGGGATGGCAAGTTTAACAGCAATCTCTCATACTGCTACATCTGGTGGAAACTGTAATTCATAGTCTAAAGATATATAAGGTGTATTGGCCTTCCGTCTTACTTTCTTAGGGTGGTTAAAGCACCAGTGGCTGCAGGGAAGAACACTGTATTATTTTTTCTTCCTGCCCTGATTAAAGCAGAAAAGCTGGATTTTAGAGATTTGGGCTTTGGATTCCCTGTTCTGGAAGAGCTTTCATCTCCCATGGATTTTGGGACCCCAGATGCAGCAGTGCCTGGAGTCACGATGAAAACTCAGACTAATCATTTTGTTCTCATGTGGTGTTTTAAATTCAGTCCTGGGTATTGGGTTCCGGTCCAAGGACAGTAAAAGTTCACAGAAACTTTTACTCTTTCTGTGCAAAGAGTAAAACTCTCATCTTGCGAGATTGTCATAACCTGGAACACCAGAAATATGGAAATCCTTGCTGTGTGTCCGTCCCAGAGGCCTTCAGAATTAGAACAGAATAGAATATTTCAGTTGGAAGGGACCTACAATGATTATCTGGTGCAACTGCCTGACCGCTTCAGGGCTGACTGAAAGTTAAAGCATGTTATTTAAGGGCATTGTCCAAATGCCTCTTAAACACTTAGAGGCTTGGGGCATCGACCGCTTCTCTAGGAATTCTGTTTCAATTTGACCACCCTCTCAGTAAAGAATATAAGCCAGGTTGTAGTTATTCATTGCCTACACAATCCTTGTGTGCTCACTGCTGTCAGTGGCACTGTAATAGCTCCTGGAGACTTCCCAGCTGGGAAGGCAAATACAAGAGAGGTTTCCCAGGGAAGGGAATTGCCTTGTACCTGAAAATCCAGTGGCGTTGTGGAAAAAAGAATTGCCTTTGCGTGAAGTGCATGAGCATGGAAAAGTGGTCCTCCTACAACCTAGAAATCATTGGTTTTGCTGAAATTGGTTCTTCCTCTTGCTTTTCGGAGTAGTTTCATTGTGGTTTTGTCAGGCACGCAAGGCACCTGCACATCTCCTGGACCTGACGGGCTCCTGTGAGTCAGCATGATGCTGAGAATCCACCCCATAAACCCTCAGCATTCTCTCTTCCTCCTTTTAGTTCTTCCTCCTTTCTCTATATTCCTATCTGATGTTAGGAATAGGTTCTTTCTCCACGGATTAAATCTGGAAGTAGTACCTGAAAGGACACATTCAGACTCAGGATATGAAGTTTGGAGCTCTTTTTCCACCTTTGACATTTGACAGATGCTTTTAAGTAGATGAGATACTATTACAGTGTCAGCCCATCTGTTGTTGGAAGCATTGATTCTGCTTGGTTCATATTCTTCTGCTTGGTTTTAACAGAAAGGCAAGTGAAGCTGTCTGGCAGTTTGCCTTGTTGTATGCCTCAATATGGCTAAGAAGGGAATTTTGTTTTCATTTTCAAGCCTCTGTTGTAATTGCACTGTTTAACGCTGTTCAGTCCCAGATCCAGTCAAGGGGATCGCCTGCCCAGGCGGCTCTTGCTGCCTGTAATGGAGAACAGCCCCTTTGCTTGCCCCTTCACCTGCTGGTGCTCGCTTTCGAAATACGAGCATCTTCCTCCAGCTTCAAATCTTTCTCCATGTTGATACTAATCTGCAAGGTTCAAAGCAGGGGTGAGATTTCAAAGCCTCCTTAAGCATGTTAGATCTGCAGTGGTGACGCTCAGGCCGTGTTGAAATTCCGTGTGTTGAAGCACGTATAATCACGCCTCTGCACCTGTTAGAGCAGGGAAAATTTCGTCTGAGTTTTTTTTTCCTGTTTTTCTTAAGCTGCTCTCGGGTTTTTCTCCATTCCTAGCCAGCATGATGTTCTCCTGCATCTGACCTCATGGAGAGACATGCACCAGCCCCAGATGAAGGGCTAGAAACAATCATCTGCACCTGGCTGAGCAAAATAGGTTATTTGTGTGTATGTGTGTGCGACTGGTAGTGTCATTTATTTGTTCAGTTACTTGAGCCAAGGTTTCCCCCCAAAGGAAGCCCTAATTAAGCAAGATAACTTTGCATCTGCGTTGCTGGCAAAGAGCAGCTCACGGTGCTTGCATGCATGCTGGCCGCAGGTGTATAGTTGCTGCCCTCTCATGCCCTTTTCTGTCTCTGTTTGATAATGAAGAGAGGTTAGCAGTAGCTGTGCTTCGCTGAGGCTGGCGTCTTGCTTTCTGATGGAAAACAGGCCATTCTGTGCTCTGAAATAGTCACCTTACCCTCAGCAGGGTGCACACGTGGAACCTAGTTTTTGAAGTTGTTTGTGTCCTGGTAGAAAGCAATTGATGTGTGGTTCTCTTCCCACCTCCTCCCCACTTCACTTCTTTCTTGGGATCCTTTTTTTTTTTTTTTAAATTGAAGTTTTAGGGCAAGGTTCTGCAGATGGCTGAATCAGCAATTCCCTTGAGAAGCTGTACCCTGCTCCCTTACAGCCGTAATGCTGAGGCGCTAAAGGTTAATCAAATAAATAACCCCACGGAGCACCGGAGGGTCATGCGGGCTCACAAACCCAGCAGCCAGGTGCAGAGGCTGCAGTGCCATCAGATGGCTTGGCTGCTGCTTGTAAGGGAATTGCACAGTCTGGATGTGGCCTGAATCTCTTTGGTGGAGGTTACCGTGCTCCTGGATGCTTTCTGTGGCAAAGCATCATCAAGTAATTTCGAGGAGTGGGGGGTGGTCTGTGAAATCTTAATTCCCTGCCTGAGCCAGGGGCTAGAACAGAAGAGTGTGGTACCTGCAGCTTGTTGGTAAGGCTTGGAGTTTCCAACACGTCTGTGAGGATGTTTCCACAATCTGGGCATCCTTCTGATGTCTCTTTATTGTGGCTTTCTCTGATGGGAAGGAGGACAGAATGAATGAGTGCAAACCCACAGGGAGGATGAGAAATGGCTCTGGATGCTTGCACAGTGATTGCAAGATGACTGTCATGCGAGTCTGGCCTGCCTGCCTGCCCCATCCAGCTTCCAGAAGTGGTCACAAGACATGGAGAGCCATAGAAATCTGCATCCTCACCAGTCTTTGTCCTGGATGGGCATCAGCCTGGCCACCAAAGCAGCTTGTAGGTCACCTTCTTCCCCTCAGGAATGTTTGGGAAGCAGCTGCTGTATGGGACGAGTTGTGGTTGCCTGTGCCCTGCAGTTTACTCTCCCCAGGACCCTTTCCTTTCATCACCCGAGCAACGCCTGCATCATTTGATCAGTGTGTATCCTTCACCTGGCCACAGTGTGTGGCCAGACAGACTAGAGAAAACCCGTGTTTTCATTTTACAACAGAGTGCGTGCCTGGTTCTGTGCAAAGAGTCCCTGGTGGTGCACCTCTCCTTGTGTCATTGGAAGAGCATCTGCTAGAGGAGGGTGTCACGATCCAGAGATAGGATTCGTGGTTAGGTTCTTTTATTTGATTTCGGAGTACAAAAGGTTATAAATACACCAGGGACTCGGACAA
>JAVJGJ010000062.1:22705041-22722509 GCA_035590215.1 Microhierax caerulescens
TCAGGCTTATGCAGAGCCCCCCCTCGCCCTCTCTTACGTTTGAGATATTTACAGTCTTTGTCCTTTGTCGATGATTGGGAGGCAAATGAGAGATTTTCGGACCGTCTCTTACAGAGGGCAAGCATGGATACTTGCTGGCAGGGTGGACATGTAGCCAGCTGTCTATGAGTAAGGGGTGCTGGTGTGCAGCCCACATGGCTCCGTGGCCACCCTCGGCTTAAAGCTCAGTAAGCTGCTGCCCTGATGATGGGGATGGGAGAGGCACCTCCTGCATGGGTACAACAGCTCTGGCTTCCAAGGCAGCACTGTGCTGCCTGTGGCAGGTAGCAGGGTACTGAGTACCTCCTGCACCTGGTCCTGCTGACCACGGTCCCACCTTCAGGTCTCACAAATGCCACCAGGCAGGGATGTGGGCTGGAAACCTCCTGACGGGAGGATGGAGCTGGAAGGAGTCCCTCTTCTCCCAGATGCAGGCGCTTGCCTCCACGTGCCATTTGTCCCTTGCAACTTGTAGCAGTTTTATCATCTGCAAGCTTGGAAAAGTCACAGCCCTGAAAGTATTTCTTGACAATGTGCCTGTGCCACTTAAAAGCTACCAAGATTAAAAAAGACCAAAAAACCCCCCACCATTGTCAAAGACCTCCATCAATGCTTTTAATACCCTGCATGGGATTAGTTGGTATAATACACAGAATACCATCTGTTTCCATGAGTGGGACGTCCAGGGATGGATGATTGCTATCTGAATGAAAATCCTGGAGTAACGCACGTGCCTGCAGAGCATAATGCAGAGGCCCCGTAAACAGTCGGTGCCCACCCTGCTCTGAGCAGCACATGCGCAGCCACCGTGGCCGCTGTCCAAACCCGTCTACTTTCCCAGGGTTTGCTTTCGTTCGCAATTAAATTAGCAAAGCTCCTCAGGCGGACTTGTACTTACAAAAATAATGTTTCAGTCCCAGCCTCCTTTCTTCGGGGGCTGGGTTGGGTCTGTCCTGCAGGACGTGTTGTCCCTCCTTCCAGAACAGTCTTGCGTCATGGTCTGGTCCATCTGCAAGGTCCTCCGGGACAGTTGTGCAAGTCCCCTGGGATCCTGCTTCTGGATGTGGGCTGTAAGGACTCAGATGTTACCCAAATCTGAGATGTTACCCCTTTTCTTTTTCTACAGAGGCAACAGTGGTCGTGCTGTGTTGGGGCAGTGACTGGAAGGAGCTGGTGTGGGTTCGAGCATCCAGCTGAAGTGCCCGTGCTGTGTGGTTGTGCTAGCGATGGCTATAGCTCTTTAAAACAGCTTTTCTGATACCTGTGGACTTTGTCTCCTCTGCCCAGAAATAAATCTGCAGAGAGAAACCAATCCATGAGATGCCGTTGCAATAGGCACCAGTAAGGACAGACTGTTGCAAGCCTAGCTTTGTGCTTATATTCTAGCATGTAAATCCTTCCCTCCCTCTCCCCATTGCAAGCCCAAGTGGGCAACCGTGGCTCAGTCTGTCTTTTCTGTGCCCTGAAGACCTTTGCTGTCCCTGCGTGCCAGATGAGTGTCCTGGGGAGGTGCTGGCACCCGGGGCCAGGCAGTGCCCGAGCCGAAGGATGCACGTGGAGCCCGGGAGCGTAAAGGCTGGCAGCTGGCTCTGAACTGTTGGAAACCGCCTGTCCTGCTGGCTGCTTGCTCACCTCCCTCGGGGCCCGCAGCAAGGTATCTGTTACATGTGCAGCTCCGTCTGCCTGCTCGGGCAGTGGGATTTGTTGTCTGTACTCCTTTCTAAATCCCCCCCAAGATGGGAGACACGTGTTTGGAACCAGATACGCAGGCAAAACATCTCGGGGTTTGGAGGTAGGGCGCGAGGGAGGAAAGAAGACAAAGGAGTCTCTTCCCAGCGTGGAGTTAAAACCTGTGGTTATGTTGTGCTTGGCACGGTTTCTTCATTGTACTGAGCTGAGCAGTCGCTCTCCCCCATCTCCCCAGAGCTACGAGCAGTGTCCTACAGAGATGAGTAGATACCATTTCAGATGGACTTTCTGAAGTAAAATGTGCCATTGTGTTCAGAGCTATTGTTTCTGTTTTCAATATTGAAGTTACTCATGGTTTCCAGGGGACAATATATCAAGCAGAGCTAACAGGCTGCAGAGAAGATGTAGATTATGAAAACAGAGGGATTAAGTTTCATACATTTGGAGCTAAAGTCTCATCTCTCTCACAGTAGTTGAAGCAGGGGAGTAGTCTTGCAGGCTCATGAAACTCTACCGATTTAACTAAGGGTGTGTTTTTAAGCAGGTTTATTTTAAACCGTGGTCACCACTGTGTGAGCAGCAGAAGTCTCTCTAAGGATAAATTCCGTGGGTGCAAAGCCGATGACCACCCAATGTATAAATTGGGTTCCAGAGCATTCCTGCACCAGGCTTTGCACTGGTTCAAACAAAATCAGCTAGCAAAGATTGGAGTCTGGCTGGCTGGGTAGTCCCTGCCTAAAACGCTGATGAAATCAGCAGTTACATCTTTATGAGAGAGGAATAAGGAAGGGTAGAAGAGGGCATTGTGTGATAGATGTGACTCTTCAGCCCTTGACACCCCTATTGCTTTGGGGAACCGGGCAGACCCAGGAGGGCTCACACTAGCACGCAAGGAGACCCTTAAATGATGAACCAGCTCCCCATGCAAGATGCCGTCCTAAATCTGTGATGTTGTGGAGCAGGTCAGGAGTTTTGTTTCCTGGGTAATCTGGCAGCACTGGACAAAACACACTGGAGCAAACCAAACCAGCCTGCAAATCGTGCTGATGACTTTAATATTTTGTGCATTTTTGCTAGTAGCAAGTATGTAATTAATAGCAGCACTCTGCTAATTGCTCTGTGCTGCTTTTAGGATGCACCCTCTAGCACCTTGCTTGCAGCTGCAGCGCAGTGTTCGCCACTGCTGCCAGGTGTTTCCAAAGGAACGGAGGGTTTGAAGCCCCGTAGCCTCCCACCAACCTGTCCAGCCTCTGTGCTGGGCTGCACTGCACCTACCTGCACACACTGTCTCTCCTGGGCAGGATTTCGGCACTTGCAGTTTTTTGCGTTGTGAGGCCTTTGGAGTGGCTCAGTAAGGCGAATGCACTGATAAACCCCAAAATCTTGGTGAGGCTGTGCTGTATTTCAGTCATTGGCTTGAAAGGTTGAAATTTAAAAAAGGATTGAAGGTAAATATTTTTTTAAAATTCCCAGGTGAGGTAGGAAGCGGTGATTAATGGAGGTGACCTTGGTCCTTTGCCTCCCTTCCAGTGAGGCTCTTAAAGTTGCCATCATATTTATAAAGGGGACCTTTGCTCTGACAGTGCTGTCAGATGTAGTTCTGTTGCTGTCTGGAGGCCAGCAGGAGAACCTGCTCCTACTGCCCTTAATGTCCAAGGGCAATTGTCACTATTACTGCAGTGTCTGCTGCTGGAGCACGTTGGTGTCCTGCTGCTTACGTGCAGTCTGAAGGAACACTTTAAGGCCTGTGATTTTTGTAAGGATAAAAAGTTGCAGGAGGTAAGGAAGGATGCTCTTCTGTTGAGGTTAGCTCTTCTCCCCAGCTAGGAGTCTTGCTGTGACCTTTTAGGACACGTCCAGATTATGCAGCCTGAGCACCTGGGGTGGCTCTGGCTGCGTCAGCTCTGGAAAAAAGGCAAAATGCTTGTGCCCCATCACAAAACTGTGATGTTCCTCAGAAGCTAATTGACCCGATGGGGCATGGCATCAGCATAGCTCTGACATCTCTGCATGACCCTGCTGTGCTGCATAACCGCAGCATTCATCTCTCCACGCGTCTCTAAGACAGGCATTATGGCGTGGTCTTATTTCCCAGGGATGCTGTTGGGACAAATCCTCTGTAGATACTGGAGTAACAAGGGACATATAATCACCATGGATAGATGGAAGAGTATGAAGCAGCCTTTGTCCAAGCATCTTCCAGTGTGGTTAAGTTGGATGAGGCCAGTCTAATTTAGCACTGGGGAAAGAAAATGCTTCTGGCAGGAGACATCAATAGCTGCTCTGTGAAAGGACAGTGTGGGCTTTCTGAGAAGCTCTTCAGAGATGCACCGAGTGCCTCTGTCATCCCCAACCAGCACCTCTGAATGTTTTGCCAGTCTGTGTTAGCCACAAACGCTGGGCTCATTCTGCGGAGCCTTTAGAGAAAGCTGCATTTCTGAAAAATACCAAATGTCTTGGCTGGGAAACAGTATTCCCTCTTCTGATGGATTGTGTTGGGGAAAGACCCTCAGTCTCTGCTCCCACCCCCTTTCTCCTCCCCTGGCTGCTTTAGTTGGATGCTGAGAGTTTTGTAAGATATCCAACATTTCTGGTGGAAATTTTCAGACCTGAGAAAGGCATTTTCCCTTTGGGGATTACACCATGCTGTAAATGTCTGTTCTCTTTATTTTATATACATTTTCCTGCTTTTGTTTGACTTTCTCACGGATTGCACTATATTTAATTCAGAACATATCCTATAATGCTATAATTGTCAGGCATGTCAGCCGGTTATCCGGACAGTTTTTGCTTTAAATTCACCACCACCACCACCACCCCCCAAAAAAAATAAAGCCAGTTGCTGCTGCTTCTCAGGGATTGAATCAATGCACTTCTCTTGCATGCTGTGGCATCATGTAACACCACGAGAGAGCCAGTGTCACTGGCTGCCTATATAATTATTCCCGCTGCATTGTGGAACCTGTTACTGCTTTAGGAAGAGATGGAGTTTCACCTCTTTCTGCTGCGTAAGATGTCAGTTATATGTGTGAGTGGCTAACAGATGGGCTGTGCAGTGCTCAGTCTGTTTAATATCCCCACCCAGGGATCGCCAAGGTTTTTGCAAACTTTTGCTAATTGATACTATGCTCAGGATCAGCTCTGTTCTGGCTAATTTTGAAGGAGTGGGAGCTAGGCAGACCTCCTGCTGTCCTCTGTCTGTGAGAGCAAACCGGATTGTTGTTCCTGTGAGAGGGTGAAGCAGAGGAGGAATAAAAAGAAGTTCAGTGCAACCCACATCTAGAGAAAATTCTCCAACATCTGTGTCCTGTGGAGGGATCTGCCCTAAGGGCAGTGGTTTTGTCCCCTGTCATGCATGTCCTTCTGTCATTGATCTCAGCAGGTATGGAATAAATCAGGTCCTTCCACTTATGTCACGGATGCTCCGTTGTTTAACCTTGGCAGAAAACCTGTCCTGAAGTCAAACCATTGAAAAATGATCTCTAGACCAGAATATAGAAGGTGAAGCAGTGGAGATGGTCTTTCATGTTCTCTACTCTCTTGCTTGTTCTCACTTGCTGACATTTAAATGCTGACACGTTACTTAGTAGCATGAGAACCGTTTGCTGGAAATGGTGGCTAACCGTCTTCTGGAAGTGAAAGACCCCCTTGGATGCTCTGGTTAACCAGGATTTCCAATATGCTACAGACGGACAAGCCTGCAAATGGGAAGATAAGTATATCTGAAAACCACTGATAATACTTGTTCCATTTGCTTCTGTCCTGCTGATTTCAGATGAGTATGGTTCTTCTGAATTCAGTCTCTGACTCCTGCTCTGCAGCATAAGGCT
Source organism: Microhierax caerulescens (assembly GCA_035590215.1). Lineage (NCBI taxonomy): Eukaryota > Metazoa > Chordata > Aves > Falconiformes > Falconidae > Microhierax > Microhierax caerulescens. The sequence goes on from JAVJGJ010000062.1 coordinate 22,710,600, forward strand.
CAGAGTGTTTGGTGGCTTCTGATTAAATTTCATGCCACCTTCCTGAGATCTGTCTTACATTTTGCAGATGCAAACGCAGAGACAGGACCAGAGAGGTTTATCCATGGGAAAACTCTGGCAGATGACAGAATTAACCCAGTTCTGGCCCTTCCCTTTCTTGCAGATCACATTGTTATAAGACAAAATATAGCTGATAATGCAGTAACCGTCAGTCATGGCAGTGGGCAGCACAGCTGGTTTTCAACTTCAAAATGAAAGGAAATTGCTGCTGCTCCTCAGGGTTTTAATAACCCTTCCTCTATTCTGGTATCTTACCTCCCCTTCTCATCTAAGCTTTCGCTATCTACATCAGGGCCTTTCAACCTTTTCTGATTTGCACATGCCCTGAACCCCTCCTCCTGAGGGTGCGAGTTCCATCATTGCTTGTTGCAGATCCCTGGTAGCACCTTTGCTTTTCTTGCAGTTCCTTTGGCAGCCCTCTCTTAGAAGTGTGCACACAACCCCAGAGGTGTCCAGATGCCTCCTTTCCTCTGCCCCATCTCTCAGTTGGCTGTAGCCTCTCTTTTCTCCGTGGGACGCTGAGCTCAGACCAGCCTCCTGAGAAGGGATCACTGTGTGCCTGATGCCTGCCTGTCCTCATGCACTTTACCTTTCGATTCCAGCAGTGGCTTAAATTATTGTCGGCTTGCCTTACTTTTAATGAAAAACGCGTTTTCTAATGAGCACTTGGAAAATGGGAAGCTAACAGACCTCTTGACATCCAGTCTAGGAAGAGTTGTAGCCTTGGGACCACTTGAGTGATTGAGAGTAAGGTGGCAAACTCACTGGGACTTCTGGGGGCACCTTGCCAAGAATCTCAGTCTCTTGGGCATGCTTTGATTTTTGTTCGCTGTTTTTGTGGGATACAATTAGACACTGCGGAAAGGGAGTGAGGCTTCATCTCACTCTGCAGAAGGTCCCGTGTCCCTTTGCAGTGGTGCGTGTTGTTTCAGTTGCCAAAGGGGTTTGGATGAAAGTCATCCTCAGGGTCTTTGTGTGTTAAAATAAATCGCCCAGAACTGCGGTGCTGACCTCTTTCAGGGCTTTGATTTTTATCTGTGCACATGGCAAACCTACATCCCCTTGAAAAGGAATCAGAAGGATATGCATGCTGATAAGAGATTATGAGGGTGTCCTAATTTACTCATTTTAAGAGATGTGGAGAACTTCACTTTTTTGACTGGATGAGAGTTAAAACTGCTGCAAGTAAGGAATGGGAGGAACTAACAGCCCAGCAGAACTCTGTGGTGTAAGGCATAGGTGGAGGTCAGATAGCTGTCTCAGTGGATTAATTTCAGGGAGTTAGATTTGGTCACAAACTTCCAAAACCTTGAGGCCAAATCAGGAACAAAGTTCCCACTGACAAATGCCACAGGATCAGGACACTGAACAGTTTATATGTTCGTGCCCCCTGCATTGGTTGGCTTACCAGAGTAAAAACCTCGCTTGCAAAAGAGAAATCACTCTTTAGTCTCAGGTGCTGGAAGTCCTTATATCTAAACCAGAAAGAAATGTTTTATGAAAATCTAACCAAGATAATTAAAACATAGTAAGTAAATTATTATCAGGAAGATGCTTGGCTTCTCATCCTCAGAGGTACTACTTACAGCATCTCAAGTGGCATTTGTTTTTCTTTGTTAAGATTTTTAATCAGGTGTTACCACTGCAAGGCAGACAGGCTGAGTCTTCTTTTCATAGCAGAACTGATGTGAAGTGACCACAGATGCCATCAGCTGGTGATTGCTGAGCCCAAACAGTCCTTGTGTGCATGAGCATCTCTTTCTTCATGGCATATTCACATTTTTAGGTAAAGGTGGCCTGAAGCAAAAGAGTTGAGAAGGAAGATGCCCAGGGAAGTGGTTGAGTCACCATCCCTCTAGGTATTTAAGAAAATGTGTTGATGTGATGCTTAGGGACATGGTTTAGTGGTGGGCTTGGCAGTGTTAGGTTAAGGGTTGGACTCAATGATCTTGAAGGTCCTTTCCAACCTGAGTGATTCTGTGATTCTATGAAGTAACAGCTTAGCTGTAGGTGAGGACGCTGACTGCACCTCTTTATTTCCCATTTACATAGGTGAGGCAGCTTCCAGAGCTACCTACATTTATTTCAAAAGCAAAGAGACTCTTTTATTATTTGCCTTTCAGTTTCTGGACCTTGAAGGATGAGTTTGGGTCATGTTTACAAATTTATGCTTTTCACCATAAAAGCTAGATTAGTTTTTGTTTGGTTTTTACAGTGAATGCTATTCTCAAACAATTGCTCACGTCTAGAAGCTGGGACTTGAACAAAATGCCAGTTACTATGGAAGTTGACAGCACTGAAACCTTCCTGTTCCACTCCTGCTGGCCAAGTGATTTAATGGTTAAGTGCAAGTGATAAGGAGTGGCATCAGTCAGTGCTCTGAGCCTGCTCTCATTTTAATGAGCAGCAGCTCACATGAGTAATTCCCTTGATTTTTAATGGGATTAATTGCATGATCGTTTGCTGACCACTGTGAGAAAGTCATAATCTGGACCACAAGGTTTATAGCAGATTTTCTGAATGAGTTTAGTGCAGAAGTAAGAAGGATGCTGCTCGGAGGCAGGACTTCATGCAGGACTTACACAGGAAAGCTGTTGGCAGACCCAGTGCACTTCGGAGAGACAAAGCTTGGGGAGGTGATTTTGGTGGTGGGTTATTTGTGGACAGGCGTCTGTTGTGCCAGAAGCAGGAATGGGATGTGTTTATTCAGCCTGACTCCAGACATGCTGCTCAAGTGGGTGGGAAGCTCACTTCCCAGTTTCCGCATACCCTCCCCATTTCCAAATGAATCCCCCACCCTGTGACACAGTGACATTGTAACAGATTTCTTTCTGCTCATCACACAGTCATACAACTGGAGGCTCCCCCTTGGTAGCATTCACATACTAATGCTTGTAAGCAGATGAACCGAGTATGAGCTCCCCCAGGTTTGCCAAAATGCATCACCCACTTGTGTGTTCTTGCCTGCCCAAAGCCAGCTACAGCCCTAACTCCATCCTTCAGGACTCTGCATCCAGACTTCCCTCCTTTCCCTTCAGACAGAGAGGCGCTTACTCTGGGCTGGGTAGCGGGATGACTTTCTTATTCAGCAAATCTTGTCTCTAAGCTAAATGCTATCTATCAAAGATGCGAGCAACAATTTGTGGAGACTGCGCATGTTTGAGCAGAATAACCTGGGGCTTTAAGTAAAGGATTTTTTTTTTTAAACAATCGTATGTATATTAGTAGTAATAACAATAATAATTCCCTTTAATGGAAAAACATTTGTCACAGACTAAAGAGTTTTCAACTTTCAGATTCTCTGTAGACATTAAGCGAACTGAAAATCTCTTTATTGGCCTTTGGCTGTTAATCATCCACATGGGGAAAGTGCTATGAGTACCAGGAGGTGTTGGTGTGGTTCAGCCCTTAGCTACCTCCATTCCCAGCTGCTCCATTTATCTCCGTGGTTAATGTCTCCTCTTATCAGAGCTGGGCTGACTGGGACTGTTAGGCATTGGCTCAGGATACTCCATCACATCTGGGAGATTTGGGATGTTTCACTTAGACCCATTGCTGTTGTTTTGCCTGCATCTATCTCTGCCTCATCTTCTGCTTTGCATCCTTCTCCATGAGTGGGAGGATACAGATTCCTGCTTTTCTCGGATTTTAGATCTAACTTTGACAGGCTTTGAATGGCAGATCTGGATACAGGGAAGTGCTGAGGAAGGCTCTGTGCTTCTGCTGCTCTTCGTTTGGCTTTAACATCCCTGGAGGGTTTCCTGCACTGCAGAAGCTGAAGGGCAGTCAGTGCCTTCCAGTCTGCATTGGCAGGTTCTCCGTGCTGTTGGTACTCATCTGTACAGACATTGTCACACTGGGAGTGCTTGTTTAGTCATTTAAGAGAACAGCTGGGCACAGAGGCGCAGGCATAATTGCTGGGCTGCAGTTATGTCCTTGCTCAGATCCTTTCTAGGTCTGTTGGGTTTCTCATGTCATGCCTGAGATGCAGCCGGTAGCATCCTCCTGAACCTCCCGCACAGCTGCCCAGCACCAGCCTGTCTCTCTTGCTGGGGCAGCACAAATACCAGACCCAACTCATTGGTCCAGGGGCCGATCCACAAGCCAGTGGCAAGTGTCATCTGGGGTCAGGGGCTTGAAGGGGACTGTCACACCCCTCCATGGGTGCCCAACCTTGTACGGCCTTTTAGAGGAGCAGCAACTTCACGCCTTGTCTTCAGTTTCACACAAATGTGTGCATGTTGCCCACTGGGACATTGGCTCATATATTGAAGAAGATGAGAAATCTTCTATGCTTCCCCGAGGACTTTGCATTGGGACAGGCTGTGTCTCCATGAGTTGCCTGAGCGGCCTCTGGAGCACCTCTGCCTCCCCCCAGCTCCCTGCCATCCAGCCTGTCCCAGCGGAGGTAAGAGCTGGGGTGGAAAGTGTAGTCTAGGAAAGTTTAGCCAAACTCTTCCAGCTGCAGTTTATTGTATGTATTTTGCTGATATCCACCCTTTAGATAAATAGCGCTAAGTTATACACATTGTGACTCTCTTGATGTGGTTAAAGAGGCTTGTGTTAGCCAAGCTAATCTAACTCCAAGAATAACCATGGGAATTTGACTGTGTTTGTTCCAGCTTGAATCAGTCACCATGTAGTAAAGTGAGAATTGCCTTCCTGGCTAAAAGTGTAACAACAGTGAAACTTGAAGTCAATCAGTGGGGATTCCTTCCCCCTCTTTTTTTTTTCCCCCTTTTTTCTTTGAACAAAACTCCTGCCCATGTCTGACCTCAGACACTCAGAGCTCTACCTACAAGAAAACAAAATTTCCCATTTTCAATAAAAACCATGTCTCTGTAGGCAGAAAAGTGAGTTAGCCAACAATCCGCAGAGCTATGGTCTATTTATTTACCAGGCTGACTCCCTGATGGGGAAACATGTGGGATCTTTTAACTTTTTCTCCTGCACAGATGTTCCTTCTACTCCCGAGTTTCCTCTTGATCTTTGGTTTGCTGTACCATATGGTGAAAATGCTGGAGATGTTCTGTGTGGTGGAAGAGGAGAACGATTCTGTGTGCTTAAAACAAAAACAGTAAAAAAAAAAAAATATCTGACTGTTTTTTTCCCCCATGTTAGCAAAAAAATATTTTTTAAAGGAAATCTGTTGAGCTAGCAAAGGCACTGTTAACACCCCCCCCCCTCACCGTTGACCAGGTAGCACCGATGAGGTTAAATGCTGATTGATGAGCCCCTCCACATGCAGCTTTTGCTGCCACTTTAGGTATTTGTGTTGAGCTGTAGATCCAGTTCAGGTGAGGAGATAGGGGTCCTGCAAGGTCAAGTAACAGAACCGCTTTCTTTCCTTCCTTACCTTCCTCAGAGGCCACGGGGCCTGTGGACTGTGTGTTGAAAGACATCTCTCCTAGTCTGCTGGAAACGTGTCACCACGTTAGCAGGAGCTTTGGTGTTCCCCCAGCCCAGGGGAGCTGGGGCTTCTGTGTAGGATCCACAGGGACATAGACCATTGCATTGTACATCTGAAGTGTGGGAGAAAATAAAACAGAATATGAAGATCTGGGTATTTGTCTTGGTTCTACCGTGGGCTGAATGACAGAGAAAGGGTGCAGCGGGTGAATGGGAGGGGTGAGAGGCTCTGGAGTTTTCAGGGCTGGGGATGGTCTCTCTGGGGCAGGTTCATGATGCCATTGGAGCAAGTGCTTCTTTCCTTTCGGCTGAGGTTTTGTATGGCCTTTTGGCTGCAGTTCAGCCTTAGTGGCACTGGTCCATCCAGGCTCGTCACCCAAAGAGAAACTGTAGGACTCATTCAAAGATCAGCATGTTGGTGTACTGCTTTCCTAGGTTTGCTTCCATAGAAAGCCACTGGTGGTCCACCATGCAAACTGGCCTTAGCCATCGATATTCCTTTGAGCTCCTCAGGTTGAAGGCTGGTTGCAGCTTTGTGGTGCCAGCAGGTCCTGAGCCTGGCTGGCCCTTAGGGGTGTGCTAAAAACAGGTGGTTGTGGTGGGCAGGTTTTCGGAGCTGGTGGGGCAAGATCTTAGCTGCTGTGGGTGAAACTCTGGCTCGGCTGGTCCGTAACCATGTGCTAACAGGTTCTTGTCATGTGCTAAGAGCACGCTCACCTTGAGCTGTGCTTGCTGGCCATCAGTGGTGGTGGTGTTCTCTGGGATGCTCTGCTCTCCGAGGCCTTCCTCTGCTGCTGTCCTCCGTGCAGGGACTGCAGTGGAGGATATTCCCCCCAAACCCACCTCTCTCCCCCCGGGAAAGCAGGAGCGCTCTTACCGGACCAGGGCAGCGGGCAGTGCCTTGCCAGCAAGAAAACCGAGTGGGTGTTTATTAAATATGCTTTAATCCGGTTGCTTGAACAGCATTTTTAGCCAGGCGGGTGGTCTGTCACACGGACGGGTACAAACCGTGTCTCCACCAACGCGGGCAGGCTGTGGATTAGAGACAAGGCGTGTGTTTTGTGAGGAATAATGAGAGCCTAATTTTAGAACGGCAGCAAGGCCAGGCTCAGATGTCTGCCTGGGCCCTGTCCCAGCTCCTCTGTGCTGCCAGAAACTTTGCCCTCCCTTTCTTTGAGTGAACTGTATCGTACCTTTCTATGTACAGGCTGGCTGCAACGAGGCAGAGTAACTCCTGCAGTTGCTTTGCTTTGCTAATCCTCTCTGAAACCACACACAGACCGAGAGATCCCCTGGTCCCTATGCGGCCAGTCTGTGTTTCCCCCCTGAGAAATTTATTCTGTTTCTTTTGCAGATGCAGCTTCTGGACAAGTTCCCTATCGAAGGAGGCCAGAAAGACCCCAAGCAAAGAATCATCCCTTTTCTACCAGGTAATGCTGTGGGGAAAGCCCTAAATGAGATGGGTGAGAAGAGGTGGGGACTGCAGTTCCCCAGCCACCATCTCTCGTACTTTTTGTGACCGCTCATACAAATGCCATTTCCCTGGGAGCTCGTACATGCAGCCTTGCAATACCAGACCTCCACTTCCTCCTAAAATAACTGACATAGTGTTTAGGGCTCCCAGGGGATCTTGCATCAGCTGTTCAGGTTCAGGTTGGCTCGTGCCCTGCCACACAAAGGGATTCGGTGGCTTCTGGGGGCTGTGCCTGTGGGGTGCAACCAGGCAGCCTGAGCCTGGGCCACCAGCTGGGCGGCCACTGGAGACTAGAGGCACTGTCGTCTTCATTTCTGGATGCCATGGCTCTGCAGGCACTGTTACTGTACAATGAGGAATGAATAATTAGAGCTGCCGCTGGGATATAAAGGAAACTGAAAGAAGGTTAAATGCAAACAGGGATTTCTGCAGTGCTGGCCAAAAAGATAAATAAATATCTATTTGGCCTTGAGCCACTGTCCCTCTGACAGCTTTCAGAGAGAGACGGCACATGATGGATGTTATCTCCTCAGGGTAATGGCACACACTTCCACACAGCTTCTTACTGCAGGGATGGCATTGGGGAGATGAGCCAGACCGCAGCGTGCTCTTGGAAATGCGTGCTCAGGCCAGCTCCCTATTGTCTGACTGCATGATTCTGGCTGTTGGTTTAAAGTTTGGCTCACTGCACTGCCTGCCAGAAAAAAATGGAGTATTTTCAGCCTGTTAAAAGGTCTGTTCTGCCCTAAACTATAAAAAGGAGATCCCAGCTCTTCCCCAAAGGGTCTGTAAAGAGAGGCTGGGACGGGGGGGCTTAGGCCTCTCCAGGAGCGTGCTGCGGTCCCCGACACTGTTTGCAGGCAGAGCAGCTGCTCCAGATGTGCGGTGAGCACAGCTCCACGACTAGTGGGGAAGCAGGGACTTGGAAACCAGTAGTGCAAATACGTGGGGAAGCAGGGACTTGGAAACTAGCAGTGCAAATACGTGACACAAGCATCAGAGCTGCAGTAGGGCAGCGCGGCAGCCTCTGCAGATCTTCTAGTAGACAGCCCCAGTGCTGGAGTTTGCTCTGCCTTGCTCTGTGCTGCATGGAGACCTGCAGCCAGGGGGAGGTGGTGTTGCCCTCCATTTCCAACCTGGGGTGAGGAGTCCAAGCGTGGGCTCTCTTTCCAGCTGTGCCACGACAAACTCATAAACAAGTTACTTTGTGAAACCTCTGTATGATGAGGATGGATACTGTTGGCCCGCCTTTCCTGCTGGAAAGCATTTTGAGGTCTTTGAAAAGCATTGTATAGGAGTGCAACAGGCTTTAGGTGAGGTGCCGTAGGAAAATCTCTTGTCTGCAGGTAACAGTTGTTCCTCCTATATTGACCATGAATGGCCCATTTCTTTTACTTTGTCCTAGAAAAATGCTGGCTGAATGCAGTGACTGATGCTCACTCAGCCTGTGATGCATGTCCTGATACATGGCTGGGTGATACTTGCGGAGGATGAGATACGTTCCATATGCCCATTACAACACTTCCTACCCTTCCCACCCTCCAAGAACATAAGGGAGATGGTACTGCTGCATGTCCTTGAAGGGAAGAGTTATATCTGGAAAACATTTGGGTTGACTTAGCATCCCAAAGAGAGAAGCTGCCAGAACAGAATACTCCTCAGCTGTATTTAATTTAAAATTTCTGTGATATATGCTCTACTTTTGATATCGAATCTCTGCCTCTTTATTGTTGAACTGCTGAAAAGCCGTTGTTGCTTTACTTGGGAACAAGGTGACTCAGCTAAATGTCAAACAGTGTCAAACTCTGTTAAATAAACTAGCTGCCATAATTAGAATACGCATGGCATTTCTGCAGCTGGAGCCATGGATTACTGAAACGAATACCTAGCTATAAACTCCCTTAATTAAAAAACAGTAGGGCAGATGTTTGTACTTAAATCCTACTTTTATGAAGATGTTATGATCTTGCTTGCTTATTATGGGCCTGATTCAACCAAGCTGGAATGACTCTGCTTGCTGGGTTCTGAGTGCCTGGGGTTTGCCCATGACACTTGCAGGCTTGGGCATCTTCCCCCCCATCAAGTCTAGTTTAGGAAGCTGATGTGTGCCAGCCCGTGACTCCCGCTTGTCAGCAATGCTGTAGTGCTCTCCTGAAATAAAGGCATGATCTGAGCCTGGGAACTGAGGAGCCACCTTTGCAGGTCCCTTCGCCATGGCTGAGGGTGTGTATGGGACTGGCTGGCAGGTCACCCGTAGCGTGGTGGAGCTGCAGCAGCAGCCCGTGCAGCTACTGCTCCATAGGCAGAAGTGGGTGGTGGTGGCACCCGAATCAGCGAAGGGCTGGAAAGGAAGAACTGCAGCAGGTTGGGCCAAAGGGCCACCCAGCCCTGGGGGTGGCCCGTTGTGGGTCCCAAAGGAGGGGTGCAATATCTCCTTCTCTATACCCTGACTGTTTAGCAGTCGCAGCAAGGGTTGGGGGATCCAAGACAGTGAGTCTGTTTCTGGCATGGAGAGGGAGAGAAGATGTCTAAACCAAGAGATGAATGGCTGTTGGGACACCCGCCTGGTCTATCCATGATCATCTGGGTGGCAGACAGGACGTGCAGAGGGTCTCATTGGGTGAAAGCAAGCTCCGGCATCTCCTTCCCACAGGGAAAGGGCTGGTGGGTGCTCAGCTGTCATACCAGTAGGGTCAGGAGCACCAGTCAGCTACACATCTGGAGCAAGAGGCTAAACCGTCGAGGTCCTGTTCCTTAGGCACAGTCACGCTGCATCTCAGCTTACCCTGCACAAAGCAGGGATGGTGGTACATGATCCTGATTTGTGAGGAAAGCAAGCTCCCAGCTATACATCTCTGTCCCTCCCACTGTCTGAACAGATCACGGATTCCCTGGGTACTAGAAGGTGTTTCACTGCAGGTTTCATCTCCACCCGGGTGAAAATGGCTGCTGCTTTGCTGACTTGTTACGTGTTGGCTGTGAATTTTGCTTTACAGGCAGATGATAGCCCTCTCTGCACTCTTGGCTGCTGGTTTGGGGTGGTTGTACGGTTACTGGGCAAAGGGGCCTCCCTGTTCAGGCAGTCACGCTTTTGACTGCACTGGAAGACTCTTACCTGTAAAAAACAAGGAAAGCGTAACAGAGTTCAGAGCCTTGCCCTCCAAGGAGAGACCATACTGGGTCCAGCAGGACAAAAGTGCAGTTTGTCTCTCCTCTAGACTCCTTTATCTTATTTTTATCAGTTTTTGTCTTCATATATATTTTTCCGCTTCTTCTCTCTTACGCAAGTAAGGACTCTACAGCTTTCAGTGCCATGGAGAGAAGCAAGGAAATAATAAGCAGTTTCAGGTAGTCCTGTAAAAGATGTCCTGTGGATATTTTGTAGTTTCTTTTTACTTTTTGAGAGTCACTCCCCTGCCCTCGATTTTTCTGTGAGGTTTTTCCTTTTAACCATACAGAGAAGGAAAACCTGCTATTTTTCCTTCCCTTTCCCCATTTTATCTTCTTGCCATGAGTTTCCCTTTCTTTTCTCTGATTTCCCTTTTTACTGTTGGAAAAGTCTGCATATTGGGAGGTGAGGCAAAACAAAACCATGTAAGAAACCTAGTTTTTGGGGTGGTCAGAGAGCATTTTTGTAGTTGATGGTATGAAATTTTTGTTTGAGAGTATGGTGGGAGATTCTGGAAGAGTGAGAATAAAATTTGCTGCAAAAACCCCTTTCTAGACCAAAGACGGTTTGTCACTTTAAGAAGACACAGATGGAAAGCGCTGTTTGGCTGTACCAGCGTGGCTGCTGGTTGAGCCCATTTGCAATGCACCGATTTCTCCATCACCTTTCCTGCTGCGTATCTGAAGAGTGATCTTTGAAGCGTGGACTTGAAGCTTTGCTCCCTCCCTGTCAAATACTTTTATATCTGCATCAGCAGAGAGAAGAGGTTATGGATTTGGGCTCCGTATTTCAGGGATCTTAAGGTGATTAATGAAAGAACTTCAGCTGGAAGGAGGAGAGTGGACTGCTGAGCTTCTGGAGAACACGGCAGCAAATACAAGTGGCAGAGACAGGGCGATGCAACTCTGGGATTAACAGTTTTGCAGTGGTTGACTCAAGACTTCAGGGCTTCCATTGTTTTTCATTTCTTTTGGCACTAAATGGAAGAGCCATCTGGACACAAAGCCAAAGTTGGAGGGATGTCAGCTCTTCTTGCTCCGCTGTGTCTTCCAAAGGGCAGCCTTGGGGGAAATGCACTGCACAGCATAAAATCATGCTGTCGTGCTGGCTGCTGGGCTGCAGATCCCTGCCGTGGAGAGAGGCTTGGGCTTTCCATGGCATGGGGGGCTGGGCACTGATGATGACAGCCCCTTGCACTTTCTGCTCAGGTTCCAGCTTGGTCCCTGACTGGACTTCAAAGCAGTTTTGAGCTCTGCTGAAAATACACAGGAAAATTTTGCAATAAACTCTTTTGGAAGGGGAAGATCCTTATGGGATGCCTGCTCTACAGCTTCCCTGCTGCCTGGAGAGGGAGACATTCTGCTCAAGGAGACCGCTTTGTCTGATTTTCCTTACCCTTGGGAAGCTGAGTCCCATCGCAGGGGACCAGGGGGGCTGGTGCAGGCTGCCCTACCAGCTCACTCAGGCAACTGCAGAAGCAACACCCCAGCCTGGCCCAAGTCCCTGCCTCGGGTGCTTGGGAGCCTCTGCCAGAAAGGCACCTTCCCTTTTGCTTTCTTTCTCACTCAGATTTTCCTCCTTCCTTGATCAGGGTAAGGAAAGAGGAAACGATACTTTTCATGGCATGTGCTGCCAGCGGAGCTTGGTGGCTGTGTCCTGGGGCACCAGGAGAGATGCCAGCATGATGGGTGAGATGTCAACGAGCCGTTGTCTGGCCTGCTGTACCACGATGACGTGCTTGGGGGGGGGGGGGGGGGGGGGGGGGGGGGGGGGGGGGGGGGGGGGGGGGGGGGGGGGG
>JAVJGJ010000062.1:22731680-22786669 GCA_035590215.1 Microhierax caerulescens
GGCTTGGCTCCCTGCCCCCCCTCCCTTTTTTTTTTTCCCCTTCCCCCCCGACACCCCCCCCCCCCGCCCAATTAGATCCTTTGTTCTGTGGCCATAGCAGAAAGGAGCGTTCCTCCAGACAGCTGTGAAGACAAAAACGTGCGGGCAATGGTGTTCATCTCTCTGCAACTTTCTGCTCCTCTTCTCCCATCGCCAGCTCCCCACGCACGATGCTGGCTCTGAGAGGTGGTCGTGTCCTCTCTGTACCATCCATTCCCCAGTTCAACTCCCTTTGAAAAGAGAGACCAGATGTTATAATCCTCTGGTAAGCCCTAAAATTGGCAGGATTTTTGTGTTTGTTTCCCTCCTCCTGTTTTATTTTCATAAGCCTATAGATTGACTTTATTTCTCTTAAAGGTTTCTAGGCGGGGAGACTGCTATTCATCTGCTTTAATTAAAGCAATATAGGGAATTAGGCTTTTCACAGGGGTGGTTCTAGGCTCTGAATGTTTTTGTTAGTTTTCCTCCCTTCTGAGCAAATGCTTGGAAGCATGAGTTGGAGCTTAAGCTTTTTAATTACCAGGGAGTAAAATTACTACATTATGGTGAGGTGGTTTCTTTGCAAAGGAAGAAGTGTTTCTTGGCTGCTGCCATGTGCAGTAGCATAACTAAGAGAGGATGGTTCACTGCTGCATCCTCGGAGGACAGGAGGGTGGCTGGTACAAGGAGGGAAGGTGAATTTGAAGGGCTGAGGGAGTTGGTGGGGTAATAGAGGGTGACCTGTGGCTTTTGCAGTACAGTGTGAAGGAGGGGAGGTGGTGGGAGCCCGGTCCCTCCTCCTGACAGTGCCCGACTGTTTCCCACGAGAGTCTGGTTTAGATTAGGTTGCCCAAGGCACAGTTTCTCTTGACGTTGGTACCACACTGAAAGAGCTGAGAGCATCGGGGAGAGCCAAGTACTGCTCTTCCCAAGTGATTTACTGTCTCTCACTCCCATTTTATCCTCCTTCAAAGCAATGCTCTCAGGCTCATAAAACACAGCCTCATGCAAACAGAGGCTGGTGCAGACAGGCTGTAGGAACCTCTCGTTGGCATACGGGGATCTCAAACCGAGCTTTTTCTGGACCCTGGGGAAGGCAGCGAAAGCCTCCTTCCAGAGCACGTGATTGTTTTGGGTGAGCAAGCAAAGGATCTCAGAGCAGTTCTCAGGCTGACCTGGGGAAGCAGCTGGCTTTTGCCGCCTGGAGTGTTCAAATTATTTCAGGATAGTTTTACAGTGTGAAAGGCTCCAGCAGGAAATTTTCAGAAGAGCACAAGTGTCATCTGACCCCAGCTCCTGTTTTCTGAAGTATCAGTGTGTTCCTGGTGTGTGTTTGCGTGTGTGTGTTTGGAAATTTGACTTCTGTTTCAAATTGGTTAGCCGGAGTGTCAAGAGTGTCAGTGTGCTTGCAGGAAAACCTGTATTTACCCGGGGGTCCTTGGGGAGAGGGGGTAATCCTCTTCAGTCTCATTAACTGCAGTCTCTTGCTTCTGTCCTTGCACGCAGCTTGTTTCAGCACAAGGACACAGCTTTTCTTGGCTTTCTCAGCTGGATGAGCCACATGTAGGTCCTCGTGGTGCTGCAGAGTGCCCAGCAAGGGTGTTTGTGTCCGCTTCTGAAGTCCTTTGGGTGCTTCTCAATGCCAGGACATGATGAAGGCACTGTCCCTGCCATGCTCCTCTCTTTCCTTCTGTCATCTATAGGCTGAAACGGTTTGCTGTCCCCCAGAGGCTCACTGATGCAGCATATGTTTCTCATCTTGTGGTGTAGCTGGGCTGGGTTCTCACTCAGAGGAATGAGGCATCAGCTCCGATGTCACTCAGTTTGGTTCTGAACCGTGGCAGTCCCAGGGCCAGGCTCTGCTCTCATTAACGGCTTTTTCTTTCAGAAGCGTGTGCTTCCCTTTCTGCAGTGTTTCCCTATTGCAGTGCCTAGAAAGGGCCAAGAAAGAATTTTTCTTTTCGTCATTTGTAATGCCTGGGGTTCGTCAGGGGCTCTAGGTTTATTCTGTGGTTTGTTACTAATGAAGATTTCCTGGGGGTTATGAGATGATCTAAAGCAACCTGACTGGTTGAGCTGACTCAGAAGTGACCCTCCTGAATCACTCCCAGGCAGTTGAGCTGTCTGAAGATTTGACTGCAGGGGATTGATCTGCTTGTCATTAAAAACAAAGTGTTCTGTATGCCTTCAAAAATATCAGAAGTAAGAAAGATTCTTTGTTCTGTGAGTGTTTTCAAAAAGGTCATTTCAGTGCCCTCTTTTTCAAATAATAGTTATTTAATTAAACTCCAATGCAATATCTGAAATGCACCTGTCTTGCCCCCTTGGCACATGAACAAAAATTAATAAAATGTGAGTTAAAATATAGAGTGTGGAAAACAGCATCATCCAAACCAAAATAATGAAAAGCCAAACCCACCCGCTGAACTACAAAAGAAACCCCTGTGAAAAATTCTCATCTGTTACTTTTTCTGGGTAAATAATATGAAAAAGAAGGTACTTGAAACAAGATTTGTGTATTGAATCAGAGTGATTTAAGGATCTGCTTGGGATTCAGATGGCTGTCCTGTCAGAGAAGGGAAAATAAGAAGGTTGGAAAGTGCCTACTTACGAAATGCTCAAGATGTGTGTGTAAGCTAAGGCTTGCCACAGCATCAGTGAGTGAACAGAAGTCCTTACAATTCCTCTGCACTCTGGGTAAGGTCTTTAACAAGTCATCAGCCTTATTGTGCACAGTCCTTTTCCCCCCGTTGGTCTTCTCACTGTGTCCCTTCCTCATCACGTCAGGTTCACCTTGGAGAGCAGTCATTGGAACTGGTCGTTATTTGGGTGTGTGCTAAGGTAGATTACTGAAACCATGGGCTTAGACCGGGTGAAAGGGAGAAACACAGTGGTGAATCAGATGTAAACTTTTCTTTGTGTCCTAAAGATATTGAATGTGTGTCCTCCTTACTTGCAGCGCATTGGAGAGGAGACTTTGGGTTTGGACTGCCTGGGGAGGGGGGAAATCTCCATCTTTGGAGGTCTATAACCACAGGTTAAACAAACTTCTTCAGTTGTGCCGTAGGTAAAGTTGATTATGCCATGAATCAGGGAAATGGATTTGCTGGTCTCTTGAGCTCCCTTCCAGTGCTGATTTCTGTGATTTAGTTATTTGGAGCCATACTGTGAAAGGATTGTGATGAAGATTAATTC
Source organism: Microhierax caerulescens (assembly GCA_035590215.1). Classification (NCBI taxonomy): domain Eukaryota; kingdom Metazoa; phylum Chordata; class Aves; order Falconiformes; family Falconidae; genus Microhierax; species Microhierax caerulescens. Next base: position 22,734,894 of record JAVJGJ010000062.1, read on the forward strand.
AGAGTGGGTAGCAGTTGGACATGAAGGGTCAGTAGTTTGTAGTCGTACGATCTCAGCCTCAAAAAGAAGAATTTTAGTCTACCCAGTAGCAGAAACTTCTCAAGATCTAATGTTTTCCTAAACTACTCCAGGTTTTTAATCCAAACCCCATGATGTCTGGACAACACCCCTCTGGTTTGTAAGTGGCACCAGTATAATTCTTGTCACCACAACACCAGTCCCTCAGTTGAATGTGCTCTTTGAAGCATACAGGTATGAATATTGCATTCAGAAGGTCTCATGTCACAGAGGAGTCATTGTGGCAGTGGCAAGAAATACTTTTTATTTCCTCCTCCTCTCTCTACAAAGAAAAAAACCGATCTTTCAAATCCATTTGCAACAACATGGTTTTATGTAACACAGCAGGTAGTGCTCTCTCCTGCATCTTGCAAATGAGTGCAATGGGAGGTTCCGCTGTGTGGTGTGGGCTCTTGGGTGCCTGAGGAATTTCTCTACTGGGCTGCACTGGTCCCATTTCCCTTCTCTCCCCATCCCTGTCCCTTCATACGCAGGACTTTACCACCGGTCGAATCTAACCCAGCGTTGCTGTGGTAAGTGCAGCATCGCCGCACCGCTGAACAGGCTGCCTTTAGTGCTGCCTGTTTCTTGCAGTCGGGTAGTTTTGAGGTATGACCTGGGTTTTGCTTTGCACAGGTGCTCAGTGTTAATTCAGGTGCTCAGTACCTCTCTGCTAGGTATTTACTTGTTCAAATTTGCAGTGGATCTTAGCGTTTTGATTGTCAACAGATTAATCTCGAGGGACAGTCTTGTGTTTTTACAGTATCTGGGATGGTGGGTTTCTGCTCTGGGATTAAATATTTTGGAAAATACCTTCAGGTGCCTTGCAGATGGACCACTCCTCTCCACCCATCCCTGCCCCCCGCTGTCACGCCGCTGGCTGGGAAGTTGCATTTCCACTGTGCTGATCCCGAGAAGGGACCCACTCTTACCCTGCCTGGGGAAAAAGTGAGAGCTCCTTCTGCTCAAATCAGCACGGAAAAATATTACACAGGGTGAGGCTGAATTCCATCCAAACATAAATAGAGTAGCATGCCCCAGAATATCTCTTTGGTCTAAGTCTTGCTCAGCAGTCGAAAGTCCCAAGTACCAATAAAGTCACTGACTAATGAACATTACTCAGTTCCTTTGGGTGCTTGGCTAGGGGCACTCATAGTTTCCAGTCATACGATTTCTCATTTTTACTTTAAGCCGTCCTGTTTTCCTTTAGTCTTTCAGCCTTAAAGAGACACTGAGTACCAGTCAAGGGATCCCAGAGACATGGATCTTTCTGGCTTCCTTTCCTGCTACCTGGAAACACCTTCTTTATCTCTGGTGCCAGCTGAAGTGTTAGTTTTCTGGTTTATTTTCCCTCACCCTTTCTGAGTGTCTCTTTCTTGCCCCTTTTCCACTGAAACTGAAAACAAAATTGGGATTTTTCCAAACAGAAGTGTGTCTCGGAGATATGCAATGGAGATGAATTGACACTAGGACATTTGCTCTGAACACTGGGTGTTTGATGGGGAGACAGGAAGGGATTACAACTCAAACCTGAACTGAAATTTGGCAAATTATCTCAGTAAAAACTTTAGGGAAGGCCAGCCCTGGTTTCTGGAGAGTTCATTCTTGAGTGCCCATGGAGATACAAAGAACAGCCAATCTCCAGGTGAGCCATTAGGCTGGCACATGGGGAAACTTCAGTTCAGTTCCTTGTGGTCTCTTGCAGGAGTTTACCTGAATGAGAGCTGTGAGTCCTTGAACTGTCATTGATACCTTGTCCTGTGTCATTCAGAACTGCAGCATGGCCCCAGTGTTTAGTGACCTGTATCCAGTCCTGTCTCCAGGGTCCTCATGCCCGGTGGCACATCTTTGAATGGGCAGTGGCTCTGCTGAGGGGTCTGGCACTCCTGTATCAAGTGAGCTGCTGGTGTTGTGATTTCAGGTATGCAACCCATTGCCTTGGCTGAATTCCCTCCTGTTGTACCACCAAAATACAGGTACATATCAGAGGGAGGATCGTGAACATTTTAGATAGTTGTGTTACCCAGGAACTTGTTTCACACATTCAAATCAGAACGTGGCTCCATGGATTGGTGGCTTGAGCTGTGTCAGCAAGTCCTGAGCAAAGCCAGGTCATTTGTTTCGTCCTGGTCTGGCTCCAGGTGATCTGTGTAGGTCCACTGGTGGGGAGAGATGTGTTGCCTACTTCCTAAATCTGGCCTGAATATTTCTTTTTCACAGAAGTAACACCAAATATGCTTGGACTATACAAAAGCTGCAACTGAAATTTACTGGGGGGTTGTTTCTGCAGTAATTATCTACAATACCTGGCATATGCAACAATGCAGTTTTGTGGCTGTGCCATGCTGGTGTATTTGACTTACTTCGTTGTGGTCATTGCATAAAAGTATCCCCTGTCAGTGAAATAATCTCCATCTTTGGAGTCTAACACAGTGAAATTTGGACAGCAACATTACACCTCAGATTATGAGTAGGGATAAAGAAGAATCCCACGTCCAATTGACCATGGCAAATCCAATTCAAACTGCAAAGGGATATTTTTCCTCCCATTAGGCAGAATGTGATTAATTTCCCATGTGGAAAATTGTTCAAGACAGACGTGCTCATAAATTATGGCGTAAGAGATCCTATTACTACAAGCTCCATCAAAACCTACTGTGCCTCCCAAAATAGCAATAAGAAGATAATTATATTAACAGCCTTTCTTGTTATTTGATGTGTGACTGACATAGGCTGTAAGCTTATTTTCTGCCAGATTGGAGCCTTCGTTTAAGGATGGATGCTTTGGCATTTGTGGACATCACAATAATCCACAGTTTCTGACATTTGAAATTAAAAATATGATAGGAAGTTTTTTTAAAATAGAGGATTGAAAGGCAATAGGTGCAAATGAACCCACAGTTTAAAACTATGCATCCTCTGGGGATGAAGACTCAAAAACTTCATATCCAAATAGAAACATGATTTTACCAGCAAGGATTCTTGAGGGACCTATTCAACCCAGCATCTGCAAAAGCGATGTAACTTAGCTGATCACAAAATGTACTTAGGATACTCAGATTTGGAGCTGACTGCAAAAAGTCGGAGGAGGGTCTCATGATCTTGATGGCAAAAAGGCAGCTTGGTGTCTTTTTTCTACACTTTTGTCTACAGTGCAAAGCAGTGCTATGGGGTGGTGGGCTGGTGGTCGGGGGAAAGGACCACTGCAATCTAGGAAGGAGATTTCAGTAGTTCTGAGGCTGTTCCCATGAAAACTGCAGGTCAACAGTCAACAGTCAGCAGCAGTCAGAAAGCCAAAGGTGGTGCTAGAAAGAGTTAGGCAAATAATGGGGAACAAAACCCAGAGCTTCAGCTGTGGAAATCCATGATTTCCCCACATAATGAATACTGTGTGCAGGTCTTGCCTCTCAGAAAGGGTATGTGGCAAAGTAAGGTGCTGTGAAGGATGACAAGGACTGATTAGAGGGATTTGGCTTCTGTATGAAGGGAATAAATAGATTAAGTCTTCGGTCTGGAACAGAGGTAATGGGATAGAGTAGAAATTTGTGAAATCACAAAGAATTTGAGAGAGTGAGGGGGACACGATTGCTTTTGTTTCTCAGTATGCAAAACCAAGGTGCAGCCTGTGAAGTTTGGAAAGCAAGCTTAAAATGAACAAAAGGAAGTATGTAATCACATGCTGTGTGATTAAGTTGTGAAATTAATTTCCAGAGGACTCTATAGGGACCACAATATCTGTGGGTTCAAAAATGTACTAGAGCAGTTTCTGTAGGATTGAGCCAGCACTGATTGGAAAAAAATATTTTCTAATTCTGAAAAAGTCTAGACACTGATGTATAGGAATGGGGAGCATGTATCAGGAGAAGGTTCCCATTACTTGAATCCTGTTCTTTAATTTCTTGCCTGACTTTTACTGACCACTCTTTTAGTCAGGGACCTAGACTACAGAGGTCTTAGTCCCAACAACATTCCTATATCGCTGCAACAGAGTGGGCTAAATCTCAACGTTGACTGAATCTTCTGTCCTTTTTTTCTCGTGTGTTGTAACTACCAACGAAGCTGCATTCTTGAACTGTGGCAGCTAAACCCATAGATGGTGATCCTCCATCTAGAAGTGGAGGAGATGGCGTCTGTCCTTGACCTTCTGCTTGGAGACCACAAGTCTGCAGGCTGGACCACCTTAGAGGGGTTAGCTGAGGTACCCAATAGTGGGACTTTGTACCTCTGGCCAGCCCTGCGTAGCGCTGCACACCAGGACACAAAGGCAAACAGCGTTTGGGGAGCTGCCATTCCTGTGTGGTGGCACAGGGAGAGAAAGACCAGTTTGTTTGGTGATGTGGATTTTGTTAGCAGCCAGTCGCGTTTGGCTGCTCAGTCTCTCCGTGGCTTCAAATGCAATTAATCAGGGCCCGAAAGGGTAATTATCAGCTCACATTCCTAATTCAGATTCCTGTGCCTGTTACTGTTTTTTCTTTAATTTAGCAATAAAGTTGGGGTTATTTTCATGTTTTTATGCTGCTGGCCCAGTGATCCTTATTAAAAATAAAAAATAACAAAACATTAGTTTCCAGTCCACCTTTTTTTCTTATTCCTGGGAAATGAAAAGGCCGTATTAACTGTGAAAGGGAAACTAAAGCGTGCATAGTCCTAGGGTCCTGCTGTCACCTTGGCTGAAAGCACTTTTCCTTTCATGGGGCAAGTAATTCCTTAGAGCGTTAATCCTTGAAAGAGGCTTGTTATTCTGCAGTGGGTGAAGCTGTTGACATCTGACAGTGCGGTTTCCTCCTTTGATCAGGCATAGGCACCTTGCTGAACCCAGGGGAGGGTGGCCCTGGAAAGCTGGGGATGATCAGCACCCTCCACCCTGTAGTTCCAGGGCAGCAGCTCTGCCCTCTGGGGTGCTCTCACACCCTTAATGCTGCATTTACTTGCATGTGGAGGAACCAAGAGGAATGTTTCAGGGAGATTGTCCTCAGCTGTCTTCTGGCATCAGCAGGCACTGCTGGCACCAAGTTGCATGTGAGCATAGTCTGGATGAAGTGGCCTGAGCTGGAAATGGCTGAAGCGCTCACACACAGAGGAGCCGGGTGTGAAGGAGGCTGGTTATCTGATAAGTAATTATATAATAATTTCCCTGTTCCTGTGCATCAGTTGAGCCATGGTAACTGCTGATGTGAGTGCTTTTAGTTGTGCAGTTGAGGTGGAGCAATCTGAGCAGCCTTGCTGTCCCCAGGAGGCTGAGTGACTGTAGTCTGTAGTCATGGTGTAGGCTGGATGCACCCGTGGTTCACTGTGTCCACTGCCTACCAAAGGAGTGGGTTAGCCGAGCATCCATCAGCTGGGCAGGGGCAACAGGAGTGGCTTCATGGTCAGGAGTTAAAGAGGAGGTGCTGTTGTTGGGTGGCCTGGCCACAGACCTGACCCAAGGGCTGTTTTGTCAGGCAATGTGTTCTAGTGGGTTGACCTTGGCTGAACGCCAGGTGCCCACCAAGCTGCTTTTGTCACTCCCTCAGCAGGATAAAGGGGAGAAATTAAGATGGAAAAAAACCTTGTGGGTCAAGATAAAGGCAATTTAATAAAGCAAAAGCAAAGGTTGTGCGTGGAAGCAAAGGAAAACAGAAGATGCATTCTCTGCTTCTCATCAGCAGGTGGTACCCGGGCACCTCTGGGAAGCAGGGCTTCAGTACGTGGTAGTGGTGGCTCCGGAAGACAAGCATCATAAATAACGAATGCCACCCCTTGCTCCTCCTTTCTCTTAGCTGTTATTGATGAGCAGACACCATATGGTATGGAATATCCTTTTGGCCACTTTGGGTCAGCTGTCCTGGCTCTGTCCCCTCCCAAGATCACTGCTGGTGAGAGGTGGGGGGATGTTGGAGGGGCAGCCTTGATGCCGTGTGAGCGCTGCTCAGCAGGCACCAAAACACTGGTGCGTTATCACCCCCTTTCTAGCTACCCACAGAAGGCACAGCACTATCAGGGCTGCCAAGGGGAAAATAAGCCCCATCGCAGCCAGACCAAGTACATGTGGCCAGATTGTACATCCCAGCTTGGTTATTGCATCGCAAGGTCAGAGGAGGCAGGGGAAGGGGTGCAGGTCTGTCTTCAGAATCAGTGCAGAGAGGTGCAAATGTGACTCTACCAGTCAGACCCTCAACGTGTGCTGGAAATGAAAGTGCCTTGCTCTCTCCTCCTGTTAATGCACAGGAATCTGGCATCCCTGGCTTAAAGCACGTGCTCATGAGCCTTTGAGATCAGCAGTAGCTTTATCAGGGATCAGAGCAGGCAGAGAGGAAATCCCAAAAAATGTCATAACGACACAGAAAGGTAAGACATGCTAAAAAGTTGTGGAACCAGGGAATGATGTCTGTGGCTTGAGATCTGCAGATGAGCTTCCTCACTCAGGGGCTGGCCAGTTTTGGTCTGATTGTTGTTCAACAGCTTACTTCTGTGCCAGTTGTTGTCTACTGAAAATTCGGCTTAAAACTAGTCAGAGGTTTCACTTAGAGGACTGCAGGAGAGTACTGCTATTTGGGAAAAGAGAACAGTGCTCTGTTTTGCAAAGCACAGGGGATTTCGTTTCTGAATACTGCTCTCTGAAACCCCAGCTGGTGAGTTCCAGCCTCTGACAAGCACAGACACCTAGTTATGTTTGCCGGCAAGTTGTTTGTTTGTTTAATTTCTGTGTTAATTGGTGCCTTCCAAATACCACAACTGCTCTGAGGAGCACTGTCCCTGCCAATCTGACTGCTGAATTTTATCTCCTGTAGTGTAGGACATGTATACCTGGCAGCAGCTAACTATGTCTTCCACAGGAGAGAATTTTGCCTCATTTGTGGCAGAAATTGAGGATTTGTTTATGATTAGAATAAATGTTTGAACAGAAAGATTTTCTGGCCCTAGATGCCAAGGTAGGTCTATTTTCATTCTGCATGCCATCGCCAGAGGGATCTAGGGACTGGCTTTATTGCTTTCATCAGCGTGTGCTCATTTTGTGACCTTGTGAAGCCACCTTTGTATCCCTACCCCTCAATTTCTACCTGCAATGTTCCTGTAAGAGTATATGCCATAGCACCGTGTTATTGCGTGTCCTACCTCTTAGTAATAATAACTTTGATCTGCATGGTGTGAGTGCAAATATTATTTTATTCAAGCTCCAGTTCTCAACCAGCTTAAGGGTGGAGTCTCCTAAGCAGTGTTGTTGCCAGTCATACCAAAGGATGTGGCTAGGTTTTCCAGTGTAGTTTGGCAAGGATGTGGTGCAAACCCATCTGCCTCCAGTGACCTTGCAGCAAGGTCTTTGACTCTCATGGATGTAGCTCAAAGGCTGCCTGTTGGTAAGGCTGGTGCTGGCCCAGCGTCTGTGAGATAGTGTCTTGGGCTTAGCGTCGCACCAGTGTGTGCATTCATGACAAGTCTTACAAGAGCTTGTAAGACAGTACAAATGTTTTAATAGGCTTAATTTGTTGAGGCTCCTGCTTTAAAAGATTGAGGCGTGACCATATGGTCTTTCCCTGAGAGTCAATAGCACCGAGTGTCAGTAGAAATACTTCTATTGACTTGAGCAGACCCCAGTGAGTATTTTTGTATTCAAATATAAAAAATATTTGTAATATTTTGTATTATTATATTTTGTGTATTTTTGGAAAGAACAGAGGAAGAGTTTAGTTAGCATAGCTACAGGGGCATGGTCTTGCCCTTCTGGAAGAGCATTTTTTCATGGTTAAGGTGGCACAAAGGCATTTGAGAGGCTCTTGCGTCTCCCACTCTGGGGTCAGGAGCTGGAGTAGCTCGGACGATAGAAACGTGTTCACCACCAAGTATGTAATACAAACAGGGGCCACTGGTTCCCAAACTCATTGGACCAAAGTATAGTGATCTGTATCATTCCCACAATGGCTAGGGAGTGAAAGTTACTCTTGAACACAGCTCTGCAGGCTGTCTATGGACCACCAGTGATTTGGCGATTACAGGTTAGGAGGCACTAACTACCTAGGTGGAAGCAGGACGCTGGCATCAGCTGGTAACCGGAAGAAAACCAAGTGTTTCGGCAGTGAGATGTAGTGGTTGACATTTCTGTGATCGGTTTGGTGTAGGGTGTAGATAGTTTGATTGTTACTTAAGCCCTGATGTTTCTGCGTGTTGGATGACTTGGTCGTGGAAATTTGGAAACAGATCTTTTTGAAGGATGTTCAACAAAATGCAGGGTGCAGTGGATGCGTAAGCGTTCAGATTCTTACCTTAGGGGAGGAGTATGCTTAGGCTTTGGATCTGCATAGGCTTTCCTGTTTTTCTGTGTCTTTTGCTTCCAGCATAGCCTGGACTGTGTGTAAAGAGAGGGACACTCCTGCATCCTCTGTGTGAGGAAGCCGTGCTGTTTCCTAAGGCAGTTTTTCTCAGATGTTTTGAAAATGTGACCTTCTTTTGGCTCCTTGTCTCTGGGACTCAGAATTATCATCAGGTTGGTTTCTCCGGGTGAGGGTGTGCCAATTGCCAGTGTCGCTGGCTGCAGTATAAATACCATTCTCCCTCTCCCCTCGGACAAACTGACTGCTTTCAGCAATTAAAAGAAGTTGGCTGTTTGCAGGCTAATGTAGCACTTGCAACCAGTAATTACAAAGGAGTTCACTTTCTCCCTTGGTGAAGCTGAGCCGTGTAGTTGGAGGAGGCGCTGGTTTCACTGCAGAAATTTAAGACTGTAGTCACTGCATCAGCACTCCCAACATTTTGCAACTACTCACAGACTGGGAAGTTCCATTTCAAGGGATCTGGGGACTTGTGCTCACACTGAGATCCTCTTGCATGGGGTAGGTGCTTTACTTTGCTGTACTCTGGTGGTAAACCTGGTTTGAGCAAGGTGATGGATCTCATCAAGTTTGCTGGTACATACAGGCCAATACACAGAGAGCTGCGCCACAGTAAGAAAATTGAAAGGATAATTTTGTAGCACACTCACTTGCCCTTTCCAGACCAAACACTGCATAATTTGCCTGCACCATGATTCCTGCCTTGCTTTGGAGAGGTGGGAGATTTGCAGCTGTGACAGCTAAGGAGATTACAGGAGCAATAGGTTGTTTGGGTGATAGCAGCAGGACATAGAGTAACACGAAGTAGCTTTTGGCTTCTGCAAAAACACTGTACAAACAGTAACAGAGCTGTTAGCTTGAGATTTGCACCCCACAGCCCCCATCTGTCACTCCTGAATTTCAACATCAGTGCTCATGGTGTTGCTCATGGCGTTTCTCCTTCTTTCAGCTGTGCCTGGTGCTTGAATTCCCAAAGTCTGTACTAGCAAAGCTGTTCTAGAGTTCTTGTCCCTGGAGGTTAGTAGCCACCCCTACAGACGGTGAAAAGCAGCCAGGTTCCGAGTTAGGAGCTCTTAGCTGCTGGGGAATCCAGCCTCACCTCTTGCCTGTCTTTGTTTTCCCCTTGTAATTATTCACATAAGGGCATATTCTGCTTGTCAGTTGTAATGGAGGAAGATTTCTCTTCCTGGTGATTTTCTTTTATATAAGCCGTGTTATTTCCCATGCTTTATTGCTTCTCAGTGATTTTCTTTAACACTGCAACTTATGCACATTAAAAACAGGATCCAAGTGCAGGACACCCTCCCCACCATCCCCCATATCTCTGGGCAATATTGTTATTGCTTGAGTTGGCTTTCCTGGCTGCCCCATCTGTCTCCATCACCTTTTGTCACCTTTCATAGTAATTCCTGCTGATTAGCAAAGGCCTTTATCCACTGAGGCTCTTTGGGAGCCAAGTTCAGGCAGCAGTTCTGACTCTGTCACGAGTTTCTACTTATTAAAAAAGTCCTTCCCCCTCCCACCGGTGGAAACACTATGAATCATTTCCCTCCCCTTTCTTTGTCAGGAGCAAATGCCATCAGTGTTAGGACCCTGGCACTGGTTTTCTGACTCCAGGAAATCATGGGTGAAACAATCCATGGAAACTGGGATCCCCATGTAAAAATAAGACATTATTTTATAAGGAACACACCTCTCTTTTGGCCACTGTCAGATTGCCATCTGGTTGACAATCACACTTACTTCCATGAGAAACATAAAATTCTTCTGTCCCATAGTGTTGTGTGTTGAATTACCTGTTTTACATTGCAAGGTGGCAGTGAGTATTTGAATGCTCCGTTTGGGAGGTCCATTGTGTGACAGGTGCCTGAGAGCTTTGAGCAGGACCCTGAGGTGGATGTGACAGCTAAAATGGGTTGAGGGCTATTTGTGTCATATCTGATTGCAGGTATGTGCTTCTTCAGCATATTATTTATAAAAATAATAACCGCTATGTGTACAAGTAGAAACCTTCATAAAAATACTTGAGCAGCAAAATGGTTTTAGTTACTCTGGAGGAAGCTGCTTGACCCTGTAACTGAGAGGGATGAATTATTTATTCTTTTTTTCTTTACCGATGCAACCCCAGTCTTAACTGCAAAAAGGGTCTGACCTCATCTCATAAGCAGACTCTGTCTCTGAGAAGTTGATCTTAAGTTGAACACCTTGCTTGGCAATATATATACAGACCTGGTACCTCCCAAGTTCTCAGGTAAACAGAGGAGAGAACCAACAGCACAGTAACAAGAACATGAAGAGCCAGGAACAGGAGCTCTTCCCTGCTCCTAGGGGACAGCCGACGGACAGAGCCTCTCCAGCTGGAGCTTCTGTAGTTGGAGGCACCGCAAGTCTCTTTTAAACATAAATCAGATGAGACATCACAGTATTTTTAATGCACCCATTAGTCTTCAGGCTGTCTGCTGTTGAATATTTATCATATGCCTTGCTTCACTTACTGCCCTCTGAAGCGTGGTGACGGCGCTCGAAGTAGAAGATTAAATGTGGGTATGCACTTGTCCATCAGTGGGTTTGGGCTCTTCCTAACCTCTGACAGACAGGCTTTGCGTGAAACACCTTGGTGTCCTTAGACCAATCCGTCACCCAAACATCCCTTGAAAGGAGACTCAAGCTCAGCAATCGGAGAGTAAGAGCAAGAGGTGGATCTGTTCTGTGGTGGATTTGGAAAGGAGCTAACCAGGAATTTCCCTGCCTCCCTGTTGCCCTGCCATGGCTCTACTCACTGCCTGGCCCCAAAGAGCAGCAAAGCTGGCAGCTTGGGGCTGGGCTGCTGGCACAGTGGTGGGAAGATGATGGAAACATCTCAAGAAGGTCTCGAGGCCTAGATATGCAGCACCTCTCCTTAGCAGTGAAAGGTATGATTAGGAGATTTGTTTTAGAGGCCATCTTAGAGCTTACAAATCACCAGTGTAAGGCCATAGCTGCTGTGACAGCTGACATCTGCTGTGATTGTAGGGGCTGTGTAGCATATGTCCCCCTCCCTTGAAGAGGATAGGCTGAATTGTCCTGCTAGGCATCCCCTCAGGGACTTCTAGTGCCTCGCTGCCTGGTGCTGCCTTCAGACTGCTTCACTGACTGAAGGAGTCCTGCCTTCAGACTGCTTCACTGACTGAAGGAGTCCTGCCTTCAGACTGTGCTTCACAGTGTCACTAAGCCCAGCAGGAGCTGAGCTTCTTCCCGGCACAAACCACACCACTGACCATTAAAAAACAGGCTGTGGACCCTTCTGGTGTGTTCAGCACAGACCTGTAGGCTAATGGGGGGACCAGAGTGTTGGGATGCTTTTAAGCCTGTTTGTTCTTGGAGTCCCTGGTACTTGTTAAAACCTATGCTACTGTTAAGTATGAAGTTAACAGGAATAAGGTGGTATTTAGAGGATATCTTTAAGCTTGCAGAATCAGCAGCTGCCAGATGGACAGTCTCCTGCATAGCTTTATTATTCCCACTTTGTGCACCCACTGTGTATACAGGAGGAAACTGAGGTCCTGTGAGAGAAGAGGTGTGTGGTCGTGGAATTAAAGACTACATCTATATGTATACAGAGAGATGAAGGGATGACTTAAGATGTCCCCTACAATGCTAAACCTGATACTTTGCCTCTTATCCACATTAATTTCCTAGGAATAATATTTTCTTTAAAGCAAAAAGGATAAAAATAAATATTGTTATCCTGCATTAGCAGCAGGGCTGGAGCCCTGTGTCTTTCCCACGTCTCTCTTTCCCAGTGCTGCAGTCCTTGCAGTCCTTCCTAACATGTGCCAGATCTCCCCTGGCCTGGTCCGAGCCTGGCACATTGGTGAATGAAATGTTTGCGTGAGGCAGCTCCATCCCACGTAGCCTATAGCTTCCCATCCGAGTCTGAGACAGACTTCCCGTTCACTTCAGCATGGTCAAAAGCCGCTCGTCTTCCTGTAAAACGGGTACAGTGCCTGCGGAGGCTTTAAAGAGCTGCAGTAAAATGCAGGAGAGAGGAAGCAGCCCACTGTATGCACTTGCAGAGAAGTAGGTCCCTTCCTTAGGGATGTGGAAACTACCCAGAGGAAAAGCCATGCGGCACATAAACCGCTACTCCACCCTCACAAGGAAATTGCCTGGGCTGTTCTGCACTTACTAGCCACCCTGGGACTTCCCTGCTTCATATCAGTGGTGGGTGAAATGCTCCCTGCCACTGCCTTCCTGAGGGCTCCTCGCTGGCTCTGCCGTGCCCCCACGGCTCGGCTGTCTGCCTGCTCTTCGGTTTTTTATGGCCACCCCAAATACCTACCTCATTAGGCAGAGCTTTCCATTAACGGGGTCTGTGTCCAGTGCACCCGCTTGGAGAGCGTAAAGGGTGTGCAGCGTGGCTGTCCTGGGTTACCTTCCTTCCCAGCCCCACGGGGAGGTCCCCCCCCGCTTTTGGAGGAAGGCCAGTAGAAACAGGGGAAGAAGAAAGCAGTAGTAACTCATGCTGGATCTGCAGTGGTTTCTGCTGGCTGGTCATGATGGCCTTGGCTGAGCCTCTTTCAGCACAGCCTGTCTTCCCGGAAAAGGGGAGAAGCTCGGCATTTGGGAAGTTATCCCTCCCTAGAGTTGCTCCAGTACCCCTGGCAATGAGACTTCTCTGCCTGAAGACCTTCAGGATTTTTGAGGGGGTCCCTCCTTGCTGCCCACCAGAACTGGATGTGCTCAGTGTGTCCTTGGTTTTCTTCCTGCTTTTTTCTTTGCTGTCTGCTACTCCATGGGGCTCTAAGCTATTCGGCTTTTTCCAGATCTCAGTTTCGACTGCCATACTGGACTAAGCAGCTACAGATCTTCCACACAGCCCTTATCGAGCCTTTTCCAGCTTTCAGTAGCAGAAGAGCAATCTTCCTTTTTCTGAAGGGATAAAAATGAAAGCACCTTCTGGGCTTTGCTTCATCCTAATGCCTCAGTTATCCTGATATTTTCCCCCTCCATTTAAAGACTGAATTAAGACTCATGATGTCCTGGGGTCTCTTTTGTACTCTGAGTTTAATATAACATTCTTTATTATTATTTTTAGGAAAGCTGAATTGCATTTACGGGAGATCTTTAATGTGTCTAAGTCTTTGGTCCCTTTATGTTTTTATATGGTCGCTGGTTCGACTTTCAACTCACAGATTAAACAGAAAACAGGAAAGCCAGAAAGTGAGAATGTTTCCAAAACACTGCTTTCTCTTTGCAGTATATTTTTAAAAGTTACAGAGTAATACCAAGATCTCCCACACCAACATTTCTGGAGTACTGAGAAAGGAACTAGTTTTTTCACCACACTCCTTCCCCCACGAAAAAGCAGCTTACTGCAGTGATGCGGTACAAGTACAGTGTGGTCCTGGAGGCTGTCAGAAATAATAAGAAATGTTTTGGAAGTGCAGGTACTTCTCCCCATCTGCCAGACAGAGAAGTGGGAAAGCAGCAATGCTTTGCTGTGCCCAAAGAGGGTTGGTGCAGGCAGGCAGGAGTGCCACTTCCCTTCTCCAGAAGCTTTTGACTAAATTGCTCAAGTTCAGGTGAACATCTCAGACACCTATTGAAAATTTTCCCTGTGCTCGGTGACCATGTGGCAGCACATCCTACAGGGATGGCTTAGCACCAGCTTTGCAAAGAGATAACCACAGGGAACCCAGAGAGATAAATTTATGGCACTAGGAAACGGCGTTACCTCACAGGACAAACTGTTCTGCTGCCAGAATTGAGGATGGAGATAAACCACTTTCTCCTGCCTGAAACAAAAGGCTTTAACACTTCCAGATTAGCAGGTATGGAGGAAAAGGCAACCAAAAGGGGCAGAGTCTGGGAGGATTTAGATCCTCTGCTACTGGGCTGTTAAAGGATGTCATTTCAATAACCTCTCAGCTTGTGTAAGCATGACCAAATCAAAGCCACACATCCAGATTTTTGATCTGATTTCATTTCCTAGTCCATTTGCTTATTCCATGGATGAGTATCTTATTTGCCTGTTGGCAGAAGAATTTTGGAGCAGGGAGTGGTATATATGTCAGTGGGGTTTCTACATAGACATTTCATGGACTAAATAATGCTGGCAGATACTGTTTTCTTCCACCACAAGCAGAACGTGTAATTTATTCTTGTCTCATTACATTAAAAGAAATACAGCACAAAAGAAATAGGGAAGAAAATGACCAAAAAAGGATATGAAGATATAATCCCTTCTCGCCAAAAAAAATACCAATTCTATGACAGCCTTGTGTGTGGGGAAACTCAGCTCCTAGATTATTTTGATAAACTTTGTTACAATCAGTTTCACACAAAACCCAGCCGTTTATTTAATCTTAACTGCCTGCAGAAATGTCATCCAGTAGGGACACTGAGGGTTTGGGGTTTTTTTTACTTTTAAAAAAAGAGAGTTTGTTTATTTTTCTTCTATTATTTGGTTTCCCTCTGTAGATTTATAAGGGCTCTGTCACCAACAGCATTGTATTTGCTCGTGAGCTGGCTGTGTGGTTTGTCTGCCTGCAAGGGCAGGAGCACTTGCAGTGGGAGGCAGCTGAGTAGGCAGGCGTGGGGCAGAGATGGGGTCCACAACCCACTTCAGTGATGCTCCCGGTGCTGCCTGCATGCTGCATGGATGTGTCAATGTGGCCCCAAAGTCAAAAGGAGTCATAACACGGTGTCAGTCCCTTCCAGGATAATGCCATCACTAAAAGGGAACCAAAACTTTTTTGCATTATCTACAGGATGAAATCAGAAAAAAACTGCCTCTGCCCCATGAGTCACTGTGGTCCCTTTCGTGGCTCACAGAAGCAGGACTTTGGCAGCAGTGGCTGAGGTTTCACAGAGCTGCTGTGCCGGTGGTAGTTGTTGGCCGTGCGCTGCATCCCTGTGCAAACTTAGGACCACAGCATCCAGCTGCAGGAGGTGCCATGTCCTGTGATGGATGTTGTCCTGCGTCCCTCCGCTGCCTGCCCTGCAGTGTGTTTCTGTGCCGTTTGCTCCGAGGACAGCTGCTGATCTGCTCAAACCTCCTCTGAGTGCTGTCCTTTCTGTCTCATAGCGATGGGGGCTGCAGTCACACAAAGATGCTGCTGTGAGAACCTCTCCAGTACCGGGACTCCTCTGCTGGGAGTGTAACGGTGCCGCAGAGCTCAGCCACCGGCACTGCCACCAGCCATGGTTGGAGCCAGGGATGGCTGCTGATCTTTCTGTTGGGTGCTGTTGCACTATTCCCCATGGCAGGTGATGCCCCTAACCCTCCTCTTTCATCTCTTCCCTCCGCAGGCAAGATCCTGTTCCGGAGGAGCCATGTCCGAGACGTAGCTGTGAAGAGGCTGAAGCCCATCGACGAGTACTGCAGGGTAAGAGCTCCGGGGGGGCACCTGGCAGCCCTGTGGCGGGGGGGGGGCTCACAGCCACCCCCAGCGCTGGGCTTCCCCTGATGGATACTACTAAAACCTTCATCTGTGTTGAGTCTGTCATAAAGAAGGATGGTCCTTCCCAAACACCACCAAGACCAACAGGACAGGTGAAAAGAGGCTGCTCTTTGCTCCCAGGCTCCTCACAGCATTGTCCCCTGCAGGCTCATGGGTCGGTGCCTCGTGTACTCAGTAAAGACTCAGCTGCCCCAAATGTGGATTTTATTTCTGCTTCTACCCCGATGAATGCAGGAGTTGAGCCGGTAGAGGCACAACTAAGATGGCGGTTTCTTCTGTTCCCTGCCTGTCTGTCCCCCAGTGCCGCGTGAGGGACAGTGGGGGATGGCGCAGCACGGGAGGTGGACTGGTGGCTTGCAGGAGTGCTTCTCCTGATGAGTGAAAGCCTGGAAATTTATTGCAGGACAGAAAAAGCACGACTCTGTTGAGAAGAAAGTTCAGTCACCTAATCTTTCCTTTCTAGCTTAGAGTTTATGATTTGATGATAATTAATCCTCTGACAGTAGATTAAGTCATTTCTAAGCAAGGCGGATACCCAATTTATGCAGAGGTATAGAGCACGTCAGCACATAATTTAAACCCCAGACTTCCTTTCTTATTTCCTGTGGCATTTTTAGAAAGCCAGAGGAGCAGGTGGAGGGGAAAAAATACATTCCCAAGAACTTCTCCAGTCAGACATTTGCTCATCCAAAATTGGGAGCAGATCGCCAAAGTGCCTGGGGCGTGCTGGGGGGTGCAGTGAAACCCATGCCATCTGCACCACTGGGCAAGGAAGCTGTGATTAAAGTCTTATCTCATGAGATCAGGCTTTCTTGTGCGACAATTAACACACTGTCTTCCTGCCGGCAGCCAAAGGGCTCCCTTTAAAATATGTCGGGTCCCACTGCGTCCCCAGCCGCCCTCCTTAGACAGGAACTGCCGGCAACAGGAGTGCTGAGGGCTGGTGTCAGGGTTCACCCAGCAGATGCGCGGTGGAGAAAGCAGTGACTTATGCCGGGGGGCAGCTGCCTCTCTGGGACCCCATTGTCTGCACCCCAGACAGACCTGACCTGACCCCCCACGCCCGCCGGGCGAGGGATGTGTTGTGGCGTCCTGTCTGTTGACACGGCAGCACTGTCACTGCCACCCTCCTCCTCGCTCCCTTTGTTCTGTCCTGGGGAAGTCTGGCTTAGTTCATAGAATCGCAGTATCACAGAAGGCTTTCGCTCTGGTTCAGGTGATATGGGGGCAGATCTGCTGCTGCTGCCTGGCTCAGAGACATGTCTGGATGCTTCCTCAAAGCCAAGCTGTTTACTTAACCTAGTTTTTGATAGGTGCTGCTTTTATAAGCATAGACCCAGCCATGTTGGGTTAGCCCAGTTTCCCCCAGCCTAGTGTTTTTCATCCCCAGCAGCAGCCACAGTGGTGCCCAGCACCAAGTATGACAGACCTATAGTGACTTCTTCAGAACACTATCCTAGCTTCCAGTGGTCTCTTGACTCCCAAGAGTTTCTTGTGGCTGATGCAATGTCTTTTTATTGCATTTGCAGTTTACTGTAATTTGTATTCAATTTGCCTCTGTACTTCACTGTAGAAGATGTTTAAATCTGGATGGCATTGGAAAGCGAGGCTGCTAGGCATTGAAAAGCTTGAGCAGGCATTACATCTCACGTCTGTGAATACTTCAAGAGGGCTACATCCTCCATAGCGTCTTTCTTCATAGAGTGTCTTTAAGAAGGCCCTGGCTGACTCGTCCACCCCCCTGGGATGTATCTTGTTGGAGCATTTATAACCCTGGTTGTGCCTGAATAGTCTGGGCTGCAGGTAGGTGGGTGCTTTTGCCAGTGCTAGGAAGTAAAGCGATGCCAAGATTTTTTTTCCATTGCCTGCATTTCACCCATGCCTGGACATTAATTTTTGTCTAGTGTGGATGGTAGGGAAGTCCCACTCTTCAGAAACAGTGTAAAGTGGCTATCATGTCCTGCCTGTCATCAGATTCAGTTATGAGCTGTTTTCTTCTCCTTCTGCTGCAGCTTCTTCCTAATTACAGCGAGTAAATTAAGATGGTAGTTGGTCACACCCTCGCCTGGCACAGGACATACTCAGTCATTCTTAAATCCCAGGGCACACAGTCAGCAACCTGTGTAAATAAAGAGAGGGACCAGAGAGTTGCAACTCATACCTCTCCCAACCATTCTAAGTCTGCACCTTTTCTAAATGTTTCTTTTGAACATTTATGGTTCATCCAATTTGCATCTATTCAGAGAATGACTGTCCTGTGTTATTGCTGTTCCAAACCTTTTCCAGAATATGAAAGTCCACAGGACTGAAAATAATGATGAAAATGAGACACTGAACTTCAAAGGCACAAAGAATTTAGAGAAACATCTTGTAGAAGGAAAGCTTCTTCATCCAGTGAAATCAGTGGTAGTTCTGTTCCTGACCTTCAGCAGGGACAGGATTCCATCTCTGGTGCTTAGCAGAGGCTTAAAATTCAGAAATGCCTTCTTGCCACCTCTGCCACTTACAAGGTTTTTGGGAACCTGACCTTCATAACCCTACCGTAATCTTCTCATCCCAATATGAAGTTAACCAGAAATGACCGAAAGCTGTGAATTGGAAACAGAAAATTAGATGGTGAGTCTGAACCAGAGTAGCCCCACTTTGCCAGCTTAAACCAGACACAGAGTCGCTCTCCATTCAGCTGTAACTACAGCGGGAACCCGAGTGACTCGCTTAGCTCCGATGCTAACTTCTAGAAAGCTGGAATGAAATGCAATGAATCCCCGCCTGGTGTAAAAAGGGAAAATGTGGCAGGTTGGGTTTTTTTGCTGATAAAATAGTACTACACACTACTGTTTCATACTCTGTAGCAGCTACTGGTGCATATGTCAGAGCAGGGTTATGCCTGCCTGATTGGAAGTGTTAGCTGTTTCAGCATTTCCTCCCTTGTCCAATGGATGTTTTGACTCTTTAGAGACTTGTATAGAACTGTAGAGCAAGAGCATCATTTTGAAAAGTTCAGTCCTGTTTCCATAAAAGAGGAGTGCAAGGCTTATGTCCCATGCTAGTCCTAAAATGGGTAGGCAGACAACATGCTTAATTTTGAAAAATTTAGAGAAGTATGCTAGAATTATGTGGGTGAAGTTGATGGAGAAAATCTGACATGGGATAATGAAATGAATAAATGAGACAATAGACCTTTTTGTCCACTGGGATTTGTGAGGAAGCAGAGGAGGGAGGCAGGTTCGGATGTAAAGTTTGTGGTAATTTTTTTGCCAGAAGAGGGTTCTGCATCCATTTTGCCTGCCCTGGAATGACAAAGCACAGACGGGCCCTGGCAAATGAGTGGTGCAACATTCTTCGGCCATTTGTTCTTTTGTTTTTGCAGACTCTCTGACTGAGCGTGGTGATTTGCATGGCTGAGAAGCAGGTCTGACTTCTGCTGTTTGGATGTGTTGTGGCTCCTGCACCTGGCGGGCACAGGAGCCGTGACAGGCAGAGGCCATCTGAGAGTTTGCGGGTTTGCTTGGCAGTAAGGGGAGGTCTGCAAAATGTTCTGTATCAGGGCATGAGCCCTCTGGACCCTACAGCATGGGCCTCCCAACCAACCCCTCACACCTGGGGGGTTCTTCATTGCATTGTCTCAGCTTAGAAAAATGACACCACAGAGGTAACCAGGCCAGTGGTTTTGCTAAGGCCGTAAGAAACTTTGAAGTTTCAATGAAAAACAGAGGAGTGGGACATTTAGGGGAAGATTTCCAGGACTTGTCTCATTTGTAAACATGAAAGTGCAAGGTCTGAATGTCCTTACTGGTAACCTGAGTTACCAAACAAGCTGCGTTTTGCCAGTAAATATGTGCTGCCCACTGGAATTGGTATCTCCGGATGATTTCCCTCTTAACTCCCGGCTTGGAATTAGTTCAGTGTGATTTAAGGTCTTCTGGGCTCATTGGACCTGGTTTTCTTAATTTGTTTGGGAGCTTTTGCCAATGTGAAAGAAAGAGCAACTTCATAGCCTTCCCTTGCCAGGGGCTTTTCACTTATTAAGCTTTTGATCTCCCAAACACACCTCTGGTGTGTGCTTGTCCAGTGTGTACCGTCCTGTGTTCAAGAAAGGCCTCTCCTGTCAGTGGCTCACAAAACCACCGCTGGCTCCTTACACAGCCCTCTGGGAAGGCTCGGGCCAGTAGTCACAGACTTGCATCTTTGTGTTGGTCATAATCGAGGGAAGCATCTTTGTGCAGGGAAGCTCTTAAGATGTGAAGTCCAATTGTCATAAAGACTTACCTGGACTTGTCACATGCCTTTATGCTGTCCCAGCTGGAGGTGGCTTTAAGTAGAAGCTTATGGGCTTTTCTATAGTGAGGCTTGAGGGCCCAAATGAAGATTAGATGAGCAAGTCACGTCAGTGCCAGGGAACGTTGGTCGTTCTTTATTAATGTTCACAGTCTGAGAGACCGTACTACAAAACATAATTAACCTCCCTCTTGGTCTCTCAGTCCTGCCTGTCTTTCAAGGTTTAATCCTTGAACCTGTCAAGACAGATGCGCAGATGTTTCTCTCTCTTCATGGTACAACTAAACTAGTGTTGACTGAAGATGGAATTAATAGTCCTGGTCAAGAATGAAAGAGTTTTAAGTGAAAAACGTTCAAACTTTATCTGTCGCTATTTTTAATCTACATTTCGGAATCCTGATGCGTTTAGACCAGCTGCTGTAATAAGAGTTAAGTATTTGCAACACGCCTCTCAGCATCTGGAGTAGAGCCTCACCTTCCATTGCCTTATGGTCCTTCCATGCCAGAAGCCCTTCTATGTCCCAGTTACTTCCAGAACTCTGCACCCTCTTTCCTCCTCCCATCAGCCTTGTACTTACTCCTACATCTCTCCACTTCTTCTCCTGAGGCACCAGCGTGCACTCTTTGTCCTCCCCTCTGACAGTTAGTGTTTGCCATCCAGCCTCCACACTTCAGTCTTTTGAGTTCAAGCTTGGCGTTACTTGCTCTCAGCAAAACAGAAATAGAAAGTGTTTTCACATAGGTGAAACAACTAATTTTTCTGTTCTGAGAAATGAACTATTTCAATTGCACCTTCCCTCTTGCTGGACTCATGACCATTCCCAAACATCTGGCGGCAATGATTAACATTAATGAAAACGATAAACAATTAAGAACAGGATGCTTAATAGGAAAAGTCAGGGAGTCCTAACGATGCAGTACTGTCAGCTGGCTCTGTGTATTTGCGTGCAGAGCTGGGATTAACCCCGTTGAACATGGGGGATCTAAAAGCTATGCACCTGAAGTGCCTCAACAGGCTGCGGGGAGAAACAGTGATTCATTCCATCCAGAGCTAGACATCTGTGGTGGGGCAGACAAAGCACCCCTGAAGGTGCTGGTCTTTCTCTATACAAGTTGATAGACAAGCGTGACCAGTCTCCCATTTTAGACACATGAAGTTCAGTGGGGTGAATATCATTCTGTGAGTATATACACACATGCCTACACACACGCTGTGTATCTCCACATATGCATGTCTCTGCGTCTGTGTTTTTTATAAATCTCTCTGCATAAATGCCACACACAGCACTCAGTGTTTCGTTACAAGTACCTGCGTGGTTTTATGCCCATGTACACGTTTTCATGAAGCCTTTGAGCTGTAATGTAGCCCCATGGCATTGTTTCTAGTTCATGTAACCTTAAGCAGTGAACCCCTGCCTGTTCCCGGTGCTCCGTTTGCTTCGAATGCCGCGTGCAGCAGCCTGCCTGCGGATAAGCTGGCACTGCGTGAGTAGCTGGCTGTCCCCCGTGCCAGGGGCTGCTTGCTCACACCCTGCCTGACGTTACAGCTTTTCAGTAGCCTTTGGAATCATCCACTCTGCAAGATTGTCTGAAACCTGTAACGCAGAAAGACATTACAGGCTGAAATAACACAGAAAAGCCTATCTCCTGAGGAGCGTGGAGGTCAGAGCAGCGCACGTCTGCCTTTGCATGCTGAGCAAGGAAACATGCTCTTACTGATAATATATGATGGTTGTGCAAGGCTGAATTCTGCTCACTGGCACTTATTATCTCTCACCTTTCCTGTGCAAATTCCTTGCTGTTTCTGGATGCTTGCTGATTGTAGCTGTGTGCATTTACCTCTGGTTTCCACATTCCAGTAAGAATGTCACTTCCCTATCCTTTCCATACTTTTACCGTCTGTTTTCCTCTTTTTCTTTACCCTTCTTTCCTTGACCCTGCAGTCTTTCAGGCTGTTGCAGCTCTGCCCTGGAACCGTCTTGCTGGAAATGCCACAAACTTGTATTTTTCCCCTTGCAGAGTGACAGCAGTGTCCCTCATCTCCTCAATGCATTTTTTGTTCACTCACTGGAATCATGTTGGACTTGGCTTGCTCCCGGGTGGATGTTGTGTGTTTGCTGAAGAGACATTTGTTTCTCAAACCAGCATTTCTGGTCCCTGCCACTGTCCAAAATCAATAGACCAACTCTGTGTGGTTTTACACCCTCGTTTGCACTTCCTAACCCTTTCTTAGTGTTTCTTACTGCTTCTTAGGTTTTTGTTCCTTAACAAAAAAAAAGTAAAAATTGACTGGCTGCAGACTTCACACCCGAGTTCCCCCAAAAACATGCAACGGCAAGTTACTACCGGGTGGATTTCATTCCACCTCTGTGCACAGGGCTGAAAATTGCAGTACTCTGGGAGGTGATTCAGAAGCAGGAGAGCCAGCCCTGCCCCAGGGTGGGAGGGTGGATGCCTGGGTGTGGAAATGGCTTTGGTTGATTTTTATCTGCTGCCTGCAAAAGCCTGGAGTCCTGGAGGTGCTTTTTGGTTATCCTCCTTCAGCCTGGCAGGACCACGGTGCTCCTGGAGATTTCCAGGCAGCAGACCGCTGCTTCAGGGGGTTTCAGGTTTCCTAAAGCTTCCCTTGATTTAGAAACACAAATCTCCACAGCAGCTTGTTAGGTTTTGTGTTCCTCCATCACTGAAAATCCACTCTGTGCTCCAGCTGAGTATTGACAGCTGTAGCCTGGTTTTGGGCAGGGTGAATGCCTGTGACCTCTAGGGAAGTGGTGATTAACTTTGAGAAAGCATCTTATGTCCAGGACCCCCTATGACAGGTATAAGTTGGGCATTTGCATTTCTCTAGTAATGATATGTATCATTTGCAGCGCTTGCTCTTGCCCCATTGACTGCACAAGATCAAGCCCTTTGAGATTTCAAAACACGCTGTAGATTTTAAATATCTGGGCCTCATAACCTTTCTGTGGATTAGGTAAGTGTTACTGCTTAGCATTGTAAATGGGTAACTGAAGACCAGCCCTGCTGAATTTGATGGAAAGAGGTTAAGTAACCTGCCCAAACCGAGAAGGGCATTAGTAATAGAGACATCACTAAATCTCATCCCATCCACTGTTGGTTAGACACCATTGCTTCTCTATGTATGTCTGTCCCCTGCTTGAGGTAGAGATGAATAAAACATGCTTTAATGTTGTCTGTGTCCTTGCTAGCCTGTGCTGGTGATGCATTTCTTTCTCTTTCAGCATGCCGTGATTGTTGCTATTCCTGGGCAGTTCTTGACTTCCCGGGGTTAGCCCTGATTTGCCAGCTGGATGCGTGCCTCCGTGCGCGCTAGGAATACAGGCAGAGAGCTCACACCTTTGTTATGCTTTTAGGCATGATTGAGTGGATAGCAGTGGGGACCAGGGCATCCTTCATTCAAATTAAAGCGCTTGGGTTTTCCACCTGTTGTGTTTCACCTTGTGTTTGTGCAGCAACCAGCAGCACTCTGTGCCCCAGCACTTGGACTTGTTGCCTGGCTTCTGCATCTGATGCCGCTTCCTTATTGCGAGGTATCTTTTTCTGTTCTGTAGTGCAGCTCCATGTGACCAAAGGCCAGGGCCTCATTCTTCACAGGCCTGCTGATAACAAATGGATTTTCCTTGTGTTTTTATAACGTCCCTCCATGAGGGAAAGGAGAGCTGTAGGTGTGGAAGCACTTGGCTTTGGATTTCAGGCTGCCTTTGAAACGAGACCCCATCAATGTAATACTGGAGACCTGCAGTTCCAGAGCAGTATTTTTTCATTTTTCAGCTCTTTTCCTTCACACCCCCAAGCAGGAGTGGTCTTGGGACAAATCTGGCCACTTCTAAAGCCTGATTAAAAACAGCCATGAGGGTAACCAACTGCCCTGTTCTGCCTTTGTGCTTTGGCTGGGCCTTCTGGTGTGTCTGACCAAGATCAACCAGATGTCTCATGGGTTAGTATAACCAGTTCAACCTAAAGCACCTTCATTTAGCTCTAGTGCTGGTTTTTAGCCGTCTTTCCACATTGTTTGTCCTACTTGCAACTAGCAGAAGAGCCAGACAATCTCATTTTGTCAAACAGGTTTATGGCACCTCTAAGAAGCTTGGTCTATATTTAACCTGTGACCTATATTCAGTAAAAACTTAGCACAGGAGGAGGTGAGCTCCAACCTCTTTTCCTCTCCTGCTGGTCATTTCTGGAGGCAATGTCAGCGTCACGTCACCTAAAGCTGCTGTCCCATTTCTGTGGGCTGGGGACAGCTCTTTGGTGTCTTTTGGTACCATCAGGCTCGATTCTGAACAGCGAATTCATAGCATGTTTCTGCCTTGTGTGCTTCTCTCCTTGGTTTGAAGTCTCACTTCCCAGTACACTTCAGCATAATGTGGTTGCTTCCCAAAATGTGCTTAACTATGGCTGAGCGTGACAAGCTCTGCATGCCTGCGCCTTGCGGAGTGTGTGGACATTGTTAGCCCAGAGGTGCTGCGAAGCCTTCCTCATGGAGAAATAGCCTCTCAGCCAGGTTTTTTTTCCAGGCACTTTAACCGTCTTTCCTGTTAATTTAGGAGTAAATTGTTGTTTGGTTTGGTTGGTTGGTTGTTTTGGTTGTTTTTTTTTAGCAAACTCTGCTTTTTCTGTTGACAGTGTTTAACAGAAAGCTTTATGGAGCACATTAATCCGTTGTGCTAGTGGGTGTTGGCTGTTGATTTTCACTATGTGAGTTTGTGTGCATTGACATGAAGCCCGTAAGCCCCAACTGCGTTGTTTGAGGTACTGTGCAAACACTTGTCACAGAGACTGTCCTGGCTACAGAACGCTTTGTCTGCTCAGTGTTACTGTTCTGCACATGTGGACCAAATTCTGTTCTTGTACACATGGCAAAGAAATTACATTGGCTGACGCTAAGAACTGTTGCTTGTCTCATTGCTTGTCTCATTGCAAGTTCATTGCATCCTACTTGACATTTGCAGTCAAGACATGCTATTCCCTTTCTTCTCAATTAAGTAGCCAGGCGTGATGCCTGCTTTTTGTATTCCCTTCTCCCTGCCAGAACTGTTTTACCTCCTCTTGCTTGGTAGTTTAGATGTTTGAGGCCATGTTTTGAACCTGACTTTTCTAAGTGCTCCTCCCTCCCTGTTTTATTTTGCAGGCCCTGGTTCGGCTTCCTCCTCACATTTCACAGTGCGATGAAGTCTTCAGGTTCTTCGAGGCTCGCCCAGAAGACCTTAACCCTCCAAAAGAGTAAGTGCTGTGATGGATTTCCAGTGCTGCTCAGTTCGTTTTGATTAGCTGGAAGGAAAAGGTCATTTGGTTTTATTACTGCTGTAGGTGTGGAAACAGATTTTGTAGCTTGCAAGCACCGCCTAGAAAATGCCCAGGAGTTACGTACAGCTACATCTGGTGTGTGGAGGACAGGGGAGTCAGGCAGCCCTCAGACACAATTTCCAGCCATCCTCCACCCACCTTTGCAGTGTTTCTTGCTTATGGTTCTAATGAGGGAACCTCCCCTGGCTTGTGGCTTTTAGCTGATAATTATCACCAAAGAGTCATTCAGTTCCCAAAGGCATTGGCTCAGCAGCAGGGGGAAATCCTGCCAGTAAGCACTTGGCTCATAATTACCAGCTGCTTCTTTAAATGTACTCCTGCCCAGAGATACTTAGGTATCTGAAGGGAGAGCAAGATTGTGGTCCAGATCCAAAATTGTCTCTGGAGAGTTTATTCTTTCTAAGCAGGAAGCCAAGAAAAGGCTGGGGAAAAGAGTTCCCACTGAACACGAAACGGAATCGTAGCCTGTACCTTGGAGCAGACGTGCTGATGCAGTCAGGGTTCACAGGACTGACATATCCAGGGGAAGCATTGGCAGGAGGGTATTTGCAAGCAATTCTACTGCCTCACCTGATTTTTCCTTTTCTCCTTCATACAGAACAGGATAAGTTTTACTGTGCTCCGCAATAAGATTTTGACTCGGTCCCATCGTGTTTTGTGCTGCTTTGTTGCACGGTTTGAAACTTGATTGCAGGTCATGTTATCATAATTTGCTTTCTCCAGTGTTTGCACAGCCTCTTGGGGAAGGGGAAATGGATGTGAAGCTTTTGGGGTTTGGGCACTTCAGCACATGCAAACCTGTAGTTTGCGGAAAGATTTATATTGGCTTCAGCTGCCTGTTCCCATGCTGGTGTAGAGGAGAGTACCTTTGCGGTTTGATTTCTCGAACTTTGTCTCTTGCACATATGTGGTTTTATATAAGGGGTTGTATTAGCATTTGCACTAAAGAAAACACTTCTAGCATAGCTGAGAGCGAAGTCTTTTTTGTTTTTTGAATGAGAAAAAGAGCAGGTTTTAAATCAAAGGTCTGGAAAGAGGCCTGCTTTTTTTTTCTTTTTCTAGCCAACCTTGATTTAGAAAAATATGTGGGGTGAATAAACAGTTGCGTGTTATTTGTTAAGCACATATTGCAAACCTAGAAACATTGCAGCAGGATACGCCTACACTCTAAGACCATCAGAGTTTCCATGTAGGGTCTGTAAGGAGGTTTGCAAGGGTTGCTTGATCCCACAGCCACCCCTCTGATGCAAGGAAACATCCCCATGTGCCAGGGGAGGAGTGAGGTCCCCAGGTTTATGGGAGAGTTCACCTGGAGGGTCTCAAATGATGGACCTCAGGAATCTGCTTTAAATGCTGTTTAACACTCCTGTCTGCTTTCTGTGCTGACAGGGACCCTGCAGCGGTAGGGCTGAGTACAACGGAGTCAGGACTGGACCTCCACCAGGCAGGGAACGGGGACCAGGGCTCGCCCCTGGGCTGGCACTAGCCATTATGGCTTGCCTTCTCTTTTCCCTCTTACAAGTTGTTGAGGGCCTTTTGCTGAGCTCCCTGTTTGACAGCCTTGCAGCAATTTTCAAGTTATCCATTCACTCCCCCCGCTGGAAAAACAAAAAAGACTACATGTTCTCAGCCCGAGCCTTGCATCTTATTCCAACCTAGTAATAAGTGTGATTTATTTCCCTGGAAAATGTAGAGCAATAACCTGATTAAATCTCACTTCACTAATGTCTGCAAGACATTAATCTAGCTGGGTTTAAACAAATCCTACCTCGTCTTCTGTAAGCAAACAGATCTTAGGGAAGGTGTCTAAGGTTTCTGCTGGGAGTGCTTCACAAAAGATGTATTGTTGAAACTGAAGATCAGTCTCTACAAAAAGATGATGTAAAAGCCAACGGAAACATCTTGGTGTTTTTCTTCTGTGAAACGAGGGGGAAGGGAGGAGATCTGGGGTGTACTGGACCACTGTGTAGGGTCCAGGGGAAGGACACCTCCAGGGTGATTCTCAGCCTCAGGAAGGAGCACGATCAGCCAGAGAAATCCCCAATTTATTCCTCATTTGGCTTGGCTGCTCTGCCAAGTCCCTGCAGAAGCAGTGAGCCAGCGGTGCCCAAGCCCTGTGCGTTCAGTCTTCCCTGGACCTCATGGTCCATCATTCATCTCACTGGGGGTGGTAGGGGTATAGCCTGGGGGCAGCTTCTAGACTACTAGCTTCTTTCAGCCCTCAGTGCAGAGGTGGGTCACATAATTACGTATCAGCATAGACGTGGCATCCAGCTGGCTGGGTTAAAGGATAACAAACATTGCCAAGCCAGGGACTGAGCCACCAAGGGATGGCAGAACAGAGTTGCTTCTGCCACCTTAATGTCTTCTTTCAGCGCACATCAGATGGTCATTAGTTGCATGATCACCTGCTCTATTTTTCTGCAGTAGCTCAGCCTCATAAGACAAAGCCTGATCTAGAGTTTAATTAACTAACTTTCAAGAGTGTAGCCTTAATCGCATGACACTTGGGTTGTTGAGCCCAGAGAGTCTGTTGAATTATTCCATGTCTGCAGAGCAGTGACTGAGCACATGCTCCCAGGCAGAAAAACATGGAAGCTTAAACTTCGAGGGAGGAGGCACAAGATGTCTGGTTTATCTTGCAGCTGGGATGCACGGAGAGGTATCCAAGCCTTTAATTGCTGAGCCATGGCTTGTGATGATGCATGTGCAGTAATTTGTGTATTACTGCAGTAATTCAGCTGCAAAGCTGTGCCCTTCACTTCTGTTCCTATTGTCCTAAAAGAAACCAACATTTCCCTGTAGTCCCTTAGGCACTTTTACAGATGTGTTTCTGGCTTCTTCCTTATGACTCCTCATCTGCCCTACCCTTGCCTTCTCCCTGCTTCTGTGTCCTGTCCTCTCTGGGTTATGCCATGTTTGGCTTGCAGGCTGCACCCTGCAGGGTCATTTCCTACTGCTGCTGTGCTCCGATTGCCTGTGGCGCTGAGCAGCATGCAATCCAGCTATAACAAAAGCTGGGCTTTCCCAACACTGTTATAATCCAGCCAATTTGTTTTGCTGGATTCGCAGCTTAGGTTTTCTGTTTCCTGTTTTGGTGATGGTCCAGGCTTTGGGTCCTGTGACAATAGGCAGAAGGTATTCCTTTCAGCCTCGTTAAACCTCTTCTGGGTACAGCAGCTCGCAGGCAGATAGCTGGAGAGATGTCTCAAGAAATCACAGCATTTGAAGCAGCTGACAGTCCTCGCTGAGTGCTCATGCCAGTGGAGCTAGCTCAAGGTCAGATAGCTCCCAATAGCAGGTTTGCTTCATGCTGCGTGGAAGAAACCCTAGGAGACACTGAATCTCTCTGTGGGATAGTCTGGGAGCTCTCTTGGACCATTTCACGTGGTGCAAGCGTGGCCTTCGCAAGGGAGCCTGCACACATTGATGTGCAAAGCAGGGTTTGGAGCTCCAGTGCCCATGTTCCCAGGGCAGCTGCTTCTGCTGCTCTCACTCCACGCCACTGATTAGCTTTGGGGAAAGCAAGCTTTAAACAGTCAAGTCTGGTACAGGAGGAGCAGTTTTTGATGGCTTACATTTGTAATATGTGGAATTTTAGTGTTTGAGCAAATGCATATGTATACAGGCAAATGACTGGGCTTGTGTGTTTTACTGTGCCCATGTCAGGATCAGACCCTGCATTGCTATGGGAAAAGGGTAGTGCAAGGTAAAAAGGAAGTGCATTTTTATTTATCCATTATTCTAAGTTAAAACACCATGTTACTGAAAGCCATTCATTTACTGGATACTTCTGTTAATAATTATAATTACTGATAACTAAGCCAGAGGTGGATTAATTTCAGACTTCTACTGGGGATTTAAATTCAAGGCTGAGGTCAGGCCAGGGCTCACAGTCAACAAACAAAATCTCAGAAACCATTTTTTTAGTGATTCTTTTTTACTAGAAATAACAGAAATAGCCAACGAGTAGGATTAATCAATTTGACATTGCATATGGTCCGCTGCTTTTAGGGCTTTTTTGCATTGGGTTCAAAGTATCACAGCCAGACCACTCGTGAGTTTTTTCTTTCTGGGTCAGGATCCAGTAAAAGCCAAGGATTCAGTTCTCCAGTACTCTGCCTGCAGAAATGCGTACAGGTTGAAACGAGATTTCTGTTTCAACCATCACTATTAATATTAACAACTGAATTTAAAACAGTGTTCAATATGTGGGAGTATTTTTCCTGTAAGAATCATAAAGCAATTTTCAAACAATATGCAAATCCAGAAAAACTAGGAAACTTGTTAGGTATATGACATAATATTATGAGGGTTGATGCAGAAAATGGAGTTATTGCTGAAGGTGTCTTTACTGAAGAACAGATATACTTTTTTTGTGGTCTGTAGCCATGAGCTTCACTGATCGTATCTCTATCACATAAATACTGGTTTAACACTCAGATGGCCAGGCAGCAGCTGTAAAATGGAAGCTAAATTCCTCCTTTCTTCTTCATGTATTACAAATTTCTGATAAGGAAACCAGAAAGAAGTTGCCAGGGTAATGCAGTGACCACGTTAAGGAAGCTTGCTTTAGTTTCTGCACCTACCAGTGCTAGAGCAGTTCCCTAATGCGCTTTTTTCTATCCATAAGCATGACTGTGTTTACATACAACTATTTCTGTTTCCCAGATGATCTGCCTGTAATAACAATTCAACTGCCTAATGGTAAAGGAAGAAAATTTTTCATCTGTAAAATATCTGTATTTATTCTGATTTGTTTGATATTATGCGAATATTTTCTCTGTATTTCATCCCTTACATTTCTCTTATAATTCATCCATTTAGAATTGCATTTACTAACACATTTGATAGTTGAGTCTCTGAGCAGATGTGCTGTGAGCAAGACTGTCATTCTTTTTTTGTGGTTGCTCTTTCTTACAGGACTTACAGTACAGATAATTTTCACATCATTTAGGAATGTGGTCAGCACCACTTTGTGACAATCAGTGTTACAGTCTGCACTTGGCAGTG
This sequence comes from Microhierax caerulescens, assembly GCA_035590215.1. Lineage (NCBI taxonomy): Eukaryota > Metazoa > Chordata > Aves > Falconiformes > Falconidae > Microhierax > Microhierax caerulescens. The sequence goes on from JAVJGJ010000062.1 coordinate 22,765,321, forward strand.
GTATTGCGACTGCTGAATGCACACATTTTATTAGGGGAATTCATTCCACTTGAGAGATGCAGAATGGAAATTAATTTCCCGAAGAAATACAAAATGAGAAAGAGATGGAAGTTTTGTTTTTATGGGATTTATCTTCTGGGAAGTAAATTGTACAACACAGAGCAGCAAAAGCTCTGAATAAAGACAGTGACAGGATAAAAGCAGTTAAGACCCACTGTTCTGAAGGGAAGAAAAAGTGAATATTTTCAAAGAATGACTTAATCGCCTTCACTGAGATTTAGGTAGCTAAGGATGCAATAACCTGTGAGGGCTGAGTTTGCCAAGAGCCTTGCTTGGCTGCTCTTGTTTAGTCATTCGGCTCTCTGATTTCAGTGGGAATTAGGTACCACGGCTCCTTGAGCACGAGTGTAGTAGAGCACCTGTGTTTAGTTTCTCAAATGCACCTGTTTTAGGGCTGTATTTACTAGAAATATTTGGCCTCAGCACCTAAATTTGCATGAAGATGTTTTTTCAGCTTCTGAATCGAAGAAGTGCTTACAGTGTGGGGGTGTCATAAATCAGTGGCTGAGAGGTCAGGCAGCCTTGTGCCCCAGAAACAGAGGAGTGAAGGGTGGCTGAGTCCCAGTTGTGCCCCCTCTGACCTGGAGAGCAGGAGCTCAGTCCCTGGGACCTGGCCTTTGTCAGAAGGGGCTCTAGATACCCTGACAGTGTACGCTGCCTTTCATCAATGCTTATTATCATGGTCTTTGGGAAGGTCTTGCTCAGAGATCGTTATCTTAAATAAACTAAGCCAGTGCAGGGATGGAGGAGTCTCTAGGAATGGAAAAAAAGGAAATAACAGATGCATTACTTGTCCTCTTTGGTTTGACATGGAACTTTCCCTTTTGTTTGCAACATGTAAACAATTTGTGCTGGCATATCAAATGGAGGATATTGAAATTTGCTACTGGCTGCAGCATCAGTGATACCAGAAAATAACTCAGCCTTCCTGGGAGAATATTTGAATGTTTTTGCTACTCATCCAGAAAATTAAAAAATATATTATATATAGATACATATCAAACAATAAACCTGGGGGGAAACAGAAAGCACGTTAAATGAAATAGGTTCAGCAACTGCAAAAAGATGTAGAAGAACGGCAGTTGGAACAACGTATGTTACTGTTATTATTGTACAGCAAAAGCTTTTATTTCTTGCCTTGAATATCACATTTGGATTTGCTCGTGCTTTGTAGGTCTGACTGTGAAAGGACACAGGGCTGAGAGGAGCAAAGATAGTTTAGTGTTCTGGTGCTCGGCACTGGTGGCCAAGTGTCCAGGAATAGCTTTTGCCTGGATTGGTTTTGCGCGTGCTGCAGGGTGTGAAAGCGGTGTGCTGTCATGGGCACGGGATGGGTTAAGAATAACCAGGCTTCTCTGAAATCCCTCAGAATGTGGCCAAGATCAGAGCCTTGCCCACACGCTGCTGCTTCAGCAGTGGCACCAGGCACTGCCTGGCTGGGGCCAAACACAACGGTAGTGTCAGTGCTAGTAAAAGTTTATGAACATAAATTCAGGATGGTGGTTTGTTTTGTTTTGTTTTTTTTTTCTTTCTATGTAGAAGAGGTGTTTTGAAATGCAGAGATCATGCCTTTAGAGAAACTAAATGCCAGGCCCATTGGCTTGAGGGCTTTTTTCCTGTCCAGTAATTTTTGTTCATATTCTAAAGGAACAAACATTGCTGATAATTTGCCGATACTTATTTTGTAGATTAGAAAGTAATAGTGTGCTTAATGTTTAACTTAACCCATGAAATTCCTTCCTTCCAGAGAAGAGTAGTTTAGCATTTAATGCAAGGGTTTGGGAAATCTGCTCCTTACTGCCTCACTGATGTGTTTTGTGATGTTGGAAAGGCCTCTCACATCTGGCTGCATCTGCAGTGTGATTGCAGAGGTATGATCTCAGACATTGGCTAAGAGGATTTGATTCTAGTAAAGAAACCCTGTCCCTTCATTAATACGATTCTAGAAGTGACCAGTTAGAAAAACAATTTGTTTTTAAAATCATCAGTTAACGTTGGAGGAAACATTACATCCAAAATCTGTCAGGAAAGCCTTTTCTGCTGGTGCTTCTATATGCAAAACTGGTTAGGGAGCTGGAAGAACAAATTTATTCATCTGGCAGTGAGGGAAAGCCAGGCTAATGAGGTGGGATTGGAGCAGAACCTAAATAACTGGATTCAGGGGTTATCAAGCTCGTTGTGAAGGTTTTAGGGCACCCATTATCCTCGAGCCCTCACTTCTAGAAATGTTTGGCTCAGTGTCACAGGACCTTCTGAATATCTCTGCTTAAAAACTGGCCATGCTTGGTTTGAGACCCCAGAACAGGAGCAGCCCATAGGGTTGAATCATCTGTGCCAATAAACACGAAAGAGATATTTAGGTCCATGCAGAAGAGAGTGTCTGGTCCTGCTGTGCTTAGTGCATAACTGAGGAGAGGAAGGGGGATGGGGACTTCCTCTTCTTATCTGGATTTCTTGATGTCTTGTTCTGGTGAGCCCCTGCTAGCAGGTTAATTGCATGCACTGAGGTGTCTGTCACCCTTGACTCATGACCTGCCAGGCTGGAGGAGGTGGAGTGGAGTTTTTGCACTAACGTGACAGAATTGAATATAGCCTGGTTTGTCCTCTGTGTGTCACATCTCTGAAAAATGAGAATAGGTGGCTTATATTACAAATAAAATTATATCATGGAGAGGAATCCAGCTTCTCGTTGCTATGTCTACATTTAGTATGGTTGCACTATTGTTTAATGAAGATCTTTTTCCACTCCGAAGAGGAGGGCACTAGGGACAGATGTGCTGGATGGTGTGTTTGCTGCCAGGGTGATAAATTATCCCGCAGTGGCGCCTGGGGTCGGATGGGACTTTTCAGTGCTCTGCACTTCCTATTGTTGATCACTATGTAATTTTGACATTGCTTATCTGGAGTCCCTTTATTTTTAATGTTGTTGGGGATTGGTAGCCTCGCCAGTTATAAATAGAGCGTTTTTCTCATGGGCACATGCCTACTGGAACCCTATATGCAGTTCTGAACTGGTTGGGTGCACTGTAAGACATCCCATTACGTTTATAGGGTTTTATCAGGCTGAACTGTACATCAGAAGGGAGGGCATTGCTAAAAATGGGATCTAATGCTGTTGACTACAGGGCAGGTGGAGTCGACATCTCACATTTCTTTAAGGTGAAGTATTTCTGTCTAAACACGAGGAGGTAGAGGTTGTGTTCCTTGGTAAACAGGACTCTGAACTCTGAGAGTCTTTGGTACTGCCCTTCGCATCCCGCAGCTGCTACTGAGGAGAGAGGAGGAAGCAGCGTTAGTAATCACAGTGCTGTAAAACAAGTAAAACAAGTCATCAGGTCTCTGGAGAGCCACTGCCTCCTGCTTTGAGTTAGGATGACAGCTGGGCTTCCTTTCTGGCTTGGCTGTATCATAACAGCACGTTAGACAGTTCTTGTTGGGTGCACCTGGCTTCACCTGTTCACCCCACGCCACCAAAGGGTTTGCAGTGGAAATCCATTTCTTTACGTACACAGGGCTTGGTGGTTCATGTCCGCAGAGTTCTGCGTGCAGCTTCCAGCGCTGTTGCCGTTTAAAATCTTGCTTGGAAAGAAAAAAAAAATTGGTGGCAGCAGGGACCTATCCCCTGGAATGCTGCGTGCATCTGGGATGATCTGTTTTGCTCTGTTCTTGTGTCTCTTGAGAAATGGGATGCCCTCTTTAGGACTTAGGATGTATAAAAAATACTAGACCTCAAGTGGCTGTGGCTGTAGGAGACACAGTGATCTATCGATAGATTCATTTCCACCCTTTCCATCTTCTTGACTGGTCTGCAGCTGACTGTCTTTCATGCGTGCTGTTCCCAGAAACACAAGCAGAGGATCAAATAGCAACATGTTTTGACTCCAAACTCGGGAGTGACTTATCATATTATCAAAGCTTTTGATTTAATTGAAATTTCACAGATAACCCTAGACCTGCTTTTAAGTGCAGACTCAAGTGCCGGTGGGAATTCAATTAAACACTCCCCACCCCCCTTTTAATGCTTGCATTTTGTTTGGGAGGTTTATGGAAGGGATTTGCTACTGCTTATCTCTAGCTAGAGCTGTGTGTCTGGGTTCAAAGATACCCTTTGTCTTTGGGCCACTTTCTTTTTCCAGTTATGCAGAGTTTGATTGGAACAACCCTGCTGACAGTAATGGACTATTTGAGATTTACGCTGATGTAAGGATTGCAGAATTTGTTGTGTTAAAAGTGGAATTCTTTCCTTTTTTTTCCAGTCACATTTCTTAAAACAATTGGCTTAAGCTCAGGAAAGATGTTCATTTAAACAGACCTCGGATACATTCTGAATAGAGGATCGACTGTGGCTTTGCAATGCTTCAGTTTAATCTAATAAATGCTGGTTATTTGCTGGATTCTTGCAAGCTGTATTTGCTTCCCAGTTCCAAGGAGTTTTAATAGCCACTCCAGTAATGCTGACTGCAGTGCACTGTGGTGAACCTCAGAACATTGTATATGTCTGATTACATTTGCTTTCAATTACAGTCTTGTGGGTTTGAAAAATCAGAGCAGTTCAGGCTCATTTGGGAACCACCGTAAAAAATCACTAGTAACCTGAGATATCTAGTGCATGAAAATACGAAAGGAGAAGAAAATGTTGAATGTTTGGGGCCAAAAACTGTCCATTTTGCTTTATGAGAAGAGACCCATTGCAACAGCTGTGGGGTTAGGATGGAGGGGCACCATATCTAACAGATAAAGCTTTTCCTTTCCCATCCAAGTGTGCTGGGAATGAAGTGTGAGTGACTCATACCAGAGACAGCGTTCATCAGAGACTTGAAGCTGTCCTGGTTCACTAGGGAATTAGTAATTTGCTGCTCCCTGGGGATAGGTTGCTGGTCTCAGTCCTTTTTCTAATGATTAGAACCTCACCGATGTTGTCCTCTCTTGTGAGGGGAGCTGCGGTAGCGATCTTGAGGATGTTAAGATTAATTTAATCTCCTTATTTCAATCAGAATGCAGTATTTTGTGGAGATGTTGGTTATCCTCTAAATCTGGCTAAAAGAACAGCTTTCTTTTCATGAAAATGTGTTACCAAAAATGAATGGTTCTTGTTGAAACACGGTCCCCAAACCCACAATTTTGGATAGTTTTCATCAGCCTTACTGAGCAGCGACCAGACATGTGCAAAGGCATCCAAGAGATGGCTTTGCAGGTGACCCTTTCTGCAGTGGTGTTCAGGGCTTTGGGTGCTGTGTGGCTGGGACTTGATCTGCCTTTCATAGTGCTGCGGAGTGTCTGGTGATTCCTACTTAATCCCTTACTTTTCCAGCAGGCAGCTCTGGGGGAGATGCCATCCACAAGGCTGATTCCTTTCTCCCCTGCCAGCATCTGGCGAGCAACGAAAGGGCTCATGAACACATGAAAGAGCAAGTGCTGGTGCAACACTTATTTGGGGCATTATGAATATTTGCTGAATAAAAGAGGAGCAGAGAGGGTTTCTCTGTGAAAAAGCCCGACCACAGCGCTCTGGCACCAGCAATGGTGCAGCGAATTTTCACCCCAGGTGAGGAAAATTATTTCAGCTATTCTGAACTTAGGAGCAGACAGTGGGGTGTAAGGCTGTCATCAGCCCCTTGAAAGTAAGGGCACATGCAAAGAAGGTGTGCAGGCTGAGTAACTGATGTAGCTTTTACTCGGGGGGGGGGGGCAGCACATCTTGCCAGTGTTCTACTTTTCTTCCTACAGCATTGGACATTTCAGCAATACAGCTCCCAAGTTTGGGGAACAATGTGGGTAACAAAACTGAGCGCTTTCTTTTCTGTGGTCCCCAAAATAAGGTTCTTCAGCTTACACATAACCTTTGCAGTCTCTGTAGCCAGTAACCTGGGTGCTGAGGTGTCTTACTGGCTCTGGATTAGTTCCTTCACCTCCATACATATCTTTGTAGTGAACTAAGGGCCAGGAGCACCTAGAGAAAGCTGCAGGAGTCATTCACATCCCTGCAAGCAGCTTTAAACTCTTCCAGCAAGAGGTCAGTGGAAAAATACCTTATTGTTTGCTGGGTTGTCTCAAGGCACAAAGCAGGGCTCTGTTGGACGCGCACTAACAATGTTATTAATGTTCATGATGCATCAGTGTCATCCCCTGGGGGGAGGAAGAACCCCCGGCGGCTGAATTGCACAGCCCATACCAGCTAGTGAGATGCTCTTCTTTCCAGGCCTGACAAATAAGCTTCTGTTAATCTTCATTGTTATCGTTTTCATGCTCATCTGTGTGTCCAGGAGGGGCTTGTTTAACGGATGCTTGGCTGAGGGATGGCAGGGTGACCCGCACTAACTAGCGAGAGGGCTCTGAAGGTGAGCTGGGACTTTAAGAAGAGGCAGGCATTCAGCGGATGAGGAGAAAGCCTTGACTGCCTTCAATAAAGTAGTATGTTGGAGTGAGTAGTTGCGAGAAGTAGGAGTTCTGCAGAGGACGGAGATAAAAGGAGGCTTTCAGGCAGGAGAGAGGATTCCTGCCTTTTCCAGATGTAGCATTTGCATTTGGAGGAGAACTGCCAAAAGGGCAGGCTGATGAAGGATGCTTTGTGGTGCTTCCAGACTATGAAAAAACACAGTGCTTTGAAAGTGAAGGTGCTTTTGGGTTATTAGGCAGGGGATGAAATAGGCATTGTACGAGGAGTCCCTTTCCCCCTCTTCTTATGGAAGGCTGGTCCCCAGTGCATTATATAATTACAACCTTTTTTTCCTTCCTCTTTTGTCTGCTTTCTCTTAAGGCTTTTTTAAAAATACGCTCTTACCTCAATCATTCAGCATCTTCATAAATCAGAAAATTTTGTTCGTGCAGATTTATGACAAGTGTTTTATATTTAATTTTTTTTTGTTGAAAGGGCTACAAACTACTGAGCCCTGGTTTAGTGCCAAATAATTCCTGATCCCTGGCAAGATAAATAAAGTTTGTGAGGCAAGACTGAATTAATACCAGTGATCAGGGAATTTTTGGCTGTAACCAAGAAGTGTTGCTTTTTGCCATGATTTTGTCAATCCTAGTATGTGCTCAGATTTCCAATCTTATCTCCATTTCAAATGCATTCTGTTCAGATACACTTACATCCCAGGGAGCTGTAAGTAGGAGATGTGACTGTCAGTTTAAGAGACCACCGACCCAAAATGTACCATTTAACAGCTTGGGGCTCTGATGGTCCTTTGCAAGTTTCCTGAAGTTTTGCCAGTTGTGTCTGTGTCTTCTTTTAAGGCTTTATTTTCAAAACATCAAAGCAGATTCCTGATTTGAATGAAGAAGTACACAGCCCTACAGAGACACACGTCAAAAACATTTCAGCTCCAGAGTAATGCAGCTAGATAACATGAAACTTGCTGTCAGCCTCAGCCTCATCCCATGAGTGGCCCACCTCCTCCAAACATTTATGCACATGGGTAGTTTTCTACACAGTGAGTAACTGTATTGAACTCAACGGGAGCACGCGTGCATTCAAAGTTACTTGTGTGTGTATTGATGAGTATGTTTGTTTGATGGGAATGAAACATTCTGGAGAGGGCTGGGATATAAAGGAGGTTCATTCATCAGTTCACCTCTGCAGGTCACGTTAACTCTTCTGTCTTGCCTGGAGATGGACATTTGTGGAGCAAGTACTAGCTGAAGCGAACAAACCACAGCGAAAATAGTGTCTGACAGGATTTTACAGTACGAGGGTCATCGTAAGCTCTATAGTGTGTATTGTAGGCAATTGACTTATTGTCTCCTGTTTTACATACATCTTGCACTGGACATTTTAAATTTGTGCTTTGTTCTGATCTCTTGCTTTCTTTTCCCTTTCTTACCATCCCTGACTGCATCAGCTTCTCTGCCTCGTATCAACATACCTTTTCTTGTGTCATTTTTAACTGACTCTGGGTTTTTTCATTATCCTCAAAAACCTTTGGATATTGTTTTCTTCCTTCTCAATATGTTCTGTCCTGCTTCCCCCAGCACTGCTACACTCATTGCTATTTGTCCCACTGGTGCTCTGTACATTGGGTTTTTTTTCTCTCTGATGTATTTCTTCCATCAGTTTTTCTCTCTTTCCCATATTTTGTCATCCCCAATCCCACATAAGAGATAACAGAGGGATGACAGGAGTGTTCTGGACACAGACAAGATCCTGAGGCTGAGGGCAGGCATGCTCTTGCTGCCTTGCAGAAGTTGCCTGATCGCTGGATTTGCTGCTAGCATAGACTACAACGAGGACAAGCCAAGCTGGGGCCATAACAGAAACAGGGAGTAAACCATGTGCAACATACACATTGTGCATGGGGTGAGTGTCTACTCTCACCTGTGTTAGTGCCCCTGATAACTAACCCTCAGCAATATAGGGAAACCTGCTCTTTTGCCCCAATAAAGGCATCTTCTTTCAGGAGAAGTGATGGAAAACTAATTTGGCAGAAATAAAATCATCAAGGTCTTGTGCTGGTTTGTAACCTGTAATTTTTATAAAAGTTGTCTCTGTGGTCTGCCAAACAGAAATTCGTCATCTCTGGCCTGAAATTACTGGGTAATTAGTCGTCAGTGGTGGATAAGGCGGGCTGGGTTTTCAGTCTGCAGGCATGGAGAGCTATGAGCTAACCCGCAGCACCGCTGAACCTTTTCTCTCTCCCCTACTTCTTAATTTTCCCATGACCTTAGGAAAAAAAAAAATCCACACTTCATAGGTCTTTTTTTTTTTTTCTAAATCACACTTTATGGAACACAGTTTTAATACTGTACGGTGCGTGTTTAATGATGTCCATATGGGTTTGTGGGTACAGGAATTAAATACATAACGGTTCACGATGACATAACACGGAAATGCAACTCCCGCAGTGCTGGTGTGTAGGCTGTAAAGGGTTATTAATAAAAATGAAGGTTTTAAATAGAAAACAAGTTTAGCAGCACCGTTTTGGCCTCAGGCCCATCTCTGAGTGATGGAAAAAAAAAAAAAAAAGAGGCTGGAATATATGGTCTTTCCTCAATACATGAAAATAAATACATTTTACCACCATCCCCTGCTAAATGTTTCGGAGAGAAGGCTGCAGGCCTGATGCATGGCATCTCTCTTCAATCAGAGCTTGAGCTCAGGGAGGTCTGGAGGGGATATTTCAGCAGGGTGCAGAACACATCAAACAAATACTAAAGGGGAGACCGATGCCTTAGATTATTAAAACGGGGTAAGGCCGCAATGTTTTGATTGGCAAAACCTTTCAACAGTCGGACGTTAGTGTTTTAAAAGAGCAAACCCACTCTGTTTGTGGGTGAGCCAGGAAAATAACGACTCACACAGTTTGGGGGAATGACCTCAAGGAAATCCCATCCCGTCTTGTAACCAGAGTTGCTGCATCAGTAAGCCAAGGAAATTACATAATGCGCTTATGAATATTATAGGTAAACAAAAGCAAGTTTACTCTTGTGTGTTCAGCCTTGTCCCATCCGCAGTTGCCCCAAACCTTTTGTTTTAAGTCTTCAGAATAAATGAGGCAGCAGTGGATCCTGTGCTGAGCATCTCCCTTTGAAGATGCTGTGCCTCGGGCATCTCTCACTGATTTCCCACTGGTTGTTAGTGACGGTAACTGTATGGGCAGCACCAGCACAAACGGAATGTGCTCCTTCTCTTGGCTACTTCTTTACCCAATGTTTTTGCTGGACTTTGAGATGCTCCCAGAGCAAAACACATAGATCTAAACACACCCAGACCAACTCTAGAGTGTGACTTGGGATTTTCCATATTGCAGGCATGTCTAAATTACCTCCAGGTTGTAGCCCAGGACAAGTTTAATGCTTCGTAGCAGTTGCATGAGGGTCAGGACGTGCCAGAACGTGCGAAAAGTGATCCTGCCCTGGTTTATGTGTTGTGAAATCCCAGTATTCCCAGCTGCGTCCCTCTGCTCCTCCTGCAGTCCCTGCTCTGTCTGCTCATGTCCTTCAGCTCCACTGCTCATCTCAGCCCATCCTCACACCTCTGGATCCCCGCATCTCTGGATCCTGGCAGACAACTTTCCCCAGCAGATCACCATGGAGGATGCAGTGGGAATACAGGAGGAATAAGACTTTCCTGCTTTATCCGGTGCTGTGTGGGGCAAATTCCCGCTGTCTGCTAGTTTCTTGGTGCCTCCAGCTGTTGTCGGTTGTGAGACACAGATGTTGTTAGCTCAATGGCTTCTGTCCAACCACCAGATACTTCAGCAGAGGAGAACTCAGCCCACTAGATGGAATGGCAACCCTCGCTGAATACATGGCATGCATTTTCTCCCACCTCACTGTAGCCAGGACAGTGAACAGCGATGTGGGAATGTGGGACAAAATACTCTTCCTGTGTGTCTGGTCCTGTGCTGCTGTGTTCACCCTTCAACCTCCTGGCTTGAAACCAAGATTCTGCTCTAAAAATTAGTTAGAAATACTACTCCCTGCTCATATGCTGCTAGAGAGATGGCTGGGCTCTCTCACTCAGGGCATGCTTCCACCCCCTGCTCCCTTACTCTGGATCATCTCAGGCACTCCTAAAGCTTTTTGAAAATGATATTACGTCTATTTTTCCAAAGTTCTTTGTGCTGACAGATGTCAGTTGTTGTCTTGTGGAATTAATTTGTCTTTGCAAAAATAGGTATTCTGTCCCTTTAAACAGCACAAACCTCAGGGGAATGGGATTATTTTTGTTCCTAGCTGCCTATAATCTATCTTTTTTCTTTTTTTAGTGAAATCAAAATATTCCCAGGGATTGTTCCTAAGAATAATACTGAAAAGAAAGTGTCGTGTGAATCATATAGTAGTAACGGCAATAGTACTGCATTGCCCTTCTATAGAGCTACCTCACCATTAGTCCTCAAGGTACAGCCCAAACACAAATCCGCTCTCTCAGCTTGACTGTGAAATACAGGTTTTATTTTAGAGCTAAGGAAGCAAAAGTGCGAAAGTGCTTTTGAAAGGTCACCAAGGCTGGAACAGGAGCCAGAAGGTCTGAATTTTAGCTTTATGTTGTGACTCTCAGCATACTCTCTGTTACTTGCCTTTGCAAACACCACTAGCACACCACCAGTTTGGCTTGCTGATGCACAGCGCCCTGGATCTGCAGGAGCAGGTCAACTTCCATATCAGTTTTTGGAAAGCGCTGCGTTTGAGGAAAATGCGGCAAAGAAACATTGAACTAATTTGCCGTAGGTTACAGTGGGACTAGGATTTAGGATGCCCTTAAATTCTCTGCTTCAATCACTAGCCCCCTGGTCCTCCGAATGAACACACACTCATCTCTTGCTCGTAAGCATCTTTAGCTCAAGGTCGACCTCACCCTGTTGTCTCCCTACCCCAAACTGTGGTGAATCACCTCGTCTAAGTCACTCTCCCCACATGAACAGCAGATACCTGTGTAGAAGAGACACAAAGACCAGCCCACGCTTCTTCATCTGCTGGGAGAGCGTGGGGACCAGGGTGGGCTGTAGCTCAGCTGTGATGTGGATGAAGCAGCCACTTTCATGCACGGACTCTGCCCCGTGGTAGTGCTGGAAAGGATGATCAGTGTGAGCATGGAGGAAGGGAGGGCTGGTGCTTTCCTGAATCTCCCTCTTCTTGCTCAACCAAATCTCTGTAAGTATTGGGAGCACAGTCTGCTGTAGAAAAATAAATTGCTGAGGAGTCTACACTCTGTTTTGGCTCCTGGCACATCAGTCCATTTGGGGCTGCAGGCTCCACTCCCTGTGACGCTTGGCCAGCTTATTCCATCTGCAGGTCCTTGTCCAGAGTCAGCCTTTGGTGTCTCCTGATGTCCTCTGTTCTCCAGTTCGGCTGCCTCCTCCACTGCTGGTTGTCCATGTCCCTTACTGCAGTGTTGGCGGATGGTAGCTTGTGTTGGGGATGCCCCCAGCCGCACGGGGCTCTTTGCGCAGGGGGGTTGGCCGGGGCCATTCTGGCAGTCAGCAGATGTGTAGTTTGGAGCTTGAGCAGAGCTTTCCTGGTCTGAGTTACCTTCCCAAGCAGGTGGAAGAGGGATGTGTCGAAAGCGCTTTGCCCTTCCCGGTGGCTTTGTTCTCTCCCTGCCTGTCCCGTCCTGTTTCCCATCCCTAACTCTTGTGCTTGTTGACTTGTGAGCTAACGCGAGCGCATCTGCCTCACATAGACCTTTAACTGCCTGACCTCCCCCTCAGGAGCTACTAAGACTTTCCATTGGCGTGTGCTCCATTACCCACGCCATCCTGGCTCTTCCTTCAGCGCATCTTTTCCTCCCGCAGGACCCTTTACTACTCTGTGCCTCCTCACTAGATCTTGCGGTCACCAAATGTGTGGTCTTTCCAGAAATTCATACTGTAAAGCAATCTGACCAGAGGGCCCCTGCTCTGTCCTCCTCTGTGGCCACTGATGCTGAAGATAGACCTTGTCCTACGCAAAGCTGTCCCTGAGCATGCCCGTGCCAGTGGGTGAGAGAATGTGCCCTTGCATGTAGCTTTTGTTCTCGGTGCACGACCCACCTCCCAGAGCAGCAGATAAACACAAACAGCCTTTTTTTGTGCTTTAACAAGCAGAGCGGAGCAGTGCTTCTGAGCCAGTTCTTTAGCAGCAAGGGCATCTTCACGTCCTGAGACTCATGTAAGTAAATCTGTCGTCACATTTTTAGTCTTTCTTTTGCACAGCTTTATGTAGCAGCTCATCTTAAACATGTAAAAGCATTTTCTGGGAAATTCTGCGTGGGAGGTGGGCAACTCCTTCCATGTATTGCCAGCTAATCCGGAATGCTCTCCTTTATCATAACAAATGAGGCACGTTTCTCAAAAGCAGTATCTTGTGCTGTTCTTTCATCTCTTTCCTTTTGCTTTAAGTATGGAGATGGGGTTCTGCTGGATGCGTTTTAGAGCACAAAACGCAGAGCCAGGACTCCTGGCTTCTGTCTTGAGCACTCGGCTGTACTAAATCCTGCTCGTGCAGTATCTTTGTGAACTGGAAAGGGCTGTATGTAAGGTACACAATGTATATAAGGTATGCAGAGTACTGTGTTTGGCCATAAATGTTATTAAATGTAGGGAAGTGGGGGAAAAAAATGTCACAAAATGCCCAAGAAACCAGAAAACTGGAACTATTTCAACCGTTCTCCACCTTGGGAAATTGAGGAACTTTTACGTCCCACCAGTGCCTTGCTGTCCCATTAACCCAGAGTGCTTTGTACAAATGAAAGCTCAAGGTTTTTACAGATCCTTGGGACAAAATGTTTTGCGTCCCCTGGGATCTGTCATCATTTCACACCTCTTCTGTTGAGCCGTCAACCCCCCTCCTCCTGCCTGGTTGGTGGCACAGGAGATATCACATCATCCCTGTGGAGGAAAATTAGCACAAAAGTATCTTGGAATTTGGCAAAGCACAGCTCTTTTTCTGCAGCAGGGCTCATCTCCCCTTTAATGGAAATTAAGTGTCTGAATCTTTTCGTCTTTCCCTCTTTCTCAATTTTACTGTGTACTCTGGAGTGAAGTTTTGTTGTGCTACATTTACTTCTCCGTGCCAAGACCTTCTTTATGGCCTCGATATAAACTAAATCCAGTCAGTCACAGTGGAAGGCTGTCATGTTCCAGTGCTGGGGATGGGCTTTGGGGGCTGTTTATCTTTTTTTCCAAGGACAACAGCACATTCGTGTTTGTGTTGTGTGTATGTCTTGGGCTTACACAAAAACTTAAGGATCTGATGCTGGTGGGTCATGCTGGCAGGTATCCAAACCCTGTAAATCTGGTCACTGTGCTTTTCCAAATGTTTATTGTGCTGTTTAAGCTTTTATGGGCTCTTGTGCATATTACATATGGTCTGAATAAATGTAACACAGTATTACTGTGCTTAGCTGAGATGCAGAAGAGCATCCAAGGGGATCATTAGAGCTGGGGCAGCCGTTGCTGGCATTTGGAGACGAGTTCCTTGGTTGAGCTTTCCAGTGTTGGTGGCATTTTGAATGCCACTTGATGTGAGATTGTGGTGGTGGAAATAAAAAGCAAAAAGTTACCATTTCTTGGATTCAGTCCAGGATTCTTGCAGCCAATATCCCCTTTCTGAAACGCTTAAGAAAAGGGAACGGATTTTGCATGTATTTGCTGTGTTTCCTCTGTGCTGCTGCTGCTGTGGTAAGATCTGCTGTGCTGCCAGTGGGACTCGGGAGAAGCCTTTAAGGAATCGGTGGGTGCACAGCAGGCCAAAAGTCACCCACGTGACTGTAAGTGAGGAAACACCTACAGACTCCATCCAAGAGCCAAGGCTCTGTTGCTCCTTCAGACAGATGGCAAAGAGGGTACTCTCTGCCCCTCTGAGCTTACAGCTCCTCCTTCATCCTGGAGATCAAACATTAGCCACCCAGAGTGAACCAGCCAAGCTCCAGCTGGTGGGAGCAGGGGCACAAACAAGCAGATACAGGACTTGTGTTTGAGCGATGGCAGTGTGGAAGTGGTACCCAGCCCAGGCCACCTCTCCCTCTCATGTCATAGCCCCAGCAGCATGCAGGGAACGTGCGTGCCACTGGGAGAGTGCCACGGTCCTGCTGCTTCGCATCCTTGCTCTCTTCTGTCCCAACTGGATTGAGGACAGAAACTGCAGAGAAAAACCAGCCAGGCTCTAGCCAGCCCTAACAGCTGTAAAAGCAGCCAAGCCAAGACCTTGGAACCTTCAGAGAACATCCTGCAATTCATCTGTGGGCTTTCCTTCAGCTGGCCAGTTGGTCTTCTGCTCCATGCTCTCCTCCTACCACTGTCACTTCACTTCCACTACTAACCACACTGGCTCCAGAAAAATATGGGGCTTGTGGTTGAGCTTGCTGCCAGTACTGGCTGTCCTCGGCTTGGGCTTTCTGCTCCCTCACCCTGCACTCTCTGCCCACTCAGATCGCAAGTTTTGGGGCAGAAACAAGCAGGTGTGTGTTTCTGCAGTGGACAACCCCGTTTGCGTTGGCCGGTATGGCTGAGGTAACATATACCATCAATAATTGCTTTCTGCTAGGGAACATACCGAAATAGCGGGGGCTTCACAGAGGCACAGGAGAGGGATGGAGGAGGTGGATGGAGATGAGACTGGGAGGAATGGGGGGAGGGCCAGGAGCACTGGGAATCCAAGGTGGTCCTTTGCCTCTGGAATGCTGAATTTGACGCTGCAAAATCTGTTCTGATTGCTTTTTATTTCTTAGTTTATTTTTCATTGAGACTAAAATTCAGATATCCTCTCTGTGTCAGCTCAAATGTTGCACCAGTAGAAAAAGAGCTAAAAAGGAAAGTAGAGAAAATGTGCATCTCCAGCTGGAGCTGAAGTGCTTCTGGCTGTCAGAATGGATGGTTTTCTCTTCCTTCCACTGTTGCTTCAGGTTGGGGATTAAAATGTGGGTTGCTGCTGGCTGTGCTGAGATAGGAGCAAAACCTCAGGTAACTACTGTGACTACGTTTAAAGAATTGCTTTTGCTGGGTACCTGCTGCTGGATGCAGCACGTGGGGAGAAGGGGTGACAGTGCATACTGCAACCCACTTGGGTGTCGAATTGTTCATGTTTTAGACCCTGATCCTCAAGAGCACAGTGTTTTGACACCTAAAAGAGGCAGGGCAAGGAAAGAGGGCATCTGCTGGGCTTAACAGAAGCTTTTGAACCATTTTTCTCCAGACAGAGGTTTTTCATACATTCAGTGTAAAGTCATTTATGGAAGAAATCTCTTCTGCTGCTCTCTCTTCTCTTCAGGCTGTTAACATCTCTTGGGTCAGAGGCATAGGAAGGAGAAATGTAAACAATGGGTAGTATTAATACTTCGGTTGCGATCGGCTACAGCTTGCATGATACCAACAGCTTCACTTCACCCTGGCCGGTTGAATTGAGGAAATAATAATAATAGGAAAACAATAATCCTGGTGTGCAAATAGCTTGCCAAACCCAGCATGCACCTGAAATTCTCCCTGCGCCAAGCTGTGGGGACTTTCCTCAGGCTGCAGTGAGGGAGAGGCTGTGGACCAGCTGCCCACAGGGTGCCAGCAAAGTCCAGCACTCAGGGAAGATCCTGCAACAGACTCTTGGTTCTTGCTGCAGGGGTGGCCGCATGGCGTTTGGCACAGTGAGCCGCCTCTTAGGGTCTGTGTAACGTTACAGGGCAGGCACACGTGCAGTAACGCTGTTGGTGCCAGCTGAGTGACCCTAGGGACACATCAACCCTTAGGGTTTTTGGAGACACGAGGTTGGGGCAGTTTATTAGCCAGCTTTGCAGCACGCTGCGGCGCGCGTCCTGCTTTCAGCCGCCGTGCTTCTGGTGGTGATGCTGCTGCTTTGACCTGCGGGAAGGGTTTGAACCTGCCTGTGCAGAGCTCTCCAAAACAGAGGCTTGCAAAGTGCTGACTCGGCAGCTCAGAAACCTCCTCCCTCCCCTCGCTCAGCCTGGTGACTCCTCAGCAGGCTGTTACCATTAAAGGCTACAATGCTACTTCCACCTCTGTGTGCAGCTGCTCCTCGAAACCTGTGGTTGACCCTGCTGTTTCTGGAAGGGAAAAAATAATGGTGACAGCGAGCAGAGAGACTGAAGTAGATGTTACCTGAATCTGAGGTGGGCTGAGGACGTGGGGTCGCAGCAGCAGATTTTGCCACCAGAGCTGGTGTTTGAAAACAGGTTTTAGGGAGACTCATTTATTAGATTGATTGTTCCCACATTAAGAGATTTGGTAGTTTTGAAAATGGAGAGCAAATCCCAGAGCCCTGGAGTGTTGCAGCCATTTATCAACTACTGTATGAAGGCATTTAAAAGTGTGTTGTGGGAAGGGTTTCCCATTAGAAATGCTACCCAGGGCTTCTTTGCTTCAGGATGCAAGGCCTGAATAGAGCCTGGGGGGTGTGACAGCACACAGAACAGGGGCACACCTTGAACAAATCTGGTATCTTAAATATCTGGGACTTGCCTGTCTGTAAAATTAAGAGAGTAGACTAAAATTCATCGAACTTCGCAGAAAATAATGGGCTTTGCTGCGAGCCCGCCTGACTCTTTGGCTCCCTCAGGGCTTGGAGGTTCTGGCAGGGGAAGTGCCAAATGTGTGGGAAGTGCCATTATTGTCACACGGTTTGTTGGCAGCTTCCCTTCGTCTGCAAAATCCGTCCATGCCGATCATCAGCGCTGCCGAGTAGGCACCGTACGTATGTCTCGACGTGTCTGGGAGCACGGGGCTGGGACTGGGTGGAGGAGAAGTGGCACAGAGAGGGCTTTTTGCTGGAATGACCCACCGGTTTCCCTTTCTCTGCCCCTCCATCAAACAGCCTCAGTGTGTGATGCTGAAACCTGAAGCGGGGAGGGACATGCTGCTGTTCCAGTCCCTGTGAAGGCAGAGCTGAGGGCAGAGGGGTGAATGCAGACATGCAGTGTGTTCCCTCAAGCTGCTTCCAGTTGGCTCTTGGGCTGCTTAAAGCCATGTATGTTTTTGTGGTCATTTCAAGAGGTTCATCCCCAGCCACTCCTTTGTGCCTGCTTCTTGCTTCTCGCTGGGGTTCCCCCCCACCCCGGCTGCCCACATGAGGAGGGATGGAAATGCTGATTTGCTCTCTGCGGCATGGAGAGGACAGGAGAGAGCATCAAGGGATGCCGAAGATCCGTGTTGTGGGGAGCTGCGCTTGGAGAGGGGCTCTGGAAGTGGAGAGAAGCTGGTTTTGCCAGCAGAGTCCTTCCGTGTTCCTCCGGGCTCCCACCTCTTCCCCTCTCAGGATGGGTGTTGAACCAGCGGTTTGTGCCACCCCGCACAGTGCAGGGGGCAAACCCTCTGCAGAAGGGTGGGGAAAGGGAACAACTGGAGGATTTGTAGTGGGGGATGATTTGTTTCTTTGCAAACAGCCCACCGCAGGGTTGTGCTCACAAGGGAAACCAAACCACTGGACCTGCTCTCAGGCTTTCCTCCCTGTAAGCACTTTGCTGGTGGGTCTGGCTAGAGGAGGGTGGCGGGGGTGGCCTGCTGCAGCGTGCCTCCTTCCTCTGCACGGCCCAGGGCTGCCACCTCCCCAGCCTGCAGGGAGAGGGGAGGGCGGTGGGAAATGGGGTGACAAGAACAAGCTTCCTGCAATGGAGCCAAGCGTGAGGGACGGTTCTTATCACAAGAGAACAGCCGTGATGGGGGCAGCCAGAGAGGACCTCATCCTGCTTTCCCAAGCCCCCTGGAGAGGACCCCCGTCCTGCTTTCCCAAGCCCCCTGCCCTGCTCACCCTGCAGCACAGGAGCCTCGCTAACTCCAGCACAACCCTGCCAGCTTTGCCTGCGGGTACCCACTCAGCCCAGAAGGACAAGGGCTCATGGCTTGGCAGCGCTGAGGGAAAGAAATGCCATCCAAGCCACATGAGAGGGAGAGGCAAGTTAGCACCAGGCTGCCTGGGAGCGTGGCTGCCCATGGGGCGGCTCCTGCTGCTGCAAGGTGTTGTGTCGGGAGAGCTAAGCCGTGCCGAGCAAGAGCTCACCGGGCTGTGCGTGCTGTGGCGAGCGGGCTCGCCTCCTGCCTGGGCTCCGTCTGCCATGCACTGGGCAGATTTCAGCTCATGGCAGCTTCTTGGGCAGGACTCTGATCTCTGAAAACCAGGGGCTAATGCATAGTGCTGACCTTATCCAAATGTTGTCTCAACACATTTCAGTCCTCATTCACGTCTTCAGCGTGAGATGGAAGGAGATGGGGGAGTAAGCACTGTGCCTTCATCCCCACTGCCTGAGGGGCAGGTTATGTGGGAGCTGGGAAGCTAATTGTGCTGGGCTGGAAGTTCCCACTGAAGGCAGAACAGTCCATGCATTGCATAGTCCCGTGTCACTAGTCTAAGGGTGGGCCCCCAAAAGCCTCCTCAGCAATAAGAGCGTAGCACCGTGCTGCAGCTGGAGCGTGTAGCAGCAACCTCAGTGTAAGAGTGCAGCGTCTGGGCTACCTGGGCAAGAAGGTGGTGATGCTGCCTGCATGTCACCACTCCCCAACCCTGAGGAACAGCAAGATTGTCCATAGGTCCCCTCCTCTGAGCCTTGCTGACTGAAGATGGCTGTTGAATCCAAGGTCTGTAACATTTACTGGACTAATACCACTTGAAGGCAAATGCCATGACACCTAATGTGACTCGGCTGCTGTCGTTGGGTCCCCCTTTGATGAACACCTTGTCTCTTCCGTTGCCTTTTTTTTGTTGTCCCCTCATTCCAACAGTTATTCTTGTCAGTGGTGACATCACTGATTTGGTCTCCCAGCAGATTCAGTGTAGGGCCACCTATGGGCGCTGAGGTGTGCCTGAAGTGCGATGGGCTATGGTGTCCTAGGAGCAATGCCAGGAGAGGGCTGATCTCATGAGTGCTGCCACAGGGAAGACTCATGAGGACAGCAGCATGAAGATCAAGAGGATGAAGACTGTTCTTGGAGACAGGTGCCAAGGGATGAACTGGATCAGCTCTATGCTGGCAGGAGGACTCAGCAGCCGGGAGGGAACCGCTTCCTTTCCCAGCCCTGCACAAGCTTTTTCAGTGTGTCCTGCCCTTCATTCTTGCAGACCACATTGAGGCTGCAGTGAAATTGAGTTGGTGTCCAGTGTCTCCCTCCCATCGCTGGCATCTGTTCTACAAAGGGCTTCCCCTGGGGGAGGCCACTTCAGGCTGATACCCCATTCTTCACTAGCGATGGCTGGCACAGCAAACTCAGCTCCCAGCAGGGCAGGTAGGGCTTCACCTGCCCAGTGTCCTTCCCTTCCCGGGAAGCCAGGAGAGGCACTTCTCAGCACACTTGATCGTGTTGGAGGGCAGCCAGGGACATTAACAGGCATGTCCACCCCCTGTCCACAAAATGTTCTGCGTTCAACATTGCTCCAGAGGGCAGAGATTTCTGGCTGCTTTTCACACAAAACTTACCCACAAGCCCATTACGTGTCAAAAACTACTTGATGAGGGGAAGAATATTTTGTTCGTGTGCATGTATGTATGTATGCACAGATGTGTGCAGCCCTTCTATCACAGCTGTCCCTATGTCTGACTTTCTATTTAAAAATGAATGGCAATGCTCACGCTTCACAGGCAACCTGCAGGTAAGCCTGGCCAAAAAACCCCGCCAACAAGACATGCAAACTTAAAATTTTCAAGGCTCGCACTTGGTGGTTTATGCAGAACTGTCCTACCCTCTTGAAAAGGCGTATTTGTTGCCCAGCTTGTTGCAGCCTGTATAAATAGCTCCACTTGATGCCAAGGGTCAGGCATGGGAAGGCTCTGTATGACGGACTCCGCAGGCTGCTGCTGCCACGTCGTGGGGAGATGCTGCTTTACATGCGTGTACTGTGCAGCAGAAGGCACAAGCTGAGCTGGAAAAAAGATGCTTTGGGTTTGTGTGGATGTTGGACACGGTGGTGTGTGCATTCAGCTCTCTCCAGGGATGTGCCCTGCCTCACCCCCTTGCCATGCTCCTCTGGCAAAACTGACTTTCTCTTGGCTCTCGCATCTCGGAGAGCAGGAATTCCTCTAGACAACAGTGGGAAAGCTATGACATGTTGCTATGAACAGATACAAAATAGCTTTTCCACCTGGCTTCTTATTAGGTGTTACAGCCCTATCTTTTTCCGTTGATCTTATGATAGTAATTTTTTTTTGTATTTAATAACACTGCATCTAAGACTTGACGAGGGAATGAGAAAGAAGCAGACTTGCAGTCTTGGACATTAATACAAACGACTGCAGAACCACACCTGGATCAGACATCTGTAAGCATATGGAAGAGATTGAAGATTATCTAATTGTCTCTTTAATACTTGTTCTAGGACTGTATCACCTCCCCAGGCCTGGGAAGCTGTGCTGGTCACCAGGCTCTCCTTGCTCTTGCTCCACTAAGCTAGAGAGCCCACTTGGAACTTGGAAAGGGAAACCTTTCTCATCCCCAGCTCTGGCTGAGGTGGGCACTTGGCAGGGTTTCAGTGTGGAAGGTGTCACTGGCTTGCTTCTGGGTTTGGCTGTGAAAGTCAGAGTGACAGCTCTTCTTATGGCCAGATTTCATGCGTGATCCTGTTAGGGGAGTTGTCAGCACCTAATTGGGGTGTTTGCTGTCGTCCAAATAGTATTGCCAGTGCATGCATGTGCAGCCCGACACACTGTATATTAATCCAGGTTTTGGCTTGCTTGCATGACCCAGGAAGGATTAAACTCCACCCCACATCTGCTGAGGCTCACTTGGGCTGCTGCTTAATCTCCCTGCTGCTCCTTAGCGAAGCTCAGAGAAGGTCTTTTCCTCCACAGCTTTCCAGGCACAGCTATTCCCTAGGTGGCAGGGATTGCTTCTGCTTGTCCTGTGTGCTTCCCATCCATCCTCCATCCATGCAACCCTCC
>JAVJGJ010000062.1:22793749-22810510 GCA_035590215.1 Microhierax caerulescens
GCTTTGGAACAAGTGGCCCAGGGAAGTGAGGAATTGAGTCACCCGCCCTGGAGGTAGTTAAAAGATTTGTAGATGTGGCGCTTAAGGACGTGGTTTAGTGGTGGGCTTGGCAGTGTTAATGGTTCTACTTGGTGAAATTAAGGATCTTTTGCAACCTAAATGATTCTACAATTCTATGAATATAGGTTGTTCTTGCAAGAATATGGGCCTTGGAAAGACCACGTGTACTGGTACCCAGCATATCACAGTGTAATATTTACATGTGAATGTATCCTGTATATGTGTCTCTCTCCTTTGTTGGGAGAAGTATCAAATGTAAAGGATGAAACTCAGTTTGCAAGATACGGTTGAAATTCACCCCAAGGGCTGCTGCGTGCTGCCGCCACTGCAGCACCCGAGGAAGAATTTCAGCCATGCCTGTGCACAGACAAGTGGAAGAGTCCCAGCAAAACCTCATTTCTCTGTCAGGTTATTGTAACTGCAGCCGTTTTCATCACATCCCACAGGGCTGCCTGCACAGTCCTTGTGCAGCCTCTTCAAGGGTAGGTTGGCAGCATGAGGGAGTCCGAGTGCTGCAGGATTCTCGGGGAAATTTAAGTCTTTCTGTAGCAAATGTAGTGACTGAGAAATGCAGGTGCTGCTGAAATCCTGCCTGCGTGGCCTGATCCGTGAGCAGTACCACCAGCCCAAGTCTGCACTGCAATGTGTTAATACAGTTTGCTGCTGCACCTCTGAGCTCCAGAGGTTGCATCCTCAGAGCATCCTACCTATGGACAATCTAGTGCTATTTCCCCAGATTATGTAGCTAATACTTTTAAGTAATGGTAACTCTGAAAAAAAATTAAACTTTATTGAACAAAGAAGATACTAAATATGCTGGGAAAACTATTCATTACTGCACACATGCTCTGCTCAACGTTAAATGCGAACAGACCACAGCAGGTGTGAAGGGATGTGATACAGGCCTGGCAGCCCTGGAGCGAACTGAGGGAAGGCCTGTGAGAAGAAGAGAAAAATGCAACATGATGACGAAATGTGAATATTTCTGTGACTGTGCTTAAGTGCAGGATCAGGGGCCGTCCAGCTGTCCATTGGCCGCTTTCAGCCAAAAGACAACAGAAGGCAGTGGATGATCTCACCCTGTTCCTCTTAAATCGACAAATCTCCTCCGCAGTTGCTTAAATATCAGTTTTTCGAAGGTTATCCTTCGCCAGCTGTTTGGCAAAGCCTGATGGGGGCTGAGCGTTTTCTTCTGTCCTCTCACTGCTTCCCCGTAATGCAGGAAAGCGCTCGGGTGGTTTAGATGGCCGTGGAGGGGAGGTAGGACAGTCCAGCCATATTTCAGAGGTCTGAAAGTGTGTCGGCAGAAAAACTCTCAGCACGAGGCCAGCTTTTGGGAAGATAGTGCTGACATACGGCTTGCAGGGATCAAAGCCCAGGAGAAGCTCAAACCGGGTTGTCTTTGAAATGCTGGATCCTGCAGGTATAGTGTGGTGGTTTTATCTGACCTGTGAACATCTGTGACAAAGCATCAGGTCATTAGTCTAGCGCTTGTTATTGTAACATTTGCTGGAATGAAACACTGGCATTTTTAAGTCACAGCTATCAAAGCATATCATAAATTGTAAACCGTTTCTTTTCCTTTGTTTGAGTATATCCCCATGTCAAATCGTTCAGTGCTCGTATCTTCTAAATTGGGCGTGACATTACCAGTGAAAAGCTGTGGCTGAGCATAAAGTAATTACTTTTTTAAAAAAACAGACCTGCAAAAAAGAAGTATATTTCCTAAAAACATGAATAGAAAGTGACCCCCACCTCTTAAAACAGTTCTGCTTCCAGCCTCTGGTAATAATTTTATGTTCAACTCCTGAAGTGCTAAGGAAGTCTGTTTTTTGTAAAATGGAGTTTAAAAGACTTGCTTAAAAGTAGATATATATATATATATATACTGTGCAGTTACTCCCACCCACAACCTGATTTTCTTGCTTCCAAGAGCTGTGACACATTTTCAAGAGGAGCAGTGTATTTTTAAACTCACACTATGGCAGGAGATGAAAGTTGGCCCAACTGAGTCTGAGTCTTTGAGGGACCACGAAATGAAACCCCAGCCTCCACTCTTCCTTTGTGACTTTGTGCCAGGAGCCATTTGCTCAGCTCTCTTCTTGCAAAACGTGGTGGCACCTTGTCCCTGCTTCTGAAGAGAGATCCACCCACGTTTGTGGGTGCTCAGCGGCAAAGATAGCATGGCCACAGTTGCATTAGTGACTGGATGCTCTGAGATCTTTCCAATAGGATCTGGTTCCAACCTGAACTGCAGTTTTCCTCCTGAGATGTTCACGACTTTAAGCATTGAGCAAAACTGCACCTGGAGACATATTTGCAGCTCTCTTGTCATTGTTGCTGTTCTTTTTTACAAGTTCTGTTTGGGAGATGCCCACGGTGCAGCCCATCTCTGTGTGGCTGTGCCTCGGGAGGTTGGCTGCTTTCAGGGCTTCCTCTTTCTTTGAAGACATTCCAGGCAGGTGAAGGAGGGATCAGGACAGGGTATCATGTTTGCATTTTGGACTGTTCCTGTGCTGGTTAGAGCAGTTCTGGGACCTGTTGGGCACAAGGTGCCCTGCAGGCTCCAGGGAAGTGAGGGCAGAGAGGTGGCCAAAAGTCTCTGACCTTCCTTCTCATCACCATCCCAGATTTGTTTTGGTACACATAAGGCTCTAAGATTTTCACAGTGTTGTTTGAAAAATGTTTCTTCTTGGGTAGAACTGGAGCATCTTTCCCTTTTCTGTGTCTTTACTGAGAAAAGGGTCATGGTATCGTTATCACAGTAAATAAACGAAGCAACATACTCCCTACCACAGAACCTTGCATGCTTCAGCATGAAACAAAGACACATAAATAACCAGCATAGGGGATGTGCTTGGCCTCTAATGTATGTGGAGTTCACTGTTCCAGACCTCTGGTTTCTTCTGGACAGTGATTTAGAAGGAAAAGCTTTTATCTCATCATGAGATAGGTCTCTACACCGCTCCCCAGGCACTGCTAATGGATGGGATGCACAGCAGAGCCTGACGGGTTTTTATTCCGGCTGGGTAAGACAGAGATGAGTT
Source organism: Microhierax caerulescens (assembly GCA_035590215.1). Lineage (NCBI taxonomy): Eukaryota > Metazoa > Chordata > Aves > Falconiformes > Falconidae > Microhierax > Microhierax caerulescens. The sequence continues at coordinate 22,796,857 of JAVJGJ010000062.1, forward strand.
TCTGGTGTTGCACACGATTGCTGGGTAGGTCAGAGCTGGGTTTTGTGCCGGGCCCAGGATATCCCTGTAGTGATCAGTGTGATTCCGTTACAGTGAGGGGTGTGCTACCAGAAGGGGAAGGAGGCAACCAGCCGCGGAGAGGGCAGGTCGAGGCCAGGTACGGTGAGGCAAGGACGGGTGGGTAGCAGATGCTGGAGAGGGAACGGAGGCAAAGCAAAGATTCCTGGAATTAGCTTCAGTCCCAGAGGATGACTGGGGAAGAAATCATTAATAAGTAGGTTACTGGCAGCAGGACACTCCATTTCGTGCTCTGCTTCACAATCCCTAGTGCTGCATCTTGTAACTGGTGTGCCCAGATCCTAGTTTCGAATCTCGCAGTATTTTACAGTGATGAGGGACTATTCAAAATAGCACCGAATTCAGACTCAGTACTGGGAGCTAAGAGCAATGCAGACCTTTGCACTTCACATTTACAGTTGGTTTTATGCAGCGTGATTGTGGTATAGTATGACATCCAGTGTACCTGCTTGGTGGGGCACCAGGGCTTCAGGATACACAGACGTCCCCAGGAATTCAGGGGTGTTCCATGGATATGTGTGCATCCAAGGGGCAGCTCCATGAGGAGGAGCTCACCGCCAGGCACAGCACGGGTACGGCTCTGATGGGAAAGGCAACGTTCCTGCTGAGAGTGTTGTTTCTTATTGTCCAGCTTGTGGCATTTCAGGTAACAAAGGGAGAAAACAGTGCACAGAAGCTGATTGCAGGGCGCGACATTTGCAGAACCTCATTCGTGTTCTGAGTTTCTGAATTACTGAGGAAGTGAGATCAACACCCTGAAAGGGAGGGGGCATCATTCCTGACAATCGATGACATTTTCCCTTCACCCACATGTGATATCTTTGTATCAGATAACGTGAACAGTTGCAGCAGTAATAAGCTGCCAGTGCCTGTTTAGCTTTGAAAACATAGAGATCCTTCATGTTGCAGAAATACCCCTGAATCTGTGTTCATTTTGAAGTAACAAGTGATTTCTTTTAGCTGAATTAAAAGGTCTTCTTCTCTAACCAGTTGAATGGATGGAAATAATTAAATTAATCCATTATGCCTCTTCACTTTTATGAACCTAGAACACAGAAAAAGATAGTGGAAATACCACACCCACACACCCCTTGGAGATGTATGAGGTGAATTAAAAGTTAATGTCTGTGTTGAGAATTGGACAGGAGTTACATAAAAGGAACAAGCAGAAATTTACTCTTTTCTGTATAAGCAGGTCTGAAAAACATCCAAATTTGTATCTGAACTGGACTGCAAAATTTTTGCTCTATTCAGTCATTGCACTGTTTCATGGTGTGTGATGGCACTTCTGCGCCTTGGTGCCTATAATCTGCATGTGTTTTAAATGCCTATAAAAATTATATTTTTTTATATATTTTCCAGATTCATTTAATTATTAATGCTGGTCACCTTAGAAAGTCGGCTGGCATTATTTGAGGTGTTTTGGGGCAAGTATACAGGCATATATTTGAGGTCAATGTTATTTTTTTGATTTGTCCATTTAATTGAGGAAGGCTCAAAAGGAAGTATTAGCATGGATCCATACATGTACTAGCAAAAAATCTTCTGCTTCTGCAAAGCAAGTTCAGTATTATAATCTGTAAGTGTGTGATCAGATACCAACCAAGCAAGATTTACTAGAAGGTTTGATAATTTTGAGTATGTGTCTATAAAACCTAGGCTATCTCTGTCATCTCTAGACTCGGGGATCTTATACTGGTCCAGGCCAAAATAGCTGTGCTATTTTCTTTGTTTCCTTCTCTTTACACTATCTTGAAGTGTAGGGCTTTTTAAAAGTATTGCTATTTCATACCCACAGTACGAAAAATAGCATCACCATTCACTCATGGGGTGCTCAATAAATCCGTGTGCAGTAAGTCTGATACTTCCAAGGGTGGAGTACTCAGGAAACTTTGTGATGCTTCTTAGCAAAAGCCACGTAATTTAGCTCTTTAACCTTTTGGGGAGCAGAGAAGAGTGGGACCAGTTATCAGAGCTGGGTATTTGAAAGGGATTATGGTCATTACCTTGAAAAGTAACCCTGGTGTTTGATTAATAGGTTTTATCTTTGGGAAGTTGTCTCTATATTTCTGGCTTAATTGGTCCCCATCAATGATAATTTGGAATCATTTAATGAATCCCAGCAGTTATATTGGGCAAGACAAGGTCAAGACTTCTTTTTTCTTTTATGTTGTAGTGTTAGAATCACAGAGGATGTTTTAAGATGGCCTGATGCTGGTAGTTAATCAGGGAAGACAAGTCTGCTTTTAGTAGTTGCCAATCCAGCAAATTTACTAGATACATTTACTAGATATGTTTTGGAGTTTTACAGTTTCTGAAAAAGCTCGGTTCAAAGAACAGTGATTAGAAAAATTTCCTAGAGTTCATGAACTCGCAGTAGATCTTACATGCTGTGATTTATGTCTCTGACTAGTAAAGAACCTGATGACTTGAAAGATCTTTCCATGTGCCGCTTTGTAGAAACAGGCAGAAAACAATTCCAAGGTACATAAAATTGGTGTCTTATAGAGAACTACATTACTTTTTAGTATGCTGGAAAGACATTTGATGTTGCAAGACAGTTAACTGAGGACATGCTGCTGAGGCAGATTTGGGAAACGGCTGTCTCAATCCTGCTGTTCTAACTGAAGGAAATGTAATAAGGAAAGGAAAGACTACAGCCACCAGATGAAGTTGGAGTTCATACTGTGGGCTTGATCTTGTCTTCCCATGTGCATCATAAGTTTTTGCCTCTCCTGGAACAAATATTTACTGTTCTTAGGGCCATATGTACAACAGATGATTTTAAAAGGTCGGGAGAGAGATCTGCCACTAAAAGGGGATGTAAAACTAGCTAGGGCAATGGGGTATTTAGCAGTGCAAAGTAAGTACAGATGCAATAGCCATCTGCTGTCTATGCACACTGGGGTCTTAATCTTTCAGGTCCTACTGCCCTTGGACACGTAGCAGGAGCACAAGACAGAGTGGTGCAAGAAGCAGGTTGCTAAAAAGCCATATGGGTACACAGAAGTGCAGGCACCACAAGAACTGCACCAGAACAGAATGCAAACTTGTGTAATACCAAGCATCTGGCCCATTCTCCTTTATACTGGGAGCTTGGAGGTCTAGCAGGGCCTGGGCCATGTCTGGAAATGCCTGTAACTCATTTTGTACATTGCTAATTTAGAGCCTTTAAAATGTCAAAAGTGCCAGTGGCAGCCTGGGAATTCCCTGTGCCAAGCTCCAGCATGCGGGCTGGTGCCAGTGCTTACGCCATGCACTGGGATGGGCTGCAGGGGATCCTGGGGAGCAATGCCAAGACCTGGCACCCACCATGGGGTGGTTTTGAGGTTGGTATGGGGCAAAGAAGAGCATTTGAGGGAGAGGCAGTGAGTGGAAATCCTCGCAGCTTGGATAGTCAAAAGGGGAAGGGTAGACAGGAGGCTCTTCTGCTTTGCCTTCCCAGTGGGCTTCCCCCAGGGTCCTGTTCCTGTGGGGCTCCCCAGGGTTCAGTGTCCCCAGCCCCTGCCAATTCAGCATGGGGAACCGTGCTCACAGGTGGGATGTGGCCCGTGAGGTTGTGTGGGTCAAGGGGGATTACTTGTGCTGAGGGCTTTCCTGCAAGCAGGAGGGGAGAGAGGAGGAAGGCAGCCCAGACCACTGTCGTGTGGGTCACTGCTCCTTTCTCAGGTCCCTCTGCCCCAAGATGAGGAGCAAGAAGAAATGGGAGAAAAAATAGCTGGATATTTTTGTTGTGTTTCTGATACTTGTTTGGTAAAGCTGAAGTAGAGAGGTGATCTACAGCTTCTGGAAGGGGAGTTACAAGGATGTTGGAATCAAACTCTTGCTGGTAGTGGCAAACAGTACAAACAGGAGCAATTGTCACAAACTGGTGTGGGACATTGAAACTGGACAATAGAAGAAACTTCACAGAAAATAGTTCTTTGTTTCCCTGGTAGTTACTGTCATTCTCTCTGGCTTATAGAAATGTGGGAGAAGTGTCGATGTGCTGTTTGAGATCCTTCACTTCAGGGATTCATGGATTTTGGGGTGTTTCTTTGCTCAGCAGCACCACAAGCAGAGCAGCAGCAGTGGCTGTAGTGCTTTCCACCACTGGCAGTACACCTCCCGGCCAGCGGCACTTCGCAATGGCTCCGGTCCTTCTACTGGCATCTGTCCCCTGGTGGGAAAAGACCTGCTCTAACCATGCCCAGGGCTCTTGGGTGTCACTGGCAGGTCAGCCCAGGCCATCAAAACTTTCAGGTTGCTGTTGCACCCCTGGCTTAGTACATGAGCTTGCTTAGTCACCATTTCTACATCCCTCATCTCTGAACTTGTGATGAGGTGACTCACTCCTATTGAATGCGTGCTCAATTTTATTAGATAGTCATCAACATGTTTCATATGCTCTCTATTAAAGAATCGCATGTTTCTTTCCTTGAACGTCTTTTGGAAACAGCTTAGGTAAACAGCTTAGAGAAGGGAAGCTTGGTACACTTTACCAAAAGAAAAATATCCTGTGGCTTGTCTCTTGTCAAGTACTGGATGCAGTGGATGGGGGAATTGGGAATGATGAAATATTTACTCAAATTGCTAGTTTCTGCTGCATTGAAGTCAGAGACACTGAAGGCACTGCAGCGTTTATAACCGATTTCCTGAACAGTGTAGCAAATTGAGATGAGAGCCCTTTTCTTGTAACTCACATGTGCAACAGAAATCACTTGGCTAACATAAATCAGGACTAAATTGCTTTTAAAGGCTCACAAAACATTTCTGAAAGAGACAGGATGAGGAAACCATTTTGCCACAGCAGAGTATGTCCCCATGATTAGTCCTATTAAAGCTTGATCAAAGAGCCTTACTGGCTTTTCATTAGAGCTTGGTTATGTGTAGTTGAAATGCAGCAGTGGTTTCAACAGAATAGGCACAGAAATATGCACAGGAGGTAAATCTAAGCAGGAATCTAGACCATCGAAGTATGTGATTAAGGACAACTTAATGTGCTGAGTAATGCAATGTGATTTGGATGTAATTTATCCTAATCCAGTCTGATCTTTTACAGGAGAATATATTATAAGGCCACAATTAGGTGAAACCGAGGCCCATCTGGCCTCCTGTCTCCAACAGTGGCTTACAGCCAGTACAAGAAACAAAGCAAATAAAGAGTGAGCTTCCCTTGTGTATCCTCCCTGCTTCTGGCGTTCAGCCATTATGGGACTTTTTGGGTCAAAGCATCCAGAGCATGGAGTACAATAGCCACCATTTATCCTTGCTTCATGAATTTATCTCATTGCTTTTTGAACCCATGCCTAGTTCTGGTGATTACAACGTCTAACACCAGTGAGTACCATAATTCAGCTGTGTTGCATGCAGAAGCTCTTCTCTTAGTTTAATTTAAACTGCTGTGCTCCAGCAATTCTTCCTGGTGCAGTAATTCAGTGGCAAAAGCTTTTTTGGACAAGCTATGTCTGGACCTGGGGTTGAGGCTTGGAAATCTCTTAACTTGCAGGTTTTCTCCTCCTTCTTCCCTCTCTCCTATTCCAAGGACTCTCTGGGATGAGAGTTTTGGGGTGATGCTGCTGGTCTCCATGCAGGCTCTGGTGGAGGGATGGTATCCAGCCTCCCATGAGCAGGCACAACTTGGCAGGTGATGTCTGTCTCCTTTTGGGGAGGTTATCTGTAGGGGGGCAGTGACACCGTGGGATGGAGGAGACAGTGGCCATGCACCATACATGTAGTTCTGGGCAAAGTTAGTCTGAAACAGCAGAAGGAGGGTGTCCCCGGAGAGAGACAGCAAAGGGACTCTGCCTTTTCCTATAACCACCAGTTGGGCTGCAGTTTGGAAACCCAGATGGACCGTGTGGTTGCCAGTCAGAGGTTGGGCCCAGATCTCCTATGGAAACTAGAATTGGAGGGGCCCACACTCAAATTAGGAAGGGCTCCAAAAAAATGAAGTGAAGATTCAAAGTCTGTGCTGCCTTCTTACGCGCTTGATCTGTATGATACACACGCAAGCTTATTAGCCCGGCCAGTGTACAAGGTACACTTGAATTTACGATTCTGATACTTGAGTTAATCAGTACTTGATTTGTAACTATGATTAGATGCATCTTTTAAATGTATATTGTATCTGCACGTAGATGTGTGTAATAAAATCCCAAAGTGAGGAGCACAACTGGAAAAGCTGCACATGAGAATGATTAATTTTTTATTACTTTGGTTTTATCACTCAGCATTTATGCTATAAAGGCTATAATAAAGCGGCACGTGCTTGGCCATTGTAAGAGAGGTAAATCTGACCTCCCCGCAAGGGATGAGCAAGGTCGGTTTAGAGGAGGTGCAGAGCACCTCCACCCAGAGTTCTTGCTAAGGTAAATACATTTTTCTGTCTGTGGAGGAATTTGAAGCCATCTGAAGGAATAAACAGGGTAAAACAAAAACAGATGAGGAAGCGACTCTTAGGCAAGATCTTGTTTTCATACTTCTTTCCAGGAAAAAGCTTGCTATAAACATTTGGGTCGTCTCTTTCAAGGCTGCTGAAGCCTTGCAGTAGGGAATCACATGGCGTTAGCTCATTGCCCCAGCGTCCTGCAGTTCCAGGCTGTGCCAAGCCATCTCTCCCTGGTGCCGGAGAGGCCGGGCTTTGCTGTCAGATCGCCCTGCCCCATATCTCACGGCCTGGTGAAACGCTGAATGTGCAATTCCAAAGCCCTGTCTTCCTCCAGAAGGATAACTTTGTCATAAAAAAAAATACGATCGTGAAAAATTCAAGAGGCTAATTCTGCATTTCTTCAGCCCGCGCCAAATACTGAAGTTGCACTCTGGAGCCAAGTGATCAACTTCACCGCTGAGGAATCTCGGGACAGAAATCTGTGACATTCCCCAGGGATTTAGGGAAGGGGTGGGATGCCTCAAACCCATTTCTCATTCTTCTACACCTTTTCTCGGGGGAAAAAAAAAAAAAAAAAAAAAGTGGTGACAGCTGCCCCCAAACACTGTGGGTCTGGTTGAGGCTGAGCTGATCCATGGGGGTGTCGTTTATCTTGGAGCTGTCTGCATCCCCTGCATCTTGGACTTGGTGGCACAGCTCAAGTTGTGTTGTGCAAGGCTGGTCTCCATGATCTTCTGAATGCAGAGCGGAGGACGTTGGTTTTCCTTGTCCTGCACCTCCCCTTCATGATACACATCCATGGATTCAGGTGCAAGGAGCATTGCTGGAGAGGAGGCAGTGTCCATCTCCTTCCAACCTTGGCTTTTCTGCGCAAGCTAAGGTTACTGCTACAGGGAAGATCTCTTCTGCACTTACAGATGAGTTTCCAGCGTTGTGCTTGGAGTTTCTCAGGGAGAACTCAGGTTGACTTTTACTTTGTTGGGCTCAAGGGAGCTGTCAGAAGTCAGCACTAAATCAGGACCTCCAGCTGGGTCCTGGTGGGCCAAACTGGTCCACCCTTGTTTTATGTTGCAGAGCAAATCACTGCAGCGCAACCAGGAGTATATAGTACATAAAGCCGTGCTGTTCGTTCTGTGCCAGCATTACAGCAATGCTCTGAAGACAACAGGAAGGTGGCAGGAAAGCAAAATTCCCTCTTTTGTGTTGTCTCTGTTCTCTTAAGGCCCTGGTTGCACAACAGTGGCTTACCCTTCTTTGCAGCAAGCAGAGACCGCTTCCAGGCAGCAAGAAATGCCTGGGTTTGAAGTCAGGTTGCCAGATTTTCTTCTTGCCCCTCAAGTCCCTTTTGCTTGCAGCAAGGATTCTGGAGTCTCGGGGCCGCCACAATGGGGCCCTTTCTGACAGGGCTGGAAAGCTTGACCTCTGCTCAGAAAGGACAGATTCATGTTTGAGGGGGTTCCACAATGCAACAATTTATATCAGGAAATGAGCAGAATATTTTCTAAAAGAAAAAAGCTTCATCTGTTTATTTGGCTCAGGGAAGAGATCAGCTGTGCTTCTATGATTTCGGAAGATGGAGTGCTGGAAGAGGAAAACATATAGCTGATGCATCCATGTGTTTGAGTTCCTGGTGCATAATGTATAGAGTTAATTGTGCTTAATTACGTGCTTAATTATGTGAGTCTTGGAGCTCAGTGGGAATGGAGATGCTTTCATGCACATGGTTAAACTTTTGCACTTTGGCTACCATGAATGTGAATTTTAACCCTGCACTCTCCACATAGCTTGCGTAGCATTATATAGTGGGGTGTTTGGGTGCTCCTCCAGCCATAGGCCTTGATGCCAGGCAGGCACCTAGTGACAGTTCTCAGTCACACTTGAGGTTGTGCCTTGTCTCAAATAGAAAAATGTCAGTCTGGTGTTGCGGAGAATCAGTCAGGAGAGTTTCCAGATGCAAATATATTCTCGAGGCTCAGGTTTCTGTATGCGTAAAGAGCAGTAGCAAAGTATTCCTGTACGGTTTACTTTAAAAACATTGTCACATCATCTGATAGCAGCACTAAGAAAAATCGTTTGTGAAAAAGCGGTCTTCGTTACTGACTGCAAAACTGTGAGTGTTGGGAAGGAGAGAGTGGACTTTCTTGTTAAAACATTTCTGTCCTTTTTATCTGCCTGGCAAATCATTGGTGATTAAATGATAATTTGATTTGTTTGTTTGAAATGTCATACATCGCTGCCGCAGCCTGCCCATACCACTAGGACTTTTAGGAATTAAGGACCATGGGAACATAAACACCCACAATGTATTTAAACATGAATTAGCAAAAGCCAACAAATACAAAACGATTTTAATTTATGCATTAAGATACTCTAAAGGATACAGATTAACCTCCATTACTCAGAGTTTGTCACTGTCTCATCTCCTTTGGACAGCAAACACTGAGAAACAGACAGAAGGATGATTTACTTTCCCTTTAGCTTCTGTCTCGTCTGATGAAACGTCTGCTGTGCAGCTCCCCGGCCGTGTTCCTCCACGGCTCTGACAGCTCCTCAGGCTTTGCAGGCACTGTTCTCTCTCACAGTCGAAGCTCACGGTTGTCTGAGATCTTTGCTAAATGAGTTGAAGCTGAGTCTTGCTTTACCGGCAGGCACAGGCCCTGGGCTAAAAGGCGACTTACCTGACAAAGGAGAAGTCCCACAAAGTGAGCTTGCTGGGTTTGCTGTCCCATGGCAAAGGGGAGAAGCTTTTAGAAGAGCCTTTGCATCGTGGGTGCCACAGGGATGAGGTCCTGGGACTGAATGGATCATTTTTGAGGGGGAGCTGTGCAGGAGCCGAGTCGCAGCCTTGCAGCCCCCCTGTTGATGCAGCATTACTCTGCAAACTCCCCTGGTTCCTGCAGGAGGCTGCTGCTGAATTGCTGGAGCTTCATGGAAGATGCAGGAGAAACCCTTTGGGCCAGATGCAAATCAAACTGAATGAGAAGTATGGCTAAAGAGGTCAACACGGTCCATTGCAGGTGCACCTAGTCACCTCCAGTCTTCTCCTCCCCTTGGAACATTTCTTAGGCTTTATTGAACAAGTATCAGGACAATCCTCATTTGTTAAATGACTTCCTGTAGAGGGATGAAGCTGGGTTAATTAGCATCGATAATATACAACTGTGGGCTGGCTTCAGGGGTGGTGGGTTGGTCGATGTAGATAAGGGGCAGGTGTGGCTGGTTCTGTTAAGAGGTTGAGAGCCAGTGAAGAGAGAGCAGCCGAGGAAGAAGAGAGAGAAAGAAGTAAGAGAAGAGAGAGTGGGCCCTGGATGAGGTGAGGAGAAGGCAGCAGAGGGACTGTATGAAGAGTATGTTGGTATGAGGTGGTAAAAGACCTTGTTGCAGCTTGATAGTTTGGAGAGTGCTGCGACAACTTCCCAGTTGTGCCACTGCTTGTTTGTGTACATATGTATGTATTTAGGTAGATGAAAGCACACACACACATCAGTGTTTGTTAACTGTCACTGAATACAGCAGCAAAGTCAGTCCCTAAAGAAAGGATGTGCTGTAAAACTTTTTCATAGCATTGTTAATATAACCTTCATAATTAAATTAGATTGCAGGTGGCGTAAATTCAATGACATAAAATATTTTTACCTTTCATAAATTTCCAGGCTGCCTGTGGGTAGCTTAATGTGACACAAGGCAATCAGCTCTGCCGCAATGATTATGGTCTTTGTTTCACATTCATTGCTAGATTTCAAATGACTAATGTTATCCTGGTGTAATGCTGATGAGAAAGGAGATCCAGACTCTCTCTCCTTTGTCATTAAAGAGTGTGTCCAGCTTGTGTGACGTGCTTGGCACCAGCAATATTTTAATATCATTAGCAGCAGGAAATACTTTCCTTGCCAGTAATGAGGTTGTGTCAGCTAAAGGTGGTGCCCCACAGGAAGACTTTAGACAATATTGCTATATCCAATACAAAGAAGGCTAGAAATATGCAATTTTTGTGAAAGGCATTTGTTCACTGTGGAGTGATCCTGGCTAATGAAGAAGGGACCTGCCAGAGCTATTTTTAGTTCCACTCACTGGTTTCACTGCTATTCTTGTAGCTCGGGCTGGAAGGGAAATTAGGATGGTGGTATCTGTTCTCATACAGAAACGGAAGAAGAATGGAAGTATGTCTGTGTGTATATAAAGTTAAAAAGATAAAAAGAGCAAGAGCTGGAGAGAAAGTGAGCTTCCCTGTGTAGCTGCAGATGTGACATTCATTGTACCTTTCCTTGGAAGGGTTTTTCTTCTGACAGGCCAGGTTTCTTGTCTGAGGTAAGGGCTAGCAGTGCCCCAGGCACAGTCTGTATTGCAGGAGAGATCAGAGGTCTCACTTGGAAGTTCTTACAGTTAAGAGAAACCATTAAATAATGCACTTTATTGTTTTGGAGACATAATCCAGTGCTTCATCCTCACACTAAAGTTCCTATGAAAATAGTGAGGCTGGGTGGTATTCACCTTATAGATTCACTGTCCCAGGTGGGAGAGGGAAAAAGCATCAACGAATTGCATGCAGGATAATAGGACATAAAAAATAAACAAGGCAGGGCTCCTTGCTGCTGCTATTGCAAAGCAGCAACACAGGCTTTCTTTGTTAGCAGAAAAGAGAAGAGTAGCCATACAAAGAGTATGTATACAAACAACACTTTACACAGCCAGAGAGATTATTTGGTATACTTTCTTTGCTTTCTATTTTTTTTTTTTCCCAAGTTTTGGCTTTCAGAGATTCACTAGGGAGATGAGGATTTCATTTCTAGCTCCACTTTATTTGGTACTGCTTTGTCCTGATTTTATCAGTGAAATCTGGATGTGTAAAAAAAGTGACAAGATGGGGAGACATGTGGTACGTGGACTTCAGGAACTCCAAAATCAGAACCTGATGAAACTTGACTTTAAAGCTTACAGAAAGAACAAAAAGATGAAAACTTGCCCAATAGGTTGATTGTTAGTGGGTTGTTGGGGGTGTGTGTGGTTGTGAGCCTCATTAGTTGGGGGGGGTGTGGTAATTCAAATAAATATTTTGTAATGATCATTTAATTTCTTCTCTACGAATATCTCGTGCTTTAAGTCTAGAAACTAAGACCAGAAGTTGTAGGTTCAGTTGCCTTCAAGAGTCTGAACACACTCTGGATCCTCTGATGATGCTAGTTACCATCCTGATCTCAGAGGGACATCACTGAGAGCTATTTGCTTCTTCATCCTCTTGTAGCTGACCCTAAATTGCTCAGCTGTGCACTTTGCAGTGACAGAAAGGGGCTTTTTCCATCTTCAAACTAACCTCAATGTTTGTTTTCACCATACACAAGCCATGAGACAAGCAGTGATGGGGCTTGGTGGACTAGAGCTTCTGGCCCACATGAACAGCTACTGCCTCTGTTGGCACCATGTTTGTCATTGACCAGAAATGTGGCTTGCCACGTCGTATCGAGGACAGTGCTCTGTGCTTGCGTTAGTGGTGTGATGCGGGACGTGTCTGCCCGTTGTAGGGCTTGTGTGACGGAACTTTAGGGCAGGTACACTTGCATAAATGATGTGCTTTTGCTGTAGAAGAAATGCCAGGCAGATGAGAGTGAACTAGGGGAAGAAAAAAAAAAGTGAAAAAGTTCTTTATGGAGTGATATCTCATAATCCCATGATCTGCATGTAGAAAGAAAAAAACAGTTTCAAAATTTTGCTTCTTTTTCAATTTATACCTTCTTTAAATTGCATGGATGACTCATGCTTCAGAATTAAAAGAACAACTCTCATTTAAAACCTTACTGCAGTCAGTCACATAAGCTGTAGAAGCAGCTAGAGATTGCGGTGAGAGATGTGGGAGAGCACAGGATGGAGGTTTGAGTTTTGAGCCTTTTGCGGCATTTGCCACCGTTACACATTGAGAGCACGGACAAATCATCTACTGTACGTCCTAAACCTGGGTATCAGCTTTGGCCTGATTTGGTAGGCAAAGATATTCAGCAACATCTTTATCTGGTTTTGATTGCTTATTAACCATACCAGTCCATCAATACCCCATTTCTAATCACGTCAATTGGGTGATTTTCTTTGAAGTGGCAAAAAGGAGTTGCGTTTTCTTTTGCAACTTCAGTCAGGCTGAAGGCTCTTGCGCCTCTGTCTAATGGCACTTGTCTTCGTAGGATGTTTGTGGGGTGTCCTCAGCATGGCTGGCTGGCAGGAGATTCCCTGGCAATGTGTGCTGAGGACCCTCTGGCAAAGGCTGGAGGGGTGGTTGTGTTTCTCTTCTGTGCATTACGCATAGCTGCACTGTCCCCCCAGGGTCCCTGTGGGTGCTAACATTTGCAAGAGCTGGGTGCAGCCTTTTTGCATGACACAGAGGGAGGTGGGGACGCAACACGCTGCAGAGGGAAATTCCAGCCAAACCCAGCTCCAAGCTGTAGTACTGAGAAGGTCCAGGAGCTTCATTTCAGAAAGCTGGGACAGGCAGGAGGGATTGAAGTGAGCATCAAGCATGTGCACAGTGGAGCTGTTAGGTTAAAGCAAATGACACGTGTGGATCTCAGCAGGGTGTCACCTCCTGACCATTTAGCACTGTCGGAGCAGAGGCAGTTCAGGGCAGGACCAAACACAGACTTCACATGCCAAGAGAGCTGTATTGACAGCAACCACAAAGCTCCAGGCTGGCGTGGGAGCAGAGCTGGGGCAGAGGACTACATTTTGGGGATTGTGCCTCCCCTGGCTCATTCTGAGGGATCTCTGTTTCAGGCACCATATAGTGGGTATTCTCTTTGCATATGATATCACTTCTGTAGAAGAAGCAGGCTATTCATGAGCAGTAGCATCTTCACATCAAATATAAATGCAGACATAGCTGAGAAAACAACCATTTAATTGAAGTAGAAATGACACTGGAAAATTCAAAGAGGGTGCAAAAAAACTCCCAAGTAGTTATTTACTCACTGGAAGAAAATCCTAGACATGTAAGGCATGGGATGCAGGCAAAGTGCTGGGAGAAACAGAATTTATGGGTAGAAATACCTCTGCCCTCCAGACACATGTCATTTCTTCAGATGATTCCCCGAATACTCTTGAAATTAGATAGTTTGGGATGATCTTTCTGTGATTCCCCTGGAGTACACAGCGTGCTTGCAAGGGACAAACCCCCACTCCTGACAGCCTGCCCCCCCCAAAAAAAAAAAAATTAGAGGCTACTAC
>JAVJGJ010000062.1:22828411-22890511 GCA_035590215.1 Microhierax caerulescens
GGGGCGCGGTGTCGGCCTGATCTTAGCAGAGTAGGTCTAATTTCAGGGTGGTAGTTGGATAAAAAATGCAGAAATACCTGAAGTATTCATTCACAGGAGCCTGGTGGCTGATAGGTCACCAGGGAGCTCAGACAGGGAAACAGAACAAGACTAAGCAGGAGAGAAATGTGTTGAGATGGAGACAGAAGAGGTGGTGTTGCTTGGGAATAATGACAAGAAGCCCTCAGATGGGCTGGGCTGGGGTGAGGCTGGGTTTCTCTGACTCTCTGCATCTGTTGGGACTGTTTCATGTTGCTATATGGAAAATGACAAATTGAATGCCAAGGCTTGCATCCTTCTCATCCTTCCTGAAGGGCAAGGAAGTGCAGTCTCTAAACAGATATAAATTTATTCCTTTCTGCTGACTGCTTTTAGCTAAATGCATGCTGCTAGTTTAGTTGCAAAAAAATCTGTGCATGATGATAGGGCAGATGTGACTAAATGCATTGCATGGTGCTCATGTTGATGCATAGTCTTGCTCAGAAGTCTTCTGGTACTTTGCAGGTTCTTAGCTCCCCATGCTGTTCCAGTTATCATGGCCTTTCAGTTTACTTTTCATCCAGAAGAATCCAGTTTCCAACACAGCTACAGCTAGTCTTCAGTCCAGACCTGCCATGGGCTGTATACTAATGTGGCAGGCTGACAGAGCAGACTTGAATTTGAATGTGATCTTTACCCGTCCAGCACGTACCTGTGTCCTAGACTGAGGGTTGGGGACTGGAACAGAAGCCAGTTTCGTGCTGCCTGAGCTCCAGCTGAGGGCGTGAACCTGCTCTGTGAAGTGGTCACTAACCAAGGTTTGCAAGTGGTTTGATTTCCTACTTTGGGAAAAGGTGCCATACAGCCAGATCCTGAGAGGTGCTGTGGTGGGGCACTGGTTTGGGCCACCCCAACTGCCATTAAATTCCTTGGCTAGTCTGCTATGTGCCGTGTGACACGATGTCAATGTGTTGCGCTGCTGAGCAGGACTAGGGCAAATTCCAGAGTATATAGGTGACTTCAGCCTGGTGGAAGACCCTGTCTAGCAGCTGTTTGAAAATCTCCAAGCAGTTTAACAGATTTGTGTGCAAAATTCTTAACTGTTGCTACCTGTAACCTACTTGGTTGGAATTGCTGTTCAGAGAGCCAACTTTCCAAGAAGGAGTGGGAAGAGGACTCAAGTTTTTTTTTTTTCCTTTCACCCTCCTGCCGCTAATTTTTCTTGGCTCTGTCGTAGAACCTAGCAGATCAAAAATAAAAAATAAGATCCTGAGGCTAACAAGCTCCACTTGGCAAAGGGCAGCACTGAATTTGTCTGTTTGTCAGGATTTTGTTGGAAATGCTGCTGAGGACTGTAAAGAAGGAAGAACTGAACTGGAGAATTCACTTGAAGAGTGTGCCTGCCATTTACCATGGGCCAAGCTCGTTCCTGACTCCCTCCCCACGGGGGTTGTGTTTTGCTGCTGATTTTAGCTGTGTGTCAGACACGTACTCCACTGCTGGAAGCTATAGTCAACCTTAAAGCTGTCCTTAGTCCCAAACTCATGAAGGCTTATCCAGATCCTAGTTCTTAGAAGTGCTAGAAAATACTACGTGTGCCTTATGCTTTAATGGGGAATTAATCCAGGCACAGGTTAATTTTCTGCTGCTATGATTGCTGCTCATATTCCCTTGTTGGTGGCAACGCATGCTGTTGGCTTGGGCTCCCTGTAGCAGTTTGTAGCAGCAACCCAGGGAGGCAGGAGGAAGCTAATGCAGCTCATGGAGTTACCATCTATACCACGTTTCTGCCTGTATAGCCAGAAAGATAAGAAGGACTGGAGTTGTAGCTGCTCTTCAGGGAAGCTGTTGCCCCATGTACCAAAAGGCTTGCAGAGCCCGTGGAGTTGAGGAAGGTGTGTGTAGGGATGCTCGCTTACAGAGAAGCTTCTTGTACGTTAGTCATGGCTGCTGACCTGGGGTGAGAGGGTTTGCACGCTGACCTGGCCAGCACTGGGTGCATGGTGCTCAGCCTCGGCTTATTCTCAGGCATTCTTTGCATGTGGACTAGGTTTTAGGCTAAACTTCTCGGCCTTTTGGTCTTCTGAATTACTTAAGCAGTCAGATGCAAACCTTTCCCTTTCTGCTTTCAATCCTGTCTTTGCCTAACAGCAGGGTGTCACCTGCTTCTGAAATTTTTGTGAAAACCCAACAGATTTGCTTTGTTTTTTTTTGAAGAGCTACCTGGCCAAACTCAGGAAAGAGCTACAGAAATGACAGTGTATTAATACCCCATTTGATAGGCTTATCCAAACATTTGCTTTCATCTGTAATGAGGCAAAGGGACTTTTGCCAGTATTGCTTTATCGGTGAGACCTGGACCGGACTTGTACTGAATTCCTTTAGTTACTGTGGGTGATGCTGAACTTTGGTCTCTGTCCCTAAAGTTTTGTGGCTCAGAACGGCTACATCAAGAGCTGTTGAACTCTGAAGTTGAACACTGCTAAAACTGAGGGGGATTCCTGTCTGGCAGAAGGGATGGAGACTAATCCCTTTTCCTATCGCCACAACCTGTGGGTGGCCTTTTACCTCCAATAATTGATGTGTAAATATAGCCTGAATTTTGGTAAGTGGGAAGGGGCTGAAGAGTAACAGGCTGGAGTGCTGGAATATCCAGGAGATGAGTCAAAGGCCTGATTGTTAAGGGCACAGGTGTGAAAAAGGGCAGAGAATGAAAAACAAAAGAAGAATGAACAAACAAGAAAACAAAAATCTGAAACAACAAAACCCCACGCCACTGAATAGATAGAGATCCTAGGCTTAGAAACATGGGTTTGATCTGATTTGTGTTGTCCTGAAGGAGATTTGTAGGAGGCTTCATCAGTCTCATCCCATTGCTTACTGTAGGAACTGGTTATTTTAGGAACTGCTTTTCCAAGACCCCTGTGAGATTGTGAGCTCACGTGCTTTACGGGGTAAAGTCTGCTTTTGATCTTGTGTGCAGTAGACAACCCCATTTTTAGGCAGACCTAAGCTCTATATTTTAAAATACTTGGGGATAGATCACAGGTGGAAGGCTCAAAGAAAACATGCCATTTTAATATGTTTATATATGATATTTATATTTATGATGTGGTCCTTCTGGAAGAAAGAAAAGTAGAGCTTTCAGGGGAAGAAAATCCCTGTGTTTAGAGCTGGGCATATGATTGTCGTGAGGGAATGGACTGCTGTGAGGTTTTTAAGTAGGTTTGCTGCTATTCTGGGTATTCTTTTTTTTTTATCTACCCCCCGCCTCCTTCCCCAAAAGGAGTTTTCCAGAGATATGTAAAGGCTTACCCTTCAAGAATTGGCTTGAACAAGAAACCACAGCTCTAGAGCCAAGCTACCGCTATTACTCCTCCCAATGTACAGAGAAGGGCAGAGCTCTGACTTTGTCAAATGACAAGCCGTGACACTTTGGGGGTGCTTTCTGCCTGACACCCCTGCATGCAGACCCTGCACATGTCCTCAGCAGCGTGCCCGGGTCGGAAGAGCTGGACTACCTGCCAGTTGGTTGTTCAGCCGTGAATCATCCTTATGGCGTTCGCTGACCGTTTCTGTGGTTTTGGCTTCTTCCACGAAACTTCCACTGACCAGCCCAGTACTAATTCATTTAGTCTGAATCTGTAAACACTTGATTGATAATCATAAAAGGGCAATATAAAAGCCTGTGCACTGTATGGATTAAAAGAGCAGACATGTTTATACGCTGATAACAACGGCGTACTCTGGCAAGGATCAGGAGTCTCAGATTTCCATATCCAGATGATTTTATTTTTGGAGTCCAGTTGGTGGTTTTAATTTTTGGCTGTTGCAAAACCATCATAGGTCTTAGCTGTTGCAACACAGGAGGAGGAGGAGGAAGACGTTCTTGGAACGGGTGCTCTGCGTTCTTATTTAGGAGGCTTTCCCAGTAGTTGCTGGTCTCGTGAGTACAGTGGGAGGAATGATGCTCCCTCCCCACTGCCTGGTGAGGGGGACAGGGTGCAACTGTGTCACTTAATAGTGCCAGCTGTGAGGGGCATGGACAAGCTCCGATGACATTTCTGCCCAGCTCAAGGAAAGGAGTTGCTGAGGTGAGGAGCAGGAGGATTGTAAAGTGGAGCCCTATGGAGAGGAGGAGGGGTATCCTCAAGACTTTAACCAGGAAACGGACTCGTGGCAAAAAGAAATGGAGAGGCAAGCAAACTCTTACTTCAGCCAGCAATCTGTCATGCGCTTTGCTCTGGGGAGGGTTTGCAAGTTGGAGCTAAATCAAAATCCTAATTCTGCTTTTTTTTGTGGGAGACGAGGGGGGAACTTCACCTGGCACATCAGCCTTATCCTATCCTCTGCTCTCTCTTTCTCCTGCCTGGACTGAAGAGGCTTTTAAAAAAGTGGGGCTGCAGTGTCGGGGGCAGCGCAGCATGCGTGTGAGCTTGCTGGGGAACTCGTGCCACTCTGTATCCCTCTTGCCTGGCATGCTTTGCACTGAGCAGGCTGTTACTCTTCAATGTAATGCTGTGTCCTGTGTTACTAATTAGATATGAACTAATTGGCAAGGATGCAGAAGCGCCCACGACAGCGGGTGTTAATTGGTGCTGTGCTCTCTGTGGGGCTGCCTGTCTTGTTCTCTTGAGAATCCCCTTTGGGAGGGGAACCTGCAGTCTGACTTAACATATCAGCAATGCTGCGGGCATCCTGAGTGTCATTGAGGAGTAATTCATCTAAAGATGCTTGTGGGGAATGGAAGGCTGAGGAGGATTAAAGTGCCTGAAGGGAATATAGTAACAACCTAAACTAGGCTACCCAGAAGATGTTTAAGGCTTTTGATTACTGGGAGGAGCTGTGTCTCTGTCTTCCTTCCTCCTTTCCTTCTTTCTTTATGGTTACTGAAGTCTTTCCCACTGTGCAGTACCTAATCCTGGGCAAGCATCAGTCTGGGAGGTGTGGGGACCCCACCCCTCCAAAGGTGGGTAGGGGGTATCATCTAGGTATGATCTGCTGTAGCTGTAAAAGAACAAGCTTGTTTGACCTTGGTTACTTATTTGATCAAGGAATTTATAACTTTTTTTTTTTTCTTAGTAATAACCCTGTAAAACTCAGGCTTCTTTTAAAACAGTCTCTTAATTCTGTATGTTGCCCCTGTAGTGACAAGTAAATCATCCTCCAGCGAGTAATTTATCCAAGGCAGGACAGAGTAAACAGCATCATGAAGTCCTACTGGATTTTAGAGATGTGAGTGCAGACACAAGATATCTCACAAGTTGCGTTCTAAAGCCACTTTTTTTGGAGCCAGAGTTGCGGAGGTGGATTTGAAGTGCTGCTTCTCTGGGTTTCCTGGCAAGGGCGCTCACCGAGCACACGGTCCCTGGCTTGGCCTCGGTGGCTGGCGGCAGGGTGCTTGCCAGCCTGCACTCCAAGCCTGGTCCTCCCCTTGCTCTTAGCAGGGACATGTGCATGCCATGAGCACCACTCCTGCCACCAAGCCAGGGCTGTGTTTTGGGGTTTTGTCTCACTCTACTCCCATGAAAAATGTCTAGGAGATTAGAGGAAAGAAGACTAGCAAGTAGCTTCCTACATGTCCCCTGCTCCCTCTGCCACTGTTCGGTCCCTCCTTTTGCATTGCCACACGATGAATTCTCTGCTGATGCCCATACATAAACATAAGGCCATGTGGCAGCTTCTGTTCTGGTTTAGAGAACTGGTATTTATCTTAAGACTAAAACGAAGTAGGGGTTGTAGGTGTTACTTGCATAAATAGGTTGCAGGAGGATGGTCATGCTGCCCCATTCTGGGCTGGAGAAGGGACTGTGTGGGAAGCAGTGTGAAAGAGGGGAAAGCACTGTATCACACCCTAGGTAACCCAGTTAGCACTAGTTTAAACCAGAACACACAAGTCAAGCTGATTCATCGCGAACAGAAACACGATGCTTATTTGGAATGAACAGCTGTGGTGAAAATTTTTATTACAAATTACAATGTTGTCAGTTCATGGTCTTCTTCCCCTATTCCTGCTACTGGCTGTGGTTCAACTACCTAGAAAAGTTAAATCTCTTAAGCACAAACTTTGAGAGGAGATGACTCCTCTTTAAAGAAAATTAGCTTACGTAACCTGAGGAAAGTCAGGCACGCTTAGGGAGTAAGGAAGTCTTCTGATTTTCTGGATTTCTTAAATCTGGGCCAAAGAGAGGCATTGTGATAGTGTTTCCTGAAAGGAAACTGTTGAATTAATTGCTTTTTGTTCTAGGATTTTCATTGCACAGAATGCTTTAATGGCTGATGCATTCTTCACCTCTTTCTTGGCAGGGATGCTAATTATTTGTCTGTAGAATCACTTTGCATATGAAACACATATGAACATGCTGCATTTGGAAATATGGCACTGAGCATCCTGTGCTTGGCTGTCAGTCCCCTGACTTGTCTGGTGGACAGTTTCAGACCATGCTGCTTCCTTCCCGTCTCTTATAGCCAATTTGTCATCAGAGAATCAGGAGACTGGGAGTCTGCTCCTGGCTCTGCCCCCATCACGTGAAATGGGACTTTCAGCAAGTCATACATCTGCTTCTGTCTTCCCTTTCCATCTGCATCTTAATCTAGGGAGACAGGAACTGCCTCCTGATATGTAAAATGTATAATAACGCTCTTGGCCCAAACGGCTCTGTCCTAATACACGTTGCTGTAATTCAGGAAACCTGTAAAATAATTTTGTGTTGGGGCATGTTGGCTCCTAGAGGTTGTAGGTGCTTTTTGCTCTGGTCAGACACTTTGAAGAGTGTATGAATGAGGGCAAATTAATAAACCCTGGTGCCCTAAAGGTTCTTGTGTTTTTTTCAAGGCAGTTTCCAGGCGGTCTGTGCCTGGGCTTGAGACTGCGGAGGCCCCCGTCTGCACTGTTTATGTTGCACCAGAGAGCCGAGATGTGTCTCACACAGCAAGCAGCAGCGTGAGGAGGTCTCCCTCCACATCTGGTGCGGCAGTGTGCCCGCCTGGCAGCTCCACCCCAAAACGCACAATTTCATTTTTGGGGTGGAAAAGTCAGAAATAATAATAATAAAAAAAAAACCCCAAACCTAAGAGGAAACTCCAGGAATGTGGGGGAAGGGGAGAGACCAGTTGTTCTGCACCTCTTTTTGCCCCTGTTTGTGTGAGAGCCTGCTCTCATTCACAAACAGCCCTGACAGCTGAAAGCCCTCAGTACGAAGAGAAACCAAACAACTGGAGGGGTTGGCTCCCAGGGCTCCAGAAAGGCGCCGAAAAGCGATGGAGAGGGGGAAGCCGGAGCGCGCTATGCCCCTGTCCCACTCGCGGCTGCTTCGCCGTGGGGAATGCGGAACTGCGGGGCAGGCGGGGGGTGGCCGTGTTCGAGTAAGGATCTGGCGCTATAACTTTTTTTTTCTTCTTCTGTTTCAAGCAAACACTCTTCCCCGCCCTCCCCTCTCTCCCTCCACCCCACCTCCCTCTCTTTCAGTCCCGCTCATGTGTTTCTATTTAAGGGCTGCAGTGCAGACGAATATGATTGGCATCTACAGCCCCCTCTTGACTTTCAGCACAAGCCTTTAGAGTGGAGAAGGAGCTGAGCCGCCAAGGGGAGAGCTGTTTTTTCTTTGGGTTTACTGGGGGGATGGCTCAGCTGTGGATTTATGCTGCTTCTGCCCAGGATTTTTCTCTCTGAATGGGAGCAAGGATTATGCAAACCATGTTGGGAAGAGGTTTACTTTCAGAATCCATCATGAAACTTTGCAACTAATTCACTGTTTTCGGCTCCTATTCGTATTTTTTTTTTCCTCCCCTTTTTAATTCTTCTTCTCTCCAATGTCCCTCTGTGCTGCTGGGTTGTGGGCCAGAGGAGGCTGTTTCTATATGGCCAGCCATTTGGGGATATGCTGCGAGCCAAGGTTGTTTGCTGATTCGCTTGGCTCTGGTGACAAGTTGGCCTGTGGTGAATCGGATGGACGGAGGTCGCTCTCAAGGAGCCATGGCTGGAAGCTGGCTTACGGCTTGCTTTTTCCCTTCCCCAGGTGCTGATGCTAGCTCTGAACCCATGATCCTGGAGCAATATGTGGTGGTGTCCAACTATGAGAAGCAGGAGAACTCTGAGATCAGCCTCCAGGCTGGAGAGGTCGTGGATGTCATAGAGAAAAACGAAAGCGGTAAGACACGTTTGCTCCTTTTCCCTGTTCCAATGGTCCGATTTTTGCATGTGTTCCTCTTCTTTCAGTTTCCTCATCACTACTTGTAGCTGTACGTTAGCTCCATCTGGTACAGTTACTGTACTGAGCATGTTGAAGTTTCTCAATGTTGATTTGGGCCGGGGGCCAAATGTTGCCTTCTCCTGTAAGAATGTTTCATAGGTTTTGTGTGTTAATTAGCCGAAGTACGCTAATGGAAAACGAAGGTGAAGGAGAGAAGGATCTGCAGCTAATGAAGCTGATGTATAGTAGACTGATAGAGTTGCCCTGCTGTCTCTTCAAGTCTCTGTCAGCGTTTCCATTACTAACTCCCTTTTTTGGAGGATTTATAGGATGAGTGTTTAAAAATTGCTTGGGATGAAACTTGGCTTGACAGCTTAGCCCATGGCCCAGAGCTTGGTAGGGAGGGGAGAGAATGTGCGTAGATAAATACGTGGTCATGCACAGTTTCAAAACTTCTTGCAGAAGCGTTAATTGGGGAAGTTTGAGCCAAGCAGGCAGAGGCTGTCATGTAAAAGCAAGACAAAATCCCTTCTGCCATCTGTGGAACAACCAGCTTCCACTTGGAAAATGAGATTTTTTTTTTTTTTTGGCAAGTGTTTGTATAGATGTCTTTTCGTGTACTTTAACTCTTGGATGCCTGGTAGCTTTGACTCAGGCTGAACAAATGCAGGAGACTGTGTATGTGCGAGTGGTTGGAGCGGGTTAGCAGCTGGTTTGAATAACTGCCTGTCTTCAGCAGCTCCCCCTCCTCCCCTCCAGCACTCTTTGTGTATTAATCCAGAGATGTTGTCCAGGACTGGTTTCCAGGCCACTCATGACTTGTGTGTCCTCATCTAGAGGAGCTGCTGGCATTCTGAGCCATTCAAGCGAAGTCTCACATTGTGGTAGCTCCACATGCAGGGCTCTCACAACTGGCTGGCTCTGGAGTGTGCTGGGCATGCCAGTTTGGGGGAACCAGGACACCCTGATCTGGGACTCAAATCCAGCTTGCAGAGCTCTGAGTCAGGTTATCCACAATGATGACCATGCGCTGGATTTTATTCTTTTTTTCTTCTTTTAATGGTAGTTTCTCAGCTGAATGAAAGCTTGACGCTTGTTTGGCTCAAAGTGATGCTGTCGGTTGCTGGTCAGTGATTTAGCGTGGTGTCCAAAAGGATTGTTTGTAGAAATGCCCTGGCTAGTGTGAACAGAAACGCCTGTCTCCTGGGCTCAGACTGTGTCACTTGCAAAACTAGCAGAGGCCAAAATGCCCATCTGCCCCTTCCAAGCCTGATGGCTCCTCATTGGCAGTAGTGGGTGTTAACTGCTGTCAGAACAAGCCCGGTTGTTGTGGCAACTTACATTCATATCCATGATATCCCTGTCCTGAATATTGGCTTGTGGAGCCAAGGGAATTGGCCTGTTAAATAATGCAAGAAGTGTTTGAATTTCAAATTACAGTTCCTTTGTGCTTTCTTTTAATGTGGTGTCTCTGCCTTACACAGTTCACGTCATATTATATTGAACACGTGGTATGTGGAGATATAAATGGAGAGTGACAGGGTTTGAATCTAATTAGTGGGTCCAGAAATGTGACTCCTCTAAGGAAACATCCTTGAATTTGGACTGCAGTTCTTAAGACCATATTATGATGCTTAGCAGCTAAATGTCTTCATGCCCATGTAAGCAAGGAAGATCTGAAGTCCATGCTATGATCTTGCCCTTTAGAGAGATAGATACATAAAGAGATAAGTATTAAATAAAGATATCAATATATATTTAAAAAAGAACACCCATAAGTGAGATTGGTGATGGAGGGAGCATCATTTGGTTCGGTGCTTGTCTAAACAGTTCTGGCAGAGAAATCATGTTTTAGTTCTCAGAGGACAGGACTCCAAGCATACACTTTGACTCTGTCCCAGGTTAGGGATACCACAGGAGGGACTTTAACACTATGACTTCTTGTCTCTTCAGCTATAGCTGAACCTGTGAATGGCACGTAACAAATCTAGCAAAAGTTTCTCAAGTGTTGACTTCTAAAACTCACAAGTTACTGATTGAATTTGGGTGTCTGTTTAGTGTAGGCAAACAAGCTTAGATGGTGTGGCTATGGCTTCTGAAAGCATGGGGATTTACTTTTCAAGAAAAGAAGATTGTTGGATTGGGACTATACACATGTGTAGTAATTAACCTGACCTGTATGGTTATGTTGACTTGGGAAGCGTCGTGAAACTATAGCTGCGATTGTGTAAATTAAGCTCATTCTTCTCCTGGTCTAGACAGACAAAGGTGCTGTAAGGTGTTACGGATGTCACCTGCAGCAGGGATGGTTCCTTCAGCGAAAGGAAGGAGTATGGCTGATGGCTGGTTAGCTGCGTGGCTGAGAAGTCCTATCAGACTGGACAGTGTGCATTGGATGTGCTGCTGAGCCAGGATCTCAAACTTCCTCGTGTGATCACGTGGATGTAGCATATTGTAGGTCTAGTCTGGGGGTTTTATCTGTACTTTGGGGAAGCTAGGTATGAAAAGGCACAGCTGACTGTTTGATTTTAAAACTTGCCTGAACAGCTAGGCTAAAGCCTAGGGACACCTAAATGGTTCTTTTGTTCACTGGAGTGGGGAAAACCTTAACTTGACTCTGTTGCATGGCTTTGTAGCGGAAAAAAGCCCTTCTCTTTACTGGTCAGATGGACCTCTGCTTTTTACACAAGGACCCTCAAAACTAGTTTCCAATCAAAGGTCCCTGTTTCATGTTCTGCTGAATGTTTTCTTCTGAACAGTTCTAGGACCTGAGCTTGAGCTAGAGTTACCATCTTCTCTGGTGTTTGCCTCCAAATTGCGTATGCCTCTGAAAGGAAGTGAGCTCTGTTTTCAAAGGCCAGTGTATAGGGCAGAAGGGGAGGCGGTGGGGGAGAGAGGGAGAATCTACCATTTGGTTTATTGCAGTCTTATCTGGTTATCATCAGGCAATGTTAGCATCTTAAGGGTGTTGCATTTACTGGGTAGTATTATCCAGTGTTAGTTTTCCCGTATAAGATGGTATTTAAGGTGTCTTGCAGGCAGATATGTGTAAGCCTATTTGGCAGGACCTTGTCTCATGCTTAGTTTTCCCTTTCATTGAAGGAGTTATATAATGTTCATTATCGTGCTAATAAAAGTTAGGACTTGGACATCACTTGAAGTTGACATTTTTGTTCAGTATTATGACTTAAAAGCAAGGTCAGCGTAGCATATGTGGTGAGTAATTTCTAAAATTTTTCATCACTGTTATGAAGCCCATGGGTCACTGTAACCTGACAGTCGCTGCAATTGCCATGGATGCAAACCTTGCTAGTCTGAAAGAAACCTGTAGGATTTCTGTACTTCAGAACAAATTTCAGAACAAATTATTTAGTAATGTACTAGCTCTCAGAGGTCAGTACTTGTTTTTTGCAGCAAATACCTATCTTGGCTCAACAAAAACTGTCCTTCAGACCTTAATTCTGGTTACATGAGCAGAAGACCCTCAGTGTACCTGATGTGTCTGGTGGATATTTATCTCTTTCTTTTTTCCTTAACTGAGGAGGAAAATCTGCATGTAACAATGGCCACAGATGCATTGGGGAAAAAAGTGGAGGTTTATAGTTTCTACAGATGGTGTCTGGGAACAGGCTGTAGTTAACAGGGCTTGTGTTCCCTGCTAGAAGTGGCTGTGATTTGTTTAAAGGCACTGTATAACCAACCTGCACTGTCCAACACTATCTAAACATTTCTGAGCTGTTTCAAGATAACAATATGAATAGTTGACTCCAGTCTTGTCTGTCAAGTACGTAGGTTTCTTTTAAACCTTAACTGAAAAAGCATTGCGGAATGACTTAAAAATCTTTCTGCTGCAGGAAAGAAATGTTGTGACTTTAAAGCAGGAATCTGACACAGATTTCTTTAGGGTAGAAGGGGGAATCCAACACAGATTTCTTTAAGGCAGAAGGGGGAGGGACTGGGCCAGAGCAGCTCCCTCTCTGCCAAGTTTTGCGTGGATGTGGCTTGAAATGGTGAAGCTATAAACTGTGGCAGCAGTGTTTGCAATGGAAAACCTGACAGACAGTGAAGTATAAGCGTACTCACGAGCACCTCTGGCTCTGCTGCTGTTCTGCTTGCAGGCAGGATGTTCTGCTTGCAGGCTTTTCCATTGCAGGCTCCGGGAGCCATGTCTGTAGTGGAGGCATCATGGTATGGTGTTTTCAGCTGGGCTGAGCAGGACTGTAGCCATTTCCTTTGCAATTACATAATTGCAGACCAATTTCCAATGTTATATTACAAACAATATGTAAAACAAAGCTATTATAGCTAGCATAACTTTATCGGGACCCAAAGGGGTCTCTGGGAAGGGAAGCTACTCTTCTCTCCTTAGCTGGGATGCGCGACATGGCACTGAAGTACCACTTCAGGCAAGGTCTCCGCTCATCAGGGTTCCCTGGCTTCAGGATCTTGGGACTTGCTGGTTGTCTGCACCAGTGTCAGAGACTGGTGTGTATCTGACAATGTGCTCTGCTACACCATTTGGTTTCACTTGTGCTGCTCGCTGGCTGCAGTCAGGATCTAGGAGGGAGATGCAGACAGGCCACAGCTCCCTTGGGACTTCTGACTTCTGAGGGCACACTGGCTTCCCTATTGCAAACTCCCTCTTCTTAGATTGTAGGCTTTTTGTGTGTTAGGCTTCTACCTCTTCATGGGGAACATAGCACCCTTTATTTGAAGGTGTTGTTTTCCAAGTTACATAAGTGGTTTTACTTGGTACCAAATCAGGCCAAGATGACTTTCATGGTTAACTACTGCCTTTTGGCTAAAGGTGCACCCTTAAAGTGTTACAGGTTGAAACAGAGAAATATTTTTTTTTCACCATTGATGGATCAATCTGTCATGTCTATATCCCCTCTACCATGCCTGGTTTTGCAAGTAGCATTTTTTTTTTTTTTTTTTTTTTGTTCCCCTTTCTTTAGTGTTGGTGAGGTTTTTGTTTTAAATTCTGTAAAGACCACTGTCCCTGTCTTGTTTCTGCCTTCTGCTGCTCTGCTGCTTTCTCTAGGATGTTGTTGTCTTCATGATCTCCTGCTTTGTATGTGGGGGAAGCATGACGCTCTGTGCACTGCTAGCAAATGTCTCTGAGCATTAGTATTATCATCTTGTAAAAGCTGGCCAAAACACAGTACACTTCTGTTTATTCCAACAGATAAATGACACGCTAGCGGTTTCCTAGACTTCAAATGTGGATGTAGTTCTCCACCAAATTGCAAATGCAATTACTGTGTTTGCTTATGAATTGTCAATAGCTTTGCATCCACTGGTCAGATGTACTGCCTGACACAGTGTACCTAATTTTCAATATTATGCTTTATTTCAGGTGCTGTTGTGCATGCTGGCTTTCCCTGGAAAGCTCTTTTCTTTACAAAGCATTTCAAGAGAGTGTAGTCCATCAAAACAGTAGTGATGCAGGACTTTATTTCTGTTTGTACATCCAGCCCTGCCCTGCTGTTTGCTCTGAGAAAGCTACTTCAGTTCTCTGCATTTCCGTTTGTTCCCTTTAAAACCTTGTAAGAGACTGTGGTCATGATATAAAATGTAAATACACCCTCATACAGCAGCCCCTTCTCTTCATCAGTCCTTGAGTTGTGCCTGGAATTTGAGAAGGAGAAACAACACACAGGTCGAACACTTTTCCTCTAGCACTGGTGGCTTTACCCCAGAGGACAGGTTTAGGTGAGTGGCCACTACTAAATGCCTGGGATAGCTTGTGTAACTACTCATGTATGCACCAGCGTTTGTAACTGACAAGCAGGGCTGAATTCAGGGAAGCACCACCCCAAATCCTTTTTTCAAAAACAAAGGTCTGTAGACTCCAGTGCCCTATTCTGAACAGTGCTGCCTTCCCATGTCCTGCATTTCTGGGACTGTCACCAGCCCTACAGCAGAGGATACTTGATCTACTTATGAATCAGTTCCTGTCCTGCCTCATTTTCTGCCCAGTGTATGTACTAAGGCAGATGAACACAGGCCATCTGAGGAGGCAGGGTGGATGATTAGGAATTTTTGGCTAGGAGTTACTGGAAAGTTGTTTACTGTTCTAAAAAACACTGTATGCATCTTGCCTCCAAACAGGGAGAATACTGGCAAAGCAACGATGCTTTTCTCTTTCAAACACTTGCAGCTCAAGGGCTAGAGAAGGGCTTCTCTGTGTAGGCAGAGTCTGAGACATCTGTGTTAATGCTTAATGGCACTTGCTTGTCTCGCTGCAGCAGTGTCTTTGTCTTCAGGCTCTGTGGATGTACTGGTCAAGGTTGGTTGGTCTCTTGCTTTGTTTTGCCACAGTATAGGCAAAGGATCCTGTTGGTGTGTCCAGCTGCAGAGGGTGGGTTTTATTTTACAACTTTAGCTGTCTGGAAGCTGCTGTCTATGGAGGGAGCCAGGGTCCCTTGTTTTAAAGTAGGCAATGGTAAAGAGGATTGATAGGATGAACAGGAACATCTAGACTAATTCAGGCTGTGTGCTGGCTCCAGGGGAAACCTGAGACAAGCTTAGGACAAAGAGGTGAAACTGGATGCAATGACTTGCTCTAGCCAAGTTCTCGTGGGAGATCAGCCCCTTTCTGGGAATACAGTGTCTGACCAACCCTGCAAACAGGCACTCCCTCTTCCAGTGGCCTGTTTGCAAAATGTTGAATGGATGGAGAGAATTTACGCTCACACCAGAAACAACCAGGTCAGCAGGAGATGAGGAGGAGCCCTCCTTCCTCTGCTCTTGCCCCTGGGAGGCCAAGGGTGGGGTGACATTGTCTAATGACTTTAGCAGCTGTACGAAGCTGGAAGCAGCCCTTGACAGCCTACCCTGACCTCTCTGGAGATTCTGTTTCATAAGCTATTTTCTGACCCCCTTTTTTTCTTGCCTTTTTTCTAATCAGATTAGACTTTTAAATGTGTGCCCCTGCAAGGGTAGGGAGGTGGTGGTTGCTTTCTTCTGACTGTTCAGCTTTCAGCAGGCAAAGGATATGTTGGTATGGCTGAAGCCCTCATTTAAGAATTTAATGTACATTTACTTTGCCCAGAAAGGAAGTATGCCACAACATTTCTGAAGCAGTTACCTCTGAGCTGCAGTTCGAGGCTGCCCTGTACAAGAGCAAGCTATTTGGGACTGACTTTTCTAGGCCTGCCTATTGCTTGAGCATCACCACACTACCATCTCAGCTGAAGTTGGGAGGTTGCTGCTTAAAACAAAATGCTTGAATTATGAATGTTTTGTAATATTCATGCTGCTACCTTGTGATGTCTAAATGGTTTTCTTCTCCCCCACTTAGTAACTTACATAACAAGTGATGGTTTTTTCTGTGTTTAAGAGCTTGGAAGGTAATTCTGTATGCTGCAACAAATCCAGGTTTGTTAATACTCTGGTGTTTGTAGTTATCCTGTCACTGTGGAAAATTAGGTTGTTCTCCATTGTCACCTCTGAAATAGCTGCAGCTTTGTGACCACGCAAAGGGATTGCAGTGGGCTCCTGCTTTTCTGCTGGGAATACTTGTTCCAGCCCTGTGACAAGAAGAGAGTATCTTGTCAATTGTGCTGTGGCATTTCCATCTTTTCTTGGAAGCCCTTCTGCATTTCATAGACATCCTCGCTTGGTTTTCCTTTGCCCAGCTTTGAATTGCAGTGTGTACTTGCTCTGACTTCTTGGTGACAAGCTCATTATGAACACTTGAAATATGGCTGTCTGGTAACACTATACCCTTGGCAATGCCTAATTCTGCTGAAGTTTTCCTGGGACACCTCCAGACTGCACTGGAGCTCTGGTAGTAGGGATGTTTTGCTTGTTAGGGTGGGGAATTTAAATGGCAGCTTGTATTATTTGGGTCCTACTTGAGCTGGGAGCAGCTGAATGTCATACGCAAGTGACCTTCAGTGCATTCATAAAGCCTTGCTAAAGTTAACTAGTTGTGTTGTTCCCTCAGGTTCATCATGGAAGTTTTCATTGTAGTAAGAAATTAATTACTATTTTCTAGGCAATGCTACCTCACTTCATCCTCCTGTAGAGAGAAAAGAATGATTAACAAGTAGCAGGGACACAAGAGATGTCATGGGGTCATATTCCTCTAAAGCATTCTCCTCTTTAATATTACCTATCGGATCCCTTTTATGTAGTGTTTGGTCTTAAATTGTTTTAAAGGTACATCTTTCCAGATAAAGACACAATAAAACTGACCTTCCTGTTCGAAGTCATCCCTCTAGAGTGTGTTTTCTGAAATGCTTTTGGCTATAGTCTGTGGTTTACATTCATTTTTTAATCTCATTCCCATTGTTTGTCTTAATGTTGGGCAACTGGTATTCTGACAGGACTAGTTCAGTTATGTGGGTTTCTTTTCTTTTTTTATGGAGACATCTGAAGTCTGACCGCTTTTTTTTTTGCATTCATTTGCCTTTTCTTTAGCTGATGTCATGTCTTTGTGGGACAACTTTCCCCCACCCCCAAATTTCTCTAAGCTAGGGTGAAGGGTTATTCTTGTGAATAGGAAGCCTTGAAGATGATGAGAGGGCTGGAGCACCTCTCCTAAGAAGACAGGCTGAGAGCACTGTGGTTCTTCAGCCTGGAGAAGAGAAGGCTCCAGGGAGAACTTTGTAACAGCCTTCCAGTACCTAAAAAGGGCCTGCAAGAAAGCTGGAGAGGGACTTTGGACAAGGGCATTTAGTGAGAAGACAAGGGGTAGATACTGCTCTCTGCAGCTGCCTGAAAGGAGGTTGTAGGTACGTGGGGGTCAGTCTCCCAGATAACAAGTGACAGGACAAGAGCAAACAGCCTCAAGTTGTATCAGGGGAGGTTTAGATTGGGTATTAGGAAACGTTTCTTCACAGAAAGGCTCGTCAAGCATTGGAACAGGCTGCCTGGGGAAGCGGTTGAGTTGTCATCCCTGGAGGTATTTAAAAGATTTGTAGATGTGGCACTTAAGGACATTGTTTAGTGGTGGACTTGGCAGTGCTGGGTTAACAGCTGAACTCTGATCTTAAAGGTCTTTTCCAAGCTAAACAATTTTATGATTCTATATCCAAGGAGCTTAAGACCCTGAAGACCCCCTGCAGGAGCAAGAGAGGGAACAAGTCTGTCTGGACTCCATGTTTGGCAGCTGTGGGCATGAAATCTGCTCCAGGGCTTCTGAGACTGCCCTGCTAGTCTGGCTGCTGGGGAGAGGGTGGGATGTGACCACTGAAACCACAGACTTGAAGACTCAGTTGTCTATAAAGGCAATTTAGCCTCAGAGGAACAGGGCACATCAGTAAGTGTGGAGAAGCCAAGACACAAGCAGTACGACCTTTAAGTTTGCCATACAACACACCAGCTACTCCTGAACGGTAGGCTCTCCACCAGGCCTCTAAAAAATTCAATTCGGAGATTTCCAGCTGCCTACAAGTTCCCTCCTCTTTCCTTTCTCATCTAATCCAGCTGTGCTGAGAGTTTATACTCAGGCAGACAGTTAAATTCTCTTTCCACTCTATGCCCTGTTTGGAACCTAGGATGGCAGGCTGAAAAGGAAAAAATTTTACACAGCATCCCTGGTTGGAGCCTTTACTTATTACCTTCCCTATTTATGCAGTCACTGCCAGTTTCAGGACCCTGAAACCTGCCTCAAGAAAATGTTTCCAAGGAAAATCTGCTTTTCATATTAGAATATATAAACTTTCTAATGATTGGGTTTCCTATATCAGCCAAATAGGTCACCAGCTCAGCACCGCTGCAAGAAACTGCCTGGGGCCAAGAAGATACAAGGATATTACTGAGGCCTTCCAGTGAGTCCCATAGTTACCTTGTGGGCTACGTTCCTTGGGATGTGACTGCCTTAAAAAACAAAAAAAAAAAAATCCACACCACAAAACCCCTAAAAAAGCAATTATTTCCTAGGTTTTTGTTTCTTTTAAAAAAGCAAGTCACTGAAATGGCTTTAAATAAGCCATGAAAATACTAAACTTAATGCATGGTGACTGATGTTTTCTGCCCTTTGTTCTAGTTAATCAAGAAAGCAATTATACACAAAAGCCTTGGCTCTTGTGGTGACTTTCAGGCCCGTTTTTCAAAGTAAGCAAAAGACTGATGGTGCATTTTTGTTGTGTCAGATGAGGACAAGATTAATAAAGGATGGAAGAGATTTTTTTTTTCCCCCCAAGCTGTACAGCAAATAAGCAGTTCCAATTATACTTTGGCAGTAAAATGGAAGCTATAATCATTAGCAGACGTATTTCAGTTATGACCAGCTACATAACTCCTTACTTTTGGTTTTCTTGCTAAAAAGAGTCCAGTTTCCCCACAAATTAGTTTCTTGTCCATCTTCAGATTAAGCAAAACCTAAAGAAGTAATTGCCTTGCTTAGGAGTCTCAGAATACAATTGAGTTTAGGGGGTAGCTTGACAGAGAGGTGTATGTCAGCTCTCCCCATCCACCCCTCAGGCTGGGACATCAGACTTTCCAGCATTCTTGACGGAGACTTTAATTATTTTTGTGGTAGAAGGATGTTGGCTTATGGCTAGATTAACTGAAGCAGTTCTGGAAGACACGCGGTATGAGATGGGCTCTCCTGGATCTCTGTTTTACTGGCTGGCTTCTCATTACTATTTTTATTGGCCAGTTCAGTTTTTTGTATCTTGATACTGTGTGACTTCATCTGAAAGTTTCACATGCAATGGGACATCACTTTATTTCAGATGAAACTGGACTGCAGTTATATTGGCAATGTAGTTAAACTTCAACTCGGTGATAATGTCAAGAATTTCCCAGACTTTTCTTGAATCCATATTTTCTATTTCTCCCCACAATGCGAACGCGTGCTGGAAAACCCTGGCCTGTTGCTTTGAAAAGTTGTTTTAGTTCTGTTTGCAGAACTGTCTCCTGCTGATCTTTTCCTCTCTCCCATTGTGCACACACAACCTTTCTGGTAAGCATGCTGGTGGGGTGGGACTTAATGCAAGCATATCTCCCAGCGGCTGGAGGGCAAGGACAATGCTGGGCACACTTACGCGGCAGACTAGCTTCACTTTGCTCCTATATTAATACAGCTGCCTTGTGTTTGCTTAAGAATCCCAGACCGGTTTGATACTTGGAGAAAAGAGAAAATTTGTTGCTTTTTCATGATGAGCAGCACCTCTGCTAGCTAGACTAACGCATGCGTCTGTGCCACCTGACAAGTATAAGAGAACACCTTCATGATTTGATATCCAGGTCTTGAGACACGGTGCTGACCTTCAAACAGTGACCATACCTGCAGGTGAAATGTGTCCTTCTTAAAGGACAATAGCTCTTAGGCAGTCTCGGTGACTGCATACAACACCTGGCAACTGGAACAAGAAATGTCAGTGTGCTGAAATTGAAGTGAAGGAAGCCCTCAACTCTACTCAAACATGATGGAGCTGATGGAGGGGTGCAGGGCAAATGTCCATGCAGTGGTGATCCTAAGACTGGAAAAACAGCATTTAAAGTTAAACCTGAATTACTGCCTTGAACATTGTTCATAAATAGCCCTTTAACCTCCCACAGGGGCTTTTATAGCATTTGGATGTTATTGGAGGCCTCCCTGCATGAGGAAAACCTGAGCTACCTTGAGAGACACGGCCCGTTCATCTTAACTGAGTATAGCTGGAGATTCAGGATGGTTAATGTGAACCTGGGAAGATCCTTCACTAACTGTTTAAAACCCTAGTGTTAAACTCAAGATGAACTTATTCAATGCCCTGGAAAACATTTTGAAGAATCTGCATTTCTGGGTGTGTGCAGGAAAAAACTGCACACAGTGACCCATGAGAGAAAGTGAACCTTGTTTGTTAGCTTGAAAACAGGATCAGGAATCTGAGAGACAGTTTCTTTAAGATTTTGTTCTTATCCTGACTAAAATTCCTTACCATTACCAAGAAACTCTTTGCAGAGCATGAAGAACCAAAATTATGGGATGGCTGTGTGCTCAGGGTGAGCTTTCAAATTATTCCCTTCCTTCGAGTAGACCTTCTGTGACCAAAATGTCCTTGAATAAAAGTAGAATGACCAGAAATGGGATGCTGTTTCCATCGCCAGGCAAATGGGATAACTGAGCCCTATGGAAATTGCCTCTTTTGCTCTTCGTGAGCACATCAAGCAGGACTGGTTCCTGTACCAGCTACAAGCTAAATTACACATTTGGTCATTCCAGACGTCTTTGGTGTATTTTTGGAGCTGACTATACACTTCCTGGGCTGTTAGCCTGTTGGTTTTAAAATAAGAAACGAGCCTCTGGGGGTTGGCGTGTGAACCCTTCCATGCAACTGGGAACTGGGAGGTTGAGTATCTCTTTCACAGAAGTATCCAGGTTTCAGAGCCAGCCACATGAAAGAGTGTTGCTTTCCCTGTGCCACCACAGAGCCTCCCTTGCAAACAACCCTAAAGAAAAACCACCATCGTGCAATGCACGTGTGGGAACTCAGAGACTGTATGGTTTTGGGGATGGCTTGCAAGATGCTTGCTGACACTGGTTTAAATTTGGCTCAGGCTACCAGGAAGTGTTGTGTAGTGGCATTTGAGGGAAAATGCTGGTGGATCAGGGATTCTGTTACAGATGAAATGTAGCCACCCTTCGCAATGCTGTGACAGAAGCCGGTGTTGAGACCTTTCATGGTGCGCTTGAATTGCACAAGGGCTTTTTTTCCACGGATTATGTGTAGGCATGGCAGAGGATGAGTGCCTGGGCATGCCCTTGCCCTTGCCAAGTGTGTCTCAGGGGCAGTGCAGTGACAGGAATAGATAGTGGCTGGGCCAGATTCATCTGCACCTTAGCTAAGGCTGCAGGTGGCCAGGTGAGCTACTGTGGCTTCTGTAAAATAACAGTGCCAGATCCCTGGTACATCAGGAACACCATCTGCTTCAGCTGAAACTTGCCTAAACTAGTAATTCTTTTCCATATCCCTTAATCGTTATAATCCTTCCTCTATTTCTTCTTTGCTTCTTGTTTAAGCAGACTCCTCAGTGGACCATCTGACTGGTCCCAGGTAAATTTGGTAGAAACTTAAGTGTGTGCAGCAGCAGGGGAGGCCTGAAAGGAGGATAACTGAGTGAAGGTGGAGATTGGCAACTTCCTTCCCGGGTACCACTTGTTCTGCTGTGCTTCTTGTTCCTTTCCGCTGATCTCCTATACCTTCTGCAGAGAGTCCCATGTGACTAATGTTTTTTGATCTTTTGTAATAGCTAAATCCTCAGCTAATTTGGTCTGTCAGGAGCACACTCACATCTAAGGAAATGTAACACAGCATGTTCCTCCATTTAAGGAAATCAAAATCCTGTCTTTCTGTGGGACTGAAGTTTTGACTTAACCTCAACAATGTGATACTGAGGCGTTTTTCTGTAGCTGTCTCAGAGCTGTGCTTTCACCAGATCTTGGTGGATGGACTAGAATTGCACTTATAAAGTAGAGCTCTGGAGTTAGACTATCCATTGGTACTTAGTGTTTTTCTTGCAGGTGAGTTTCAGGAAAGAGCCTTGATTGCTGTAGTTGAGCCTGACCTAGGTTGGTAAAAGCAGCCGTCACTTAAGAAAGCAAATTTCACAACTGTAGTCACCCCTGTTCAACTGGCGCCATTACAGAAGTCAGAACTGCATATCTTTGACTTCTGAAGCTCAACAGTACCTCTTTTTCAGAGAAAATGGACTTGTAAAGGCCAGTTCCTGGGGATAACAAAGTTCCACTGAATGCTTGCTTATGGCCAACTCACACTTCAGACTGCTTCTGTAGGTGATGTAACAAATAACCATAGAAAGAATGGCAGAAGACAGTACAGCTAATGATGTGAAGTAAGTTGGGTACTTTTATTGCAGTCGTAAATAATCCACTTACCTGTAGCCTCAGCAATATCCAGTTTGTAACAAGTCCTTTAAAGGTTTTTGGAGAGTAGGGAGAGAGAGAATCTTTAATAGCAAGACACTGCTTTCTTCCTTCTGAGATTTTACTATGGGATAAAAAAAGAAAGAGATAGGAGTGATTCATCCCACAGGCTGTAGCGTTAATCCCATCAAGTTTATGTGAGCAGTATGTGGCCAACGTCCTTGAAAACACTTCCATGTGCATTAGTCACAGGAGGTGCCTTGTGGTCTGAAAGGCAAAGGAACATTAAAGTTGGCTTCTTTCTTGGCATCTGCTACTCAAATGTATTCCTCTGTCATGCACCCCTTTCTCTATTACTTAATTTTTGCCTCCTGTGCTCTTTGGTGTCTGTGCTTAATTTCTAGTATGGAGGAGGAAAACGAGTCTCATAACTGGTCATGTTTTCCATCTATCTTTCTCTGCTCTTCTGTGGCTTTACATTCAGAGATGCCAACACTGAAGCAGTTAATAGACTGGACTTGTACAGTTTTGCCAGTGAACAGGTGTGAATAACAGCTTTGCTCAAGTCAACAAATAGTTCCTGATCATCTGGGCTTGATATTTGTGTGCACCTTTCCATCTCACAATATGGGCCATATCAGGTTTTTGTTTCACTGGATGTGTACAGCTTCATAATCTTCCCTGAAATAAGAGCTGTGTGTCCTATCACGTACTCATGACAGAGTATTGCATTGGCCTGGCATGTGGTGCCCCAAGCTGCGCAGTTCAAAACCAGTGGGCACACAGCTGGACCTAGCTCTGTTTTAACAGCTCATGAAATTCATAATGCAGCAGTAGTCAGGAAGCTCCTGAGTGTGTAGGAGGCTGACCACCGTGAGGCAGCTATCCTGTTTTGTTTCTCAGCTATCCAGGGCTGGATAACTTGGAAGTGGATGCTGGCAGAAGCAAAATCTTCTCACAAGACTCTTACTCTGTGCTTGGAGAACTCAAGTCACATTGTGAAGTCTAAATCCATAGTGGAATTTGATGATGTTGATTTAAGTGGTCCAAGAACCATGGTAGAAGTACATTTTAAAAATAAAAGTGTAATGTGTTGACTAGTCAAGAACTGTTGAGACACTAGTGGAGTCTTTTGAGCAAGTGCTTTCAATTTGTATTTGGATGTTTGTCTGCCCTCTTCTGTTTCAAAGCCAGTAATATATTGTAGGTGGAATTTTGCCTGAAAGTGTTCAAAAATTACTGTTTGAAGGTTGGTAGAAGGGAACCAAGAGGCAGAGGACTTTATGGTGTGACCAGGTAGGGACTGAAGAACTGGCAGCCTTGCAAACTTGCCTTTTTTGCTCAAGACTGGATTCTGAATAGGTGGCAAAGACTCTGGAAAATCCAAGTGCAGTTTCTCACAGAAATGAGGAACAGACTTGGGGTGAAGTGGGAGAAGAGTGCCCAGCCTTCCTTCATAAAACTGGACTTTTCAAGCTCTCAACTTGTCACTAAATTACCTTTTCCCAATACCACATCTCTTCTGTGCAGCAGAAGGTCCTTGTTGGGCAGCAGTGATATGATCAGTGTTTGTTCCAGTTTATTCTGTATTCATTTTGCTGATGATTCTTACTTTTATTATCTTTCTGTAGCCTTCACAGGAATAAGCTGTAAATGTCATATAGCTCCTGAACTACACTTAAACAGCTACACATGGGTTCAAGATGAGAAATTAGGCTTCCAATCCAGACTTTCCCAAAATAGGAGGAATGTGGGTAGCGTTCAGTCTAACGTTTTTGTTTTGGATAGGAGGCTTTTGGTTAATGTCAGTCTTGGAGAAGAGGAAAACTGTCAGATACCACAGGATCCCACATGCTCTTTGTACAGTGGCTACAGCCAAAGACACTGGAGCGTCAGGTTTCTGCTGAGTTAGTGAGTGGCTTCTTAATCATGTGACAGCAGCATCAGGATTTCCTGGCCAAAAAATGGAGAGTAACCAAGAACTAGTGTGTTATAATAGGAACGTGCAGAAACAAATGTTTCCTGAGGTGCACGTAGATATCAAAAAGTTAACTTGTGGTTTTCTGTGTGTTTCCAGCCTCCAAATCCCTACCGAAAACCTGACTTTCTCTTGGAGTTTTAGGGATACAACTGTCTTCTTTCCCATAAACTCCTTCTCCTTTCTGCTTTTTGCAGGCTTTCTACTACTATAGCCCATAGTAATGCACCTTGAACGTTATCATGGATGTGATGCCTTCTGTGGAACAGGACAACAGACTTGTTTGTGTCCGTACTTGTCCAGGCTGACTGAACAGCCTGTTTTGGCAGGAGCAGTTCACGTGCAGATTGGGCCTTCCTGTAGCAAAGGGAAATAGCCCCTTCCCCCTGAACCTGCACAATCTGAAGTGTGTCTCCTCACAGACAGGAGCGTACTATGAAGTGATCAGTTTTTTCACTGTGGCATGTATCCGAGCCATCGTGGAAAATCCAGGCATTTCTGTTGCTGGCTTTGGCATGCCAGGAGTGAAATTTTTGAAGCTTAAGATCTTCCTCTTCCTCCCGCTCCTCTTCAAAGCCTGCAAAACTTAAAATAAATAAATATTTTTTTAAAAAAAATCTCAAAACCCCAACAAACCAACAAACACAAAAAAACCCCACCCAAAAACAAAAATAAAACCCTGAACTGTGAGTAGGATAGGTAGTATTGCTGGCTTCTTTCCTGT
Source organism: Microhierax caerulescens (assembly GCA_035590215.1). Classification (NCBI taxonomy): domain Eukaryota; kingdom Metazoa; phylum Chordata; class Aves; order Falconiformes; family Falconidae; genus Microhierax; species Microhierax caerulescens. The sequence goes on from JAVJGJ010000062.1 coordinate 22,853,152, forward strand.
AACTAGCATATACAGTATTCTGAAAACAAAATAGAGCCATTCCCCCCTACCCATCCCATATGATACCTCTCTGCCCCTCAAAAAAACCTGAATGTTTGACACGATGGCTCGTGGCTGAAATTTCCCATGTAAGGTAAGCTGGGCTCAGACTGTTCTTCCACAATGCCCTTTTCAAAGCTCTTCAGAAAAGGGTGAGTAGCTGCCTGCTGGCAGGCTTCCTCAGAGTCATCTCTGAACCTGGGGAGCGAATGGGCAGTACCTTGGCTGGATGGTCTGCTTGCAGCAAGTATGGCTTGAGCAACCTCCTGTCTCCAGCCTTGCAGGGCTGTGGTCATGGTTATGCTGTTGGACTGCACAGCCAGAGGGAGGGGGAAAAAAAAAAATAAAATTAAGATCCTAATGGAAAACTTCTTGGAAGACTGAAACTACTGCACATCTGTGCTCCTTTGGAAAAGGTATTATGTGCTGAAGTTATGAAATATTGTCAGAGGGGAAAGTGCTCTCTGCTCTCCAAAGATCCAAGAGCACCTAAGTGAACGTACATGGGTAGCAGCGAATCACTGGGTTTGAAGAGCCAAGTACCATATTCTCCAACTGTGCAGAGAACACAAGCATGACTTTGCCAAAGACAGTAAGTTGATACCTACGGGCCAGGAGTTGATATCACTGCCTAGCCTCATCTAATTTCATGTTAATTTGAAAAACAAAGATTTGCTCAGACTCAGCCTGACTGGCCTCGCAGAATGAAGTGGCACACGAAGATGTTTAATACAGCATATGGCTTTCTGTGCTCCAAGTTTTTGTGCACTTCCAATTAACTTATTGTAGATGTTATGTACCCATTTGGAATCCCCCTCTGTTCATATTTAAAATTTGATTGTATCGTTAAAGCGTTGAGAATGTCAGGGGTTTTGGGGAGGGTTTTTGTACTGACTAGCCTAGCTTTGATGTACTTGCCAAACATCTGTGAGCTTTCTATATATTTTCCCCTTGCCTTCAGAAAAAAGGATGGTTGCATTTATTTGTGGATGAAATATTTTGCTGGGAATGGTTGTAAATCTGAAGAGCTGAAAATTGTCAAGTGAACTCATAGACAATAGTAACAGAGAATAAGGAATTAAGCCTGGTATGCAGTCTGGAAAAATTTAAATTTTTCAGAATTTTTTTTTTTTTTTTTTTTCTGGCATGGGGATATCTTGAAATTGGAAATCCAGCAAAGCTTCTGATTTGGAAACTCAAAACCACTGCAAAGTGTAAATGTTGTGGCAAGACTAGCACAAGGAGGACTGGAAAGTGCTGGAGTTCTTGTTGGCCCAGGCCTTGCTGCATGGTCCAGAGCTCCCTGCTGGTAGAGATGTCTGTTCTCTTCCTAAATCTTCTGGTGCCCCATCAAATAACCTCTGATTTACATGAGTGGTGATGTTACTAGTACTCACTAGTGTTAAGCTGGACGTTCATGTTATAGAGTTGAAAATTTACTGCTAAATGCATGAAAAAGCTATGGTGTATAAACCCAAAGAGAGCGTGGCACACTTGGTTTGGTTTTGGCCCTTAAACTGATTCAATGTAAATTTTCATACCTTCTTGATGGGCCAGTTAAAGTGGCTAAAAAAGTGCTGATGTTTAATTAAATGGATAATAAAGGAACTCCAATTTTTAATATTTTTTTTTTTTCATATTAGATGATACCATCACTGTAAGGGCATTTTCTAATATTTCTGTTCCCTTTTAAAATAACCTTTAAAAAGAAACTTTTTTTTAATCATAAAGAGCCCCATGAGAAATGGAGCTATTTGCAGCCCTGTGTCTCTGGAGGATACAGACTCTTTAGACACTTATTGTGTCTGGAGTGGCAACAGCTTGGTTCCAGATGCACAATATGGCTGAACTATTGGACTTTGAGGTGGGAGCTCGACTTGGACATGCAACTGTATCTGTATATCTGAGTTGACTCCTGAAGATGTTTGTGACACTGATGACCAAGGGCTGCCTTTGCTTGCAGCTGGCTTTCTGTAAAGCCATCCCCTTATTGAGCATTTCATTGTGATTCAGAGTAAGGATGCTTTTGATGTGTTTTCCACATTGGGATTCAGATAATCTGAGTGAGAGTATCAGCCATTTGGGGGTGTTTCACAAGTCCCATTCCCAGGTATCTCCATCTGTCAGCTTGGGGAGCTGCTGGATCTGCTGTATCAGTCAGTGCTCCAGAGATGAATGTCACTGGTGCCTGCAGCAGCACTCTACAAGCATTGGCTCAGCCAAGGAATGTGCCCTTAATATAGCTGGGGTGCCCCAGATGTATTTCATGTATCAGTACAAAGAAGAGCTGTCTAATCTGCTGCGAGTCTCTCCAGCCACGCGTGTGTTTGGCTTGGACGCAGTCATCCCTGCTTTCAGAGCTGGAGTGTGTGTTGGCAGCAGGGAATCATTGTCGCAAAGTAATTCCGAACACAGAGGAGTCAAACCAAAGTTCATTTTGTTCTTTTTCTTCAAACTTACAGCTTGCTTGAGTGGGCAGGGGGTGAGTCAGCCACTTTTTTTTTTTTTTTTTTAATCAATACCTCATCTCTGTCATAAGGAGCCTTTTGCTATGTCTGAATGAAATGTCATGCTCCTGAGACTTCTGGCTCTGGTTAAAGACAGGCATCTTGCTTGCAGAGTAGGGTTTTCTATTGCACTTCCCTGTGCAGCTATGAGACATATACCCTAAGGTATGCTAGTAGCACTTGAAGGCAGGGCTGTCAGTATCCTTTATTACTGATTTCTACTGCTGCTTTCTAAATTTGCAACTGAATAGGATTACCAACGTTTTATCAAAGGAATGGTGGTTTTAAGCAGCAGATGAGAAATCCCCTGAACTCCAGCCTGAAGCCAGTCTTTGACCTTAGCCTAGTGTTTGGGGTAGGTAGGTAAGCTACATTTTACATTTCTTTATATATTTGGCTGGAAGTGGGGTTTGTAACTTCTTTCCCCATGATAAAGGCTTCATCTCGCCTTTTTTCTTATTTGCTATGCAATACCTGTGCCCGTTTGCAGAGGAAGCAAATGCAGTGTCCTTTGCTGTACTGAAGCCTTTGTAGCTAATTTCTAGGACCTCATCTGGAGAAGCCGCTCTGCTTTGTTGGCTCTGGCTCAGGATTTGAAAACTGAGCTGCAAATAAATAAGCGTAGGCTCGTCCAAAGGCCTGAGACATAGTTGGAAGGAAAAGGCGAGTGAGTCTGGAAGTGACAGTGCAAAGCTGTGATGAGTTAAAGGCTTAATGGCACCACAGTACAGGCATTGCCCGCAGTGAAGGAACAAGTGGCTCCTTGCAGATGGGGTTTTTATGAGGATATTGCTCACTTCTTGGCTCTGCTCCTCTGCTGAGCAAAGTGCTTAAGCCTACACTTCACTAGAACATGCAGTCTGGGGTATTTCACTGTTTTCCTGCTAAATACCTTTACTTGAATAGGACACTACAGCCTACTCGGATAATTCAGGTCAAAAAATTTCCTACTTATTTATAAAAGTAAACTGCAGTGTGGTCCTCTTTACAGTTGTGAAAGTAAAGGTGGAAATGGCATGAAGATGAGTAGCTCCGTTCCTTTGTGGTTGTGGGGAACCAGTGCTGGCAAGCACTAGAGCTACCTTTGGACAGAAGACAGGCCAGCAATGAAGACACAGCTTCTGCTGGCAAGATAGCTTCAGCTGTCTCTGACTCCCATGTTGTAGGGTGCTGCCCTGCTGATGGAGAGGCAAAAGTGGTAAGAAAGCAAAGTCAACTGGTTAATGGGTTTGCCCATCCTATTTTCTATGGAAAAGAGATACCAGGAAGGGAAGGGGTATGGATGTGAGGATTCTGCATCTCCTGGGGGAAGGAGAGGCAGCTCCTGGAAGTAAGTCATAGCCATGCTGACATCTGTAAATCACATCAACAAATGTGTCAAATGGCATACTGAGGTCTAAGGTTACCGTAATGAGTATTATCTTCTTAGAGATCAGGACTTCAAATAAACAAACGTGAGCAAAATTGACTGATTGCTTCTTGCTGTGGGAAGGTGCTCTTGAGATCCTCTCCCTCTGTCACACCTTATTCATTGTATCCAAGTAGACGCAGATCACATCCTCTCATACAGTTAGATAATTCTCAGGCTTTAAAGAGATTATGAAAATACGGATTTGCGGTTTGCTCAAACTAGAAAATAGGTTATGAAGTCAAACCCTCCTCTGAAATTTCAGTGGTTGTGGTACTCAAGACTTTGGCTTGGTCTCTCTGACATACTTGCTGATATGATAGGCTAACAGAAATGTCTGAGATTGTCTGGATTACACTTGAGTTTTCCTGTGACTCCTGGAAGGTGTTAACAAGGCAACTGCAGAAGCTGAAGTGGCAGGGAAAAATTGGGAGGGAAAGAAAAAAATGGAAATCTTAACTAGGCAAATGTTGCAAGGTTGAATCTTTTCAACATCCTGTACCCTAAATCTTCAACAAGTTATCCTGTGAAGCAGGTCAGATGTCTGTATGATAATTCCTCAGATATCGTTGGCTCGTGACTGCGTTTCTGGAATAGCCTCCATACTGTAACTTCCACTATGGAAAACAGCCGTGTTCCTCAGAATGAGTAGTCTGGTAAAGGTTATTAGGCATAATGCTGGTGAGCCAGGTGATGTAGCATTAATGGCCTGTGAGATGCAAGAGGGCAGACTAGATGTTGAATCTCCTTTGAGCGTTCAGCTTTCAGTGTGGACTAGCAAGTAGGGGCATAGCTTAAAGCTGAGGCAGTACATCCTACGAATGACCAACAAATCTAACTTTTTGTAGGACAGAGAATTAAGCGCTTAATTTTAGCACCATGTGAAGTAGACTTGCAAATTTTATTAAACCAAACCATATTTTAGTTTGGTATCTGGTTGAACTTGTTTATTAGCAGGGCAGATTGGGAAGACATTTTTAAGAAATAAAATGAACAAGTTAATACTGCATAATTAATACTAATAATTAACATGCATTACTGCAAGTATAGCGTGTGGTCATTCCCAAAATAAGTGCATCACAAAGCTTGTTTTGTGCTCCCAGCTGATACCATGTGTGTTGGTACCAGGCAGCCCCACCCAGACTTACATTAGCAATTGGTACAAATACATCAGTTGAAGAAAGCATAATCTCCCTGAAAATGGCTTGTAAGCACAAAAGAGCTGCGCTATATCTTATCATGGGATTGAGGAACATCAGGAGGCACTTTTGAACCTTCAAGAGGTGTCAGTTATTAGCCAGGACATTGACCAAGAAATTCATCAAGGGGCTGGTATGTCTTGGAGGTGGCTCCCCTCAAGCCTGGTGTTGAGAGTCTCTGCATAACTTAGGAAGGGATTTGGAAATGATGTTTGTCCTTACCAAAAATATGTGGGGTTGGTTGCCTTCTGCAGGCTGCATTGCAAGATGTTTTGCTGAGCTGGAGTCTGAGAATGTGGTGTATTGGCAAGCCCATGCAAACAAGGAAGGGGGAGTAGATCTCTCTGAAATGCAATGAGAGATCCCCTTCCCCAGTAGGGATTTATCGCCTACAGGAGTATGTAATTTTCTTTCTACCCAGGCTGGGTTCTTTCCACTCCATAATCCTTGCCTGCAGCCCTTGGGAGGGATGCATGCTGAGGAAGCTTCAATTCATTAGTCATCCTAAAATGTGCTGGTAGTCCAGCTGGTCATGCTGGAGGTGCACTGTTGCATATACTTTGTGTTAGTATTGCAGTATTACCCTTCCAAGTTGCACACATAGCCACTAAATAGGATGTTTGGGAATAAATTTTCAGGCCCTATAAGCTTTTGTTAAACCGTAGCATTCCAATGCTGTAATTACTATGTCAGCTAACAGACCTATCCAAAGACTTATTTACCATCCAGGCTGTTTTACATAGCAAGAGCCATGCTTTTGTGATCTCTGTTTATTTTTTATGGCAGTGCCTAAGGCCCAGCTGAGATCAGGGCCCTGTTGTGCGAGACATTTAGGCCTTGTCTCCAGAGAATGGAAGCCTACGTAAGGGACAGACAAAGGAAACACTGTTCAGATTTGAGTGGTGGGGGAGGGGAAGGGAAGTAACTAAGACTTGGAAACTGGGGAGGGAAAAAAAGCCCTCCATGAAAAGAATTGATCTGGTTCTTAGTTCCCTTGCAGAGGACTCCTCAAAGCTAGACCAGCTCCTCAGCAGTAGGACCATCTTCTTTCTCAGCTTGCAGTGAACATACAGCCTCTGTGCTTCATCACTGACCTTTCCCAAAATATGAAGGGGAAATCAGTGCATTCTGAGGAAAAGGGGGGGAAAGAGGCCATCAGTCTGCCAAGAGTGAGATCCTGAAAAGTACAAGGTTGCAAAATGCCTGAACTCGAGGTTCTCTATGACAGTAGCATCAGAGCAATTGGGGAACACAGCTGCCTGTGTAAAGAAAGGAGGAGATACACGGGAAATATCGCACTTCCAGCGGAGTCTGGCCGGGGCACTTCCAGGCGGTCCAGCGTGTCCTCTTTTGGTAGCCTTGTAATGGGGAGAGGGAAGGGTTTAATCTCGTGTGCACTCATAGGGTAAGCTTAAGTGACTCCCTGTTGAAAAGATAAACACTATGGCTCTATATCATCTAACAGGTTTAGGTAATCCCTTACTGTGCTGCATATTTATTTTAAACGGTGCTGTATTGTATAATGCCTGTGTGGTTGTAATGGAGGGTCTGCAATTCACAGCTTTTTGCCCAAGGACGGCATTACTCTTGCCCTTGTTTCATGGTTGATTTATTCCTAATGGAAAGGAATAAGCCTCACAATGGTATATTTATCTTGTCTCAGCTCTGTGAAATGCGTGGAGATTGACAGCTCTTCTGTATCTCACATCATTAATTTGCCTTGCTAACCTTTATTTAGCATCGGAAGATCAGCCTCACTGATTATTGCCAGCAAATCTGTGCTTAGTGCCTGCTCTGGCTCTGATTAAGCTTGAAGAGATGGAAAGGAGAGTCAGAAAATGCAAATGTTTAAATATTCTGACTTTGACTTACTGTACACTTAACAGTGCTTTCCTGAAGGCAGGTCAGCAACTGAGGCTGCCGGCAACCCAGCCTTTCTCTAATAAGGTGTTAATAGGAATGTTGCTATTGGTGTTCCTGTAGTGCAGGACTTCCTCAGTGAGGTGTTCCTAGTCTTTCCAGGCAGAGTACCCTGCTCTGAGTTTAGGCTGCCTTTCCAGTCTGTAAGGAGCACCAAAGCCTAGTAAGTATCAGTCTTTGAAGTCAACATCCTAGGTGAGACAACCGAGCGAGATGCAGGGAGTTGATGTGCTTACTAACACATAGCAAAAACCCTGCAAAGGTCCTTGAGCAAAGTGTGTAGCCTCCTTATTCAGAGGCCAAGCAAGAATGAGTAGAACCAAATGCTTAGTTACTTGTCTGTGTGTAGAGTATTTTTTGCAATATAAGAGGAGTGCTTTTTTGCTGTGGCAGGGGAAATAGGCATCTTATCAGAGGTTTTTGCCTCAGTAACTTTCCTATATTCACCTTTACATGCTGCTGAGGCATCTTTTTGTTAGAGCTGAGGGAACCAGATACCCCAGTAATTCCTGCTTGCTTTTTGAAGTCTATGTGGATGAGCTCAGTTATCCCCTTCCTAAAGGTGAATGTTCCACCTGCACAGGCTGTTCTTATTGTCTGGATCTTCATGATGGAAAAAGATAAAAGGCAAGTCTTTTTCCCCATTTTTTTTTTCTTCTTTGAGTTTTCCATAATCTGCTCAAAATGGGGCCAGTTCAGCTTTTTGCTGAACAAAATACAGTAACAAGTCTTAAGTTTCTAAATTCTAGAGAAGCCTGGAAGAACCCTTCAGAAAATGCTGAATTGGGTTTGTAATCTTTTCTGGGGAGTGTCAGTGATCCTACTTGCCCATGTATGTCCTTGTTCAGTACAATGTTCATTAATTGGCAGCCCACTAATGCACCGGCTGCTCCTGTAGCCTGCTATTCATCACTCTGGTGCTCATTTCCGAAGCTGTCATTTCCTGCAGCCTTGTGCAGGCAGCTCTTTGAGGCTCAGCTCCCAGGGTCACTGCAGAAACATGGCTTGAATGGAGCTCAGGAGAAAAGCAATGAAGCCATGTCGGAGGGAGAGCAGAGCATTCGGTTTGGCTTACATCAGTATTTGTGATAACATACCATCTGGACTACAATCTTGCCAAATCTAGCTAATGAATAGAGCTGGACAGACGTTGTATTTGGATGGCAGAGCTTCAAGGAACAGCCGGGATATGGAAATGGCAATTTGTGAGGTGGTTATTCGAGTGCTGAAGAGCAGTGCTGTTCTGCACACTGTGCTGGGCACCAGCAAACTGAGGTATCTCAGTTCCTTTAGCAGGAGCACTGTCGTTCAGAAGAGGCAGTGTTTTAATCTGGTGGCTCAGCTGTGCTTCAGACTGAAGTGGTATCACTGTTTGGTTGCTTTATCCTCTGACTCCTGCTGGATATAGTATAGCCTTTATTCCTTGCTTCAAGCTCTTGTCCAGTGTTGCTCTGTTCTGTCGTGAAATAACCAGTCTGCTTAAGAGGTGGCAGACGTATTTTTGACTGAAATATGGAATTCCTGTATGATTTTTGACTGTAGCACCTGGAGTGGTGTTTGGTACTCTGGGATTGTTCCTAGTCCACAGAGTCTCTTTTTCCTGATTCGGTGTGGTGCTGAGGATTTCCCAGTAAGCAACTGACACCACGTTCTCTACAGACTTCAGAATAAGAAATTAAAACAACAGTGACTTTTGTCGATCTGTGCAGGAAGTAAATATTGGCTATTCTCTGCTGCCTGTGAATGCTGTTTCCTATCAGCTGGGGCTGGGGGTCTGTAACTTTTTTAAACCACTAGGAAGTAATTTGTAATCTTTGGACAAGATTACTATGAGGCCCTTTTGAAAGCTTATTCATGTTTTCCTAAAGAAAGCTTGGACACAAAATGTGTTTGTTTTAAGATTAAGTCCTGTGAATGTAAAGGAAATTACTTGTGAGCTGCACTGTTGCAGCCTGTTGGCTGACCACAGAAAACACAACCCCACAACTGGTGATGACTAATAGAGAGTCTCCGTTGGCAACTAGGGCTGAGCTCCCCATGCCCCGTCAGGCAGAAAGCCATCTGTTTGCATGCCTTTACTGTAATCAGTTGTTTGTGGTTCTGGAAAATCTGCTGCAAGAGCTGCCTGTGGTGGCGTAGCCTTTCTGAAGGCAGTGGGTTACTTGTCTGCTGCCACAGGCCAGGTTTGCCCACCTGATTTCTGTATAGTCTGTCCTGGAGTCCTCCTCTGTCCATGCCCCAGTCAAACCCACATGTATCTGGGAGCCCTTCAAAATGAGTGATTTTTTTTTATTATTATTATTTTTTCTGTAAACATGGTGCCTACAGTATCCCTTTGGCAGGTTCATTAAAACCTCGGATCTATAAATGCAAACTTTAAATGATGGGCTACTGGGAAGGAAGTGTGAGTGTGTGTGTGGAACAGGCATTAAGGAGGGTAGGAGATGGATTTATTGTTCAGCTTTCCTACCTAAGCTACATCTTCCTAACAGTAGAAACACTGAAAGAGATACAGGACAGAAATCCTTTTGGAAGCAGAAGATGAAGGACTCTAGCCTGTAATCAAACATGGAGGAAGGAAAGTGCCTCATGAACTTAAATGATCAGGGATGCTGTACTGAAAGACATTAGCAGCAGTCAGTATCCCTGCTGGTCAACTTCTGGGACCCACTGCAGTAAAGAAAACTTTGGGGAAAGGGAATGAAGAAAGGAAGATACTGTCCAGTACCACTTGTTGCCCACAGAGGCTTAATGCACATCTCTCTATACTGGCTGTTAAGTGTGTGTGCCCTCTAGCAGTCTTAACTTGCCTTGTGGTTACTAAAATCAGAAAGACTTCATCTTTGAAGGGTGTGTATAAATCACTTCCCAAAAGAAAAAATTGCAAGGAAAGGTGAAAATTATACATAATGCAACCAGAACTTGACGTCAGACGGGAAATCCTGTTTCCAAGCAGATCAGATGAAAAAGAAAGTTTTTGATCAGTAAGCAGGTATTTTCTGTAATAACTGAGCTGATACTGTGGGCTGGGTGGTAGGACCACTCTGGCCTGTATACCAGTGCAAGTCTGTAACCTCTCGAAAGCCACTGGGCTATGGGTAGACCTTGTTTTACTCCAGTTACTGTACAGTACTCTGTGTTCACAGGCTAGCAGCTGCAGCCAGGCCGCTTGCACAGTACAGAATGCCCACCTAAAGATAGCTTTGTTCCTTGTCATGATTGATGAGGTATTTCCTCTGAGTAAAGCACTCCCTCTTAGTTTCTTTTGTTCCTAAACTGAACAAAGGCTGTGAGCCACAAAGACGTTGGGCTATATGGAATGCAGCTCACATTGCATACACAGTTTCACTGTTAGGTGTTCTTGAAATCAAGTAAAGCCGGAAGGGAAAGATTATTTAAAATTTATTTTTAGAAGGCATGAGGATGTTTGAGTCTTGGCAAACCTTTTTTTGCAACTTCTTGGGTGCTGACTGACCTCTAGAACTGGATGACTTCATTGCTTTGTGGATTCTCCAAGTTCAGTGATCTGGGGATGCTGGCAAACACCTTGGGCATTGTTGGCTGTGTGTGTTCCGGAGTTGGCCACGGTCAGGTTTAGCAAATGATGCTTTCTTCTGCTTCTGTCTTGGGGAGTCCACAGTACGTGACAGTTAGAGGGGAAGCAGGTGACGTGGAGTGTGATGGGACATGATCTGGGATTTACAGACAATGTCCTAGACTTTTCTGTAACTGTTAACATAATAAGTAGTGCGTTTCTTCCCTTGCTTTAAGGACACAACTTGTGTAATTTGTACTGGATTATGATGGCTTTGTGGATGTACATGCGAATTCTTGAAAACGTGTTTGGCAGATTCTTTCATTCCAGCTGTGTCAATACACAAATCTGAGGTCCTTTTTTAAACAGGGAGGGGAAGCCCCTGGGTAACAATTAGGCCATAGCAAATAGCTGCAGATACAGCAATTGGAGTTTGTAATTATCAGTTTGTGTTACCATAACCCAAAGATAAACTGCGTGCTTTGCTTAAACAACTCCCTGCATACACACATGCACAGAAGTCACAACGGTCATAAGAGATAAATATGTACGTATTTTGCTGAATGTGCACGTCTGGAAGGCTTGTCACCTACTAGTTTATGAGATTTGAACAAATACAATAATGTATTTCCTAGTTGTCTGATACTCTGAATATCCATCGTCTCTACTAGTGATGTAACCCATAAAGTATTAGAACTGAGTTGTATATTATCCAGTTTTCTCTTTTCCCATGAACTTTTCCCATGTTCTGAACACTTCTTCTTTTTCCAGAAGTACAAGGAAACGTGGTTCCAATCACAGTAGAAAACTAGGGTAGTATGTATTTGAATGCAGAGGTCAGGGTGTGAATTTCCACATACATACGTGTGTGTTTATGCATATAATGTGATGTGAAACCAATCCAAGCAAGCTAGATGTTTAAGCCAGAATCTGAGACACTTTGGGACTGTATCAAGCATACATATACACCTAGCCAGCTGCTTTTGGTCCAGGAAAAACCTGTGTGGCAGCAATAACTAGGATATTTATTCACATGTAGTGGGCCCTCTGTGCCAGCTAGCTCTGCAACCACAGGAACTGGAGTACAGCAGCAAAGGGATATGTTAACAGCACAGCTGTGAAGTCTCCATCTACCAATGCCACAAGATTAGTAGTAGTGGTGAAGGGAGAAGACAGACTGGAAGGATTAGGATAGCAAATCCATAACCATATAGACTTGAAACAACTAGTTGCCTTAATAGCTAGTCATTGCAGGAAAGAACTCTGTTCTTTTTTTCATACATTACAGCACCCAAACTGACATTCACTACTATTTTCCTTGAACTCGGTAACACCTAAAGCAGTGCAAGGAATGCAATTCCCTGTGTTGCTGTGAAGTTCTGAGCTTTTGCAGTTGCTACCAAATATTGGTGGAGAACAGCAACAGTGGTCTTGGCTCTTGACCATTTGTTCCAACTTTTAGCTCCATAAGGCAAAGTGCTCTTCTGTTAATAGCCAGAAAATATCAACAGGGTCCAGCCATCCAGAAGTCCCCACCTTCTGCTCCCCATATTCTCCCTCACCTCAGGAAGCCATCTTCTCAAGTGTTTTTTTCATCACCAAATAAAGCAAAAACTATTGCAGCCTGTACTCTGAGAGCACAACTCAGCTCTCAGACCCTCTCTAAGGAGGGAAAGAAGAGTGTTTCCTGGGGCACTCCACGTGTGTTTTGGGTTGTTGGGATTCCTAAGTGATACTCTTAAGAGTATCCTTAAGGTTGTGTTCCTGTTACGTTTCTGTAGGGACTTCTGTAAATTTCAGTTGAATGCTAGAGCAAAGCACAGGAATGTGCAGCCTCTCTTCCTTCTTCAACATGTTCTTGCTTCACTAAATAAAAACTATTACTCCAGTTTAAATATTTAGGGTAGTTTGCTGGGCAGAATGTAGCCTGTGGCTGCGTGACTGCTGTTGAACAGCAGTCAGGTGTATGGTTTCTAATGTATGCCCTGTTAGAAGTTGTGACGTATTTGGTACCAGGAGCAAAATGTTTGCTGCTTATTACATTTCAAATCTTAATTATTTGAAAAGCTCATGTTTGGTTTGGTTTTTTTTTAAAAAAAAAAGGCAGAGTTTCTGCATTTGTAATTCTTCATTCTGCTTTTAATGCTGTGGTAGAAATCCTGTTTCATGACCCATGTGGAAGTTCCAATTTCCCATGCTGGGCTACAAGGAAATGAATGACAGGTGTGATCGTTTTTCCTCTTCTTTTACGTGAGAAAGCTAGCAACTCCACCCCATCACAGTGCTCTGGGGCTCTTGGGTTATTTCAGCAACAAATTTAAAAACTTCTTGGGGTTAAGCAATAACTTGGGATGCTAAATTTTATTCCTGAGTTCTTAAAGCAGTACTCAGTACTTAAAGTGCAACCATAGTAGTTGCATGCAAGATGACAACCTTCAGTCTTGACTGTGAGAGCAGTCAGGAGTGACATTTGGGGTTGCAACACTTTGCAGAATGAGGCTCCCATGGGAAGTGGGGTTGCCCATACAAACCATGCTGCTAAACTGGCTGTGAAGATCATGACACATGGTTGAGCTGGAACCCTAACATGTGGCCCAATCTGCTTTGGGTAGGGCACATAAAAGGCTGAGAACCTGTGCTGTGGATCTTAATTGTGCTCAAGTAGGATGTCTGCCACAAGCACATCGTTCTTCCTTGAGCATGTCTTTGTTTGAGCCCTACTTCCATCCTTAAAATGAAACAAACATTGCTTTGTGGTTGAGTGGTGGCTGCAGTGAAGTCTGCAGTGCACACAAGCTAAGAAACAAGGAAACATCATGTGTTTAAAGAGAAAAGCTGCCTTTAATATTTCACCAACTTTAATAATTCATCCTGAGATGACAGCCTTAGTCTGCTGTGCAGTGACTCACGCACAGACTTCTGTACCCCAAACTATACTCAGCTCCATGCTAGAAAGACCTCTTGCATATATTTCCATATTTAAAGTAAAGATGGCTTTTCTGTGAATCATAAGGTCAAAATGCTTGGAAATCAGACACTGACCTTCATAAAAATGTGATGCTTTCAATCCAGCACCTTTGCCAAGTGTGTGGGACTGAAGGAGCCTTTTACAGAAAGCAGAGCCAGCATGTACAGTGATAGTGTCTAAATAGTGTATGGACAGTGTAGTCAGTTTTTAGGAAGTGGGTGTGAGAATATGGTTACTGCAGAAAATCCCTCTTGCAAAATGCTACTTCTGTTGCCTTTATATTTCTGCTTCTGCATATTCTTTGGAGGTCTGTCCGAGGCAATTATGACTGACTTCCTTTTGTGTATCAAATACACATGTACTGTGTAGGAAGAGCTCAAGGGGTGGGAAAAAAAGCACCTTCATCTATGCAGCAGTACTCTGACCTTAGCTTTTGCTTTCTTTTTTTTTTTTTTTTTTTTTTTTTTTTTTATAAAGCATATGAAGGAAGCATATCTGAAGGAAGATATTAGCTGTTGGCATGAAAAGGTCTGTGCGCCAGGTCTGGAAGTGACCTGACTGCATCTAGTACTGCTTTGTAGGACAACTTAAGTTACTGGATTAAAAAAAAAAACAAACAAACAAACAAAAAAAAAATCAACCTCGAGAGAGAGTTCCAAGGTAGAAGGACTTAAAACAGAGAGCTCTTAACTCCAAAGAGCGCATGTCAAATGTACCAGACTGCTGCTTTGAGTAGGATTTTTCTAAGACTCTTGAGAGGTGGAGTGTTATTTAAGTAATTGTTTAGAAGACTGTGTAGTCCACTTATACAGGAGAGATTCCCATTCCCTTTTACAGTGTTGCTATCCTTGTTTACTTTAGTAAAGTTCATAAATTGACAATCAAAGTCTACAGAGAAATTAACGGCTATGGGAGAGTTAGAAACCACTGTTCGGCATGATCCTGCAGGGGTTTTGTGTGTCTATTTTTTAAAGAGATTTGTAGCATCTTATGATTAGGCAGACTTGTACAGGAATAACTAATTTTTCTGTTGGTGTGGAGAAAAGGATGATATTGAAGCCTGGATGGGTGAGGATGCATGTAAACATAAACAAAACTTGCATATAAGATAGTCCTTTTAGCTATGTTCTAGTAGTTTCCCATGGTGTGGGTTGTAGATAACACTTGCTTGTTTCTTTTGCTTTTTGTAAAGCTTTTTGGGGAGAGGGCTGGTGATACAATTAAAAGCAAGAACATGATTTTTAGAATCAAAGTATTTTTGTTACTTATTCATTCTCCAGTGTGACCAATCCATTTTGCAATCATCATCTTGCCATGTGTATGTATGCGTGGCACGTGGAACCTTTTATCTCTTGGTAACTGTTGTCACTCCATGATGAAAATGCCTGAGAGTTATCAGAGCTTAGATGGACTCTGAGTGTAGAGAGATCTTGGCTATTGCAGGTAGGGATGCTGACAGATGCTGACCAAAGGGTCAACGTATGTGGGGAGAAAAATGCACTGCTACCTTAAAAATTCATATTCTTGGATTAGTATTGAAGTAGGATTTAGAGTGATGCAGGAAAACTCAAGCTGAGCTTGGTCTGGGCACGGTGGCTACAATTCCCTGTGTGCCTTCTGTGAGGCTCAAGCTTCCCTTGAGCCCTCACCAGGGATGAGGGCTGATGAGTGTCAGTCTAAACATCCATGCCGCATGAGCTTGAGAGTTGTGTTTTGATGCCTGAGAAATAGGGGCATCTGTAAGGGTTAACTCAAGCTGTAAAGCACTGCCTAATTTTTACAGATGGTGTGAGTGCAAGAGCAAACCTCAGACTGGCTTGGCAATGCAGAGAGATAACTTTACATAATTCCATGCAGATGTTGCTGCAGAATGGTTTTAATAATGAGTTGTGAAGTGAAGCTCAACTCTAGCATAGAGGGAGAACTCTAATAAATGCAATGTTTTGTTCTGTATTTCAAAAGGGAATTTTCTAACATTTCTGTGCTGCTCTGGGTTGGGAAAGATGGCAGGGGAGGGGACAAGAGACAGCTTGCTCCATTATAGCCCTGGCTTCTTGCAAACAAAGGCCAGTCTGGCTAATTTGTCTGCAAACCATGAACCTGGGGTTGAGGGGGAAAACTGTGGAGGGACCAAATGGCAGCTGTCCTAATGCTTCTAGTGAGGGTACAGAGCAAGTACCTCATGATCAGCTGGGCAGAGTTCTGCAGTTTGTGGCTGTCATGCATGGACTGCATTGTGGAACTTGTCTGCACCTCAGTCATTTTCTGCTAGGAGTGTGTCAGTTCTTGCACTGTGCTGTAATTTCCTTTCTGTAGGGTTATGGCTTAGGTGTGCCATCATAATTCAGATTTTCACCTCTTAAAGGAGTAAGCTGCCTCTGCAGTGTTTGCTCAGCCGCTCTGAGACCTTGCACATCTTGCTTGTGAGCATCCTTTTTTGACTTCTCTGCTTCTGGGAGGTGCTGCTGGAACTTTCTTAGGCTTCTCAGTTGTTCAGGCTGTTTAAGTAAATTTTTTTTTTTTTTTTCCTGTGGGCATGCTATTCCAATGAGCTGCATTAAAGCCTTTCTTTTGTCCTCTTGAGAAGCAAGTGTGAAATGGGAGAAGAGAATTTCAGAGCAGGGGCTGGATTTTTTTCTGAACCTGGACAGATGCTGCTGATCTCTTAGTAGTTGTGGAGCTTTCTCCTTTATACTTCACCTTGGCACACAGGGTGAAGAATGATAACTTTCAGGAGCTGTGCAGCGATTAGAAGCTTTAATCTTAGTAATGGCTTGAAGAATAAAAGTAACTTAAAACTTCATTTAGACTGTTACATGCTCTGTCCGCACATTGTGATCAATTGGTAGGTGTAACCTACCTCAAATGTGACTTGGCCTCCAACTGGCATGTGGGAGACGGTTTATAAGGTTGCTGGAGTGGTGAGGCTTCGCTGCTGAGGCCTTTCAGGAGCTGGGAATGGCAGTAGGGAGGCACATATGGGAGTGAGGGGCTGCCTTGTAGCTGGGACCCTGTTCAGAGGGATGGTGGCTCAGCCACCCCGTGGCCCCAGACACGAGCCCTCAGACTCAGCTGCGAGGCCACGGTGCGTTGCAGTGAGCCAAACCAGAGGAGCTGTATTGCAACATGGGCTAGCACTGGGTCGGCGTCAAGCCTGTGTGATCCAGCCCTCCAAAGACGGTTTTACCATGGTTTGAGTTTGGCCCAAGCACACGTTTTTAACTGTAGGCAAGTCCGGTTTTGTGCAATTGTGTTTAATTTCTTTCTGACGAAGAGTTTACATAAACTATTCCAGTCTAATTGATATCAGCTGAAAGAGCTGCTGACATTTTGTGCCTAATTATAAGTGTATGTTAAACTGTGTGCGCTACCCATGTTGATACGTTACTAGTAAAATCAGGAACAACCATGAAGATGTGTTTTTGAAACACTCTGGCAGATCCTGTGTGTTCACTGCTGTGGGCTTCGTGGCAGGAGAATCCACCTCCTGCTGAGGGGGAATAACTAAATTTAAACTTTCCAACCATGAGCCTTGTGAAGCAAAGTTTCCAAACCTCTGCTGTGCCAGAAAATGGAAAGCCATGTCTGAGCTATAAGAGTAAATAAATAGAGCTACCTAGCAGCTGTGTGGTGGCCAGTGAGGGGCTTGTTGCTTGGGGCACATTGTCTCCCAGCCACAGGCCCCAGGGAGGAGAACATGGCTTTGTAACTGCTGTTCTCTGGTAAAATCTTCCGTGATGGGATTTGGAATGAACTTGGGTGACTTTTAGCACAAACATTTGAGCATTGTTTCAGCAGGTTGCTGCTTTTTTTGGGGTTTGTTGAAAGAAAGGTGCATGTGGCATGGCGGCAGAGCCCAGTGACGCTGGGCCCGGGGCTGCAGCCTCCCAGCTGTGGGAGGGCGGCCTCTGTCACACAGCTCAGGGCTTTGTCCCGCCACGAACTACACCAGTTTTTGTGCCCCTGTTTATGGACCAAGCTGGCTTTTCCTTGCCTGTGATGAGCAAAGGCAAGCATGGGAGTCTCCTGTGAAATTTGTTGGGTTTATGGCAGCCATTAAAGTCCATAAACTGTTCTGAGGTGTGTGTGCAGAAATAGCTGTTTTCTCAGCTCCCTTTGGGGAGGCTGAAAGAAGACTGGTGTCAAACAATAGCTTGCATTGTCCTGACAAAGCAATTTGCATTTTTGGGGGAGGCTGGGAGATTGTAGGAAACAACATAAATGGTTTACCTGCTTGGCTTTTTATTGTCCCGTGTCTTAATCGTGCCCTTACCTGAGTGGAGCAGAATCTAGTTGTGCTCATATCTGAGAGCAGCATGATCTTGGGTGAGTGATTCTACTTCGGTGGAGGATTCAGTAAATCAGTGTAGCCAAGCAAGAAACCAGGCAAGGCTAGTTATGGTTAGGATGCATTTAGGGCTGGTATTATTTAGGGCCCATATGAGCCAATAAAGAGGGCTCACCTATATTCTTATTCATCTATCTGTGGATGTGACCTAAAGGTTATATCTGTATAGTTGGTGAATACTCCACATTTTTGTAGATAGTAGTAGAAACTTGGATGTTTAGGTGCGAAGGCAAATATCTGGTGTTTATGGCCTGAAGTCACATTTCAGTTAGCTTTTCTCTCTTCTTTCTGTTCTGTGCAGTACTTTCCAGCTTCCCAGGGCATTGAATTCAGGTCATGTTTATTAAACACCAGCTGTGGTGACAAGTACTCTAGAAAGCACTTATTTTGTATCCTGTTTGAAATCTGTGCCCTTCTACTAAACTCTTTTTTACGATTTCCATCTTTTGAGTTCTGTGATACCAAATTCTAATATGAGGTAGCATTTGCACTATTTCCCATATATTCATGTATGTATACACACGTAGAAAGTGTTTCAATACTATAGATGTATATGTTGCAAGACTTGCCTTGAGAAACTGAATTGGAGAACTCAAATCAGAGTTGTCACGGATAGAATTCAGGTTTCTTAAAATAAACTGATACTTGTGTCATTGCACACTTTTACATGAGGCCTATCTGCATGCTTGTTTACCACTGTGTCTGATAGAAATGGTGTAATGGGACTAAACCCCCTCTCCTAACAGGTTGCAGAATAACTCAAACCCACACTGAAGCTGCTGACTGTACTGCCTTCTCAGTAGCATCTTGGTATTCTTCCTCTGAATGTTGACTGAGCAACTTCTTTTATTTCTTTTTGTAGGTTGGTGGTTTGTGAGCACAGCAGAGGAGCAGGGCTGGGTTCCTGCTACGTACCTGGAATGCCAAAATGGAACCAGAGATGACTCTGACATCAACACATCCAAACTTGGGGAAGGTATGGAAAGCTTTCTGTTGTCAAAGGGAAACTGATACATAGGAAAACATTGAAAACTTTTGCTGCCACTCGTGGCTGTTTAATCCAGTGCAGTAACCTGCTCTGCTGTCTTCTGTTAGCAAATAAACTGTTGCAGAAGAAATTGGAGTGAAGTATCATGTCTATAATCCCTCTGTGAACAGCTTGGGCTCCCAGTGTGACAAAAGGTTCAAAAACTGAAAAGATGTTCATTTTAATACCCTTAAAAAGCATACAGATAACTTATGTGCAAGTCCAAGTGGTATATTCTGGTGGAGGTCTTGGACTCTCATGTCCCTGGAAGGAGAAAACTTGCATGGCTTGTTTGCAGAAATTATACAAGTGAGAGCTTTTAATTGGAAGAAGATGCTTGTTAGAGCCACACACCATTAAAAGGAGTGAGATTTAACTTCAATGGCTTCTTCTTATTACAATTTGCTTCTCATTACAATTTTTTTTTAATTAATCCTTAAAACTGTTTGCACTGCTGTTTGCTGTGGTCTGTGATTGTGTGGAAAGGTAATTTTATATGGTGTGGTCTCGTTCTATTAAAACTCAGATGCCATTCGTCATGTATATGTATTTAGCTGTGCTCCTTTTTTTGGCTAAAGATGCTTAATTCAGGTTCCAGAAGTGGAATAGTACAACCTCACATGTTCCTCTGTTCCATTATGAAAGGCTAACCACATCTTAATGGACTTCTCATGTAACAACTGTGTACAAAGGACACTTACTATTATTTGCTCCATTCTAATGAGTATCTTGCTAAATTTCTAGGTGCTTTTGATGTGACACTCATGTAAAACGTATGTGGAAACTCAGCTGACCTTTCCTTAGCACAGTCAGGAGGCTTAGAGATGTGTTGGGGTGACCATCTGCTCATTAAGATAGCACACAGGCAAAATATAACTTTGTACTGGGCCCCAAGGGTGACATCTGTGGCTTATTGAAATCTTTGGCTCTGTAACTCATTTTTCCCTGCTCAAAGCTACCCATATCCTGGGTCACTTAGGGTTTAGAGACAGACTGGCTGTAGACTGTAGGCTGGGAATCAGTCTGCTATGATGCAACATCTTAGCGGATGCAAAAGCAGTTAGTAAAATTTCCCTGTTAGTAAAGAACAAAAACTTACTGCTGTCTTCTGAAAGAGTTGAAGAATGGCTTGTCTGTTGTTCCGTAGCTTCCTCCCTTTTCCTGACTTAAATATGGTGCATGCTTGACAGTCTTAGTGCTTAAACTGCTTTCATTCCAAGCTCTTTTCTGCCTTTCATGTTGCCCTCTGGGGTGTACTCTGCACAGGGCTGTTGCCACATAGCAGTCTTTCCTGGGTAATGGAAAATGCATCAAATGTTACTTATCTCTTTCCTCTCGGTTCCGTTTTTAATCCATTACACTGCTCTCCTCAGCTATGGTCAGCAGTTGTGCTCTTGCCTTACTCCAAATCCAGATACACTGAGACCTGAGTGGTGTTCGCTTTCTGTTCAGTTCCATCTCAGTGACAAATCTAATTGCATGACCTCTGCAGCTACTTTGATGTGCCTCAGCTTTTGCTTGCTTTTCAGTAACTTTGTTTTGTTATTAACCACATAAGCTGGGACTTCTTTTGTTGTATTTTCCCCCCTCCAGTCCTTTACTTGGGCTGTTCTTCTCCTAATAGTTATTCCCTAAGAGAGGAAAGAATAACTCAGGTTCACTTTCTTAAAGAAAAGTGTATAAAAATTAGCATACACAGAAAACTTGCCAACTCTCAGTAGGCAGGAGAAAGGGGCTTGAGTGTAACTGAGGAGGAAGTCATCTCAAGTGGATTAAGTGCACTAGCCCCTGGATTTAGACTTCATACAATTTTCAGAGTGACTCCTGGAGATGGTGACTTCCTGCAACTGTGCAATCTGTGCAATCTGCCTATGCTGAAACGGTAGAAACATTAATGTAGGGAGCTCTCTGTTATCAGCCTCTTAGCCCTTTCTGTTTGCAGTGGGCCTGAAAGAAGTGCTCAAGCCAGGCAGACCCAGAGGTTCGCCCTGCTGTGGCAGGCCCTTGTAAAGATAAGGAGGCGCTGCATGCAGCTTACTAATAATGCTGCCTCTACATAGCAGTAATATTTCCATGTGTCTCTGTTTAAATAGTCTGTTCCCTGAGAAAGACAAAAGTGTTTCCTGTCTGCGTCTGAGCCTGCACAAGATCTTTTGTCAGGGTGAGGGTAGGCAGCTGACTGCTACCTGGGCATGTGTTTAGACCAACACCATTTTCCAAGGCTTTGAAGACATTCATGAATGCAATCTGAAGCATTCACAGCCACAGGAGCTGTTAAAGTAAATGTCTTAAAATGTTCTCTGGAAAGGTTTAGACACTTGATAAATAACCTTTCTGGTGACTGTGGCATGACCAACCAACTCCAAGTCTGGAATCAAATGGCAAAATTCAATATTGTTGAGAAATAAAAAAACCCACCCCGAGTCATACAAAAGCATCACTATGGTATAGAAGGGCTATCACTGGGGATAGTTATGTGTTGTGTGGAGGACATGGTGTGGTGGATCTGTGATCCACTGTGTTCAAGGGATGCTCCCGTTTGGATGAATCCTCCAAATTCCCAGTGTGAGCAAGGAGCTGTGGGTGACTGCTCTGTGTTGACACTTGAAGCTCCTCCTTCCTGCAAGCCTTTAGAGTTCAGCATCTTCTATTTCCTCCCTTCTTGTACAGAAACCTCCTAATGCAGGCACACTTACTGTGAATTTAGCTTTAGCTTCTCTCTCTGCTGTAATCTGTATGTCTGGTGGGGTGTCCTGTGTTGCCTCTTATGTAGCATGTGTGTGTAACTGACAGTCTAATGTCCAGTTGATTTGGAGAAAGCCACCAGCTTAAACCAATTGGTAAGAAAAACATGACCAGTAAGGAGTGAGGACAGCTCATCTTCTGTGCCACCACAGGCTTCCAAGAGGATCACTGATTTCTGTTAGCCAAAGAACATAGTGATCTATAAACTTGAAATACAACTCCTCTAAAAATTTTTGGTGGCACTTTGATCCACATGGGATCAAAGGGAAAATACAGAATACCACAAACTAGACATTGTGTCTGTTCAATACCACTTGCCCCACCTCTGCTTAGGGTGACTAGGTAAGGTTTAAGCTTTACAGCAAGGGAAAAATTGAGTGAGCTGGTTACAAAAGTTTGGTCTAAGCCCCTGACAGATATAAAGGGCAAAAAGGCAAAAGCCATTTTGGGGCAAAGTTATTAATTCTTTTACTTGATCAGCTACTGATTCGCCAAATAATTCTGCTGTGACTGATTGTCTATAGAAGTTAGTTCTAGAAGGCAATGGTGTCCACTCTTCTAAAAGTATATTCCCCAAATGAGTGCACATAAGCAGAATTGAGTGATCACTAACGATGTGATATCAGAGTTTATGGACAGTTTCCCAGCATCACTAGCAAAATTATTGTGTTTGCACTCCAGCTATAGCTGAAATGTAATAGATTGCATTGCTTTGTGGCAGCACCAAACACCCTTGCAGTAGTTGCCAAACTAGTGTAGAAGCCCTTGAGTGGAAAAACAGAGATGTTTGTGTTTCTGTGCTGGTCCAATGGTTCCTGTGTCATCTGCACTTTCATAAGCAGAAGAAGGAGCTGAGTACAGTTCTACATACACGATCCAGAAAACAAGTGGTGTCCTCTGTGCACAGCTGCTCTCATAATCCATTTCCATAGGTCTCTTGTCTTTATTTATATTTTGAGCATAAGTTATTGTTTCAGTGTTTAACTAATTCTCAGTTCTAGCTACTTAGCTTCTTGAGCCTGCTCAATAATTGCAAGGTTAGGGTTTTTTCTTATGTTTTTTTTATCAGTACATTAGAAGTTTGGATCATGAGAACTAGCTGTGGCAGTGATTGTGAGTCATGTGTTGCAAGCAAGGAGACATCAGACACTTTTCGCTTGGGTTCTGTTCCTGCTGTTACAAGTAAACACACATAAGAGAAGCTGCCTTTATTATTTTTTTTTTTTCCTTTTCTTGGATTTCGTTTATACTGTGGTAATTTGCTTAGAGAGGGTTAGAGCCCTGTTGGGTTTGATGTCATATGCAATAGACTAAATTCTCCAAAGATTATGCAGCCTAACCAGGAGATGCAGCATCCGTGATGTTGATCTGTACTGCTACCGCAGCCTCCCTGGACAAGCAGTTTGTTTTGGGGTGCATGTATGTTTTGGGGGTTTTCTTTTTAAGGAAAGCCAATAGCAAGGGTGGTAATTTGTATAAGTTCTAGGTGGTTCATGTTGCTCAGGCTCAAGAAGCTAACTTGTTCCACTGTACTATATAAGCTAAAACAAAATGTCTGTATCCCACCTAACTCATTCCTGCTGACAAGACCAATGCTTGTAAATGCCATTTTTTGTTTTTATTCCTCACCCTCCCATCATTTTTTTGTTTGTTTGTTTCTTTGTTTCCATCCATGTTCCAAACTAGTTTCTAAGCGACGCAAGGCTCACCTGAGACGCCTGGACCGGCGATGGACGCTGGGCGGGATAGTCAACAGGCAGCAGAGTCGAGGTGAATTAATAGCTTCCTATGGCACCAGCCCTTAAGGACGCACCAAAAGCCATGCTACAGCTTTGACTGTTGTGCACTGGGGTCTGCATCTTCAGCACTCTAGCAGAGAGAGACTGAAGGTCCAGAGTTCACATGTGGATTTTGTACATGACAGCTGGAGGGTGTCTTGGAGCCAGGGTTAGGCACCCCAAGAGCCAGAGGCTAATAACCAAGGGTAGCTGTGCAGTCTGAATCCTTGTGCTGCTTAGGGAAGCTCACATCTGTTGTGGTTTAACTTTGGACGTATTTGTACTCAATCTTTCCTACCTCAATAAGAACAAGTGATACTTTCAGGCTATTAAAATGAGAAGAATGCCAAAAAGCCATGGTCAGAGATGTGCGTCTTGGAAAAGTACTTGGTGTGGAAAGATGAGAATAATTCCAGTTTCAGTCCCCTCTCTTCCTTGCAAGCAGTGCTTGGTATTAAAGACAGACTTCTTCGGAGCTTTTGGTGTCAGTCATAGGTGTTTAAAATACCACCATTAGCAGCATTTTGATGGGAGTTGTTTAGCTCTGTTGGTCTGACAGTGAGCATGGCAGGGTCGGAGGGAACACCTTGTGTTCTGAAGCTACATTTGGGTGAAGTCTGAGGAATCTTCCAAACCAAGCATTTCTCCAGTGTATGTGAATCGTCTTTCCCAGAGTAGAGGTAGCCCTTTCTATCCCCTTCTCCCCTTCTCACGGGATTTTTCAGATATGGTATTCATTGCACTTTAAAAAGGAAGGAGGAGTGAGGAAGCACCATTAGCATCTCTGCAGCTTTCAGACAACCTTACTGAGAGGATGGAACCAAATACAAGCACAAGAGAAGCTTCCTAGATGAGGAAAAGATGCCATATCCTACTAGGGAGATAATGTACTTTTAAAGCAGCAAATTTATCTACTTATAGATTTGGTGGCACCAAAATACCCCACCCCATAACCACACATGATGACTTGTGAAAAAGGACTTGTGTTTGTTTCTGTACCCCAAGAGTTTGGGAGCTACTTATTTCGCATTGTCAAACTCAGCCAGATACTTCCTGGCAATTTAACAGGGAGAATTTCTGGGAATCAGTTTTCTAAACAGTTTGTTTACAAGTTAAGCAAATATATCCTTTCATATTCCTACAATATTGCAAACAAAGCCCCATAAAATTTAAAATGCATGTTTGTTCCTTTAGCGTAGTTGACTGGTAAGACTCACGGACCTAAGTTGCATTCCCAGGTTTTCCCTCTTGCACTCATGCTCGCCATCTGTGTGCATCTTCTCCAGACCTGCCCTCTGCCCAGTATCTCAGTGTCTTTTCCTGGCAGTCTTCCCCACCACAGGCTCCCCTAGTCTCTTCCATCCCAGCCTTTTTCTTGTTCCTTAACAGTTTCTTCCCTATTAGGCCCAAGCAGTGCTGGGGTTTTTGAGTGTGTTGGGGGGATATGTGCTTTATCTCAAACTAAATCTTGGCATGTGAACTTGGCACAAACTGTAACATCTCAAGGTTTGGGGCACCTTCCATGGCTGAGCTGTTCCTATAAGCTCTCTCCAATGCATTTCAGCCACAGCTATGCAGGCTGGCTAAAAATAAACTGTTTAATGTCATCTAGAGTAGTAGGTTAGGGAGCTTTTACAAGAGCAGGCTCATTGGAAGTAAAGAAAGTGATCTGAATACTTGGGGACAGGTTGGAAACAGTGGCTTCATCATCTGGCATAGCTGTAGCCTGTACGGACATCTATGCCTTCCAAACTGCAGTTGTTGAAAGTATGAGTCTCTCTGGGTGTCCAGCCTGCTGTTCTCTAACAGATCACAGTTTATGTGAGGTCAGGAGAGATTCTTTCTCCCTTTTCCTCCCATCTCAGGCCAAAAGACTTCTAACAAGGCCAAATTTGGGTGGGTTTGCACTGAAATGACAGAATACATGAAGGGTACATATGTACCCCCCTGCCAACCTTCAAGTCCCTGCTCCAAAGCATAGAAGAACTGGAGCTGCTTAAACAGGAGGTTGCCAGAATTTTTAAACTTGGGCAAAACAGCATCCCCTCCCCCACTTGGCTTCTTCCTTGGAAATAAATTCAATTAAACATTTTGGCTGAAATTCTTCCCACCCAGCGATATTCTCCTTGAGATAATCCCTGCTGTTGGAAGGGTTAGCTCCCAGAGTTCACTGGAGTTTAAAAGCAAGCTGTAATGGATGCTCCCCTGTATTCTTGGGTACCACTAATGAATGTTTTTACTGACCAGGTCTATGATAGACTCACTTAGGCCAGAACTGAAGGAATTAAGCATTGTTTTTGAAGGCCAGGATTTTCTAAGAGATATTCTTGGATATTAAAAACACTGGGAATGCCTGAGTGCAGAAGGGAAGTGTGTTTGCTTCTCTCTTGAAGACTGCCTGATGGAGAAGAATTATCAGGGGAACATATGGCTTATTTATTTCTACCCTTTCCAAAGCTATTTGAAGAGGCTAAGCATCCCTGAACTTCAGATATTTGGGAGCAAATAGAATATTTGGGTGCAAATGGAATATTTGGGTCTGTGAATAAGAAACATGAAAGAGAAATTATTATCATCATATTGCTCCCTTTCTAAAGCTGAAAAAAAATCTGCCATGAGAACAGCTGTAGTCTGTTTTTACAAAGAGCAACAGATGACATTTGTTTCTGAACTTCTCTTTAAAATGGTCTGTCGTGTGCTCAGATCTAAGAGATTACATTGGTTTATGTTTCTTATGTAGCTGCAGAGCTTGGTTTCTTTAAATATTAAATGTTTTTATTTGTGGTACATTTTCTAAACTTTTGTCTGTATATTACAAAAGTCAAGTTACAGATATAAATTTTGAGGAGAAGCTGAACATCTGTAGTTTTCCTCAGTCCTGACACGTTAGACTTGCAAGCTGCAGTTCATGTTCTCTTGTACGGTGTAAAATGCTAATTCTGCACAAGCATTTATTTGGAATTTCCCCTGGAAGAGGACGTAGGATTGTTTACAGGCTAATTTCATGAGAAGTCATTTGTGCTATTACAGTTTGATTGGGAAACGCAGGGGTTTACATGCCAGTTCTGTATCCCAGATATCTGACAGAAGTTACTGGTGCTTTGGGTTTGTGCCAAACACTTCCAACTGGAGCTGTTACAATGGAGGAAAGTACTTCAAAGTTACTCATATCAACAATATAGTGACATATAGGCTGAGTTTCTGCCAGGTAAGCCTATTATTTAAGAGTAGCTGCTAGCACAAGAAATAAGCTATCCAGTGAATGAGTTAAAGTTAGAACTTGGAAACTATAGGTCTTCCTACTGCTTACCTAACTTACTGAGAGAGAGCTTGGTGGGGAGAGGTGGACAGGGTGTAGATGGAAGGCAGCTGTGTAGCCTAGTGGTCTTGATACTTCATCTCCACCTTGAGCTGGTCTCAATACTTGAACCCCATCTCCTAGCCCAGGCGGGCTGTTCGGCAGCTGGTTTTCTTTAGCCATAGAAAGAGCCCTTGATCAGTACTGGTAATCCAGCCTCACTGGTATGCTCATGCACTCGTACCCTTTCCTGCATCCCACCAGAGCTGCTGTGCCCTCTTTCACAGCCCTCTCATTACCTACAGGACTTTTCCCTTTGTTTTCTCTCTTTTTCCCTGCTTATTTCTGATGCTGATGAAATCTTTTCACTCACAGTACAGCAGGGCTGCTTTGCCATGCTAAACCAAAGCAGCACAGATCAGCTTCAGATTTAGATTGTTCTTTCTTTTCTTTCTTTTTTTTTTTTTTTTTCTCCTCCTGTGTGCTCCAAGGAAAGTAGTAAATGTTTATTGCCCCTTGCTGGTTGAAGAAAGAGCATGCGCAATACAAGAACTGTTTAGAAGAAATGTCATTGTTGTTCTTTTTTATCTGTTGGCATGAGGTTTTCTGTTATTTAAAAAAAAAAAAGGGAGAGAGAGGGGAGAGAGGAACAAAGGCTGAAGAGCTCCTGTCTACAGATGAACACATCTGATAACTGTGGACAGTTATTTTCTCTGCTGAATATTTAGACAAGTAAAACAAAGTCCATGTTGAATTAATGCATCACTTTCTGGAACAGCAAGACTTTTTCCAGAAGCAGGTCTGACAAAGGGGGGGGTGGAACGGAGGAGTGGGGGAGGGCGAGCGCAGACTGCTGACTGAGGGGAAAGTATTTTGAAAGAAAATTCTTCTGTGGTTTGGAAGATGTAGGTTTGGGGCTGTTGCATTTTGCTGAGAAATCGTTAATTGGCTAATTTCAAGCCCAGTTCCCCCCATCCCCACCCGTACTGACATATCAAACAAGGATGGGGTTACAGAAAGCTGGGGGCACGTAGAAACACCAGCTGAGCAAAGAAAATTACTCCCTTACTTGGTTGACTTGAAGTGCTGCAGATGACTTCCACACCTATTTATGGAGGCAGAAAAGAGCAAACTCATAAAATATAGGTGAAGGAGAGGTATGCAAAACGGGGCACTTGAAACTTGGAAACAGAAACGTATGAGTGCTGGCCATTTGCCTGGGAGAGATGAGGCTGATCCTGCAGGGCTGGAAGCGTGCGGTATTTTAGCTGCTTAAAGGCGAGGTTCCTGTCCCAAATAGTTTACAGCCTAAACAAAGAGGAAATCTGTGCATCAAAGGAGCCTGGTCAAGTGGCAATTTGGCATGCACCTTATTACAGAAAATGGTTTTTCACAGTGGAAATGGTATTTATTTGGTATTTTTAAAAGCTTTTAGAGAAGGGCTAAAACTAAGCTTGTTGGGCAGGGCAGGAAGTCAGGGCAGGCAAGACCTATTTTAGGAAGGATTGAGAGTTCCAGGTTATTTGATACCATGGAGGAGGGAGCCTGCTCAGGTTGATGAAGCATCATAAGAAAGGCACGGGACTGAATGGGAAAGGATGAAAGAATTTGGAGGAGTGGGATGTCCAACAAGAGCAGAGCACATGAGAGTGTGTAGTAGGATACTAAAGCAAGGTACACCAAGCAGGCTTGAAAATTCAAGATGGGACAACTGAACTGGGTGTACACTTAGTAAGTGTCTGGCTGAAGTACCAGAGTGTTGTGGTGGCAAGAGTGGTGTGCTGAATGGCTGGGAAAGGGAGCAAAGGAGGTAGGAGGTGGCTGTAGTGGCTGTGCAAAAGAGGCTGAAAGGCCAGGTCTGGGCTCTAGCAGTGAGGAGCAACAGTGACAGAGGATTTTGAAGATGTTGGGGAAAGGAACAGTTACCTTGGTGACAGACTAGGAGGAATCTGAAATAACCAGTGCCAAGGGAATTGGGAAGATTGAATAAGGAAGATTTGGAAAGCACTACTGAGGCTCTACATTACAACTTGAGCAGTAAAACCATAGGTCTGTTTTCCTTGACCTGACAGTAAGTATAAATGCAGACAGCCAGAGGAGGGATGAAGCTGCCTTCTCAAGACACCTCATAACTTTAATGTATAATATGTTTGTGCACAAGTGTACGTGTAAAATCTGAAATTTTGGTTTGACAGATGGGATTGTAGGAGCTTCACAGGCTGTCAAGTTCAGTGTCTTGCTCTGTCAGACAAATAGGTACAGTTTCTTCTGGAACGGATGGAGCTTCGTCTTGGCTGAAGTTTTTCCTGTGGGAGAGGTATCCCAACATGTCACCTGATACGGAAAATGCCATGCCTAAT
Source organism: Microhierax caerulescens (assembly GCA_035590215.1). Lineage (NCBI taxonomy): Eukaryota > Metazoa > Chordata > Aves > Falconiformes > Falconidae > Microhierax > Microhierax caerulescens. Next base: position 22,882,284 of record JAVJGJ010000062.1, read on the forward strand.
GCCTAAAAATTCTTTAGAGGTTCCCCTTTTACTAGTAGACAGAAATAACGGCACATGAAACAGAAGAAAACCTGTTTGGGTATATGCTGTTTAAAGGGAGTGTGATGGAATGGACCCATCTGCCGACTTTTTAATTGCAAGCTGCAATCCTACACAAAAGGAAAAATCAGAAAGCACCGTTGTCACGGTCTGCCATTATCCAAAAGTAAATGTCTTCAACATTAAATATTAGGAGGACTTAACAAGTTAAATGTAGAATCCCTAGTTTTTCTGCAACCTGTATGTTGTATCATAGCTGTTGAACAGGCTGGGTGAATACAGAAGAAATATTTCAGTCCCCACTACACTGTGGCTGCAAAAGTGAACTTTTACTGCTTGGTAAGCATTTACCAAGGTGCCTGCAGGTCATCTTGCTCTGCTGTATATCATACGGTTGTTTAAGAGCTCGATTATAAATCCTATTTATGCATAAAGTTGCACTTCAATAAACTATGTCTTCAAATGTCGGGGAGAAGACGTGTGGGCACTCTAAACTATCCTAGCCTGGGTTTAGATTGTTTCACATGGGTTGCCTTGACTTTACTCCCAGCAGACTCGGAAATAGGCCCTTTTCCTCAAAATCAAGTGAAGCTGCATTGAAACTGGCCTGACTTTGTACGGAGAAGAGTTTTATACATTTTGTGGTGCCACCACTAAAAGAACCATTCTCACCTTCCCTAGCATCTTCCCTTTGCAGATCTGCAATGAACAAAACCAGACTTGGGATCATACTAACTTCTCCTTGGCCATGTTGGCTTCAGGTCCATCTCATGGCAGAGTTCCAAACTGTGCTGGGAGAGGTGGCAGGTGCAAGGCAGGATGAAGGAAGAGAAAGGGAGTGGTCTGAGCTACTGCAGCACTAGGCATGCATTCAAAAACTGTTTCTAAAGCAGCACTTTAGTTTTAAAGCTATTGCTATTTGTGTATAGGAAAGGCCTGGGACTGGCAGAATGCTGTTACGTTCCTGGAGGGACACAAAATGGTTGTTGTTGGTTTGGTTTTTTGGTGGGTGGGGGTTTTTTTTCCCTTTTTTTTTCCCTCTTCTAATAGCCATGGGAGGGCATTAGGAGTGCTGCTTGCGAAGGAGTGACCCGTAACTCACAAATACCTCTGGCGTCCTTGGATCAGGTCTGTAGGAAATGCCATGGTATGTCTGTGCAAACCACATACTATACGTGGCTGTAATGCAGGGCATTGTACAGCTCAAACGCTTTGTCCTGTCTATACGCACACCTCCCAGTGGGACTGCAGCAACCTGGGCTATACCTGCTGGAGGAAAATCGCAGTTGCTAGAAACAGGTTTCTCTGTAGTATTATGGACTGTTACAAGGACATGGGAACTGTCTTCTGCTGTTGTTTCCCCAGTGATCCACCAGAATCTGTCTCTCTAATTCAACCCCAAGTCTCTACTGTCTGTCTTCAGGAGACTTTAGGTAGAACCAGAGTAAAAGTAGAAGCCTGCCTTTATTTGGGGAGGAGAAAAGGAGGGAGGCGAAAGATTGATAGAGAAGTGAAGCTTTGGAATAAACTAGTGTACTAAGCCCTGGGCTGCCAGGGTGTCTGGGAGGGCTGGGCAGAGCACAGCTACAAGTGGGTGGTATGAGTCTGGTAGTCCAAACAGTGTAGAAATTCTTGTTGTGAATGTTTTAAATAGTGTCTGTGTCTGGGGAGAAGGGAGAATGACACATACTAATCCTTTCCTTCCAAAGTATCCAACTGGGTTGCAGTTGGGTAACGCATGATGTGACAGACTTGTATCATAGCTTTTTGCCAAACAGGTCGTGCTTCTTCATGTGTGCCTTGTTCAGGTTTACTAGTGCAGCTGAATTTCCAGTAGAGGTACCTTCTTCAGTTCAGCTGGGGAAGGTATCTTTGAACTGCAAATTAGAAGTAAAAAAAATATAAGTGAAGTTGGCTAATTGAACTATTAGATCTCTGGGTGTCGCATGCTAAGAACAGAGGTGTCTTTATGCTATTTTCATCTCGAAAGGGAAGTAGGTCTCTCATCCCATTATTTCCAAAATGCAGCCCTTTAGCTAACGTATGTGCTTTGTAGCATGTAGTAAAGTTTATTCTGCCCACTTGACCTCAACGGTGAAGTTGATGTAATTGAAGCTGCAGCTGGGGAATACAAATTATACTTTTGTTTGCATTTTTTTGCTGCTAATTTTTAAGTCAAAACTTAATGAATCAAAATCACATTTATATTCTCTGTAGATCTGGGCATGCAACTTTGATGGCAGGTCTGGGACGGTTCACTGGCTTGTGTTTTGTACCATTGCCTGTCATAGTATCTGAATGAAAGCATCATGGTATTTCAGATTTGTTAGTGTAACTTGGAGCGGTGTCTTTCTAATGGCTGATGCTCTGCCGATTCTCTCATTAAACCATTTATCTGTGCTAAGTCTTCCCAGTAACATTTTGTATCAGTCCTGAAGTGTCAAATATCTTCTCTTAAAGACTTTTGAATAGTAATCTGGTATGTTGAATGCTACATCAATCCTTTTAAGTGACTCATTCACTGAAAGCTCCGCTGCTTCCTTCAGCAGATCTTGGCTTATATGACATGTTCACTGGCTAGAGATAATCTTTGACAAACAAGTCAGAATTACACCTTGGTTGCAAGGGGGCCTGTATCTCCAGAATAATGTTTAAGTTACAAACCTCATGTATGTTTGTGGTATCCCCTGCACCACTGAAAGAAACCGAACGTGTGTAATCTTGGCAATGGCTGTAATTTTTGCTGTGAAAGCACTTTGCAAGGGGAAATTATAATGGTGGCTTGCTGTTTTGATCTGTAGGCTTAAAAATTGAACTGCTAAACAAAAACATTGTAGGACCCTCTTTTCTAAGTGGATTTTTAAGACTTTTGATTGTCTTGTGTCATGGGAGAACTTTATCTTCCCTTCCTATTTCTATGCAGTCTCTTTTTGCCCCCCCTTCCTCCATATAGGGAGGAATCACCTGAAGGGCTTTGCTCTCAAAGAGCAGTAGTCTTGAGCTGAAAGCCACAGGACTGAAGATGTAAGTAGTGGAGGTGGTCATGGAAAGAATAAAACAGTACAGAAAAGGCTTACCTGTGCATGCCAGTGGCATGGTACTTGGATGGGCTCCATCCTCCTTAGTAGCTTGGTGTGTCTAGAGTGGGCTGGTGTCTCTGGTCATTCAGAGCCACTGATGGGTGGTATAGACTGCAGTGTGTGCAAGACAGCAAGGCAAGAGCAGCAACAGGCAAAGCCGTTAATCTCAGTACTGGCAGGGGGGGTGTGGGGAAGTTAAGGAGCTGCTCAAGAGTAGAGTCTTTCCTCTGTAAACCTAAGCAATGACGAAAACCCAGGAAAGAGGATGCAGCTCTCCCAGCTGGGGATGTGGCTTCCCCATGCGGCTGGCAGCTCTTGTTTTCAGTGTGCCATCTCAACGGCATGGTCAATCTTTTCTGGCCTGTTTCAGACAGAATGAGAGGAGTTACAAGCTATCCCTGCTCTTCTGCCTTACCTTGAAAATAACTAGAAGGGAAGTCCAGTAATCAGTGACTGGAAGGCAGTCAGGAAAGAACAGATAGAGCAGTCATCTGTGCCCATAGAGAAACATAGAATCATAGAATCATTCAGGTTGGAAAAGACCTTTGAGATCATCAAGTCCAACTGTTAACCCAGGACTGACAAGTCCATCACTAAACCATGTCCCTAGGCAACACATCAGTGTGGGTTTTAAACACCTCCAGGGATGGTGATTCCACCATCTCCCTGGGAAGCCTGTTCCAGTGCTTGAACATGTGTAGTTGCAGGCCCAGAAGCTGGGTTTGCAGAAGTTGCTGGCTATTGTATTAGCTTGCATGGATCTGTTGTCCTTTTCCCTGGCAAGCCACCCATCTGTATTTGGAATGGAGAGAGTGAATTTGTGTGGGGGAGGACGGGGTCTAATGTTCAGGAGGTGATTGCATCCTAGTTTGCAAAGGACCCTCACTCAAGCTTTCATTGCCCTTGAATGATCAGACTCAGATGCTGTTGGGGTTGATGGGTGACCACTAAACTCCTCACACACGAGAAGTCCTGCGGGAGCAGGAGCTTGGGAAGCTGTGTTGAAATCTAGGAGTGAGCACCTCACTTATGGCCCCTACCCTGTCTTCAGCAGAGGAAGGGAGTCTCATCCCCAGAGACAGCTCTGCACAGCAACAGGAGCTGAATAGCTGGCTTCAGTTGCAGCAGGGACTGCTGTTTATATGGAGGAAAAATAAGATAAACAGAGAAACTTCTGTTGTAGCTGTAGTGGCAAGGGTGAACTCTGATAGCCTGGGTTATAAAGCGGCTTTGGTGTGGTGGAGAGACAAAGCAGGGCCTTCTTCCAATGCCCAGCAAACACGTGGCTTAGCTCTTTGTTACTGTTGAAACATCCCTGGAAGTTTCTGAACCAATGTGTGTCTGGACAGTACAGCTCTGCACACCTGAACCTTCCCCTGGCCCTCTCCTCTCAGGGATGAGATGTAGCTGCCCAGGGATCTTCTGCTGTTCAGTTTAGTGACTGGGGCTTTGCATGCAGTGGAAGCTGGGCACGTAACTCCTTCAGCAGCCGTCAGTTGAAACTGAGGAAAAATGATCTACCTTTACTGTGAAGAGCAGAAACACCGCTAGGGAAAGTGTCCCGTAACTTTGAAGCCAGGATTCATTAGCTGGATTTCATTCTTCAGGCCCCATCTTGCAGTAGAGTATTTCTGTGGGAAAGGTGTCATACCCTGGTGGTGCTACTTACAAACAAGCTGGAATTCCTTTCCAGTGATAAAACAGTTGAAGTAGCCCTCCTAGGGGAGAGCAGGAGAGAGTATTTTCCTCTTGGAGGCAAAAGTTTTGACAGGTTTTACCCCTTCAGAATGAGAAGGATCCAAATGCAACCCGTCAAGGGAAGTTGCCTTCAGAGATGTAGCTTTGAATTTTCTGCCATCAAATGCTGTGCCAACATTTTTTTTTTCTCCTTTCTGAGGTATTATGTCGTACTTTGTCTGAGTAAGTTTTTTGGGTTTTTTTTTCTTTAAAGTTTCCATGCTTTGCCCAGCAACAAAATGCAGTTGAGCCACAAAACCAAACAGATGGTTGGGTCTGCTGCACTCTCTCCAAAAGAGCGTTTGCCTTAAGCTGCTGCAACCTTTTCATAGCTCCTTTGTTCTGCAGTGATCAGGAGCTCTGGATTCACTTAATTTCCTGCCCGTTTCTGTGCACGGACAACCCTCTGTTTGTTCCTGGCCATGCCTCATTGTGACTGCCAGTAGAAAGTGCTAGAAAGGCCAGTTGGGGTGCGCTTTATTGCTTGCAGTCCCTGCCTTTGATCTAGCTACAGAAATTCATGCTGTTACATGCACTGTAGCTTGGGTTCAGGAGAGGGGTTTGGTAGTGCTTACCATGTCTGCCGCTGCAGAGCAAGGCCGCTAGTTCACATTTTCGATGCCAGTTGTAATTTTTTTTTAAGCTAATGGAGGAACAGGCTGACCCTGAGCATGACCAAAATGCTGCAGTAAATGACTCGTGGTGGGTGGGGGAAGGTGCTGACAAAGTGTTTTCTGCTCTGCTCATTGGTTTGCTCTTAGCAAGTCTGCTCACCTCTGCCTGGCTGGCAAGGGGATAGATGCTGGAGATGAATAGGGATGCTAAGTTTTTGGCTCAAACACCATGCCTGAAATCTAGCTTGTGCTTTTGAAGTATGTGTCTTAGTTCTGGCCCTCCTTTACCACTGCCACACGTGTATTTCTCTGGAGTGAGGTCTAGCCAAAAGTGTGTTTGCAATGCACTTCATAACCCATGAATGCAAATGCTGTATGGTCTCCTGTGAAATGCAAACCCCTTTTATTCTTTTGTCACTTTTTTAATGCTGTTTCAAGCTTGTTGCTGTAGGCCTGTGCTGTTTGGGAGGTGCAAGATCAGCATGATGGGCCAGTCCCTCTGAGTTGGGGAGAACCGGTCCCTCTCAGGATGCAGGGCTTGGATTTCAGTAACACAATGCTTTGTGCAGCCTTGTGCGTGTTCAAAGAGCCAACTGGCTGGAGCTCCTGTGGTGACGCTTGGCTGATTTGGCAGCCGGATTGATTCTGTCAAGTTACAGTATGGGAGTTAAGTCCAGCTTCAAATCCTCTCCCTTACCCGCTCAAGGAACCTGGGGGGGGGGGGCGGGTGGGAAGAAGGGGGGAAGCTCTCTGGGGACTTTGTGTCATTATTGGCATGGAAACACTTTGTGATTATCAGCAACAGGGTAGTGGCAAGGGGCTGATTATCCCTCATGTCGTCAGCATAAATAATCAGTGGGCCCCTGAGCAGGGCTCCGCCTTTTGTAATGGCTCCACGTAATCACTGCATAACAGTTTAAAAGCAAGCAGAACAGAAAAACAGCTGGACTAATTCTGACCCTAACTGATGTTGCCTTTTCTCCCCTCACTAGAAGAGAAATATGTCACTATCCAGCCATACGCCAGCCAGGGGAAGGATGAGATTGGGTTTGAAAAAGGGGTCACCGTGGAGGTCATCCAAAAGAACCTGGAAGGATGGTGGTACATAAGGTAAAGAAACATGCAGCCAGATTGCTGCAGAACCTGTGACAATGAGCTTTTCTGAGCGTTCACTTAATGTTAGCATTTAAATAATTCTGTAGCTGGGCAAGGAAGCCCAAACTGTTCATAATACCTCTTGAAGAAATGTGAAGAAAAGGCTATGACGATATAGTGGTGATTAAAGTAACACTACAGTGTCTGCAAACGCTGTGGACTATTCCAGCAGGGAAATTCCTGAACTTGTAGATTTATATTTTTTTTTCTCCCTTCAAGTTAAAAGCCCATATCAGAGTTAAGATCTGGGAGACCTAACAAGGCTTTCTGTTGTGTGTAATTTTGATGTGTTTCCAGTTTAAGAGTTATTCTGTAACATGTTTAAATCTATTTATAGCAATGCTGAAAGGCTGATTGTGTTCTCTTGAGCTGTTTGGGGCAGGTACTGCTATTTTCAGGGATATGAAATTGGTTAGCTGGCTATAACTCTTTTCCAAACTAATTGGTGGTTTCAACTAATTTGCCTGATTGCTGCCTGTCCACATTAGATGTTCGTAATGTAGAGGGACTGGATTCCAAGGGCAGGCGAAGGTAACAGTGTGTATCAAACTTTGTTATGTAAACAGCAGTCATAGAGGAGACCTGTGACTTAAGAATCCCCTTTTTGGGTTCTTGTGGGGAGTATGTAGGTTAGATATGTCTCAATGATATAAGGTGTCAGAATGAATACTTTATCAGAGTTTTCTCCATCTAGGTTCTCACAGCACTTAGGTTTTCGTGCTCATTCATGATTCTGCCCTTTGTTTTGCTTCTTAAGTGTGAATCTGGAAGTGTTGTGACATCCTGTTTCTCTTTAAGCAAGATATGATGCAACAGGTAGCTTAAAAATGGAGGTTTAGTGCAAAACATCTCATCTAGTCATCATTTTTCCATTCAGCCTGTAATTATAGCGATTATTTTTTCCGCTTTCCCTCCCCAAGCTATAACTTGCTTTTGTTTGAATTCTGCCTGATTTATCAGCTATGAATGAGGACTGTAAAAATGCTGACTGAAGCAATGTTGTTTTTCTTGATGTTCCTTACTTAGAAAACTGATTCCCCCACCCCATAATGTTCCCATAGAGGGAATAGGCTAATAAAGATAGCAGTGGAGCCAGGAAGGCACTGTAGATAGGAGAAACTAAAAAATGCCTGGGTTTGGTCAGGTCACATTTTTTTCTCCTTTAATCATTCACAGAAGTGGAATCCAAAGTTGCAGATAGAGGAATCAAGAGCACATAGGTTTTCTGAGAGGAAAAATGTCGCAGGACATCTTTAGTTTATTTTGGTATTTTCCTTCTGAAATGCAGCCTTATTACTACTGTAGGCTCCCCTTTGCCATATTGTATTGTGCCATAGTTCTACAATAAGTAGTTTCTTTTTTTCCTTTTTCTCACACGCTCCTTTGGGCCAACCCCAAACACACATTTTTCTATGTGACAGAGGTGCATTCTGATGAACAGTGACACTTGCTGCAGTGGCTTAAGTGGCTCCTACCTGGTGATCTGCTGGAAAGACAGTGGATGACCCAGCCACCCCATGGTAGTTGGGGAATGCAGCCTGCCCCTTGGCTTTTTTTGTAAGACGCATTTTGGGTTGAGCCACCTGCCTTCTTGTTGAAAGGT
>JAVJGJ010000062.1:22890611-22913711 GCA_035590215.1 Microhierax caerulescens
AGCCACCTGCCTTCTTGTTGAAAGGTGGGTTAGGTGCTCCCCATATACGTGTGACAAGTCTGTCGGGTGTCAGCCATCATCCTCTCTGCTGCTCTGGAGCACTAGAAGCACAGATGCAGTCTTGCTGGAGGATTAAACTGTTCTTTGAAACAGTTTTGTTTGTTTAGGTTTTTTTCCATGGGCAATACTTTTGGAAATGTTGATGTGGTGAGGCATTCCTGCAAGCTGGTCCTTTGCAGCCTGGGTAGCTGATCTCTCACTTGTGCTGTTTATTAGACCTAAACTGCTCTGATTACTGTTACTTACCACTCAGAAGAGGATTCTTATTCTGCAGAAATACACATTCCTGAGTACTGAGTGCCTTAGCAGGAACAACTCCTTCTCCTGCAGTGAGTGTGAGGGCAGAAGGAGACTGGAGTTGAATCCTGCTGCCTTGTCTGCCGGGCTGGGTAACAGAGGCTGAGCACACACACCGATGTGTAGAAATAAAAACAAATCCAGCAGCTTGCAAATGGAATCCACCTTAAAGACATTAGCTTGTTCCACCTTAAATATGTAATTTCCCCAAATTCCTGGCCATGTGCTGATCCTCATTTCCTGTCCTTCTTTTTCTTATTTTTTCCTTTTTCTTTTCTTTATTTTTTTTTTCCCCTAGCTTGCTTCCCTCTGGAGTAATTCCAGTGCTCTGGAGCTGGAAAGCAGATGTGACTTTCAGACTCACAGAGGCACTTCTGACTTTTTTTTAGCATTCCTATAGTTTGAATCCATTTTTTCCTTCATGTAGTATAAACGGGGAGGCTTTTGGAATCACCGATGAACCAAATCACTGCACCCAGTTCTGCAACTCTCCCAATTTGATGCTGTAGAAACTAGAGGCAAGATTAGTGTCCTCCTTTATTTTGCCCTCTATGCATTATGACTTTTTAAAAAAATAATAATTTGCTGAGACCCTGGAGAAGTGAAAGAAGGGCTCTGACCTGGGATCCTTCTTAGTGTTCTACTGAGTTCGGTGGATCTGCGTGCCTCCTGGTATGTTCATAGCTGGCATTAGCATCCATTATTTAGATCTTACTTTGTATCAGCTGCTGTCACCTGGAGGTAATCTCATGGAGCCCAAGTGGCTTGCAGGTCGAGTAAGTAGCAATATGCTGAGTAAAGCTGTTGTTATTTGCCTGCATCTTCCTTTTGTGGTTCATTCTGAGCCTCAGCCCATGTCAGTGAAGTGCAGTTAGCAAAACGAGGAGGAATCTAGGAATCTAGGATGGTTTGGAGCGTCTCCAGTAGAATGTGAACAAAAATGAAGGAAATATACTTGTGATTTTAACTCTTAGACATGAAATGAAGATCGTCACCAGTTCAGGACTTCTCTGAAGCTGATTAGCAGTTGCCTTGGTTCTTTCATTTACAAAATGGGGAGATCAAGTAGTCTTTTAACGTGATGTTTGCAAAGATATTTGAGATTAACAAATTCAAGGACTAAAGTGAAAAATGTAAGCCTGTGTTTTTATTTGTGACATTGAGCAAATAAATTGGCAGTTGCTGGTAACTACTGCTCGGCATTAACTTCACGTTTTACTAACTCACAGGACGAAATAACCAGCAATGGCCTCTCTGCTAAGGGTATGTTGCCCAGTTATTAACTGTCCAGGTATTGCTGCCTCTATTTATTTGGAGAAACTATGTGAGATCAGAGGTGTCTGAAGCAGCGGGGTTATATGGGCTGATCCATATACGTACAGTTGGCAGGAGAACTAACGAGCCAGTACAGAACCTGCCTGTGGCTGCCTTTCTGATCTTAAACATGTTAAGTCTCCCACAAACTAAGATGGATATAAACTGTTTATTCTTGCTGATTTTGCACAATCAAGCCCTGTTGAAAGTAACCTTTGGAACTGGTGTGCTCAGTGCATTGGCACTTCTTTCTCACAGATGAAAATCTTTACATATCCGGATCATGTAAAGTTATAAACATGCTTTAGAAAAAACCTCCCCAATGCACAGGAAGCAGAAAGCATTGATCAGTAGCTATGCAGAAGAGTCATCTACTGCAAAAGGGGTTGAAGCCAAAAGTCTTCAGGGCTGGAAAATGGCACTGATAAATGCCTAGGAGACATAGCACATCGAACCCTTTTTTCTTTTCTTCTTTTTGGCATGGTTTAAGGCTGATCAGAAAAGCCTCAGAGGAGATGGGATTGAATAGATCCAAACTGTATCTTGACATAATATCTATGGCTGAATGCTATGTATCTATTGGAAGTCAAACCAAGTCATTACTGTTTTGCTACTTCTTGTTAGTCTCCATGCAGCAAACAAAGCTCAAAGCTGTTGGGATGTTTTCCTTTGACACCACCATTTTTGGAAAAACTTGTTGCTAAGCTCTCTGAGCAGGGAAGAACCCATATCTTTGCCTTCATGTGTGACAGAAGACAGGTATGTAGGGAGAAGCAGCATCTCTAGTATCACAGTTGATCTAGATGGAAGGCTGGGAAAAGGTGAGATTTTGGACAGAAAGACCCTTGTGGTCATTACTAGAAGTATAGCAATTGTACTCACTTTTGTACAGGAGGAGTAATGAAGAAGTCTAGGGAAGCAAACCTATACTGCATTTTCCTGTTCTCCCCATAAAGTCCTAGTGCCACTCTCGATTGGCTGGATGTGGTGAGTGAACCCAGGGTGTGCCCTGGTGCAGAAATCTCACCGTAAACTTCAGAATCCAAGTGTTGGCATGGCAAAGTTGCTCATCTGCCAGGAAATGATTTGCTGATATTTCCCACCCCCTCCCCAGCTCCTTCCTCTGCTGACTAATGAGTCTCCATTTTTATTAAAAAGCCTTAGAGTCCTACTGGTTTAACCTTTGCGTTTCCTGCAGATTTCCTGAGCACCAGGACTTTAATGGTGCCTGCTTTCCTGCTTACAGTTCAAGTGCCTGCTTTGGGTATCTTGAGAGATTAGAGAGAAAGGTTTCAGTCACTCAGTCTGTAGCGAGTTAGGGTTTCATTAGGGAAAGCAGAGTTCATCCACGTGGCCCTCCCAGGAGTCTGATTGTAATCTGAAATCCCTGCTGAGGTGTTAGGAATGGCAGGAGTTAGAAAAACCATCTTCCCAAAAGCCCAGTTGTGGAAGAATGACTTCAGTTTGGAGTGTAGCATGAGCAGCTCAGGCTGGTGTTCTGGGAACATGTACTGGATTCAGGTGTCTGTTCAGATTTCTCAGTTTATTTCTTCAAATAGCCCCTAGCTTGTTCAGGAAAATGAGTCTCCATCAAAGCCATTTTTCTTTAGTCACAATTTTTCCCAACCTTGCAGTGCTGAAGGAAGTTGCAGTAGTATGAGAAGTGTGAGACCCATATTCTTCATAAAAGAAGCTGATCCCAGAAGTCTGGGAGTTGTGGGAGGACAGACAGTGTTCATTATGACTACAAGGAGGGAGGCTTGCACAAGGGCCTTATAAACTGCAACGCAGGGGCTCTGTACACCCATACTCTAGCCCTTTTCCATTTTGAGTTGCCGCTAGAAAGTATTAAAACTATCAAAATACGTTATTCACTAGTTTGCCTTCTCTGCGGGAGAATACTGAGTTTGCCTGGTACTAAGTGTGACATAAAACGAACTGGTGAAGCCCTTTGCCTTGTGAGTAACTATTTCTTATTCAGAGAGATACCTTCCTTAGGATGATTAGTGGCTTTTAACAGTAGTCCATGGTTCACTGCTAGCTCAGCTGACTTTTGGATGTCTAATCAATAGGTAATAAATGGAGATCGTGAAAGTTTATCTGAGAACCGCAAATTTTGTTTTATATTATCATCCGTCACTTTTGCCTATTATATCTGAAATGTGTGAAAAGGCTGTGTTTGATGTGGCGATGTTTCCTCTTGCATCTGCAGGTATCTAGGCAAAGAGGGCTGGGCCCCAGCTTCGTACCTGAAGAAAGCTAAAGATGATCTTCCATCTAGGAAAAAAAACTTAACTGGGCCAGTGGAAATCATAGGAAACATCATGGAGATCAGTAACCTGCTGAACAAGAAATCATCCACTGACAAGGAAACTCAAGCAGAAAACGAGACTGCAGAAACCCATATCACCAAGAAAGAAATCAGTCTGCCCATCCTGTGCAACGACTCTAATGGCAATGCCATGATGACCCCAGACAAGCAGGCTTCCAAACTGGCCCAGGGATCCCCAGCCATAGCAAGGATAGCACCACAAAGAGCTCAGATAAGTAAGGCAGTAAAGGAGTCTGGGTTTCCACTGACTTGCAATCAGATCTGGTTTTCTACCTTTCAGGGCTGGCATTGCCTGTCAGCTGAGGTCCCATGTGTCCCGGTCTTATAGCTGAATCCACACAGGCAGATCTTGGCATTCATTGTCTGTGGATCTGCAGGGACTCTGGAACTTGGCCCTTCATTAGTAGCGATAAAATATAACTTCACTTTATACAAGGGCTGCCTGGTTCTGCTTTGTCTTACCCAGTATGTGTTTACTTTTTTCTTTTTCCCACAGAAGATTTTTTGCTTTGGAACACCCTAAATTGTGCCCTCCACCTCCAGTAATGCAGACGGTGTGTTAAAGTCAAGGAGACCACCTATGTCTTCTTTTGCATTTGTTCTGCTGTTTTCCTGGGGGCGAGTTGCTGTAATGTTTTTACTACTTCATCTGCAAATGCAGATGCTAATGCTAGTCTGTGCAAGGAATGGCAAGATACTATGATAGAGGACAGTGTGAGTGTTATTAATTTAGTGGATTATTTTTACTGCTGGGGGGAAAACCAAGTATTAGGCCAATTCTTTGCTGGCCAGTCTCCAATGGAGCTGGTCAGTTCCAGCAGAAAATACAATCCACTACTTTCTGGCAGTGATTTCCTCTTAAATTTGCTGGCTTAGCTGAGATGAATAGCTAAGCTACCTTGGTATTTCTAATATACCCTCATAGTTTCCTATCTTGTTTCATAGAGATGGCTTAAATATTGCAAATACTGACTTCTAATACTTTCAAACTGTGTAACAGCAGAGAGCTGCTGAAAAATGTGTTTAGCAGTACTTACAAAGTTAAATAAACTCTCCTTTTTCCCTTTCCTGCTCAGGTTCTCCAAATCTAAGAACAAGGCCGCCCCCACGAAGAGAATCCAGTCTGGTTTGTATTGGTTTATGATATCCGTTAGCAGCGGGGTAGGTGTGTGGGTGCTTTATGAGACTTCTACAAGTATAGGGCATGGGGGAGTATCCGAGAGCTCCTTTATTTGCATGCCTGTTCATTTTATTATTTAAGTATTGCGCAGACCTCTGGACATCCTAATGTTAATCGGGGATTTCATTTTTTCAAAATGTTGCCCCAGCTAAGCAGGTATTGAACTGAAGGGAGAACATCCTAAAGCTGCTATGTTCTATGCGTGAGCATTAAAACCCATCTGACTGACTCAGAAGGTTTAAAGTTCCTCTAGATGTCTTTAGCCCAGCCTGCACCTTACAACATTCTCTTGTCTTCAACAACTGGGAATGTCTCCCTTCTTTCCATTGCTACCATCTTTGAGGTGGCTAAGCTTCACTCCTATGCGTGTTTAAAGTGGCTTGGGATCTTACAGAAGGGTTTATGCTACAGGAATGAGATGTCCTATGATTGTTTATCCTCAAAGCTAGTATTCTGGAAGTTTGGATCACTTTGAGATTAGGACTGTCATCTTCAGATAGGAAGTACTCAGTAGTTTATTTGCACAAAAGTCATGCTAATAACCTCTTTATACCAAGGCAAAACATAGTGTTTAATCTTTGCTGTACCCTTCGTGAGCAGTATGAGCTTAAAATTTTTCTTTGTTACCTGAAGTGCCTCTTAACAAACTAGACAAATAGCATATTAGTGTTTAATCTTTGCTGTACCCTTCGTGAGCAGTATGAGCTTAAAATTTTTCTTTGTTACCTGAAGTGCCTCTTAACAAACTAGACAAATAGCATATTAGTGTTTTCTTTGTATTTCTCTTTGCATTATTTTTAATTAGACTTTGTTTTGGCAAGACTGCTATGCTTAATCCCATGCTAAAAATAACAATGATAATATATGTGAAACCCTGAACATGTCTGCTGTTTCCAATTATCTTGGTTTAATCCAAACCATCCTATTATCTGAAGGCATTTTATTATGCTGCACTTCTGCTGTATTTCAGCATTTATAGTGCAGAAACATCCAATTATAACATTGTTAGACACAGTTCCTAAGGTGCAGTGATACATTCTCTGTGAAATGCTACATGCTGTGCGTGATGAAACACGGGCTGTTAGTTACAACAAGGATATCTTAGAAATGGAGGAGCGTGTGAATACAGCACAGTATGCAGTTTGCCTTTCTCCCATTAGTAGCTTGGGTTCATTCTGTGTCTTTGGCTGTCCTGTGTCTGTCTGTGGCAGGTCTGACCTGTGTTCCAAGAGATCCTGAAATGCCGCAGTTCTTGCGTTAGAACCATACGCAGTGAAGTGCAGAAGCTGTGAGGCTTCACCGTCATCTAGTCATTCTGTAGATGAGCAATGTGCTAATCTGAAAAGCTTTCAATATTGAAATTCTTGAAAGGACTCTGGCCCCATTTATCACCTTAAAAATAATTGTAACAAACTAAAATGTGACAGCTTAATGTAAAGTCACTTTGCTTTTAAAGGAGTCTGGTATGCTGCCAGAATGACTGTAAGGAGCAGTATCCTGCTTCTCGTGGAGACTGCAATTTAAATGGAAATTGTGTTGGGACTGAGTAGAGGTTCTGGGTCTCAGATACAGGGAGGAACTGGAATCTTTTGATCCTGTAGTGAAGTTCTCCCTTTCTCCTCTAGCCGAGCAAAGCTCTTCATAGGGGTCTATGATATTAACTTCGTTTCTTGCTGCAGCAGATGCCCATTAGCTCATATCACTGACTATTTCAGCTTGTTTGAAAATCCAGCTGCAGATTAAGACCAGTAATTCATTAGGAGGAGTATGTGCTAAGGTAGTATATTTGATGATAGGCAGAATCTACTGCAGGCCTGTTGCAATGCAATTCTCTGCAGTGGTGGCAAGCCATCCAAACTGAGTCTTTCTGGACAAAATCTCAGAGTAAATGGGCTGTTGTTACTGTGACTGGAATGGCAGCTCACACTTTATGACCCATCAGTACAATGTTTTACTGTTCAGGTAAAGATTATCACAGTTTTAATAGCTGGTGAAGGCAGCATGAACAGTGCATGTTTTGAAGGGCTTCTCTCTTGTGGCCCCTCTCAATACATCAGCTTCTGCTCTGGAAAACTGGGAAGTTATCATTAGGAAGGAGCACAGGAAGAAGGAAGAGTTTTAGTGAATAAAGGCAAATATTTTTTCATACTGCTGTTCAGCCCACTGTTTCTTTGATTTAATTGAACAAAGCTTCCTATTTGCTGTAGGGTTTTCAGTTGCCCAAACCACCAGAGCCACCCTCTGTGGAAGTGGAATACTACACCATTGCAGAGTTCCAGTCGTGTATCTCTGATGGCATAAGCTTTCGTGGAGGACAAAAAGCAGAGGTGAGCCTTAGCAGTGCAGCTGGGAAAATTGTAATATTATTTGGCTGTTGCAGGGGACTGGATTGAAGGGGTAGGAGTGGAAAGCAATTGCTTGAGATTTTTGTCTAAGTAACATGTTCCTTGTCATTGCCCAGGTTATAGAAAAGAATTCTGGTGGCTGGTGGTACGTGCAGATTGGAGAGAAGGAAGGGTGGGCTCCAGCTTCTTACATTGACAAGAGGAAGAAGCCAAATTTAAACAGAAGAACCAGTACTTTAACCCGCCCAAAAGTTCCTCCCCCGGCACCTCCCAGTAAACCAAAAGATTCTGAAGAAGGAACAACTCCTGGAACGGTTTCTTCAGGAGATACCCAGGACTCTCCCCACAAGCTGAAATATGAAGAGCCTGAGTATGATGTGCCTGCCTTTGGCTTTGACTCGGAGTGCGAAGTGAGTGAAGGTCATCATGAAGAGGGCACTCCTGAAAAACGACTGTTTCAGCCCCTCAAGCCCTCTCCTGTGTCATCACTTCAGAAAGCAAAGTTCAAAGTAGGAGAGTCTTCAGAAGAAGTTGCTCGTGAAGAAGAGACCATCTATGAGAACGAGGGATTCAGGCGTTACGTGGAAGATGCTTTGTCCAACAGGGAATCTAGTGGAGACTCTGATTCTCAGAAAAGCTCCTCTCTTTCCTTGATCCGAAGGAATTCTCCATGTTCCAGCTCTCCTAAATCATCACTTGTGAAGCTCAAGATGGACAAAACCATCCAGCCCGATCTTGGAAAATGTCACTATTCCAGAAGTGAGGAGACAAAACCGAGGTCAGCTTCAGATGTTGGCTTACGTAGCATGCCAAGAACAGGCATGAAGAAGGAGCCTGGGCAGAGTCCTTCCATTAGAGCAAAGCCAATTGTTAGGCCCAAACCCTTCCTGAACAAGGCAGACTCTCAGAGCCAAGAAAAGATGGATATCAGCACTTTAAGGCGTCAGCTGAGGCCAACTGGGCAACTCAGAGGTGGGCTTAAAGGTTCAAGAAGTGAAGAGTCCGAGAGCCCCCCACACACAGCTTCCGAGAACCAAGATGATCCTGTTAGGAGGAGCTCGGCTGATCTCATTACAGCTCCTTCCCGTGGCATTTTCTGCTCTAGCCATCCAGCCAAAACTGAGCAAGAAAATGACTCCAGATGTTTCTATGTGACCACTGACTCATACCAAAAGGTACAGGATTCTGAAATTTGCTTCCCAGCAGGAGCAGAAGTGGAAGTGCTGGAAAAGCAAGCCAGTGGGTGGTGGTACCTGAAATATGGAGACATGGAAGGCTGGGCTCCTTCCCATTATTTGGCTCTCCCTGATAACCAGAGAGAAACCACATCAGCAGAAGCTGATGCCTCATTTGCCAGGAACAGGAAAAATGAAAACAAGTCAAACAGTTTAGAGAAGATAGAGAAGAGGGTTCAGGCTTTGAACTCCATCAACCAGAGCAAACGTGCAACACCACCCATCCCAAGCAAACCTCCTGGTGGTTTTTCGAAACCATCTGCGCCAGTCAAAATGAGGAATGGTGTGAGGCAACTTGCTGTCCGGCCACAGTCAGTGTTTGTGTCTCCACCACCAAAGGATAACAACCTGTCATGCTCCTTGCGCCGAAATGAGTCTTTAACAACTACAGATCATCTTAGGACCGTCCGTCGGAATTCCTCCTTCAGCAATGCGTGGTCACAGCCTGGTGATGCGAAGGGAAAGCAGCCTGAGCGGTCGGGTACAGAGGGCTCTGAGACCACCGCCAACCTCCCTACCCAGAGGAATGGGATTCCTGTGTCCACAGTCAGGCCAAAGCCCATTGAGAAATCCCAGTTCATCCACAACAATCTCAAGGACATCTATGTTTCCATTGCAGACTATGAAGGGGATGAGGAGACTGCAGGGTTTCAGGAAGGTGTATGCATGGAGGTCCTTGAAAGGAACCCAAATGGCTGGTGGTACTGCCAGATCATGAACGGTGTGAAGCCATTCAAAGGCTGGGTGCCCTCAAATTACTTGGAGAAAAAGAACTGATATTGCAATATCTTTAACCTCCCTAATTTATACTGTTCCTGCTGTGTACATGTGGAAAAAAAAAACAAACCCAAAACTCTTTGCTACACAAAAAGACATTTCCCTGTGCTCCAGTTTGTACAAAGGGATAAAAGGAGTCTATGCTGAGGACAAATTGCCGTGTTCTGGAGAGGTTTGTGGGGTTAATATGTCATAAGCAACCGAGGAAGATGCAGCATAGTCAAATGCCTTTTTGTGAAGTTGTTTAATAATCTTGTATGTGTAACAGGGTATGACGTCCCATCTTTCCCATTATTGATAGGAAACCAAATGTGTGCCTTTTGTGAGAGAAATACACATGCATCTACTTGGGGAGTTTTGTGCCAAACTGTTTTACCATCTTGGCTCCCTTTCTCCTCATTCTTGTCCGTACGTGGAATACCCAAGAGTTTTGAATGTGTTTCCACAACTTACAGTGAGAAGCAAATGGAAGCTTCTGAAACACAGAGGGACTCTAAACCTTTGGAGACGTTCACTTTTTTTTTTTTTTTTTTTTTTTTACTGTTCTCAACAGTTGGTAGGTCCAGAGTTGGAGCCTTTTCATTGTGGAGAGATTCGGTCTCCGACTTCAGCTGTGTTTTGTTGTTACTGCTAACTCACCAGAAAAGGCAATCAGGTGGTGTTGGTTGGGGGCTTTTTGTTTCCTTTCATTCTGTCTTGTTCTTTGAGTTGGGATTTCAGGTGTTCTAGGGCAGCAATGCCTACTGGTGCTTGTACAAACAAACCTACAAACCCCATGTTTAAGATTGTCAGTTACTTTGTAGACTCCATATTTAGTTCTGTGCCTGACTCCTGCCAGGTGATCCTGGTTGATTCTCTTCGTGGCGTTGGGTTTCTCAAAACTTGTCATAATATCAAAATGTACAAAAGTCCCTTAAGACACTAAAGACAAAATTGTCAAATGTGTCACTTGTTTTTGCAATCTGGTCCTAATCCAAGCGTGCTGACTGGTGGCAAGGTCCACCAAGGTATTAGAAATAACCATAACCTTCTGCAAAATCAGTGTTTACAATGAGGGGGGGTGGGGGAAAGCCATCAAACTTAGTCTGCACATCCTTAATTTGTATATTTTTGGGGAATTGCTTTTCTGTGTTTTGTTTTTGTCTTTTCTGTGCATTCTGGGTTTACTTTTTTTTTTTTTTTTTGGTCTTGTTTTACCAGAAGAGACTTAAAACTGAAGCAGGAGCCAAATATGTGTTTCTGTTCCCACTTGAATCCAAAAAGTACATTTGTGCTGGAAAGCGTGCCTGGGCTTCTCAGATTCAGAGATTTAATATCAAAGCAATGAGGTCTACAATGCATCTAACCAGGAAGCTGCCTCTTCTAGTTCCATTTCAGTTTGCCTTTCTTAACTTGTGCTTTGAAACGTGTCACATGGTGTGGGTAGTGTGGTGGGAAATGAAAGAGGCATCCATTGGAAAAGGCTAGGAATATGGAGTTATTTGTGAGGTAGTCAGCTCTTGCACTGTAATCGTCATTGGCTAAATCCCTGCACTACTTGAGGAAGTCATGCCTTTTTTTTTTTTTTTTTTTTTTAATGGCCTTGTTAATCACTCAAGATGAATATCTAGTTCCTTTAAATAATAGGCAGCATTGTAAATTTGTTTTAAGGGGGAAGGAGCAGACCATTTCACTCCTGGTTTATACAAAATGATACATGCCCTTTTTTTCCACAGTTTCATACCAATTTGGCTAGGGAGGTAAGCGTTATAAAGACTTTTAAAACAGCTGGGATCAAGGGGGTGAGTAAAATAGCACAACAATATCACGCATTACTGGGGATGTTTCTCTGCCAAAAAAATTTACACAATTTATACGTTGTTCTTGTCTTCTTTGTTTTCCCTTTTTTGTGGTTTGGGGTTTTTCTTAATTTCCGTGGTAACATTGAGAGAGTTGCCTACAGCTGACGTGACTGATGTCCTTTTGGTAGCTGAAAAAAACATCCAGGTGCCACAACTGGCTATGAACAGTGCTGTGGTTTGAGCAGCTCTCTGCATCCAGGTGGGGAGCAAGGCTGTTTGGTTGGGATCCCTTTAAATTGCGGTGGCAAGAGAAGGAGGTGTATCTGCACAGCAGCTTGTATTGCAGTGTGCAGGGTCCTCTTTGTACCACGTAATATATATGTATATATCCAGTTTGCCACATCTTACTGGATGTGTACCTGAGGCATTGTGGCCCTGTCTCTCATACTTCTCACCATTTTTAGTTGTACTAATATGGTAGCAGCCATAAAAGACTGCTGGAGCTGTTGTGAGGTTATAATAGAAGTATTATATTCTTCTGCTGGACAGTATTAAATAGAGCAATACATAGAGTTATCTGCTAGATTGCAGTACTAATAGTAGTGACTTAGTGACTCGTATTAATGTTGTTATGATTTATTTTAACAATAATGATGCGGAAGTGGTTCATTATTTTGAATTAATGCACTTTAACAATAAAGAAACCAAAACGGAAGCCAATGCAGAGAACCAAGTGCATTATTTAAAGGTGCAGTATATAATTATCATTTTCTTGAAGCACATATTTATTAAGAATTAACTTATTATTTAAAATATTCTAAAGTTTTGTTTAAAGACATTCCCACTAGGTCATCTCTTTGGGGGGATGTAAAAGCACAGCTCCCAGATCTTCTGCATTGAGCCACTGAACTCTCTGAGTGTGGTGTGGTGTGACGTGAGCCCCTGCCCAGCGAGAGGAAGGCAGCACGCAGGTGAGAGAGCCTGGACTACTATAAGGATTCGCACTTGCACCCAGCAAAGCCGAGCCCAGAGCACCTCTGAGCTGCAGGAGACCTTGCAGGGTTTGGGGTGGCGAAGCCCGTTTTTGGCAGCCGGTTGCAGTGCCTGGCTGCCGTGTGCCTTGCCTGAGTCTGGTACCTGGTGGGGGTGGGCTCACCGTGAGGCTCAGATTAGCGTGAGGGCTTCAGGATCTGCCTGTAAAACACGGGCCAGCTCTGTAACAGGCGCCAGTCTGTCCCACAGCTCCCTTTCCACCTTGCTGGCTTGCTTCTCCAGCTCTGGCTTTTGCAGGGAGGTGGTCTGCTGAGCTCCAGGTGGTGCAGGGGGTGACGCAGAGTGAGGGTGCCTGCAGTACTGCCAGGGTTTTCTCAAGCAGCAGCTCCGTGTCCCATGGCTCAGTTGCTCCTTTTCCCATCTCAAAGGCTTCACAGCCCCCTGAGGAAGGGCCAGAGCCTGTAGATGGGCTGCAAGGCCAGCTCCTGGCCTCCCTCCTCCCTCTGCCCCCACCTGCACCAGGAAAAAGGACGGGGTGCAAATGACCTACTTGGTGCTAGAAATGAATGTGGGACACTGCCCGGCATGCCGGGCTGCCCACCTTGTGGGAAAGCCTTGGTTTGGGCGTCCCTTTATTTGGTGGCTATTTTGACTGCTTGTGTTTAAAGGGCACTTTTAAAGCAAATACCTCCCAGTGCAGTTTTCCCCCTCTGATCTTACCATTGTCATAGCATCTCTCACTGATCTCTTTTTTTCTTCTTCTTTTTTTTTTTTTTTTTCAACTGAGAGATACCAGGAAAAGAGATCTTTTTTTTTTTCCCCATCAGCAAGCAGCTGTTTTTTTTTTTTGTCAGCTCCACCGATAGCTGAAATAGCAAGCCCTTTCAAGCCTTTTCCACTGTTAGCTGTGAAACAGAGTGAAAGGTCTTAAGCTAAATCAGAAAAGCAGGGCAGGAAAACCTGGCAGGGTGCCTCAGAGGACAGTGTAGTGCTAGAAGTGGTTTTAGCTCTTTTCTAATGAAAATGTTGAAATGTTAACGTCACCTTAAGCTTTATCTACTAAATTTGTCAGAACTGACACTGGATCAAGAGCAATATTTAAACGTAACGTACACCTCAGTGAACACTCAATGCAGAAATCAATAGTACTGTTTAAATTTCTCTTTTTCTGGTTTATTGTTGAACCAGACTGTGAAGAGGAAGAGCTCTGCAGGGCTTGGGCAAAGCCATTTGCAGCTGAAGGGGGCCCTCCTCCGGGGGGAGAGGCGGCTGCCTTGCTCTCCCCCGCTCTCCGTGCTTTCCAAAAAGTCTTGAATTTGGACCCGCAGAAAATCCAAACTCCAATGCCAGAGAACAAAATTGAAGAATGTGAAAATTGTGTCTTGCTGTATACTGCAACTTTAATAATAATGAGCACTTCTGAGTTCGTTATTGAGGTTTATATAATGCCTGAAAAGTTTAATTGCTGGTTTCCCTTGTCTCCCCTTTCAAAATACTTTCTTACAACAGCAAGAGTAATACGGTTTTGTTAGCAACCCTTCCCTGTGGGAGGCAATTCCTGTTAATTGCTTTAGCTCTCACACCTTGCAGTGGGTGCATGTACCAGTCCTTTGCAAGCCAAACTTTTCAAGATGAAAGATACAGTGGGCACGTGTGTCATCATTGGGATGCTTCACTGATGTGTCAACAAGAAGTTTTTAAATCAATGTGTACAGTAATGGCAAATACACAGTAATGAAGGATTGAAATTGGGTCACGGTTAGACTCTTAAAAAATGAAATTTCACATCTGCACAGTTATAACTAAAAAATGGATTTGGCCCTTAAGCATACATACCCCAAAGGCTCCTTCCGTTATGATGCTATAAAGTTTGACGAAGGCATTATATAATTGTTTTCATCACTTTCAGATCTTAATGAATCATATTTTATTGTAATATATATTCATTGCTTTCCTCAGTTAAAAAGAAAGTTACTGCTTTTATCTTATATGAGAAACAAGGGAATTTGATAAAGCATTCATTATTTTCATATTACTAGTATTAACAGAATAGAACTAGTACTATTTAATTTTAGATCTTCATAGCTAGCTTGTTAATAACTCATATTTTCCTGTGTTGTATCCTACTATTTTTTCTATTTTTTCCCAAATACTCTGCATTCTTGAGAAAAAACAAATCCGATGAGTGGATAAGTGCAATATTCATAGAATAAACAGGCCCCTCATCCAGGACTTGGAGTGGAACGTGCAGTGTGAAATGTTTGCAATTCTCTATTCATGCACTCTTAGGGGAAGGGGAAATGCAGGGGAGGGGGTGGCTGGTTGAAAGCAGGACCCTTGGGCAGGTAGGGACTGATAGCTGGGGTGGTTTGGGGTGGTAATGGCTGCTTTTCATAAAACAGCATTACCTGCTACTGAAAGTATGAGGATTATGCAGCGTGTTGCTAGGATTATGTATAGAATGTGCATTAACATCCTTGTCGATACAGGACTTCTGAGCTATGTTTGAAACACCCTGTATGTCACCCATGCATGATACTGTCTTCTGGTATGTCCGCTGGTCACGTCCTCTGTTACGCTTCAGAATTGATGATCACTTAAAAAGGGAAAAATAATTCTTCTGGTGCAGTCCCAAGTTTTGATACTGTATCGTTACTTGTATTTATTGCAAGAACTATGGGAGTATTTTTACAGGTCTTTATTTCTTTTCTTTCCTTATCGTTAACCTAAGAAAAAAGTGTTCCCGTTTTATCTGGGTTAGTTCTCACCTGCAGAATTCCACAGCTGATTTGGGTATTGATTTCATGTTTCTTGGCTTGCAAAGGCGATCTCTCAGGTCCAAAATAAAGTTGGGCAGAAAATTTGCCCTTCAAAAGAGGTTTTGCTTTAAATTCTATTTGAATGGAAGAACTTCCATCTGTCCAAAATAATGTGACTTTCCAGGTAGCAGCAAAATCTACTTACTACCTTTGAAAAACTGGACTGTTTCTGTAAGATGCAAGAGAAATGTGAAAGCCAGAGCATTTGATTCTCTGGGCTCTGGGAAGTACATCTCCTGTGGCCCTAGTTCTTGTCCCTGGAGGGGGGGTGTACCTCAGCTTTCTGCTTAATTTTTGTCCTGCTGTTCTTAGGTTTGTCAGGAAGCCTTAATACTACCAGAGACCTTTGCATTCAAACAGAAAAACTGAATTCTGCAGCTGTGCTGAGATAGTAGCAATTACATGATTTTGGAAGACCTCTAATACTTTGCAAACTAATCTGGGTTTGAGGAGTCAGCTTAATTCTTTCATGTGCTCTTGTCTAAATTGGCAAGAGGTCCATGAGCATCAGTAGAGTCACACTGACAGAAGACTTGCAGTGGAGCAAAGCGCCTTGCGGGTGCTTAGCATGGACTGTTCTCAGCAAAAGCAAGCACTGTGCACCGTTCCTACACCTCCAAAGGGTGCACAGGACTGCTGAGCCTTGGTGCTGCCATGCCACGATCCGCGTCCCTGCAGGTTATGCAGCTTTTTAAAACCAACTGGAGCTTTGCTGCTATTTGCTGGTGGCTTCCCATCACTGGCAGCTCCTTCTCTGGCAACTTCAGATGCTATTTAGCCACACAGCAAAGTGCTGTGTATAAATGCAGCGTTTGATAGCTGCCAACAGTACCAATATGACGGTCTGAGAGCAAATGTTTGTGTAAGTTATTTTATTTTCATTTGCTTTTAGTTGCTTGGTAGAAGCAGGGACCACCAATGTGGCGATGCACGGGGAATGTGTCTACACACTTGAACTGTTTGATGGCCTCTGCTTGCTCTGCCCCTGTGCTTGTATTTCTTTCTCTCCCTCTGTGCTGCTCAGTAGTCATGTCTGTCGTGTGTGTCTGTAATTTACAAATAAAGTACTGTATGTAGGGCTGGATCCAGAAGCCCCCACAGTCAGCTGACTTTGGGTTCAGATATAGGTTGCTGTTGCTGCTTTTCCTCCTCTGTCTTAGACCCAACTTGGAGCAAAGCACAGATGTCTGTAAAAAGTCACCCGTAACTCTACTTTGGGGTGTGCATGTATTGCCAAGGGTGGAATGAGGGGATCTTTTTTTTCTTGGGTGCCCTCACATCAGGGCTCTGGCTCTGCAGCAGTTGCTGGAGTAACAGCTGCGCTGCACCGTGTGCAGACCTGACTGGCGTAGGCAGAACAAATTAGTTGCTCCCATTTTATAATGTCAGGGCTGGGCTGGTCCCATCAACAATGTTCTTCATTTGTTCTTGCATCAAGGTAGCATTGATTCTAGTTGGAGTGCAATTTTTTTTTTGTTTTGTGTTTGGTTTTGTTTGGTTTTTTTTAATAAATAAATTTGGTGTAAAGCTTCACACTGGCGTTTTACAGACCTGATCTTGTCAGCATAAGCCACTACTGTCCTGAGTTGAGACTCCTGTTTGTTACTGAATTAAAATAACAGGAATTGTGTTGATAATTTGGAAAGAAATGAGAGGTAACTATATTGGCAGGGGAGAGATAGATAAAATATGAGGAAAAAGATGTTTCTAGTAAGGCCATAAATTATTTGGTCTGACACTGCAGGTGCTTTCTCTATGTAGACGGTTTTAATATGTCACTGCTCTGTGTTACGATATTTCATTATTGAGAAAAGATGATGTTTTTCACTCTGTGATATATTATGACAACCTGTATCCTGAAGCCAATGATCCACCAAAGGAGGACAACCACGGGTTACGTGTTTGTTGTAATCGGGGTGGTCTGTGTGTCTGGGGGTGCGTGTACACTGAGGTTCAGCTGACGGGGCAGGCAAGAGGCGTTCCAGTTCCAGCTCTGCCCGCCTTGGCCCTCTCTGAAGCAACCCCGTGCTAGTGGCTCCTCTGGTGAAATGCTGGGCTTGGTGCTCAGGGTTATTTGGTTATGATGGTACCTGTCTTGGTCCCTGCTTGGTGGAGGAGAAAAACAGAGGGGAGGGAGGGAAAATCACTTGGCACTGTAGGAGAATTTTTAAAAAAAATAACATTTAATTTTAAAATAAATATTTCGGGCTTCTCCAGATATTCGCCTTCAAAGCTGTGTTAGTGACTGCATTTGAGGTCTGAAATTTAAATAACATGGCAGCTTTCTCTGTGCAAACAGTTCTTTTGTGGTTTAAGAGCTTGTTCTTGAACTGCTTTTGGGTCACCAGGGAAGTAGAAATAAAAAACCAAAATCCCACCATCACCCCTGGGCTTTAGGCTGCAGGGGGCATCAAATACTGTTCTGACTCTGGGTCCCCCTGAGCGCCCAGATTAGGTTTGTTTCCATTCCCTAGAAGCAGGGCAGAAGAGAATAGTGCAGTCATTGGAACTTTAGCCTGTAACAATTAGTAAACTGGAACAAATAAAAAAGGAATTAAAAATAAACCTTTGAAAAAATGAAATATTTCAGTGAATAGCTGACTTAACTATTTCCTGTCCTGGATTTTCATGGTCTGGGGTGAGTTATAATTGTTTCCAGTCTCTAGGAAGATTTTTTCTGCAGCATGCTGAATAGGCTTGCTGAAAAATCTTGATCATTACTCATTATGAGTTCAGACCAGGAGTATTGCAAAAGCAAAGCGTGTGTAGCATTTATAATGACTCTTTTTTTTTACTGAGGGTCCAAAAGGAGCATTGTGGGGTCAATAGTGTACAGGGTAGGCGTGTTTCTGCTGCCTGACTAACTTCACATTACATCAGTGCCGTTTCTTTATTGCAGATTTAATTGCAGACAGCAGTGCTCATTACTCTGCTTGCAATGTTTGCGTGAGCGTCCTCAGTTAAGACTCAATATCAAGTTTCATGTCAGGAGAAGTCTTGTCAGCAGTTTGCTTAGGCTGAAGCTCAGATGCGGACAACTCAAGGTGGGTGTTGAAAGCAGCTCAACTGGACGTGTACATCTGTAGTTGTTTCCAGAGCTGTTAATTAGCCCAAATTGTCTCTGGAAATGGTGGGTAGTCAATTATGGGGAGCCTAAACCTGTTGTGCTTCCCTCTGTTAGCAGATCAATTGCATGTGTCCGGACTGGAAACTCCTATGGGATTTGTTGTCCCGAATTTGAAAAAAAAAACAACAAAACAAAACATTTTTTTGATCTAGGCCTGGTCTAAGTGAGGTTTTGTAGTGGGTTTCCTGGGTGGTTGATGTTCTTAATGTGACCTTGAATAGTAGATGCTGTTGTCATTTCTGTGTTGGTGTAGCGCTCCATTTTTTAGTGGTCAGGTGGTGGGAATGTACCTGGTGGGAGCTTGGCAGAGTATGTCGGTGACCAGAGACAGAGAAATGTGTGGCTGGTCTTAGTGTGTGTGGCTAAGTTGGTGACACTTTTTTGTCTTTTTTGTTTGTTTTTGTTTTTAACGTGGGAACCATTCTGTCTGTTCTGCTTGGGAAAAGGTCTAGAAGTTGGTGTGGTTTCTGTTGCAGTATATATGAGAAGGAGTAACTGAGAGATTTATTTTTTTTTTTAATTTTTAAGAGAGTTTGTGGGCAGGAGTCCATTCAGTTTGTTTTGGGTTGCAAGTTAAGCCAAGAGAGGAAGAAAATTAGTCTGGGGAAACCCTTTTTTTTGTGGTAACAGCTTTTGACCATATTTTCTCGTGGCCTCTGATCAAGCTCCGCTGAAGGTAGTGGAGTGAATATTGTTCATCGTGCAGATGTTGGAACCAAGTATTGATTCTTTCAGAGCTGACAAGTATTTTGACATTCATGGCACCACTCCTTAATGTACCTATAGCAAATGTGAGCTAAAGACAGATGTAGTAACTGCAGCCTCATGCATTGCCCGGTTTTTGTTTAATGAACTCAAGATGGTGACCAGTTGGATAAAACTGTTTGTTCAGTGAACAGCTCCTGCAAGGGTCCAGATGTGCTTAGGTCTCTGAGATGCTTTCCTAGAAAAGGGAATCAAGTGCATGATAGAAAATTTTGCCTTTCTGAGTCATTCCAGTAAAACTGAAACCCCAGAAAAATTACTAAATTACTTTGGGGGGGGGTTGTTTTATTGTGGGTTTTTTTTTTTTTTTTAATTTTTGCACTTAACAGTACCTTTTGCCATTGATGGCAAGAGTTATTGTTAGAATGGGGCATCTGAGCTCACATTGTCTTGAGCTGGCACAAAACAGAAGACCTTTTTGTGACTGGTCCCTGAGTAGTCTGCATGTAAGCGTGGTAGATTTGATGCAGATTAGAGTACTTCTCTCTGGGCCAACACAAAAAGATGCGTTATCAGTGGGGAAAACATAGCTCTCCTTTTTGCCAAGTGACCCTGTGGAGGTGTTCCTCAAGCTTTAGCACAAATCAGCTGAGGACCTGTGGGTTCTTAGCTGATACATGCGGTACCATGGGCCTGGTTCTGTGACTGGGACAATAAAGTGCATCTCTGTCCCGGTGAGAATTAATGAAATTATCATAGTGCAAGGTTGTCATTTGCTCTGGATATGACAGTGGTGAGCAAAACCTTCCCCCTAGTCCAGACTTGCAGACTTGACTTCAGTGCCCAGTCCAGAACTGGTTTCAGAGATGTCCCCATGGTGATGTCATTGTAGGCCAAGTGCAGTAAATGGTAGGGTTGAATATCACCAGATTGTCCCGTGTCTGCTCATGTCACAGGTGTGGGTGACTGGGTTAGGGTTCTGCAGCCCTGTGTGGGACAGGTGCTGCATATGGGGGGGGGGGGGGCTGTCCTCTGTGACTGCGGAAAGGCCACTTGCCGTGCCCAGTACTTGCTCAGAGAACTGCAAAACAACATAAAGCAGTGGAGGTTTGGAGTTTTTCCCTACAGCAGCACTTACTGAAGCAGTGAAGTAAAAACAAATGTTTGTTTGGGGGATTTGAATCACATCTGTGCCTGTAAAGGTGAAAACTCTGCATGGTTGTCTCAACAGGGAATGAGAAAGACGGATTGTCTTGGGCAGTTGTGCATGTGAAGATGCAGAGCAAAACCTTCAGGTCGCTGTGCCTAAAAGTAGATCCTGGCATTTCTCTTTAAGCATTTATTAGAGCAGGTGTTATCCTGGAATTGAATAGCATTTAATAATGGTTAATTAAGACTGTTCAAAAACCCCTGAAGGAAAAGAAAAGACAAATCGAGTTCTGAACGCTTGTAGAGGAGGGAGTTGAAATAAATGTAAAATATTGCCAGGTGCTTTATGAACTTAATTTTTCTCCTAGGATTGTCATAGATCCTTGTCATTGTATCCTGGCTCACGCTAGTGTTATGGCACAGTAATTGGGCAGTGACACCTCTCTGCAAAAATTCATAGCCATGTGTCTGTGATGGGCATGTGTGTATTGTAAAAGATGAGTCTAAAACCAGCCTGGAGTAAACGATGCTTGATAAGTGAGGTCCTGATTTGCCTGTTCCAGATATGCCAAAACAACTTGCATTTAGGCAACTTCAGCTCCTTCCAGGCAGTTGCCATCACACACCGTCAGCATGCAGGTGCTGCCGTCTGCCGGGTTTTGGAGGGTGGTAAATGCTACTGGAAAGGGAAATTCAGGATGCACACTGTCACTGTTCTTCAGCCGTGCCCGAAGTCAGAGCTGTGCCAGGCCAGAGCAGGATCAGACCCTTGGCACAGTGTTTGCTGTGTCCTGCAGGGCTGAGCTCAGCTCTGCCAAGTGTTTTGAGTGATGCTCACTGGTGCTGTGCACTGCGGTGACGCTCCCCTCTCCGTGCGTGCAGGGCCTGGGCAGGCTGTGAGGGACTGCCAGAGTCCGAGGGTGGCAAATAACCGAGTTATTGCAGGTTCTTGCAACGTGAACCTCTTATGTTTTCAAAGACTCAGGCAGAAAGGGCTTGTTCAGCAGACAGTACCTGTCATCTCCCAGTTCATTGACTGCTTGAACCAAAGGTGGTGCTAAATCCGATCTCTGTAATATTTATATTTTGTTGGACTTTTTTTTTTTTTTTTTCAGTGTTTGATAAAACAGATGCAGTGTTCTTCCTACATGAGAAATTTAGTCCCGGCTTGGGACCTGGTTAACTCACTGGACCTTCAGGGTCCAGAATTGTTGCTTGTTAACATTTGAGCAGGCTTGCAGTGTTCTGGGGGGAGGTGGGAAAAGGGTACTCTATCTTCAAATGCTTGCAGACTGTAAGAATTGATTTGTGATTTTTTTTGTTTGTTTGTTGGTATTTTGTTTACATTGCCTCTTATGCCCTAAGGAAAAATAAATTTTTGACCTTTTTAATTATGATCCAGTTGGTTTATTTTGGTTGTTTGTTTTTGGTTTAGTACTGGTTGGATTCCACCTGTGTTTGTCAAATCACTGAATTTAGCTCTCTAGGTACACATGCAATTGCAAATTTCAACTTAGGCTTAAATGGATAAAGGAGTTTCTCTTGTCCCCTGGCACTGAGCTGTTATTGTATGCTGTATTTTTTTTTCTTTTCTAATCCACCAAGTTTTATGGACTGTTCACCTTTGCCCTCAAACGTGAAGACCTTTTGTCTGTGTTGAGCAAAGTCTAAAGGTTTAAAATAGTCTGTCAGGATGTTTTTGTGGAGAGAGATGTGGTATCAGATCCAAAATAAGAAGAAAAGCGTCCTTTTACACGAGTGGCCCTTTGGTTCTGTGATAGAAGTGTTGCTCTGCAGGTTCGGATGGGCCTGCAGGAACACCCTGCAGGCTGCAGAGCAGGTGGTCCTTGAAGATGGGATATTAAGGTCTGGTGGGCCCTGCTGACTCCTCTCCTCTGGCTTTGAAGGTTGGAGGCCCTAAACAGCTCAACAAGTAGTTCTTTGCTGCGTGAAACTGCGTACAGGTAAAACTGGAGAGTGTCTCCTAATGGCTCCCCCACTCCTTATGTGGGATATCTCTCAGGGATGCAGAAGGCAGTGGATTAGGGTATATAATGCTTGTAATAGGGGGTGTAACAGTTGAGAGAAAATGAGGTGGTTTTCTAGCTCTTCAGTTCCCAACTCGGTACTAGAAGCCCTCCGGAGCGTTGTCCGTTTCCTCACTGTCTATTAGCAGTTTGCAAACCTGTAGGTAAAGGGGTTGTGCCAAGTGCCTGGCTGCCACCCGGGGAAGCTGGGCTGCAGCGGGGGGGTTGGTCCTCCCCAGCTTCTCTACCCAGCAGCAGCGAATGACCTGGCGTGAATGCACCCCTCGCTTTAGCCGGGGCTGTGCCTTCAGCATGTGCTGTGGCATTTCACAAGCAACCCGTGGAGAAGTGAGTCTCACCCAGGCTGCGAGAAGAGCCAGCTCTCTGTCGGAGGCACGGCGTTTGCTAGCATCGCCCGTGGGATGTTCCTCCATGCTGGCACGGAGGTGGCTGGTGCCCTGTCTGGGCAGCCCAGCTCTCTGAAGGATGCCAGGAGCTGGACCTGGGGCAGCACACAGTCCTGGGCATTTTAAGGTACAAACTTAGCAGTAAGTGTGTCTGGGAACTGTGCCCCTTCTTACCCTGCGTGTAGTGAGCCGGTCAGCTCAGGGCTGAAAGGTGTTTTTTCTGGACTGGTGCAATCCCCATAGCCTAGTGCATCCCCTCGTACAGTGTAACCCGCTGCCAGCTGCTCCCTTCATTCCCCGTTCTCCTCCCAGAGCTCTGCTGAGCAGCCTAAAACGTTCTAGTCCTGCTCGTGTGCGTTTGCAGTATTTGTGAAAAGGAGAAACTCGGCGCTGGGAGAAGGGGGAGCGGCTGCGCGCCGTGCCGCGTGCGGAGCACCAGGTGGCGATGCTGGACCAGCGCTGCCGCTCCTGGATCCCTCCGGGAGCATCCTTCCCTCCAGCCTTCCTCCAGCCCCTCCTCGCCCCACCCCCCCCCCCCCCCCCGCGCGCGCC
>JAVJGJ010000062.1:22913811-22966469 GCA_035590215.1 Microhierax caerulescens
GCGCCCCCCCCCCCCCCCCCCCCCCCCCCCCCCCCCCCCCCCCCCCCCCCCCAGCCCGGCCCCGGGGCTCGAGCAAGCCCGGGGGAAGGCCCGGGCGGCCGCGGCGGGGGGGTTGCGCTGGTGGGGGGGACACCTTGTCGCTGGGGGGTGGGGGGGTGGGGGGGTCTGTGCTGCGCCGTGATTGTGTCTGTAGAGGACGGATTGGGAGCGATGGTGCCGTTGCAGATCTGGTTTGGATTTGGTGAGCTGCTGGTGGTGGCCTGGGGAGGCAGGGCAGGGTGGCTCGGCGATGCGCAGCGGGCGAGGATGCAGCTTGCAGGGGCTGTGGCACGTGGCAGCGGCAGGAGGCGATGAACAGGCAGGGGCTGGCAGAGGGGAAACACAGGGGCACCTGCCCTGGACCCTCCTGATGCCGAGGGGGGGGCAGATCTGAGCTGGGCCCAAAGCATCAGCACTTCGCTCTTCCCAGCGTGTGGCAGTGCTTGAGCTCAGCACATGTGGCAGGGGCTGTCTGGCAGGTCGGTGTCCCCAGGGCCTGGGGCAGTTTGTATTGTGCAGCTCTGTCCCCTTGCTCTTGAGGGCATGAGGCGGCTTCCCGTGGCTGGGCTGTGACCAGAGAGGGCTTTCCAGACCCACTAGAGGTCCTCCTGTCCCTGGGAAAGCAGGAGCTGGGAACCATTCTTGGAGTGCAGCACAGGTGTGTGCAGACTTGCCTTGTCCCAACAGCTCCTTAGGGTGGTGTTGGAGAAAGCTGGGTTGGAGAACTGGGTTTGCTTTACCCAGCCTGGAAAGTTTCAGGCCACTCCCCAGTGACTGTTAAGAGTGGAATAGCTTCAGCTGGAGAGGCTGAGGACTCCTCTCCTGGGATGTCCCTGTCCCTTGGCAGATGGAGCACCCACACTTGAGGGAGAACATGGTACCTCAGTTATGTCCTGTGACAGAGTGATCCAGCCAGTCCTCATCTGCTGAACAGTTACACAAAAGGACGAGGAGGAAATCTCACACAGCTGTGTTGTAGGGTCCTCCTGAGCAGATCTCTGCGGCAGAGGAGCTGTTGGGTTTGGGGCATCACTCTGGAGAACGGAAATTCCCTGTGGGTCCCTGTGTCCCTTGCTACGTGCTGAGGAAGCATCTACGTCTTGCTTCAGCATCTCCCTTGGCCATGCCACGGCTTGCCAGTCCGCCTTCCCAGCATGTTGCTCAGCTTAGGGCTGGTACCCTCCTGTCAGGTGCTGGACTATCGTAGTTCTGCAGAGCTGGGGTGGGGACACTGGGCTATTTTACTGTACCTCATCTTCAGCCACCTTACCTGGCCCCTACTAGGCTGAGCAGCATGGTACTGGGTTCCCTCACAGCACGCTTCCTCTTGTGCTGGTGGAAGGCTTTTTTTGCAGTTCCAGGCACTCAGGAGAGACTTGTGCAAACAAGGCAAAGAGAGTAAAGAAGCTGTGTCCTCTCTCTGGGAAGGGTGTGAAGAGGCGCAGGAGCATGGGGCTTAAGCCTGCAGGAATGCGGTCAGCCCTTGCTTTTATTTTTGTGGCTTCCTTTATTCCTTAGGTGTGTGCGGTGTCCATCAGGAGGGCTGTTTGTTGTCCAGCTCTCAACACCCCCTCATCCTTGGGCACTGGAGGAAAGCCTGAGCCCCCTCTCCACTCAACTCCCCCCAAGGAAGAGGCTCCCATGCCACTGTTGCTCCTACCGCAGCCCTCACCACTGCACTGCCCACTGTGTTTGGCCGCGCTTGTGGAAGTGGTAAATACTCAGCTGCCCATGCTGCTGCAGGATACCTAAATCAACTTTATTCACAATCACAGTTATCCAATTTTTCACAATGAGTTATTCTTCTCTTTAAACAGAACACAAAACACCTTAAAGTAAAGCAATGAAATGCAAATGACACAAGAGCACGGAGGTACGTGGGAACTTACACCAGTCAAACAAAACAAAAGGTTAGGATTGTTGTTACTGTTACTGCTTTTGCTGTTGTTTTTTTCTCCCTGGCAATCACTTTGCTCTCCTCCTCCCTGTTCACAGCTGGAGGCCATCTCATGCGGGGAGCAGGCCCTAACCCCAATTTTCGAGTTCGGATGCTGGGGGAGCTTTCGGCTTCTGCTAACTCCTAGAGTTTGGTCCACAGTAAAACAAACACAGGTATATATTAAAACACTCTGAATTCAAAAGGTGAAAAGGGAGTTCACACTACTGCACTGGTACCCATGGATGGAGTTTCTTGAAAAATAAAACATACCCCTTGGCTTGGCTTGCCTTGCGTGGAGGGGTACCGGTCCCACAGGTGTGGTGAAGGCTCCGGAGGCTGCTTATTGCACGTTTCCCCACATCCACTCTTTCACTGACATCTTCCTACCCCTCGCGTTCCTTCTTTCCAAAATCTTTGCACTTGGAGTTTGTGTAACTACTAAACCAGGCTCCCGCTGTCTGCCTGTCACAGCAGGCAAGCTGGGGGCTGGCTCCGTGCCTGCGGACCAGCCATGCTCCTGGCATGGCTACTGTCCCTCCGCCAGGCTGGTGCCACCCCGGTGTCCTCCCACCCTCGCTGAGGGCATCTGGGTGCAGGAGCCACTGCGCTCCGGGGCTTCTGACAGTCAGCCTGGCGGGCAGGGCTGGGTTAGGGCTGTACATGGGAGCACGCAAAGAATTAACACCAAGCCCTGTAACCAGAATATATCAGCGTTCAAGTTAACGCTGCCTGCTGGGGTGGGCTGGGGGTAGCTGCAGACCCCTGTGGCAGGCTGCAGGGATGGCAGTGCCTTCAGAGAAAGGCTCTGCAGCGCGGTGTCCAGCTAGCAGCCGCTCTTTTTCATTTCCTCAAGAGGACAGAGTGAGGTTATCAAGAATCTGTTTTCCAGGTGCTCTCAGGAGCAGGCTCCCGAGTGCTCCTTCACTTGCCTGCTGCCTGGGGGGGACATGCTGTCCCCCTGCATCCTATCAGTGGTCATACACTAGTGTGAAGGAAAAAGCTCAGCAGGAGGGGTGCAACTCCACAGCCTTCCCCAGCCTGGCCTGATGGGCAATGTGGCAGGGCAAACGCCTCCGCTGCTGCACCCCAGTCACCCACCAGGGCCCAGACACTGTCTCTGGCTCCTGGAAGGCAGCAGGATGGGGCTGGAGGGAAGACAGGCAGCCCCTTCTGCTGCAGAGCCACCCTGCCTGGGCCCAGGGGCAGCCAGTGACCATAGGATGACGGAGCAGCAGTTGTCACGACAGCCATGGGGGCTGCCACTGCAGGCATCCGTCTGGGGACAGCAGGGGTTCTCAACTGGGGCGGAAGGTAAGTGGATTAATTTAAACAAACCAAAGCAAACCAACCCCCCAAGCTATTATTGGTTTTTTCTTTCTTCCTAACACGTAAGGACAGCCACGTCCTGCCAGCGGGCTGGCTGTGCAGGGCCGGGTACCACCTGGCTGATTTTGTCTTAAAGCACAGTGATAAAGTTACCAGTAAATGAAACCCGCAGACATGTGGGTTTATACATTCTTCCCCAGTGAGGCTGGGGTTTTTTGTTTCTTTTTTTAAAATTTATTTTCTCCCTCACAAGTACTGTCTGGCTGGTAGGGGGAGGATAAGTGAGGGAGCCACATGCCCTTCTCCTGCAGGCCCATGGGGCAGAGATGCTGCTGAATCCCTGGTGCTGCGTGGAGACCACGTGCGAGATGGGCAGTGGGTGTCTAAGAGCCGCTCGTCACGCAGTGGAATGGCGTCAGGAGGTGGCAGGACGCTGCTGGGAGGGAGCAAGGCCAGCGCCAGTGCTGGCTGCCAAACCTGCCATGAATGCCTCTGCCAGGGAATGGTAAGGGAGGAGCAAGGGACAGCCCTCAAGGGGCTGCTTTTCTGCCTGCAGACATGGGGTGAGTTTTGCTTCACACATCCTGGGTCCTTTTCTGCACTGACCTGAACCTTTCCGCTGTGAATGTGCTCACTGCACCTCCCTCGCTCCGTCCTTTCTAAGGGGCTTCCTACAGTCAGGCTGGTTGTACACGGAAACATGTTGCTTGTTCCTCCTCTGCTGCTAAGCTGTCCTCTGCATACGGGGTGTCTCCAGAAGGAGATGTGTAACACTGAACCTTTTACCACTCGCTGTGCCTGCTAAACATTGGAGACTCCCCTCCGCTGCGCATGGTATAGAAAAGGGACGACTGCACCAGCTGGTTGGGTTTTTGTGTTTTTTTGAGATAAAGTTTAAAATCCACAAGGGAGAGTAGTCCATCACAACTTCCCTGACATGCTGGAGTTCAGCCCCAGGGCTTGCTTGGAGGGTAGAAGAGCAGCGTCTAAGCTTGTGTCATCTGTTGTCCATGGAAGAGGGGATCAGGGTGGTGGTGGGTGATGTTTTTTGAATCTCCTGGATGATGAACAGAGACCAAGACCTGCGTTGTTTCACAGCCTCTTCCTCACCTGCCCAGTCCCCACCACAGCATCTGCTGCTGCTCTAAGTGCTGCGGTAGGTTTTGATGATATCTTTGATGGCCCGTCTGCAAATGGGGCAGCAAGCGTTGGCCATCTTCTTGAGCTTCAGCCCACACGAATAGCAGAGACACATGTGTCCACAGGAGTAAATGACTGTGTCTACCATGTTCTCGTAGCAGATGGTGCATTCATCTCCCCAGGGCCCAGAGACGGACGGGGAGATGGGTGACTCAGGCAAGCTGATTGGAGAGTTGGGAGCTGTGCCTGGAACACAAAGAACAGGGTCACTCATGCTGCTTAAAAGGCATCCTGACATCCCAGGGTAATTTCTGCCCTGAAGCTAGCTGCTGAGGGAGGAACCGTGCCCTAGCAGAAGGGGATGCTCCAGGATCAGGGGTCCTGCCTGTGACCTACTGTCCCACTTGGTGAGTCCTGGTTCACATGCCCAAGCTCAGGGCAGCAGAAAGGCAGCATCTGCTGGGATCTGCTGCCCACGCAGAGCAAACCAAGAGACAGCTGTTCCCGTGCAGCAGGGACAAAGAGCAGTTTCACGTTTCTAAACCACTGTCTAAACATTAACAAAGGAGGAAAAATAAGGAGGCGCACATCAAGCCATCTGCTTTGAAAAGGGAGAGGCTGGGTGGCACATGGTGGTAGCAGCTCCCAAGACAAGCAGAGTTTCATCTCTAGGGCTGATCCAGGGATGTGGGACCACAGTGCCTGGCTACAAATCACCCCGTGTGGCTGCTTCAGGACAGGGGTGGGGTGGTACCCGCAGGGACAGCATCTAGCTCATAGTGAGCCATGGCTTCAAGAGCTGCAATGGGCTGCAGTAATTGTACTGGCAGCACACACGTACTAACCAATGAAGAGCAAGATAATGAAAAAACTTCTATTTTCCCCCCAAACCCATTAAAATTCTGAATGTTTGCTGCCACCAATTATTAGACCTGAGTCTGATGATACCTTCAGCAAAAAACACTCTTGGTTTGGACAACAATGACACGGATTCGTTAAGTTATATATTTCACCATCAATGCCTTGGGATCATGCAGGTGCCTGGGGTTTTAAAAATGCTGCAGAACAGCCCATCATTTCCTACTGCATGTACATTTATCTAAATCTCACTGGAATTCATTGGCATAGTAGAAATATCCATACTGCCTTTTTCTGAAGAAGGTAGTGAAGGTGTGTGGAGAGGGAAAAGGGGGCTGTAGGGCACAGCCATAGCTCCAGTCTGAGCTAGCATGCAACACGTCACTGCCACACAGTTCTCCAGAAGGAGCTGTGCGTCACTGGGCCATGCACACAACAGAAACTCTGCTGCCTCCCTTGGGAGCTTTCATGATGAAAAAGGTTGGAAAAATATTGCTGTCTAGGCATCTAAGCAGCTTCCATGTAAAACAGACTGAAAATAGCCTTTGCAGAGGCTCTCCCTTCCTCCCCGAGGGAGCTGACAGGGGACTGTTGATCACTGTGGTTTTAGAGTCCTTTTGGGAGACAAGTGTGAGGACCACGGAGGGAGGCAGAGGAAAGGCATCCCCCCACACTACTTACCACTGATAGAGCTGCAGAGGGGGCCAGAGCCACACGTAGACAAGATGGGGCCAGAGACACCGCTGCAGAGGATGGTGGGGGAACTGGGTGTTGATGTGGGTGAGCTTGGTGTGGACAGTCCCAGCCGCTCTGCTAATATGGTGGAACCTACAGCACAAGAAAAGAAACCTACAGTTAATTTTTAAAAACGGGGCTGACAAGGCACTGGGGGTATGTGGCAGGGGGTGCAGCACTCAGCACTTGTCAGGATTTGTGTTTCATCAGCTTGAACTCTAGAGGAGAGAGAAATGAAAAAAAAAACAACCTCGTATGCCTTTTTAAATGCTAGTAGCTGGCTCTGAAGAGACTCCGAGCTCCCACAGCCCCTGCGTTTGCTGGAGCCGCTTTAGCCATCATAACCCTTTGTTTCTGCCCTTAAATGTGTCTCAGGTCATTGAGTGCAATTATTTTCCTTACAGTTTCACACTCGTACGTACCCTCAGTACTACATCCAGCGATAGGGCTGTAGCCAGCAGAGGACACAGCCTGCAGTAGGGTGGGCTGGACCCCAGCACAAGCACGTACCCCCTTGCCAAAGTACTCTTCACTAACCCAGTGCAACACTGCATCACTCCAGGCTCCAACAAATTCATGCAAAGTCACTCAAGGAGTTCCCAGAGACAAACTCAAGGGTTTGGCAATCAGGAAAACAGCTCTGCTCCCTGCTCTGCCTCCTTTGTGGGGTGGCTTCCGTCAGAGGTGAGGATGCCACTGAAATGCATTTGGCTCTGGGATGAACAAGGACACCTCTCCCCCAACTCAGGAACATTTTCTCCACTCTCTGCAAGTCTGGATATGATGGCTCAAGAGTGCAGAGCCTCTTCAAGTCCCTCCTAGGTGTCCCCAGCTCCATTACCTCCCGCTCTCACTGCCCACCATTACCTCTGCGTTACTGTGCTGTCTGCCAGAAAAGCCAGCTCTGCCCCACAGCCTGCTTGGCACCCTCCCCTGCCTCAGCCACTTTCTTCTGCTGCTATAACAAGTATCTTAAAGCCCCTTCCAGAAGGGAAAAGAATGGGAACACTTAAAACTCTAGCAAGGTTTTGCAGGGGAGTTTCATTATTAACGACGCAGCCTGGTCTTCAAGTAAGACAGTGGCGAGCCAGCAGCACACGCGTGCATGAACCAAGGTGCGGTTTCTTACTGGTGAGAACTAGTTTCCCTGCGGTTTTCAAGTTTCTAGTTCCCAGCTAAGACAACCAGG
Organism: Microhierax caerulescens; assembly: GCA_035590215.1. Classification (NCBI taxonomy): domain Eukaryota; kingdom Metazoa; phylum Chordata; class Aves; order Falconiformes; family Falconidae; genus Microhierax; species Microhierax caerulescens. The sequence goes on from JAVJGJ010000062.1 coordinate 22,921,038, forward strand.
GTGACTCCAAATCAGAACTAAAACGCTAAGACTTCTCCATGTGACCATATAAGGAGCCGAGAGACACAGAGGGTTTGGATCCGCAGTGTCCTCCAGCAGCCGGAGGCTACTCTCCGGAAAAAACGTGGCAGGAGGAGGCCAGGAAAACCCCATGCACCAGCCAGGTCCTTCGGTGCCTGTTTGCAGGGAGGCCACTGAGCCACGGAGGACTAAACCTGGGAAGCAGTGACTCCGCGTGCCAACTGTGGGCTGTGCTAAAAAAAAAAAATAAAATAAAAAAATCAAAAGCACAGCAGCAGCCGGTGCCAGATCCTCCTGCCCTTGATAACAAAACTGAGCATTTTAAATGTAGCACAGGGACTGAGGGGGGGTCACATCTAGGTCAAAATCTGTTCTGGGGACTGCATACAGCAGAAGCAGCAATTAGCTTCAGCCTTCAGTCACTTAGTTTTACCCCTCTTCATGCGAGGAGCGCTTTGCTCCCAGGCACTAGCTGAAGTTCAATTAGCGTCTGCAAAAGACTTTGGGGCGCTCACACTTGAGATGCTGTAGAGAGGCACCTCCTTTATCACACAGAAGGCAGCTGAGGCTCAAGTTTAGCTCCCAAAATATGCAGAGAACGATGCAACCCCTAACGACAGCCACTAGCAATGGCCCTTCCCCTCTAATCTGACAGATGACTGTGACCGCAGCAGAAAACTTGCCCTGTGGGTAACGCACACTGGGGCACAGATTTCAGCTCGTTCACTGCACACTGAACAAATATGAGCACTGAGCAGCTGAACGAGGTTTTCAAGCCTCCCCTCTCCCCCCCGCAGCCTGGAGACATTTCTCCCGTTCAGCTGACATGCAGCACATTGCATTTCTAACACCAACCTGGTCATTTCATTAAATGCAAAATAAAGACTACCAGGAGCATTTTTCTTCCTGGACTAACCAAGGATTTGGAGGTGCCCCAAGTGTCACAGAGTATGAACCGATGAAGCATGCTGGCAGCAGTGCAAATGGCCTTTCCACAGTGCAAGGAGAGCTCATCAGTGCAGGAACCACAAGCTTCTCTGGTTGTAGCTGGTCTGAGTCCCAAAATGGCCTTACCCAAGACCCAGGGGCCACCACACACCTTCCAATTCTTTCTCCTAACACAAGGCGCAGCTCTTGACTTTTCTCCAGCCTAAGTACAGAGCTTTGTTTCAAACAGTCTGAGTTCCCTACCAGACAAGACGCACTTCTCCCTTGGTGACAGAATAATCAACATAAGACACGTTACTCACGCTGTTAATATATTGCTGGATGGTGTGCAGATACCATGACAAGGAGCATGGAATGAGATCATGTGCAGGGTGGAATGAGTGTGGCCAACTTGGCTTAACTAAAACCAGACATATGTGCTCAAGGCCAAACATGCTCATTGTGTGCAGCGAGCTTCCACCAAGAGCTAGCTTTCAAACCACGATTTAAAAAAAATTAAATAATTCCAAATAAATCAATTTAAACATTCTTCCTTTCTCTAAAGGCCCCACACAAATTGTCTCTGCTGCTAACTTGTCTCACGCTCGATCTCAAACATGCCAAACACACTGGAATCACCTTTAAATGGACTTTGAACCATTTGCTGGTTTATCTTTGCAAAGTCAAATTATTAGCAAAATCCAATGCAGATTGACTCTTTCTCTGCACTTCTGTCATCGCTCTGGGAGAGGTGTAAATAAATGAACCTGTATGTTCACCCCCAAAAGTACAGAGAGTATTATATTTTCAGCAGAAGAGAGCATTACCATGGAATGTACAGACAACATCATGCCAGGAAAGGCTGCTAATATGCTAAAGGTTTGTGATTCAGAATGGTCTTGCCAAACTGGAAACGGGATCAGATATAAATGGGATGGTATTCAATATGATCAAATGCAAAATGCAGCACCTATTCAGCTCCCCAAATACAGGACAAGGAATTAGTCCATTCAATCAGAAAACCAGCCGTCCTACAGAAAAAGGCCTGGGGATTGCTGGAGGTCACCAGCTGATCATAAATCAACCACGCCGTCCTGTTATGGAAAGGTTGTGCCAATCCAGGGTCATATGAGGCTGGTTAAGGACCGGAGCAGGAGCCTGGAGGCACTGTGCTATCTCTGTGCCTGGAAATACTCAAAATCCAACTGAGCATGGTCTTGTGCTTCTGTAACTTGGAAGTTAGCCCTGCTTTGAGCAGGAGGTTGGATTAGGTAATTCCCAGGGGTCTCTTCCGACCTAAAATGTTGTATGATTCTATGATTTTTAGATGACCACATTTTTCACAGGCTGCTCAAAGGGGAGCAGAAACAATCTGTTCTTCATGAAAGTTCTGGATAAGACAAGAACCCACGGGTTCAGGCTCCTAAGGTGTTCAGGATAGGCACTATGTGCATAGGGAAGCACTGTAAAGCAATCAGACCTCCCAGAGAGACTTGGCATCTCCATCATTAGAGCTCTTTAAGAACAGGAGGGTGAAGTCGGTAGTCTCTTGGGATCCCACCCAGCATTTCTGATTTTTAGGAGAGTAGTTATCCATACCCATCACTGCCCTTTTATAGAACATCCTAACTGTGACCAAAACACAGCAGCTGTGGCCATCAGAGACACTTTTGGCACTCTCTGTCTATTGTGGTGAGCAGGGTGTTTTCCCAGAACATTGCAATCCACTCTCAGGGGATATTCTGAGGTTATCCCAACTTCTAAGCATCAATTGATGGCAGCTGTCTGGGGAGAGCTGTACCGCTGAAGGATTTACATTGGTAAGAAGGCCAGATACAAAGCCAACACTCCCTAAAAACACGTAACATTTTCAATTAACTCTCCCCGTATAATTAATTTACAAAAATATTATTTCTACATTTCTTTCCATAATAAAGTGACTGCATTGAGCTGCTTATTACTGCGTAGGCCCCAGAGAGGGAACTGGAAAACAACCACCACACCAGGTGGGAAGAGCAACGCACTGTCTGCATTCTCCTTCCGAACACACTTGGGGACATTTGCTATGATGCAAGCAAATCCCCAGAGCATCTCTGTGGCCTAGAGCAGGCAGCAGCTGCCACAAACCTGTCCTGCAGCTATTCCCAACCCACTGCGAGCAAGCAGTACGTTAATATTCCCAGATTCAAACTACAGCTGAGATAGAGAGAAAAAGTAGAGGAATGCCAAAGTGCATGTTGCTTCCTTATTACTGTTGACTTTGGATCACTGAAGGTTGGGAAACTGCCAGTTGAAGGTGTTCGTAACGCATTTCTTAATCTGGTGTCTGTTCCTGAGAGAGGTGATAGAGGGGCAGGGCCTCCTGGGACCCAAATAACGACAACAGGCTGAACTCCATCAGATTATGAAAAACACAGAATCATATAATCGCTTAGGATGGAAAAGACCTTTAAGACCACTGAGGCCAACTGTCAACCCAGCACTGCCAAGTCCACCACTAAACCATGTCCCTAAGTGCCGCATCTACAGATCTGCTCAACACCTCCAGGGATGGTGACTCAACCACTTCCCTGGGCAGCCTGTTCCAGTGCTTGACAACCCTTTTGGTAAAGAATTTTTCCAGACATCCATCAGCCAGTGAAAGGTACCCAGTAACTTCCTGGGATTTGACCAGGGCATTCCTCATACTGTCCCAGTGTTCACAAGGAGACAAAATCAAGATTCAACCCATTTCACTAAATCTCTGACACTCCCCTCTTGTCCCTTTCCCCCTTATAATTAAATTCAGCATTATATAGTCCATTGCACTTTTTCAGACCTTAACCCAAAAGGCCTGCAAGCACAGTGCTTCTGTCGGAGCCCTGGGACTGTGCTCGTGGAAGCCTTGCAGAAACCAGGCTCCACCAGCTGAAAAATTCTGCTGCTTTGAGGTGGAAATGCAGCATTGCACAGTCTGAAGAATCTGCTTCCAAGGTAGAAAAGAAACAAATGAGCAATACCCTGTGTTTGCTGTCTGCAAACAGGAATTAATACCACGATTTCTATGCCCAGAAAGCTTTCTGGTAACACCAAACACCACCTCGGGTGTCTCACTCACCTTCTGCTATCTGTATTACCTGTCTAGGCTCTTAATGACTATTTCACAACATTATAAATATATATATACAAATACATATTAAAAAAATCAAATCCAATCAGACTGCACTCCAGAGCTATCCTTTTTCTCTCCTTTGAATCCACCCAATTTACCTGGCTTACAGGATGCTGTCAGTAAATGACCACTACTGTCACACTGAACTCACAGTTCACTTGGTTTGATCACCTTCACTTTTTTAATGGGCTTTTTTTTTACCCATACCCATCTTAAGGACGATGCCAAGATCTTAACTAAACATTGTACCTGGAAAACAAAATACAGGCGCCTCCTGCTATAGTTTCCAAGGCAGATAAAGCATTATGCAACATACTGACTTGCCCATATGCTGAGTATTGTGTGCAGCACATTGACAGCCCCTTCTCTTTTTATAACACATTTGCTGCATAAATAAAACAGCTAATAAAGATCAGGTAATTATCAATAGTAAACACAGATTTTCAGTGTTGTTCCATCTACCTGCAGGTCCCAGAGCTTCCAGCACACAGTGGAAAAGATCAGTACAGCTGCTAAAATCTGGCTGCAGCCTTCAACTGGCATATTTAATGGTGCTCAAGAGAGCTGTGCACTTCTCATACATTTTAGTCCAGTGAGCTCTGGGCACCTGACAGTCGTAGCCGTCTAGATGCCTTTCAAAACTCTCAACTCGATTTCCTTTTGCTAGGAGCCAGATTTTTAAGCCTGTCTGCTAAAATGATTCCCCTATCTCAAAAATTGCTCAATATCCGTTCTCACATTTAACACTCTCAATTTATCAGGGCCATTGATTTTGTTATCTAAATAGGATCAAGGTTCTTTCAAAAACATGGCACATTTATGGGTACTGAGCTCATGTGAACATGTGCCTAAGGACACCTGTCCCATAACGTGTGAGCTCCTGCAGTGTGATGGGCCGTGAGGTTACTGAGACTGGATGCTACAGCAACTTAAACCTGTAAGAGTCATATCTTTGCTTAAGCTGATCTACTACAGATCTTTGGCCTTATACTGACCACTAGTGCATAAACACCCTCGATAAATAACCATATGCAAGACTGGTAAAACTGGGGCCTCAATTTTAGTCCTTACTATTTTTTTACTGAAAAATCTTCTGTAACAGTATTTTCTTTTTTTCTCGTGGCTGTAGCTTGTGTAGCAATTTCTCACTTCAGCTTTTCCTCTATTCATCCACTCATTTCAGAAAAAAGGTAGAGATATACTTTTAACTATCAGAGAATGCAGACTGGTAGAATTACACAACTATTTCACATATTACAAGAGCAAAAGTCCACATTGAAGATGCAGTGGGGAACCTGGAACAGTATGCTAAATATGTATTATCTTGACCTGGCAATCCAGTGGCAAGACACAGTGTACTGAGATCTCCTGGGTTCTTTCCTCTGTCGTCTCCCAGAAAGATGAAGTTTCTGCCTTTGGATGTACCCCAAGCAGATGTCAGACTAACACCCCTCCCTTGACACTGATACCAAAACCCCTGATATTCCATCAATCACATATCCACTAAAAGGTGGGTCTTATCAATACAAGCTTTGCAAGAGCTAAATCCTTCTACGTTTTATTTCAGTAACCATTTTTTAGTAATGCAAATGTTCCACCAGATGTCGAGAGAGCTAAAATGACAGCCTTTCCCACAGCATGCTGGCTGCTCCAAAGAGCAGCCTTACACATTTCTGCACATTGTCACGTTTTCTTGCGTCTAACCACGGCTGCAGGAGAGCTATTCTGTCCCCCAGGGCCACTCAGGTCTTGCCCAACAGGGACTTTTGAATCCATCTTGTTAAAACAAAGGAACAAAGCACCTGTTGCTGCCTGGGCACACGGTAGTTAAAGATGAACAATAATAGGGAAGGATGTAAGCATATCCATCGCTTCTGAATGCTATAAAATACATGTATTTACACCGCCATTTGTTACGTTCCCACAGCCATGGGAACAATACTGCATTGACCAGAAACCAGAGTTTCCTTCCCTTGAGCTCAATGGGTTTTGGCCAACCATGCTCTCAGAGCCTGACCTCTGTGCTGCCGCTCATCCTTGCCTCTCAGGTGACCGACATCGGTTGATGATCCATGGGCTTTTTTACATTCAAGCATTTCCTGGAGGATTTTAGATTTGTTCTGAACAGAACAACATTACATTTTGCATTATGCTACAGAAATGCCTGGAAATAGGACAAAAAGCAGCCTGGCAGATTTTGCACGCAAAACCATAAGGCCTGTGTTTGCAGATGGGTGTCAGACAGCCACTGTTTGGGGAAGTAAAAGTTAGATCCAAACCACATGGAGAACAACAGTCCAGACTTTCATGTGGATCAGGAAAGGAGTGTACTTTATGGCTTCACTGGAGCCTTGCTGTCTGCTGTGTCCAGAAGGGCAGCAGGGCACCAGCACATCTATTACCCTCCTGCCGTCATATGCCCACTCCAGCTAAGCAGAAGAAACATGAAAGCTCCAGACACCACAGAAAGTTTTTGATTCGGCAGTTCTCACAGCCCAAGCCCAATGTGCTGTCTGAAAGCAAAGAGCACACAGCAACCTTAAAGGGTAACTTTCCTGACCTGACATGTGAAGAAGGTTCATGGTTACTCAGCACTTATCCTGAGGGCATGGACACCATGCAATGAACGCCTAGGCGAACTGAAGTGAAAGAGCCTCTACTGGAGCTCCATTTCTCAACCTGAGAAATACTAGACCAACAAAGCATCCAGACAGATGCTTAGATGAAGAAGTAAAAAAAGAAGCCTGGGTTAAGTAGGCTGAACCACATGAAAAATGAGAGTTGAATTTTTCATCTTGTCTAAGAAAAACAAATCAAAAAGCTCTCTAAAAGATCATTGGTATTAATTACCCTGACCAAAAATGTTTCTGTTCATAAAGGGCACCTTTTCCAGCTCCATCTCAAAAAGGCCATTTGGCTCGGAGTATCTGGGAGACCACAGCAGAAGAAGTTCTGTGAGCAAAAGGAAAATCGCTGCCTAACCCAGCACCTCCACGCTCCCTGCTCCTCCAGGAGGGACCTGTACAAATAGGGGGTAGATGCACACAGGAAATAAATACTTTCACTTTTCTTGGCCAGCACTGCTCTGAATTTCTATGGGGCACTCTGCTGGATGAAAAGGCATTGACAAAGAAGGAAAAGGAAGAGTTTAGTCTGCTATGTCACTCTCACAGTAGCCAGAATAACTAACAATTCACAGCACTGTTAGCTCGACGAGGCAGATTTTATCTGTCCTGACAGACCAGTTGCAATTCAAAGAGGCTGGTATATGATCCCAAATCCTGTATATTCACTGTAGGCAGGCAAAGGCATTATGAGATAAGGGAGATCTATACATCATTTGCTGTGAACATCTCACTGCAGCCAGGGAGAGTTTGTTAGCCCAGTGATGAGAATGATTTCCCCTCTCGCGGAGGAGAGCACGCAGAGGACCAGAGGACGGGGCATTTGCAAGCCCTGTGGCTGTCTCTTAGAGCAGGTCCACTTGCTTCACCCAGCCCTTACCAGGTGCTGGCTGATACCTCAGTACGCAGGCTAATGCTCACTGACTGGCCCATGGCAAGCATGGGTTAATTATCTCATGTGCGATGAGATCTTTGGTGGGCTAGTGCAAAGGTGCCATAAGCAGCTATTAACTCTGTCATTGCTGTCACTGACCACAAGGGACGGGGGCTTGACTGCATCCAAAGCCCCACGACCGTGCAGTTTTCCAAGGCATAATGTATAAAGCAACTTGTCCTCTCTAACACAACAGCTTCTCTTTATGCTAATTCTTCTTTAAAACAATGAATATAAACCAGGACATGAACAGGGAGCCCTGTGCAGTGCTAGAATCAAGCCCAGATGTTATGGACACTGTAATGCTCTCGTGCAGCTCTTACAACTTAACATCAGTAACAGGTACTTCACTAGCAACGAAAAATAAAACCATGCACAATAGTAGGGTTTATGAAGAGGTGTCAGTTAATACCCGTGGATTGGTTCCAAAAGGCACTGAATATTAACCCTATTCCTTCCCGTCTAGTCTCTGACACCATAAACCACCACATACCTTACAGTGCATAAGAACTCCAGACAGCTAAGTGCCACACAACACAAGCTTGCTAGATCCCAATCACCTTAATGAGACCATTTTCCAAAGGAGTGGGAAACGTTTCCATAATAAATAAAAAAACCCACCAATGATAAAACTCTGTAGCATGTCTAGCTGAATGAGTGTTAAAGAAAGAGATTCCTTACATGCATTTCTGCGCAACAGTTAACGCATTTATCAGGCTTCTCTTGTGCTGTGTTTAACTCAGCGATTTCAACATCACTGGAAAGAACCAAGGTGGAAAAGGATCAAATTCCCAAATGGATAATATACTGGTCACCCCTGAGATAGGAGATGAGGGTATGTGATTTACTACTGCAAAGAACTATCTTCTCTCAAACAGGAGAAGTTTATAAATTCAGAGCTGGAGAACCAAGATCACAGACTCTCCTTGCCTGTGTGATACTTTTCCACAAAAGGTACATACTGTCTGTGCCATGGGCACTGTGTGTAACAACTGTACATACCAATTATCATTTAAATATTTTGTATGCTTGCTGCAGTAAGTTGCATGTGCAAAGTAAGTATATAACAGCACACAGAGCAGAAAAGTTTTTTGGAAGGGACAGACACTCTGCTATGGGATGCTGGAGTGCTAGGACAGTCAAGAAGCAACCACAGGCTAAGAAAATTGTTTACATGGGAATGGACAGAAGCCTGGTAAGGGATGCAGTAAGATGGGATCAAGTCCCAAAAAACCCTACAGATAATTAGGAGGATCAGGCCAGACAAGTGCTGCAGCAGAGACTAGAGAAAAGAGGAGAAAGTCTCCCTTGTAGATAATCTGTAGTGAGCAAAATACGTGAGGAATCCTGGGATGCAGAGGAATGATCCTGGTTAGAAAGGAGAGGGTGGTGTTCAAGGTTTAGCTATGGCCTGTGAATCACTAGTGGTCTGTGGTCACTCCCCTGGCGTGGAGCTAAAGTCAAAGAAAACCAAACAGGGCAGTGTGGTGAATGTCACAGAAGCAGGCAAAGTAATTTCCCCTGGTAAACCACTGTTCCATGTCACCTAAGCAAGACACTACCCTGTTCACCCATGAAACTGCAGCTCTTTCCAGCTGGTTCCTCTGGGTCAGGGCTCTGTTGCAACAAAGACAGCACCACCAGGGCTGCTAACCTTAACCACCAGTAAGAGTCCCAATGGGCACAGCTTTGTGCAAGCCTGCCTGTAATGGAATTGTCTGCAGTTTGCCTGTACACACCAGCACTGAGGCCACTTCAGCTAAAACGTCTCTGCCAACTTCAACAGCCCTTTGCCAGCACCTTTTGTCCCACCGTCTGCTGAACTAACTCCCAGTTTTGTCCTTTGGCAACTGTTGTTGTCAGAAACCACAAGGAACCAAGGATTCATAGCTGCTCTGCCTGCCAGTCCCGGGTCAGCTCTTTCTTCCTCATCACCTGCCCCCCAGTTCTGGTCCCATTGACCAACTTCAAGTCTGAAAGGAGGACAGAAACCTCAGCAACAACTGATTTCTAAATATTTTGCAACGGGCAGCTGAGTAGGAGCCCCAGCTCATCTGCCTGTGGTAAAGGAGGTGGGAGAGCTTAGCCCACACACTCCGCATGCATGCAGCACGGATGTGAATATATACTTCTCCACACCAAATGCTGGCTCTGGGATTGTTTTTTTCAGGCCTAATGCTGGCTTGTGGCCAGCATTAGAAGACGTCCAGAAAGCTGCAACATTGTGCAGCTGTTCTGGTGGGGCTGGAGTTATTGAAGTGCATGGATAGAAAGGACACAGATAAGTTGGCAGCTCAGCTTCTTTAGTACGACTATTGATGGAACATGTTACTTCATTGCTCAAAAGAAAACTTCAATATTACTGGAAAGAATGAAATTCCCAAGGGAAAACCACACCCCAAAAAAAAATAATTCCAAAATAAACGAGATGAAGGAAGATGTTTTACATGCTGGTGATTCACTCTGAGACAAAAGAAAATGAAAGAACATCCCCAACCATTTGGATCCCCAAATACTAAATATATAAAGTTATTGCTGTGATAGCTCCTCCAGACATGAGTCATACATTTTAAAACCTTATGGGGTCAATCAATTTAACTTCATAAATGAATTACACCACCAAAACCAAACCAAAACCAGACCAATGTATCCAGACTGGCTCATTTCAACCTTTGAGAGCTGTTGATAAAACTGTGTGTGAGCTGAAATGCTTACCAGCAAAAGCTGAAAGCAGTAAATCAAATTTAATAGGCTGGTTTTGTTGACTGTACAGGAATGATGCCTGAAAAAAAAAAAACAAGCCAAGCCTGAACTAATGGAATTCCTAAAGGATACGCAAAGACTGTTTCATTTCTACATGCCTAATGATCTGGGTTTCTGTTTGGTTGTTTTTATGTGCATAACCCACAGAATTTCCGAATTAAGACCAGCACTTTACATATAAAATATTCAGAAGGGCTTCCAATCCTGACAAAATGATCTATTGCCTCCCCCAATAGCTGGTTCCTGTAGTTAATTACCCTCACTTATGTTTAATTTAAATTTGCGTCCCTTCGTTTTCCAGCAGCTTGGTATTTTTTATGCTATTATCTGCTACATTAAAGTGCCCTCCTCTTCCATTTATCTTCCCTCTATGTGGTCAAGTTGCCTTTTAACCTTTTCTTTGCAACAAGTTGACATTCTTCCACTTCCCACTACAGATGACTGTGGCCTCTCACCACGCTGTAGTGGTGCTTGAGTTTCATGTATTTTCCCTTTGCTGTGGGGGACATAAAGAAAAATAGTGTTTCCAAACTTGTCATGATTTTCTGCTTTTTTATTTCTCCTACAGCAACTATATCGCCAGTATGTGATGCCAGGTTGATAAGATGGAAACAGCAGTCTGGATCCCTTACTGTCAAACCAACCCCACACTGCCCTCCTCTCTTAGAGAGTTCTGTAGGACCACCAGCCGGGGTAGAGATGGTCTCCCATGATATTTAAATTAGGAAATAAATGTTGTATCACAACACTATGGAACAGCTGCAGTCAGCTTCTATGACACAGCCACAAGCCAGGAGAGATCTGAGCTTGGCACTGCTCTGGGTCAGAACCAAATAACTAATCTCAAGGTATGAAATGTAGTATCCAGTGATCCCTGAGCCATCTCGTCCTCTGAGTCAAAAATAAACCTTCCCTAGATGCAAGAGAGGCACTGCTGCTCTCCACCTTCTCCATCCTTCAAATGAAACAGAAAAGCTGGAGAAGAAGCAAAACTAGCAACTTTAATTTCATTTTATATTCAGCTCTGGTGCTGATGTTCCCTTAACACTGCATAACACTGCTTTGATTAATCTAATAATGGTATGCCCCTGGAAATAGAATGACATCTGCTATTTAAGATAGGTTTGGTACAATTACGCCTCTTGCAGTATTTGTGCCTCATTTCTTTCAAGGGTATGGAACTTTTTCTATTAAAACTAGAAAAAGATGACTACAAACATGTCTTCTCCTGCAATACAAAGCTCAAACTACAAAAGACAGATCACACAAAATTACTCTTGTTTGCATTCTGAAGATGGAACTTGTCATTAGAAAGATGAACACTTTACATTCTTCTTATATTTTCTAATAGTATAATGACAGGTATCATAGCAAGCACTATAATCTGTTCCGTTGCAGCACAGACAGTGCACATCATCCCCCTAATAACAGAGCAAAAGCTGGAGATGGGAGTTCATTATTTTCCTTGCCTTCTGTCAGGATATTGCTGATCCATATAATTACTGTGATTGCAGAGAGGTGCAGAGCTGGGACAGCTCTTCTCTGGGCAGTTGCACTGTACTGATATTGTACTGATACTGGGACTGTACTGCTCCCAGCACTGTTAAAGTGGAAACATAGGTCTGAAAAGCTCTATTTGCATTTTAGTATCTCATAAAAACTATAGGTAAGCTCCAATTTCATAGCCTTTAGCCGGGAGTTACCAGCTTGCTGACCAAGCTCCGTGGATAAGGCTGTACACCCAGCAGGGTCCTAGCTTTTCCTTGTGAGAGGCAAGGTCAGAAAATCCAGTGCTTTTCACTTAGACCTCATTTAAGACCGATAGCCCACTTTCAGCTTTTCTTCTAATGACCAAGGCCAGAAAAGCCTGTTATGTGGTCACAAAAAGCAGGTAGTGAGGAGTATTTTTACTTAGTGGATTTCATTTCATAGATACAAGCACTGATTTTTCTCAAATATGCACTGGGAGCATACTGGCTTGGGCTGAACACGCGAGCAGGCAGGGAGACATACACAGGGTATGGACAACAGGAGGTCTGCCCAGGACACAGAGGAGGCCTGTGTTCAAGCCCAGCCTCTGCTGAACTGAGCAGGAGGCCACGGTTCTGTCCCTCTGGTGAGGCGCATCCTTGCTGCCCTGTTTCAGGACCCACTGCAAGCAGGCTATTCGTTCCGTGCACAACTGCCAGAATTAGTGATCTCATATGAAAGGAAGCAGTGGTCGATGACTTAGTTTTACCCACAGCTCAATGACCTCAGGATGTTTTCCTTCTAACGTATACAGGAGCATTTAATCTCCTACTTTACTAGGATCTGTTTGACTTCACCTACCATTATCACCATGACATGTTGGTGGAGAGCAGAGCTAGCCATGAATTATGTACAGTACCCACAGCAAATGTAATCAGGCTGAATTATCAGGGATTGAGTCTGGGGCTCCTGGAAATAAATTGCAGTATTACACTGGTCATCTGTGAGCCTTTAGCAGCCACAAAACACTCACAGCACAGGCCTACAGTCAACTTTAAACAAATTATATAGGGCACTTCATACTGTGATTAAGGTGAACTGGACCCTGCAGAGAGGTGTGTGTTCACCACAATTTATCTTCAAAGAATTTCTGTAAATCCTAAAAAAGGAGGTGTTGGTTGGTTTTGGGTTTGGTATTTTTTGGGTTTTCTCCCAATTGGATAAGAAGGAGGGGCATTTTAATGGTGAGGATTTGAAGCAAAAAGGAATATAACTATATTTAAAATTATATGAATTTAGGAGCATAAACAAGGAAGGCGCATTTTTAAATCATCCCTAGTTAAAGAAGTACCAGGAATTAAATCATGTTTTCAGAATCCATCTTTTACTTTCTGACGCTGACACCATCAGAACCATGACACGGGCCCCAATCTATGGCCAAACACACCATACACTCCTGTCCAACACACACACACAGAAAACGTAAATCCGATCCTGAGCAAATGCTATTTCAGGGCCTTTCCCTCCACACCTTCAAAACATGACTTTTAGCATTTCAGTGAAATACTTCAGTTGACCAAGATTAAAAACAGAGCAAAAATCTCAAGAGAAGGAGACAAGCTCTTCAGAGGTCCATCAACTGGTATGAGCTACAGTGCTTTCAACTGGGCTGGAGGGCAAGGAAACCCCTCCGCTGCTGAGCTCGGGACCACGAGGCACAGGGCCCCCCCTCTGCTTGCTAGCCTGGGGAAAGCAAGGGGACTCGTCTTCTTGGGAATCGGTCATGCCAGATAGCTAACATACAGAAAAGGGCATCAGGTCTCATTTTTCCTGCTGGCTATGCCCTGCATAAGCTCAGCCCAAAGCACCTCCCCGTTCCTTGCTTCTCCTAGGTCAGCAGTGACCCATCTGTGACTTAATCTAACACTTAACAGTGACCCATCTAACACTTAATTTGTTAACTGAAAAGAGCTTTGAGACCATCAAGTGCATGATGCTAGAGAAGTACAAAGAGGTAAGTCTTGTAAATCATATCATGTGCCACATATGTGCCTTTGTATATATTTTTTTCCCCTCTTATGAACCCAAAATTTGTACCTGATCCTAGAGCAGGAAGGGAGCCATTCATTCCCTCCACCTTTCCACCATGATGTATCCCTCCCCTTGCTTTCTTGTGCCTGAGGTTTGGAAAAAAAGGGGATCCAACATACCCAACAATCGGATCTGCATGACCGCGCCATGTAAAACGAAGAACATCCAGAGGGGCTGGGAACAGTCCGTGCAGACCTGCATGCCAGTGCCGGCACCGTTGTGGCTCAAGTGCAGCTCACCATCCGAATTCACCATAAATCCCAGGATGTCTCCACTCTGGAGCGGCACCACGACTCGGCAGATGGCCCAGAACTCCTTTCGGTCGACCAAGGACTCAGGGTTATAGGGGAGGTCGCTGGGGCGCAGGGTGCTGGGGTCGCAGGATGTCACCCCGTAGGACAGCGTCCCTGTGCGCACAGCGTTGGACTTGTTGATTTTGACAAAAATGGTTTCATTGATCCGAAGGGGTCTGCTGGTGAAAACCAAAGTCCTCTCCTCTCGGGCATGCTCCAGGCGGGCCACGGTTTGGTCGTCAAGGATTTTGACGTGGGGTCCCCGCAGGTGGTGGAAGCGGAGGTCGCTCTCCAGCTGGGAGGGGAGGAGGTGGGAGTGCTGTGAGTTGAGGGAGTTCTGTGGAATGGGACACGTGGTGGCCGTCACGTGGAAGGTCTCCTCCTGCAGGTTGAGGTCGCAGAGGCTGACCGAGAGGCGCGTGTCCTCCGTGTCCCGCCGCAGCGAGGGTCGGCGGATGGCGGTGAAGGAGCGGGGCCGCAGGCAGTCCGGGGGAACGATCTCACTGTCTGTGGGGAGAGAAAACAAACAAGGGGTCACCCCAGAGACAACCAAAATGTTGAGTTGTCTGCAAACTGCTGTCTGTTTGATTGGTATGTCTGAAAGGGAAACTCGGAGACCTGCTACCATATTTTCCCCTTTGAAATATGGAAGCCACGCATTGCAAAATATATTTGTGATTGATTGCTGTTCTTGTGCTCTCCCCACCAGCATCAACATTTTCAGCTTCTGAGAAGGCAGACTCAAAATCGATGGGAAGAATTGACTAGGGGAGGCACTCCTTGGAGAGGGGAAGCAGAGGGTAAATATCTGAAATATACCCTGAACATGCCAATCAATATCTATACAGGCTCCAAGTTTTCATGCTCTCTTTATTGTCTAGAATGATTCTCATAGACCTAGGAAATAAATACCTAACTACACAGGTGTTTTGTTTTGTTTTTTTTAAATGCTATGTTCAGTTTTAATTTATTTTCATCATATGAAATTTAATTAATATTCCTGTATATAATTAATCATCAGTGTTCTGGTGCTCACTGCAAACCAGTACAGATATGGATTTCACAATGCAGAACTTGGGAATATGCAGTTTTCTATAGATAACATCCATCATTTATTATTTCCAAGCCAAATAATTAAAAATCAAATCCATGGATGCATAACAAAGAAAGGTGATGCTCACACATTCAGCTCCACCCGTGGAAACAGAACTGTACCTTATCCGCTTTGTTAGCTTCACCTGCTGTTTAAAGAGCCAATTATCAATTTATGTGATTCTTTTTCTAAGGAACATAATCACCTGCCTTTAATGCCTAAATTACTTTCATTTAATGTATCCTTAGCTACGCTGTTGCCATAGAAATTTTAAAGAGCAATATACCAAGAAAAACCCCACATTATTTAAACAGACAATAAATGTAAGCTGACATAATGCGAAGATTTGTATTTATACCTGAGTTTCTGAACTCTGAGAAGCCTGGAGCATCAAGGGATATTCACTGCAAGAAAGCTGAGCATGTGGGTAGTTTGCTGCAAAAGTCATAATAATCCATGACCCATCCCAACATTTCCTCTGCGAGAATTATGCCTGAAGACTGTTGCAGCTTCAAGCCCAGGTCCAAACGGTATGAGGTGGGACCACCCCATACAACGCAGTCCCCCACGGGTGGCCCAAAGCAACGCCACCAGACCCCAGCCTATGTATATATATAAAGCGCCTATCACCATATTGATAAACATTCTTTGGAACCAGGCGTGCCGCAAACACAGCACAAGGTGGAATGACATGAAGGGGCAGAAGAACAGAGAGTCTTTCCTAAGCCACCCGCTACCCCCTTGCAGCAGGCACCTCTTCCAGCCACGTATCCTTGGGATTTTCTTTTACGACAGCAAAAGACCAGAAGCTCAGGCTATCTGGGGATTTTCCCAACGGGATGCACCCTCCCCCAGTACACCAAAGCAGTGGCTCTGTACTGGTACGTCAAGGAAAAATGCCAGCTACTGAGCACCCAAAACCTCCTGCAATATCTGAGGTCTGACTAACAGCCTGTCGTGCCCTCCTCTTCTGGGAGCCCTGACAAGAGCACACCCACACACAGCTTGGCTTCAGTAGAGCTCTTCGCTCTGCTTAAACTGGATTATTCCAGGCTCCTCTTTAAATAAACTGCTATTACAAGGGAAGCACAGTCCCAAAATAAAAATGGGCTTTGTTTCTCGTATTTGATTTTCCCTATATTGATATTTAGCTTCTCTTCCCAGAAGTTAATTAAAGAAAAGGAGGAATAAATAAAATCAGAAATTACCGCAAGTAATCTACAAGTGGGTCGCATTAATGCTTTGTAATATATGGGCTAGCATTTGCATTGCAAGTGCTCCTGCTGGATAGAACCAGGCTTATTTTACCCTCCTTTGGCTGCAAACGTGCATGGGAGAATAAATTAACACTGGCAGCTGACACTGATCCTTTGGTGTAGGTGAACGGGTAGAGACCTTTCTGAACAGGAACAGAAGGTCCTCTCTATTTTATTCCCTGTAACTATGCATGTGCAGCCTGGCTGACAACCGTGATGTGTGGGTAGCTTGCAGCCAGGGTTTTGAAACAGCTTGTTTTCCACCAGGATGCTTGCATTTCCCTTTGGCTGCTGGACAAAATATCTTTTTCCATCTGAAAAGAGATTAAGAGAGATGCAGTTCTTCTGCAGACAAGACACATGGCAGCGACAGCAAACCAGAGTTACACATCCAACTGTTTTACTTAAATCCTTTGGTAGCTCAGATGCCTAGACACTTAAGGGATAAGATGTCTCAAGCATATGGGATTGACTGTGAGATTTAGTTTATTAATGTTTGCAAATACCCACGAAAGAAAAGGTTGCAGTTTACTAGTATCTGAAGTGGGTTTGCAAAAATTTACAGAGACAAGTCTCTAAGAGATGCCAGCCTCCTTCAGGACTCTATGTTTTTATAAATCACAAAACACCCAGCCAAAGAAGAAAAAAAAATCCCATTGAATATAAAGTAAAACAAAAGTGAGATTCATCTTTTGGGGTGGTAGGTAAGCTGGAAGAGATGCAGAATGTCATTTACCCAGAATAACTGATAACGGCCAAGGGCTATGAAAGAACAATTCTGGTGAAATGAGAAACAAGTGAGGTGACTTTGAGCAGTTTCTTTCACCAGAAGATGCCCAGGAATGAGTTGTTTTCTACCACTAAAGCTTCAGCTGTCACTTTTTAAACACAGACCAAGCTGCTCATGCTGGAGTGGCCCGTAACAGAGCCTTACTCCAGGTCAGCAGAACAGCTGACCTTTAATGCCTATGCAGGAGGGATGCTCCATATAGGAGTATTCAGGCACATTTACATTTGCAGAAAAAAAAACCCTGGAGCACACATCAAAAAGACAGAATGACTTTCTGTGATGCGACTGTAAAATACAAAATGGGTCCAAGAGCCCGTCACAGAGGAGATCGCCCAGCTTCAGCCTGAGCAATTTAGAAATCATCCCTCCTTATTAAATATTCAAGGTTATAAAATTTCCTGTATAAGGCAGTTGGCAGCGTTTCTTTGGGAAAAGTCAACTGACGAGAGACCTCCTTGGGTCAGAATTAGACAGGATTGTGAGTGAGGACCACAGCCCTGGGTGAGTCACCAGAGCAGGCTCTGACCCAGCTGGCTGGGCTACCACCCACCAGCAAGCTGGCCGTGACCACGGCAGCTCCATGCAGGCAGGCTGCCCCGGGAGCCTTCCAGAGAGGTTTTCCTGAGCTCTGCATCAGTGCAGTTATGGTGCTAATGCTGGATCTCGAGACTTTTTTCTGCTAGCAATACACGCATAGCCAAAGTGGAAAGGTTTTCAACTAAATACAAATTTTCTGCTCCTCAGCTGAAGAATCTGAGACACTAAATTTTTGCAAAGGATGCCTAACTTCACAAATCCCTTTGTGTCTTTTTCTGGCTTTGTTTAAGGAAAAAATTAAGCAGGAGTAATTCATTTAACAAAATAGAAATGAAGGGCACTTGAGCAGTTCAGGTGCCACCTGTTTTCTCCTCCTTTTTAGAGAGGTTTATCTGCAAAATTTAGATTCTCAGCAGCTAATTCTTTACTTGAAGTATCTTCCTCAGACCAGAGGCTTCAGAGCTCTCTGTTTTCCTGCTCAGAGGGCACGGAAGAGCCTCCCGCTTCATGCAGGCTCAATGTGACTGCAGGAACACCTTACAACAGCACTTACAAGGAGCCGGTGAGCAGCCACAGACAGCTGTAATCAGATACATATCTGTATCTGATAATCTGTATCTGTAATCAGATCTGCATACAGATCAGAAGTATTTCACGACCACCTTTTTTTCTGAACCACTGTCAAATGTTGTCTTATTAAAATCATCTATTTCCTTCAACATGTATAATACATATTTATTATGGATCTCACATACATGCACATTTAATATAGCTACATGTGCATCCAAACACAAAGGCGTTTCTAAGCACAAGCTTGCACAGGTATCTCACCCCTACATAAACCCAAAGGGTATCTGTTGCTGTCAGACTGTCAAATCATTATTTCCTTCCTCATTTTCAGTACTGTCTGTTACTGCCCTGAAGGCTTGACTTTCCAAGGTCACAAGCAGCCAGCACTCACACACCTGTAAAGGACCTGAGAAAGCAGAGCAATCCAGCGTGTGCACACACACATGCTGGAAACCTGCAGAGTTCAGTAGTTACCTGCAAGCTCTAGGGACACAGATCTCCTCCTGTTGATGAGTCTTCTGAAACTGGTACAATCCAGTGGCCTCACATGAATTGTATTTCTTCAGAGTAAGAGGGCTGCAACTACTCCCCAGAATAAGCTATGGAACACCTAGTCTAAATCAATCTTGAGACTTACTCCTACAAAAAATAACTTAAAATTAGGGGAATCAGGCTGATAACCTAAGAGCCTATCCCATTTCTAATGATCCTCCCTCCCAGGAGAGAGAAATGCTGAGAAGCCAAGGAACAATCTAGTGATTCCTTGCATCTGGAGAACATTTCTGTCCTCGGCTACTAAGCAAAGAGTAAAAAAATCGTTAAGGTCAGAACTTTGCTAGCATGCTCCCTCCCTTCCCGTGCAAAGCCTTACATTTTTCCTTCCTTCTGTTCTTTGCTTTACTCCTTCTCAAGTGCATTTTCCTTCTCTTAATACCTCACTTCACTGGGTAATAGTATTTTTTGTGAGTAATTATGCTCACTGTATAATTTCCATGACCAAGGAACCCCAGAGGGGCTAAACTACCAAAAGACATACTGAAGTCAGTGGCCCCTACAAGAATATCCTATAAAATGTACAACTGCAAAAGGACATACGCCGTATTATTCCCACCATGCTGGAGGGGCTCCATTCCTACTCAGGAATGCAGCGGAAGGCTCCTTTTCCCACCATCAGATCAGCGCTCCCTGTCACAAGGGGTTATGCAAGGAGGACAGCTGGCCTTCCAACACCTTGAATCTTGCTCTCACTCTCTCCTCCATGCTCTACAGCAGGCTTACGCAGCTAACGGTCCATTTGGCAAGACTTTGACATTGCAGGGAGATGTGTTTGAAACATGAGGCAGATGTACCATACCACACTGTAAAATAACATCGTGCTCAAAGGCAACTGGGAAAAGCCACCAGTCATAAGACAAGAAATATACCCGTGCTTCTGGAAACTTTCTGTCAGTCACAGCCTTGTACTCCCCGTCGTGGGAGTGCAGGTATTAATCCCAGCTCAGCTGCCTGCCTTGCGAACTCTGCCTGTGTCACGCTGTGGCAATCTTTGCTCCCTTGCTGTGATGCACACTGCTGGGGAACTGTCACACTTCAGCGCAGAAGTAGCCAGAACAATTTCTATATGTTGTTTATAGCTCAATTTATTATGTACTTATAATACTATGTATTATAAGGTGACTGAGGACTGAAAGTTTGGTAAAATAGAAACAACTTCTATTCTCATTATTCCTCCTAAAATAAGGGTGAAATCACTGTGCCTGGGGACAAGGAGCAATATCTGTTTCCAAATCCCTTTGGTCACCAGCTTGCCCAATGTGTGTATGGCACCTAGCCCACAGCATCACCTCCACTGGAAAGAAGAGCAGCTGTGACTAGGTCTGGGAGGAGAAGGACCACATGTGGCCCTGAGTTCATAAACCACCCACATTAAAGGCAGACTGGAAGCGGGTCTTTGTGCAGCCTGCTGTACTCGTGGTGTTAAAGATGTCCTCGTCACTGTGGGATGCTCTGCTCTGGGCTCTCTCGGTCTCTGCCACGTGTACCTTATATGTTTTACTGTACCAGGGAGCTAAGCAAACAGGAGACTGAAAATCACCCTTATTTAAAATAAACGCAGGAGAAAAACTGAGAAGTGAAGAAAGCCGAGGCCACGCTCACAGTCAGTAAGAGGCAAGCTCCACTCACAGAGCATGTTCAAAGTGGCCTTGCCTGTTGGTGATGTGTCTGAGCAGACACTCGTGAAACTATTTGGTTTTCTGCAAACTTGTGTTCTCCATGGGAGGTCTGGAGAGGAGGCTGGGCTCTGCAGCACTCAACACAGCACAGCAGAGACCCATGCTCCCGGGTGGATGTTTCTGCTCTGATCTGTGCACAGGTTTCCCCTTCCCCTCCCCGCTCATTTCTGGTAAATCTTGAATGTATATGATCAGAGACCACTCTATTCTGTTTATTTCTCATAAACCATCAGGCACCAGAACGCAGCTTCCCAGATCATACAATGAAGCCACTTTCAGAGCATTACTGTAGCATGTGGGAGGCAAATGTTTAAAATCCCTCAAAGGAATGATTCAGACTAAAAACTCCTTTGCCATATTCTTAGGAATTCACTTCTACAAAGTACATTTCTTTTTATGAACAACCAAGAAATCAAACTGCCTGAGTTATTGCCCCAGATCAACCATTCCTTCTTGAAAACACCCACATCAAATTAAGGACGACAGTTAAGTAAATACCTATTATACAATACCTGCATATGTGCACGTCTCTATTGCATTGACAGTATAAATATCCCATTTCAAATAAAGCTGCTTATTTCTGCTCTCGCTCCTCTCTTCTTGCACATGATTGCAGGAATATATGCACAACTACGGCCAACAGACAATGTCACTTTACCAGCTATAGACGTAAAATGCCCAGGCTGCTCTTTAAGATACTATAAAATCTGGTCTGTGGAGCATCTGGGATCAGGACTCAGCTGCTGGGCTCCACAGCAGAAGAGACTCCCCACCGCACGAACAGAAATGATATATAAATGGTGAGTGGGAAGCAAGAAGAATTAATGTTCTTATTTTATAGACTGGAAACCACGGGATGGAGTAAGCTGTCCAGGGGGGCAGCTGACTCCTCCAGCAGAGCTCTGAAGTGAAACCCGTGGGGTTTAGCCCCATGCACAACAAAACCACCCTGTTTTACACAGTGCACCCTCTCGTTTCCTAACTCTCCATTCAATGCCTTATTCTCTACCTGCTGCTCCTCTGCTTCCATGTGCAGATTGCTCCTCTCACCTCAAAACTCAACCTATCAGGGACTCTTCATCCATGATGGGATCCCAATGGTCAGTATGGAAACCACTGTTCAAGAACTCCTCCTTCACCAACACACCGGCTTGGTGTCACCGCATGGTCAGCGGAGAGCAAACTTACGCTTCGTGTGCACTCACATGGCTTAAAGCAGGAATTAGTGGCTACCTGCAAGTTTTGGCTTCCTGCTCATTGCAATCTGGAAGCCAAGCTAACTAACATTTCATAACAGCTATTTTCACTGCAGGAATGGCAGCTATTGGGGTGAACTGAGTGCATTTGTTTCTCTGTGACCAGCGCAGTCTAAGCCAGCTTTCTGACAAGGTACCCAGGTGTTTTTCCAACATGGCTGAAAGCATTTGAGAGAATTTCTGCTACAACCAAGGGGCAGAAGTCAAAGTTCAAGCCAAGGGTTACAAAGAGCCCAAAGCTGGAGTTTGTCTGTGGGGGAAATCATTCATGTTTGCACCAAAAATTGTCACCAGATTTTAAAGCTGGGTTACAAAAGCAGACAGACCATTGACTCTGTGGAACCAATTGCAAGGCTACAGACAAGTGCCACTTCAACAGAAATGGGTGGAAATCAGCAATGCTTAACGAGCATCACACTGGACTTCCTTTTGCTTTGTGTTTGCATTTGTGTGGATGAAAATCAGCATTCCTTTCCAGGCATTTTGGGAGAGATCGAGGACTAAAGCTATTTGGTTTGCATGATTCAGTTTTGGAGAGGTGATAAAAAATGGGATGGAAGAGAATAAACCCAGCCTTTTAATTGTTCCCAACTGCTAGGTGTTTGATAAAATTTATCGTGCAAATCTGGTGGCTTTTTGTGGCCATTTAGCACCAAATCCTGCTTTGAGGGAATGGCACCTTTGTACCATTAGGCACAGAGCTACTGGTGTCCTGCCAGGTGAATCTCAGGAAACCCTTGGGATCTGGTCAGGATACTTCTCTAAGGATATAAATGTCCTCCCTTGGCTTACTGGGATTATCACAGATTTCTTGTCATGGATTGTTAATGCCGTACCAATAGGACAGGTGAAATGCCACAGGAAGACAAATCAGAAACAAACAAACAAAAATTCTAAAAGAATGTGAGCTTACGTACTGCCAGCCTCCAAGTTGAAAAACTTGGAAAGAGAAGATACAAACTCCTGAACTTCAGGAAATTGCATCTGTTTTTAAGCCAGAGTGAACCATTGCAATTTACAGGCCAGGTTAGTAATTGAATTGATTGTCCTCATATCCTTCAATAAAATCTAAGGAATGAAAGCATACAATCTCATACATGAGTGAGACTATAGCTGAAGGTGTAAATATTCAGTACTGACTGATAAATTGTTGTTCTGGGACATGAGTTGTCTAATAAAGTGCTCTGAACCAGTCTGGTTCATAACAAACATTCAGACAATTCTGCCTAACATCTGTAAGCATGTCAAATTGATTTGCACATATGAAACGGCACAAAGAGCATAACTAGCCTCATAAAACTGCAATAAATTACTGTTTTCCTTAGCAAATATGAATGTTCTGAAAGAGTCTGACATTAGATTATGAAGAACACACTTCCATATGCGTGTTACAGTTGGGGATTTGTTTTCTTTTCCACAAAAGCTGATGCTCAGAGAGAGTCTGCGGGGTGCTGGCAACATGTGTCACAAACACCATGTTCTGGGTTTTGTTCAGGAAGGCTTTTTTGGGGGGTAAACCCATTGTCCCCAGCCAGCGGTCCTAAGACTGACAGATGTCGTGCAGGTTGAAGATATGCTTAACCGCTGCCACAGCCGCCTCTGGATGTCGGCACCTCCTTGCCTGATTCCCCTTACTGTGTCCATGGGGTTTCCGTTCAATGTTCTCTAACTCTCCGCAAAGTCTGAGAAATATGGTTTGAGCAGAAATCACGTGCCTTGGGTTTTGTGGAGACCACCTAATCCCTGTTATTCACTCCTTAATCTCCCACTCACGCACATGAAGTCCCTGAACTTTACTCCCACCCCGACGCAATGATTTCCACCTCCATCACCCCAGGCCTCCTAGGCTCCATGATCAGCTATTATTATCCCTCTTGAAAACCACAGCAAAACAATCAGCACTTTTAGGACCATACTGACATTATTTCAGTTTCAGTCCCGCCTCTCTCTGTAGTGTCCCACCTTTTCTTTCCCATTTCCTATTCTACAGCTGGTGAGTCTTTTATTACTTGTTTTAATTACCTGTGCAAGACCCAATTATTGCCGGAGACTGTCAATTGTCACTTTACCTGACGCTTCCTGATCTTTAAGATGTAAATTTATCTGTAGGAAAGTTCTTTTTTTTTGCCTTCTTCGCAGGAAATTAAGGCAGTAATTGCAATTCCTCATTGTCTAATAACTTTATCGAGCCCTCTTCTCATAGCCAGTGACTCCACTACTTACTCCTGGCACTATCATTCCTTTTACTCTCCTCTCCTCCTTGAAATTTCGACCCTCTTATCTCACCTATTCAGGTAAGACAGTAGTTCACCGTTGCACACAGTGCTAACCCCACAACTTTACCTTCACGTACTGTGTTACAGATTGCTACGGGCCCTCCAACAACTCTATTTCCAATCCTCCATACATCACCGGGTGAATGCTTCCATAGCATCTCAGTGCTCACAGCCAGTTCCCAAGCTACATCAGACACATTCCCTCATTCCCTGAATCATCTGACAGCAATTTTCTTCAAAACAAGTATTTTCTTCCTCCTTCCCATCCATCATACTCCCTCCTGTGGTATTTATGCATCCTGCATTTAACCTTTTTCACTTGCTTTCATTTACCTCTGTGTCTTCATGCAGGCATGGGGATGATGACTCCTCCAACTTCTCCCCACATTTCCCAGTGAAAGGCTCCTGCCATCGCTTACAGTTTTACAGCCAGCTGTTCAGGGAGAATTCAACCCACCAAGAACCACCTCATCCCTGACAAGGTCTCCTCAAGGTCCAACATCTTACCCAGAATCATTGCTTACTGAGCAGCATTAATGCCATTGGGTCTTCCCACTTTTCCTCAGGAAACCCCGAAACGCTGCTGGCAGTCAGCTTCCTGGGCTCACTGCAGTCCTGTTTGGTTTGGCAGAGCTACCCAAAGGCACTGCTAAGTGATAAATTGCCTGGACACCTCAAGGATTTCGCTGCCCCACAGCCACCTCACTAACCAGAGCTAAGAGCACAACATCTTGTAGTGAAGATGCAACCTGTGCAGGGCAGTCATATTATGTAGTATTTCAGTCAGCTGCCTGAAGAAAAAAAAAAAAATAATTGGAAAGATACAGTATTTCAGGCTAACCTGAAACAAAGCACTCAGTTTATCTTACTTTATAAAAGAGCAACTGAACACTGGACCGAGACCTTCTCCAGTTGATTTCTGGGGCTTGTTTGGAAATCACTGTTGCCATTTTAAAGATTAAAATGTTACTTCAAGACTCAAAACTGAAATATATCATTTTGAAAATAGTGAAAGAAAACAGCTAGAGTTTGCCAAAAGTATTTCAATTTTTCAGCCATGACTAATTAAGTTTGTAGATCATCTCTCTTTCTCTAAGCTGGTTCTTCACCTAAAGATCCAATGACTAAATTTCTGAAAGAATGCACATAATGCTATTTGTCCAGAATATTTCTTTGTTTAAATTCCTTTTAATATCTCTTTCTTGGAGAATTTCCACCGCAAAATCCAGCACAAAAAAGCTCTCAAACAATTTCTGACTTATTTTCCACATGTACAAAACAACCATGGAGCCATTACACCCCATCCACCCCACTCCTATTCCAGAGCTGGTGCCACCTGCTCTCCCAGTTATGCACAGTAACAGTAATTCAAGGCTTTGTTTGATGAGCTTGGTTTAAAATAGCATGATTATTGCAGTCTGCACCAATTCAGAGAAGTTCAGCACATGGTTAGGTCTGTTTGATTTCATGACAGCGCTTTAAACACTTCATCTAAGCAAGTATTTGTATCCCACTAAAGGCAACAGGACATACACACAAGCATATCAGTAACCACAAATCAGGGGTATAGGTGAGGTTTAATGACTGCATTCAACTTAAAAAAAAAATTCTTATGCTAAACTCCACTTTCCATTGCTGCCCCATTGCATGTGCCAGTGGAGTGAACAGCAAAGGGCATTTTCTGAAACAGTAACCCTAAATCAGTCGCTCCAGCTGTCAGAGCCGGGCAAATTAGGGGGGAATCAAAGAGACGGTCAATGCCCACTTCTGCAAAGGTACATAACTGAAAAGTTCATCTCTTCAATAATTTCTTCACATACTCTGTCACAGTAAATGCCCATCAGGCTCATGATTTCTTTATCAATTATTTTGATAAAGATTCCTGAACTAAAGGAACTAAAGAGCTGAAGCTTGTTACCAGAGCTTCAGCTAACTCCTTCAACAAGCAAAAAGACAAATTCCTCCCTCACTCACCCCAAGGGAAAGCGTCAACACCTTGGCTATCAGCAAAGCTAATTTAATGCACAGATCATAGGATGTGGCCTCAAAAGGTTTAGACAGGAGGTTTTTCTGAAGCTGCGAGTTGGAAGCATAAACAAGAATCAGCTGGAAGACCACAGCATGGCTGCCAGCAGGCGGTGTAACCTTGCTGAAGCCACAGGATTCACACAAAGAACAAGGTTCAACATACGCTGCCAGATGCTAAATGCAGCTGCAGCCCCAGCAGCCAAACCTTCCTCAGCCCCCAAGGAAGGGGATTCCAAGGCCATGGTTCCCAAAAGTTCCTGCTCTCCCCCCATCCCGTCTTCCCACAGGACTGCTTTTCTTCGTCCTTTCTCCCTTCCCTACCTGACACTCTAAGCACAAACGAGCCTGGTCCTGCTGGGATCCTGGAGATGACATGGAGGATGATCTTTCAAGGAAACCACATCCTAAAACTCAGAATCAGCCCCTGTGGTGGACAAAGCTGGACTGTCTGATGGGAGCTGGGCACTGACCATCTCACAGCTTCCCCAGCAAAAGCACTGCACCAGTGAAGTGCCAGCTGTGAGCACGGCACTGGAGAGATCCTTGACTTTGCAGCTGGTTTGTGCTATTACTGGTCCCTGAGACCTTTCAAGGAAGGGTCAGGAGGGGGGTAAGACACAAGCACCTAAAAATGCAGTGAGTTTTTTGGCTCTCTTCACTGTATGCGGGGTGATTTTCCCTTTCTTCTTTGACCTCTCATTAAACTCCCTTGACAGATGTCTGCCACTTCTCAGCAGATTCCTTTTGACACATGATGCCCTGTTGTACTGTCAATGCATTTTCACTAGGATTTAATATTTCAGCCCATGCCAAAGGTCACTGTCTCTGACTGACACATGCTCTAAACCTCTTCCTTACCTGCTAGCTTGGTCTTGGTTTTGCACCAGTTTGGCGAGGAATGGGTGCCAAGTGTCCATTTATTCACTTGTCCAGTTTCAATCCGTTAAACTCCTACACCTTTATTTTTACCCTGTATTTCCCTGAGCCCTGGATGCTATACTGCTCTGGTTTGGGAAACAGCTAATCAAACCTCTACTCCTTGATGGTCTGTACAACGTAAAATTTAGCTTCAGAATTTCATGAACAAGCTTAGTTTTGGAGATTAGAGTGAACTGGGTATAATCAGCAACAAAAAGAGCCAATACAGCAACATTATATGCAAGAACCTTACTGAGATCTTTATGGGCTAGAAAGATGGCAAACAATATAGAGGTGACTCTTCCAAACTCAATTTCTCTGGATTTCTCATCCAGTTAATAGACTCATCTCTCTTCAGCTTCTGCTTCCTTCAGCATCAAAGTTTAAAGCAGTATTTGGTGAGAATGTCATTTTGAATCTTTCTGACCTGTTCTAGGGAACTATCAAAACCTTGCTACATAATGATAAAAATCGATGGATTTAAATCAACTGAAATATCATCACCAGCACCAGTGATGTCTTGCTCAGTCTAAGGAATCTGGGACCAATCCCAGGTCTGTCTGTGACCTGGTTATCAGAGTAACACGGTCCGTCTCTCCACAGTGCTCAGTACAGTCTCACTGTTCCTGGTACTATAACAGCTTTGATGTTAAAAATGTATACTTTTTTTTTTTTTCATTTACAACTAGGAAAATATTCTTTCTTTCCAAGCACAGATGTAGTCCAGTCAACAGAGCAAAAGCCTGGATGATTCATTCTCGCCTACCACAGGACAGTACTGGGAAAGCACATAGCTAAACCACCACGCATTCCCGAAAGCTAGATGAGATGAAAAAGCAGGTGATGTGCTGAAATTATCGTAATTCCTAAAAACAGGGAAGAAAGGGTTACTACTGGCTGTATTTCTGTTCTGTAACGCTTTCTCATATCAAAGCAAGGGGGGAAAGAAAAGAAAAAAACTGAAAGAGAAGCGTAGATGATTTCTGCTCGGGAGGAAGCCGGGGGTACAAGCAGCAAGGGCCCCACGGAGCTGTACGTGCTCTGCTCCAGCCTGTGCTGAAGCCGTGTTGCCGGTCCCTTTTGCTCTGTGTCTGTTGGAGACTTGAAGCACCCAGGCAGCTGTTGCCATAGCCACCCCTTTACGTCCCAGGGTCAAGTTTCCCTCTGCACAGAAATATTATTTATAAGGTGGCTTAGGTGTGCCTTGCCCCTGGCAGTTAAAAATGGCAAATCCCACCCCAGGGAACCTTATGGCCCAAATCAGACATAACATAGTGTGAGGGTATGATAAACACAGGGGAGAGAGATCAAAGTGAGATGGTGAGATGCTGTGTGTAAGCCCCATCAGCTCTCTTACACTTCCTATTAAACACTGTAAGGGCTCTGCATCCCTGTGCGTTTCACAAGTGTCCTGCTGGTCCATTATGCTGCAGCCACTCAGTGATGCCACAGCCTCGGCTGGGACAGACCCTATGGCCTCTTCAGGCAAAGCTGAACCCTCGACACTGGAGCTGAACAACCCTTTTGGGGAACTGCCAGGCCCAAGAAATGCCCCAGCCAAGCAGTGTTGCCTCCCCTGAGTCGCAGTGCTGCACAGGCACCATCCTGCCCCCGTGCTGCCACGCTGCAGGCACAGACACCGGGCTGCTCGTGGCAGACCTGCCATTTCCAACAGGGCCTGGCATCCAGGGGGAAATGAGGGCAGTAATCAGTCCCTGAATTGGCAATGAAAAATCACAGGGCTTATAAGGACTGCTGGAGTAGGCATGAGCTTGTCCCGAGAGCAACACGACTTAACAGCGAAGAGAAACCTGAGTTACGTAGACTCCAAATTACTACAGCCTTCTCCCTGCACCCAGTGCACCACACAAACTTTACTAGCAGGGGGACCACCGGCAGCACTGTGAACAGAAATTGTCTATGTCTGCTGGCTTGTTGCCAGCCAGCCTGGCACATCCCAAGCCCCTGCATCCTACTGGGAGAGGTGAGGATCATCCAACCTGCGCTGCCTGCTCTGCTGCATTGGCTGCCTCACAGCTGGGAGAGGTGCCCGCAGCTGGGAAACTGCCCTGTCTGCAAAGAAATGAACAGAGATTGCCACCATGGCACAAATCTGCAGGAATGGTGATAAATGACAATTTTGGCTCAATGCATTCCACTGCTTCATCCTGCCAGAAGCGTTTCACCAGGTCTGTTAAAGCCACCGCAGTCGCCCGTGCCCTCCCAGGCTCAGCCAACACAAACTCCTTCCTGGGCTAAGTTTGCAGCACTTTGAAAATTCATATTTATGGGCAACATAAAGCAAACAGAATCTAATAAGGAAACGAACAGGATGGCTGCCGAGTTCACTTTTACACCTACTATACCTCTGGGGTTAGCAGGTTTTTATCTGTAGGTGAAGCTGCAGCAGAGCTGAGGGAGCCCGTTCACTGCTACATGGTGGCTTCGCCTGGCGCCCAGCCGGCTGTGGCACCTATGGGTGCAAGTCAGAAGGGACAGTGTGGCTCGTGTGTGCCTGCTTCATTAAGCCTGTGAGAAGCTCCCTAAAGGCTGCTGATTAGAAGGCATCACCGTCCAGCTCTGTCCCCAGCAGGACACAATCACCTCAAGACACATGTCCTCCTGCCGATGGCCACCCATGCCCCAGCACCTAGTTTTGGGAGCCGAGTCCCAGCTCAGGGTGGCCCTTCCCAGAGGCGCCAGTGCTACAAGAAGATTCACGGTCCATTTGACATCGGCCATCCCAAGTAACCTCCAGACTCTACTTTCTCTACCTCTCAGTCCTCCAGGAAACACTCTTCTCTGCAGAAATTTGACATTTCTTAATCTGGGCTTGTTTTCCAGGTCAGCAGCCTTGTCCCCCAGCACTCGCAGTCACTCAGCACAAAGGCGTGTCACACACTGTCACTGTCTCTGTGCCCTTGCCATCCTGCCGAGCCCGCCTGTGCCGTGGGCAGCCAGAGGCAGAGCCGCAGGAGCTGGCTCATTCGGCAGCGGCTGTGCACTCACAGGGTGCTCTGTGCTGTGGTACCCACCAAAGCCACCTCAAAGCCATCATCAGCACACATATTGCTGGTCCCAGAAATTGGCAGGAGGGGAACGATTCCAGGGACAAACGCAAACAAGCCAGGCATGGCCAGGATTAACCACAGAGCCCTGCAGGCTCCTTCCCTTTACTGCCCTGGCCATCTTGGTGCTGTGCCCATAGCTGTGCACTGCCTGCCTGCCCTCCGCTTCACTGGAGCTTGCAGCCCCCGCAGCTAAACTCAAGGCCAGGCAATCCAGCACCATCAATGAAAAGGATCAGGATGGCACCAGACAAGATTCACTGTAAAAAATGACACTGCTGCAATGACAGTATCCAAATCTCAGCTGCTGGATCCGGGACAGGGTTGCACTGGGATTTGCTGCTATCTCAAAACTGCAAAAAAAAGTTATTTTGCCCTGAATTAATTGTAGTTAGCATCAGCACCATTAATCAGGGTAAACCCTGTTATGTCAAGTCATCTAACTCTGGCTTGCTGTAGACCCAGGGCAGTCTCCTGCTCCCAAAACAAGGTGCCTCTTGGTGGACTTCTTGGGTAATATAAAAAGGGTCACTTTTTCCCCAAAAAAAGAACAAGGCACCTGTGAGTCTATGCTTCTAAGCACCTCCCATCGTCAAGCTGCGTTTCAGCTCCAGACTGAAAGCTCAGCTTAGGCTGCAGTTTAAAGCAAGGATCATTTCTGTCTCACAGCAGCTCAGCAGCATCATCAGTTTTCCATCGTGCACACGGGAGTGTAAACACTCATAACTATTCAGCTGGTTCTATGGCTTTACATTGAAAATATGTTGCTATGGAGAGCACAGCACGGGAACGTGCAGCCACCACAGAGCACCACGGCAGAAGCATCCCACAGCTTCTGCTGATATTTGTAGGCCCTCTGCTGCCATCCACACAAAGGCTGAAAATAGACCTAAATCTCAACTGAAGCATCTGTAATACTCCATTTCTGCCCGTTCCTCCCCAAGGCACCAAGACTTTCCACAAAAATCATACCAAGCATCCCACATGCACTCTGACATCACCTCACCAATTTCCAGTTCCTCGCTGCACACATGCCTTGAAAAGGAAAGTCCTTCCAGCCCCATTTTCATTCTGCATCCTATTTTTCATCTGGGGAGCAGGTCTCCCTCTGCAGCCACCTTTCTGCCAGTACCCACAGGTGCTGCTCAGTCCTTATTACCTTTTAGCCACAACGTAAAGCAAATCCCTCGTGCTGCTCCACCTTACTGCCCTGATGACTGTGAAGGATCCGATTTCTGTTATTTAAACCTGACCTTGGCAGAGGTCGTTCAGTAGCAGCAAAGTGACCTGCAAATACATATTCAGTGCAGGAGAAACCTGCCTGTACCATTGAAACCCCAGCCTTTGCGGTCCCCAAAATGCATGGGCTGGGTCCTGAAAGATGCTGGGCATTTTCTGATCTCACCGACCTGATGAGACTTGGGAGAGCTCAGCCAAAGCAATGCATTCTTGAGCCCACAACACTGTAAATGAAGAAAAAGCACCTCTGGAGGTTTTCTTTCCTATGAATTTTTAAAGTATCTGAAATACTGTTTGTTTTCTTTCTCATATTCTGGAGAAATTGATAAATCCTCCACTGTACCATAAACATACAGCCATCAACTCTTGATTTCTAAAATGTATTTGTATTAAGCTATGAAATTATTTACAGTGGCCATAAACATCCTCCCGACATTTGGCAGCTGGGAGAGGGCCTCAGAACTCACTAACTTACATTGTAAACCACTTTCTAATAAATAAATAAACTCTTAATATCTCACCCACAAAAAGAGGCACATAGCGTACAATGCTATATTTAGGGGTCCTTTGGAGGTCAAGGATTCAGCAGATTAATTTCTCTGAAGGTCTTTCTTTGGTAAGTGTATGTTTATGCCCAAATGAATTGTCAGCAGAACGTTTTTATTTTGCAATCAGTTTAAAATTCTCACATTGCTTTGAATGCTGGAGAAGCGGCTGCTTATTTCTTGTTTTGCCTGAACTGGGGTCAAATTCTGATCTATGGGGCTGAAAGCAGCACTTAAGAAGCCAAGTAAGTTCCTGCTGACCCTCCCTAGGAGGGACTGCTGAGCCTCCTGGGGCGGGGATGCTCTCCAGGCCAGGAGGATGCCCAGTGCCAGAGCCCATGAAGAAAGAAGATAGTGCAGCATTGCAAATAGGTGCAAAAAGCCATGCTGCGCCAGCACTGCCTGCGGGTTTTACTGCAGAGGGGCAGTCAGGAGATCCTCCCTCCTAGCTCAGCATCCACAGCCCAGCCACTGCCTGCCAGGTGATTACTGAGGGGAGAAGGAGAAACAAGTATCCCACGCATCCCATCAGCTGGTGTGCAAGGGATGAGCCATGTTAAGGCCCCTGATGGACGCTGAGAGCATTTAAACTGATGGAAATGTGATTTTCGACTTTTGTGAAATCCACCAAGGTACCCTTGAGGACAAAGGAGGATGAGTGGCTGGTTCAAAGCAATCCTGGATCAAACCCAACATTGTCAGATCAAATTTGGTCCAAAACTTGTGTTTTGTAAAAAACAGAAATAGCCTTTTATGAAACCTAAGGTAAACAAGGACTGTTTTCATATACTCCTTCACTTACATAAAAATAAAAATCAAACTCTCCCCTGATTTCAACCAGTGCTGGCTAAATGGCAAGGTTAATTAGCAAACAGGGGGGGGAAAAAACCTTTCATTCTCCCTCCCTGCCCCAGGCATGAAAAAGAAGGAAGAATGAATCAATTCTTAAAATCAGTTTTTGTTTTAATTATGTGAAGCTGTACGCACAGACAGCTAGAAATCTGAATGAAGAATTTTTAAATGGGAGCCCCAATCTAACCAGCTCCCACTACACCTCCTGTGCTCTGCATACAAGCTCTGTGAGAGGGTCTATTTACTCCATTTATCTACAATTGCAAATGGCTTCAGAGATCTCTGACTAACTGCAGAGCAAAAAAGCTCCCTTTCCTCTGCTCTGCAACCACCATCGGCTCCCCTGGGAAATATGAAGCTGCACCAAGATGAAGCTGGGCCATGCAGAGTCCTCCTCCATGCACGGCACGGGTGCTTGGCACCCTTCCTTTTTGGTGGCACAGCCAACCCCTCCCCGGGTTCCCTGAAGAAGTTGTCACTGTAGCACAGCTGTGATGGGCTCTGATGGCTTCCCAGGCATCCAGGGGAGAAGGGAGCGGGTTGCAAGGATGCTGGTAGCAACCCCAGTAGGCCACAAGAACATAACCAGAATGCAAAATAGCTTCTCCAAATGCCCCCCAGTTGCTGTAAGTTGTCTCCCCTGTTCAGCCAGTGCAGAAGCTCTGCAGAAACCTTTCTCAAACACAGCTACATCTTACTACATCTTTTTTTATAGGTAGCAATTTCCAGCCAGCAAGGGGCTATTCCCGCAAAACTAGGCGGAAACTGCTGTTTTCTTAAGAAAGATAAACAAAAGGCAAATGCAATGGGATTGCTGCTGGTTTTCAACAGAAACCCATATGATTTTGCATGTCATTATTGTTGCAGTACTTGAAGCAGCACAGACTGATCGGACACATCTGGGGGGAGGTTGAACGAATGAGCTGTTCTGTGCCTTCAGGAGCAATGGTCTAAGTTCACCCCTGTTGTAACACTGCTCCACTCACCCCAAACAGGAACTGAGCCCTACAGTTTTGAAACTATGCATGGACAGGATGAATAAATCTCATCACGGAGGGCTTCCTGCCATTCCTGCTGAATATCCAGTCCTATTAGTCAATGTCAGGCCCTAGGCAACATGAAAAATTGCAGAAATCCATCCTGGCTGTCACTGGAAATCAAAGGTCAATCTCAAAAACTGAGAGACTCCTTCCAGCCTTGGAAGACGTTCACATTTCAAGACTACAAAGTGCTATTGTCAAAGCTCTGCACGTTCATGTGAAACAGGAAGGAAAAATGAGACCCCGGACAATGGGACCCTGGGGGAGCAGTGGAGGAATCGGGCTTTTCCCAGGAAGCCATTTGCCAAAATGTTAAAATAGAATCTATTTACACAATAGATTGGAAAATGTTAACAGCCAAGAGTGTGTTAGACAACAGGATTTCAGATTAGAAACACTGGGCAGGTTGACGAGTGAGCATGCTCTAAATCAATTTATGGATTCTCCACACTGAGCAAAATAAGTATTTTCTGTAATGACCCTTTTGGTGGGGTTTCTACCTCTGCTTTTGCCATTAAGGTTCTCTCCTCTCCATACCCAAACCCATCCACCTCCATTTCATCCCATTCCCCTGTCTCTCACTCCTGATCCCACCCCTGCTCAAAGCTTGCCTCCCACTGCTCTCTCACCACATCTGCAGTCACCAACTGCACCATGTCAACAGGCTGTGCTTTAACGGTGCTTGAGAATAAAAGGCAGAAAGTCAGGCTCCTCGGTTTCTATTTCTGTCCCTTGCCCTCCCCGCAGAGCCTTCAGGAGGTCGGTTCATGCCCATGATGTATGGCTCAAGTCCCCCTGCCACAAGCTGCTCGCTGTGCTCCGGGTACCCCCAGGTGTCTGCGGGAGCGACGTCCCGCAGCCCTCAGCAGCAGATCCCACACTCGCCTTGTCAAATGTTGAAAAATTTTAGGTGTTAAAAGGGAGAAAGGGCCCTTTTAAGCATTTGTCTGGGGACCAGATATCCAGCAGCTGAACTTCTCCTGGAAATCCATGCAGTTTTAAGTGGGAAACACAGCCTGTAAAACTTAAAATAAATCTGTTGTAGACTGTGTAGTAACCAGTGGCAGTCACTCAAAATCCAGCCCGTTTCAGCAGCCTTCTTGTGGCTCAGCATGAAGTGATTCAACAAACCCATGAACCTTCCCAGGGCTGCAGGGGACTCTTACTCCCTGCTTTTGGAGGAAGTCCTGGGATCAGCTCTCCCTCCCCAGCCAGCTGTCTGCTTTGAAATTTCCACAACGGCCAAATTTGTCATCACCATCCAGTGTCTAAGTAAAATCATCTGAGACTTCACGTCTGGTGACTCAAAATGCTCAGTCCTCAGCCTCTGCTTTTAGCAGGTACACACAGAGGTATCCCCTGGCTCCTCAAAGAGAAACACAAAGCACTGGCTTAAACGCATTGCTGCTCAGTTGAGATGATGCTGACAGACAGAGAGGAGACACCTGGCATAGCTTTTAAGTGCTTCTTCATAGAGGGCATCTGCCATCCTACACTGCAATGCTGCAATGTGCTTCCCAGCATGAGGGCCTGCCCTGGTCATACCTGAATATTCCCCTGGTAGATCATCTTGCAATAGGTGACGGACTTCATACTGGTAGGCAGAGTTATGGTGCTGAATCTTTTGCCTACGCTAAAAATAAATGCAGTAGCTATGACCTACAAAACTCTAGAGTGCCTAAAATTCAAACTCATCACATCCTGCTCTGATTTTTCCTCCCTGCATTGCATGTGTTCAGCTGAAAAGGTTTCATCCCGTGCCTGAAGGTGAGCAGGGGGAAGAGAGGACATAGTCTGTAAGATGACATTTGTCTTCACGACTTGCTCCTGCCATAAGAGCCACCCAGGTGGGAAAGCCTGAATATTTCCACATGGCCCCAGCTCTGCCCAGGCTCACCTGGTAGTGCTGGGTGTCTCCCTGCCTAGGGAGATGGCATGGGGGAGGATGGAAACAACAAGGGCATGACTACGTGTCCAACAGGAGGAACCAGGCGGTATTTAAGTGTGCAAGGGAATTGCCACACTTCCCCCTACACAGAAGATGCATCTTGCACTTGTGCAACGCAGGGAAGCACAGGGCCAGGAGAACAGTCCCAAGACAAGAGAAACAACAAATTCACTCCTTTTTTTCAGATACTTAAAAGTACTGTGATTACATAACCTGTAAGAGCTAAACTCCTTCCTTCATAGTTTTACTTTACTTCCAATGAGGGTGAGTGTCTATTTTTCAGAGAAGTGGAGTCAAGGCCCATTCTCCTGTATTATTTGTATTTTCTCTGTGCGCTGACAGTCCCAGCACCTCGCTGGGTGGTAGGGACAGCTGACAGCCACTCTCAGCTGCAGCACCTCTTCTGAGATGTAATGCCCAGGTGGACACTTGTTGTGGTTTAACCCCAGCTGGCAACTAAGCACCACACGGCTGCTTGCTCACTCCCCACCCCGCAGAGGGATGAGGAGGGGAATCAGGGAAAAAAGGTAAAAGGTAATGATTGAAATAAACTACAATACAATAACAGCAACTGTATTGAAAAGTAGAGAGAGGGAGAGAGGAATAAAATCCAAAAGGAAAAAAAAACAAGTGATGCACAATACAATTGCTCCCCACCTGCTGACCGATGCCCAGCCAGTCCCTGAGCAATGATCTGCTCCTCCCAGCCAACTCCCCCCAGTTTATACCCCGAGCATGACATTCTATGGTATGGAATATCCCTTTGGCCAGTTTGGGTCGGCTGGCCTGGCTCTGCTCCCTCCCAGCTTCTAGTGCACCTGCTCGCTGGAAGAGCACGGGAAACTGGAAAGCCCTTGACTTAGGGTAATCCCTGCCTAGCAACAACTAAAACATCAGCGTGTTATCAGCAAAATTCTCATACTAAATCTAAAACACAGCACTGTACCAGCTATTAAGAAGAAAATTAAATCTATCCCAGCCCAAACCAGGACAACACTGGACATCTTGCTCTCACCATTCTCCAAAGCTTTTCAACAATTCCTCATCGCTGTCTGCACAGGATCTGCAGTCCTAACTGAATTCCCCCTTTCAGCTAGACACACTGTTATTTCTGTACAGCACTGTCTAGACAACTAAAAAAAGTGTGAACAACTTAATGTATTACTTTTCCCTTGCTTTCCATGAAAACGGTGAAAGTCTGGAAGATTTCTGGTCTTTGGGCAGTCTTTGTTTAGGGAACTTTTTTGTTTGGTTGGTTTTATACATACATACATACATACAGAGAGCCAGCGAGCCATAATTACTTACATAGAGAACTTCAAAAAGCAGTGGCCTTATCTCACCATCAAGGTTTCTACAAGATTCAGTAATTTGTCTTTTTTCAGACCATTCTGTGAACAAAACGGTTGGTGTCCTACCAGATAGAAAGCAGATACTACCCTGTCTTCCCTTGCAAAGCAACCAACGTACCTCAAACAGGCGGCCAAGCAGCCACAGTTATTAAACACAAGAGAACGGTCCCTTTCACCCTGCTGAACTCCATTCAGCCTCAACATTTCCTAAAACTGAAGACACTGCAAAATATCTAACATAAATTTTGCTGTCCCAGGAGCCTAAAGGGTCAAAGTACTTAAAGAAACCAGACTCCTATGGGATTTCCAGCTCCCGCTTGTAGATCTTAGTGATTACACAGAAGGCAGCCAAACATCACCCTTGACAGGTCCCCACCACTGCAGTAATTAAATGTCCAAATTTGTTTGGGTGCCTGAGCCTCTTGCAGGAATTCTCCAATGATTTCTAGCAAAGGCTGGATAGGGAAAAGCCAGCCAGCAGCAACAACATGAAAACAACTGTAATGTATTAATCTTCTATTGATTTTTTTTTTTTAAAGAACATTTTCTAGCGTTTTCCCTCTAAATACTGAAGATTAAACAAGCAACAACTTCTTGCTGTTTATGTGAAGATACACGGACAAGAATGGAAACCCATGTGCATTCCCAAGTCTTGAAGTGACCAGCAAACCAGTGTCCTCAGCACCAATGTGAAACAGTGCTCAGCACTGTCTGGCCAGGGACTTTCAGTTCAGCATGGGCCACTCCAAGAAACATGTAAGGTGGAACATGGAATTTTCCCCTCAACACTTGACAGAGCAGTACACTAGCTATCTGAACTTAGACAATCCAGAACAAATGAACTTCTCCTGCTCCACTGGAATGCCAGAGGTGGTTTTGGAAGGCTGCTGTGCTCCATGCTGCAATGCCAGGGGACACAGGGATGCACACAGAGGTGCTACTGCCATAGGGGGCAGCTGGGTAAGCACCCAAGTATGCAGATGCTTTCCTCCTCTGTCCACATCAACTTGGATCAACTTGGAGCTCCAGAAGTGCATGCTTCCTGCTGATATTCCTGCTTCTTCCTCTTTCCATTGGGGCCAGGAATAACAGGAGAGCAGGCTCTTCCCCAGCCCCTCCTCTCCTGGTACTGGGCATGGCCAGCAGTGTGAAGAGCGGGGGCTGAGGAACGTGTTTGACTTACCGAAGCAAATGTTTTTTGGTGCCTCTGGATGTTCCAAGTTAAGCTCAGACTGCACTGTACTTCGCTTGCATGTTATCCAAACTAGTCCAGCAGGGACTACTCCTGGGTAGGCTATTAAATAGCTGGGTAGCTATTAAAATTGTTTTCCTTGAACAGCTAAATGGAAATGTGAGGGCTTGATGCTTGAGCTAGCATTTAAAATGGGCTCAGGTAATCAAAACAGCAGATCAGAGAGCACTGTGGGTTTTGGAGGAGCTGAGATTCAATTCAGCTCTGAACCTTCAGTTTATTATAGCAAACAATTCCCAAACCCAATTAATGAAACTGGCCGCAGCTCCTTGCGGAGCCTGGCTGGACCTGATCACATGGATTCACACTGGCTGCTTATACCTTTTTGGCCAGCAGTGCTTCTTGTGCAACCTAATACCATCTGTCATCATTCTGTCACGTTACCTTGGGATGCCACTTGGGAAGAAACCGTCACTGGTCATCTCTTGCTGAAGACACCCGAGATGCCAGCATCCAGGATCTCAGCCTTCTCTCTGTCCAGACAGCAAACACCCAGTACAAATTCAGAGCAACAAACAGCATGAAAGGCAACTTGACTCCCTGCAGATTGTTTTCCTTCATACATGGCCAAGCTGCAAACCGTTATCAGAGAGTGCCTGGTAAATACAATATTCTGTGTAAGCGATATAGGTAGTTTTTAACTGTCACACGCAAGCAGTGCAGATACACAGGTGAGCAACGGATAAACAACTTAAACATAGAAAATTTTTCTGCTCTGCTACCTTGCTCCAGGCCATCTGGCATGGGTGCTGGTGGAAAAGTCAGTGAAGAGCTGCTGAGGAGGTGACAAGACGCTGATAAAGTAACTGGTGTAAGAGTCAGCATACAGGAGAAGCCAGCTTGAGGGCAAGGTGTCCACGAGTCCTGCATGCTGTTCTCACTCCCATCCCCAACCATGCTGATGCTGATGTGAGGACAGGCCCATAAAGATGGAGACCCCAACGATACAAAGCAGAAGAATAAATGGAGGGAAGGTGGCCTCTGAGCAGCTCGTTGCCTGAGCATGGCAGAGCCATGCAGCTCCCCAGGCAGAGCTTCACCTCGAGCACCACGTGTTGGATTCACAGGTGGGACAGGCAGCTCCAGCAAGCTGAGCAGGCACTGCAGCACGTACCTCTGCATGCTTCTGTTCAGAAGCACCACCACCAGAAAAACCTGGCTTACTACATCCAAGCAGATGGATATTTCATGAAGAACAGGAACACAGTTTGGGCATTTTGAGCAAGTAAACTGGACCGTACATTCACGTGCACGGAGGCAGGCACGCTGCATGAAGCAAGCCATCAGATGCTGAGCCTCACTGATCTGGTTTCCTGAGCCAGCTGAGAGCAAGCTAGAAAGGACTCCTCTCCAAGCCACATCCCTACAAAGAAGCCTACATTAAAAACAGAAAAAGGAAGAAGAAACCCTGTTCTGAGCTCAGCTAATGCTATGCACACTTCACTAATGCACACTGCTATTTTGAAAAACAGTCATGGGCTCAACCTGGCCACAGAGGCAGCAGATCAGCAGTGCTCCTTTGTGGCAGCCCTAGGGGGCTGTGGAGGGGACACACATGCTAACTGCTGTCCCAACTAGACAAGGGGAAGGCTTGCTTCCATGACCATAGCCACGTAAAACAATTTGGTACCAAGTCTGGCCCCTGCTACAGTCTAACTGTCACACTTTCTATAAAAGCTAAATAAAATAACAGCAATTTTCAATGCCCAGAATGCATAAATTTCAGACAATTTGCTGTTGTGCAATGTGAGGAGAGCAGCGGTGCTGCAAGGGCTGGAAAACAGGTAACCCAGGAGTTAACTGAGAGCCAAGGGGTAAGAGCCCCTGGAATAATGTCAATAACATTTGCAGAGATATGATATAACACATAAGAGCTGTGACTCAGGCTTCACCTAGGGACCAAAGATGATGCAAAGATGCGTTAAATGCTTCTCATTTCGTCTTACTTAACCTTTGTTGGCTGCATCAGGTCAGAGCACACCAGCTAAGGGTGTTCTGTGTACCCACGAGAAACAAAGCCGAAGAACTGTGCGGGTCTCCCCGGGATGCATTAGGAAATTTGGGGGCAATGTAGCATAACTCATTAGGATGCAGAGCACTGTGCAGAGGCCTTTGGTACCCAGTGCCAGCTATGGGGATGGAGCTCCACTCTTTCCAGGTGTGGGTGGTATGAGACTTTGCAAGCCTTTGGGAGAGCCCCCAAAAGTCACAGGGGCTACCTCATGATAAGCCACAAGTCAGCCGTAGCAAGGCGAAGAGGGTTTTTTCAGCTCTCCTCACCTTGATTATTCACAGACAAGCTGCAGGCCCAGCCCCACGCCAGACCACAGCCCACCACCCCTGAAGTCCCTTCAGGGACATGCTAAGCGCCCGTACCCAGCACGGCAGCTCCCCGGGCGGCAGCAGAGCCATCCCACTGCGCAGCACACGGCTACGGCACGCCGTAGCTGCGGGGAGCATACGGCGCAAGCCAATTCCAGAGCCTGATGTTCAATGAGACTTGACAGGTCCCACTGAGGTCTGCATGTGGAGAAAGAGCCTGGGGCCCCCAAGCCAGCGACAGCACCTCAACTCTGCCCAGCCCCAGCATGCCCGGGGCATGCAGGATTCAGCATTTGGATCATCTCACAGCAGGCTGGCAGGGACCCAACGGCGTGAGCATCACCCTGTCTGCGAGAGCACGGGGCTGGCTCGCGATGCACTTTTACCCTTGGTGTGGGGGTGGGAAGGGGGGGATGCACACGCAGGGACATTCTTCACTTGTCACCCTCAGGCTTCGGCTGCTTCTTTCTTTGCAATCACCTAAAGGTGAGGAGGAGTTGAAAAACATTATGCTGACAGCACTGTTGGAGCTGCGGATACAGGGCCTTCCGCTCCACGCCAAGCAAACCCTCTGGAATGGTTTGGACATGATAGGTAAACAGTGTCGGGCTTGCTCAGCGGGGAGACATTTGTATTTAGATGTTATAGATAAGTGCTGCATATTTGAGACATCTGAAAGTTATTATTCCAGGCAGTTTCTAAACAGAGAATCACAGTTGCATAGCCCCTTAACTCCGAGCTGACAGGCAGGATAATGATTTAAATGATTGTTAAACACAGGCTCTGTTTTAAGTGGATGGAATTCAACACCACGGTAGGTTTGGGGGAACGGGGCTGTACTGCAAAATGCAACATTTCCAATTGCCGGAGCTCTGATCCACGGGAGCTTCTCTGCCAACACCAAACATCACTGTTCACACTATGAAAATGGCAGCTGCAGAGACCCTCAAAAGGCAACATCACTCAGCTATCTTCTGGATCACTACCACTCCCTCAAATTACAACAACTCTGATTAAGAGAAATGCCTTTTTGAAAGCAAAACATAAAAAGGTTTCACAGACTGTAAAACAGAGTTCAGCAGTGAATCATAATTATTTTTTATGATGCTTTTGAATTACAAGTGATTTATGTTTCCTTGAGTTCAGTAAGGTTATGTTTATTATGCTATCACTCTGCTTTTAACGAAGAGTATACTGATTCGTTCTTCATTGTAAGCCATTTGAAGCAAAGCACAGCTATTAGGTGGTATTAAATCTGAGTATTACATTTGTTTCATCTGTGAGGAGTCTGTTTTCCAATGTTTTAACGCAGGGCTGGCACCCCTGCACTCGGCTCCCCCCGGCCCCCTCCGCGCCGCAGGCATGCTCAGCTGATGCTACCGTCAGAGAAGGGTTTCTGCCCTCACCACAAGCTGCTTTCTGACATGCCAAGGGTTAAGTGTGACAGCACACACTGGCTCCATACCGCAGCCTTTAGGCAGGCAAAGCTCCAGCAAAAACAAATACATCTCTTAGGGGGAAAGGAGAAAGGGAAGGAAGAATTAATTTCTTGCTTATTCAGCATCTGATTGTCTCTGGGTCACAAGCGAGCTCCCAGGCAGTACCTCCAACCTACAGCATCCTCATTTCCCAAATGGGTAATTCACAGTAACGCAGACAAGAGGGTTCTATCTCTGCTCATAGCATGAAGATGCAACTGGGCACAAAAAAAACCACAATCGCACCTTGTCACATAAGGGAAATTGCATGGCTGATTAATAATGGATGTGCCTCACAAAGGCCACCTATGCTGCTCAGTGTACCAGCATGTTATCCTAACTGTCCTCACCAATAATGCCTGGAATTATTTGGAAATTTTAGGGGAAATAGAGTTCACTCACCTAGGCTTTAATAACCATTGTGTCTAGCCGGGTAGGGGCACCACAAACACAGCCTTTGGCACATGCAACACTATATAAAACCAAAATACAAACCAGTAACTCATGCCTCTGCCACAAACACACTTGCAAGGCACACAACTCAAACAAAGATGAGGCACTTCTGTTGGACTGGTAGCTTGGCTTGCCCACTTTAGTGTACAAGGAGTCCAATAATTTGGAGCAGTCGAAACCCCCAGCCTCCTGTCACAAACAGAAGTGGTACGTACCTCCATCCTGCAGGAAGCTGTGTGCTTCGACTCAAACAAAGATGAGAAATCTGAGCCTGAATCAGGAGCCGAATCCTTTACCACTAAAATTAAGGGTGGCTTTTTGTCCCTTCCTGTTAACCGGTAGTTATTGATCTGTTGTACTCACACCTGGGTGTAAAGGATTTCCCAAGGAGGCAGTGCTTGGTTGCTTTTCCTGCACAATTAAATCCTAATAAATATCTTTCCCTCCTAAAAATGATAGGCCAATCTCTGTCTGGGCATTATTTTTCTTTCTCTTTTCATCCAAAAAAAAAAATTTATATATATATATATATATATATATATATATATATATATTCCTAGGGCTCAGTAAGAAACAAGCCAGTAAGAAAAAAACCCAAGCGAGTATTAAAGCTACTGCTGCCCTATCTGAAGAACCCAAGAGAACCACAAAAGGAAACTGCAGCGATCAACAGAAAACATGGAAACAGCTCCTTAGTCCTCAAGCTGGACACTGAATTTGTGCAGTGACAAACCCCAGGGGGACAGGCTCGGGGATCTTGCCTGCCTCCTGTGACCTGCAAGAAGTGATGCCTGCACCCTCCTGCAGCCCCTTCGCTGCAGCCCCTCAGCCGACAGCACATCATTTAGAATAAGGAGAGGTACAAAGGCGAGCGGAAGCAGGATTTCCTCCTGTGTTTGCTCCAGAGCCAGAGGCTCTGTGTAAGGAAAGGGATGCCTCCCTGTGCCTCCAAACCTCTCCTGTCCACGGTGCAGCCCAACGCAGAAGAACAGACTGAGGGCACCCCACTCTTTCAATGGCAGCCAACATGGTCCTGGCCTCCAGGCACAAAATTTGAGAGACAAACATACATTGGAGAGAATAAGTGAACAATGAGAGCCCCAAAGAGAGTATTCCCCCCTTATTTTTCATTCTGGTCTGCTTTTAGTAACTCC
The DNA here is from genome assembly GCA_035590215.1 of Microhierax caerulescens. NCBI lineage: Eukaryota > Metazoa > Chordata > Aves > Falconiformes > Falconidae > Microhierax > Microhierax caerulescens. The sequence goes on from JAVJGJ010000062.1 coordinate 22,964,973, forward strand.
AGATGAGCTACTAATTTACCCGGTTGAACCCAAAAGGAATCAAAATCTATCTGAGACATCCCAGGACAGGCCGTTTTGGCAGAGGATCTCAGCACAATACGACCAGTTTGAAAACCTGTCGTTACTAACTTCTCATGTCCCAGCACAAGCTGATAAAGCCACTGTGTTCCCTCCCCACCTGTGACCCAATATTTCTTAGTTTCCAGAAAAATAAATCCTGCTAGTTTCTGCAGTCACCTTCACGATGTAAAGCCAGCGTGGACTCTACTACCTGATGATGGGAAACTGCAATACTAAAACTGGTCTGTGATGGTCTTTGGTGTCACCTTTTCTGCCCTTGACATCAAACGCCAGAATAGTCAGGTCTCCAAACAAAATCACTGCAGCCTCGACTGCTCGGTTCCACCGCAGTCAGAAAAAGGATATTAAATATGGAGACAGGGTGGCAATCAGCCTTTCTGAGGAAATAATAACCTGGGAAATTCTGACTCATGCTGATTTGTGATCAAGGACTGTGACTGAGATACCAAAAAAAGGAATTGAATCAGATTTTCATGGCTGTGTCAGAATGAATTAATTCTCATCATATAACTAGAAAAGATTTAACATCACATAGGCGTTTTTAGAATGACAGCAGGATACGGAGGCTGTGGTAAAGAAGAAAACATGATTATTGGGCTGGAGAGACTGAAAGTGAGAAAAGATATACTATAAAATAATATCTTGGTCAAAAAGCTGCCAATAGAAACATCCCGAGGACGGGACAGTAGTTGTAAGCATCTGGGACTGCTGGCTGCAAAAATGCCCCCGATGACACTGATGCCAGAATAAGCAACAGTGACACATCTCCAGGAGTGATGGTGAAGTTATCTTTAGGTCTACCCAAAGCAGTTTGAGAAGCTCCTATCACTCACTGCTTGTTTTCACCCTCTGGCTAAAACCAGGACGAGATGGTTGCTTGAGTTCCTCCAGTGGCTGCCATTTACCCCGTAACTGTCCCGGACAGGGGCTAAGATTATTTTCTCTCACTTTAGTGGTTGCAGAAAAACTCTTAAAGTAAATCAAATGTCAGCTGAGCTCACTCTGAATGTGGATAAACCAAAGTCGGGCATTTCAGTTCTTAACGCTTACCCACAGAAATTATTCAGGTTAGCATAGCTAGTCCTTTCTAAAGCCATATTTGCAATTAATTTGCATTGATTTTCTAGGCTGTCCATTGTAACTAAACCTTCTGCAGGAAAGTAGTGTACTCAGTACATATTTTAAAGATTTTTTTTTCTTAGCCAAGCAAGTTAGAGATGCTACTAAGTGGAAGATTCAACTCTGAAGTGTACCTCAATAGACAGGAGTTTATCTGGCAGCAAATTCCACAGACACAGACTGAGAAGTGTTAAATCCCCACTGCAAAGCACTAACGAACAAAAGAGTATCTCCTCTGTCCTCACACAGCTTGCTCACCTTCATCCAAAACATCCCTTCGATAGATCTGTCAATGTT